>CM053573.1:129326397-129604915 GCA_028646485.1 Cryptoprocta ferox | reverse complement strand
GCAACCGCCCTTCTGAGTCCGATCTCCCAGTGCCGCGGGCGAGCCAAACTGTAGTCTCCAAGCTCCGCCTCACTTCTGAATCCCAGTCCGTGCAGTTCAACACCGTCACCGGGGATGAGATGCGTCCCCGCTGGTGGCTGGCCTCCCGGCCGGCTTGCGCCACCCTTTTCGCGGAGCCGCCGCTGTCGCTTTTCAAGGCTCCCGGTGCGGCTGCGCCCAAGGAAGAACTCGCCGGCCAGATGGGACGGATTTCTCTGCCAGCACCCGGCAGTTATATATGGGGAGACGGGCGAGTATTTCCTCCCTTAGAGATGGTTCTAGGTGCGTTTTCCGTCTCTCTTTCTCTTCCCCTGGTCTCTCGGGGCACAGCGCGCTCTCCCTGTGTTGGGCTCAAGGGCTCCTTTCCGCTTTACCACCGGGACGTGCCCGTCCCCTAATTTCCCAGATCACAGTCACTCACTCAGGCATCTTTGAGGTTGTCTTCTTTCTGGCGTCTGTTTCTTCTTTCCCCCACTTGCAAATCCAAGTTTTATCCCTTCAGTCCTTCTCAGTTCAATCCATACGGGCGTTCGCGGATTACAGAGCTCCCTGCTCTTCCACCATCTTGTCAGAAAACTAGAGGGAAATTTCTAACTTTAAACACCTATATCAGAAAAGAAACATGGGGCGCCTGTGTGGCTCAGTCAGTTAGCGTCTGACTTTGGGTTAGGTCATGATCTCACAGTTCATGGGTTCGAGCCCTCGTTGGGCACTTTGCTGACAGCTTAGAACCTGGAGCCTGCTTCAATTCTGTGTCCCCCCCCTCTCTCTCTGCCCCTCCGCTGATCATGCTATCTCTCTCTGTCTCCCAAAAATAAATAAATGTTTAAGTAGAAAAGAATGAGATTTTATTTTTAAATTTTAAATGTTTATTTATTTATTCTTGAGAGACACAGAGAGAGAACAAGCAGAGAAGGGGTAGAGAGAGGGAGACACAGAATCTGAAGCAGGTTCCAGGCTCAGAGCTGTCAGCACAGAGCCCAACACAGGGTTTGAACTCATGAACTGTGAGATCATGACCTGAGCCAAAGTCACACGCTTAACCAACTGAGCCACCCAGGTGCCCTAAGAAGCAAGATTTTAAATAAATAACCTAACTACCTGAAGAAACCAGAAAAAAAAGAGCAAACTAAATTCAAAGCAAAGAAGGAAGAAAATAATAAGGATGAGGGTGGAAAAAAATCAGCCAACCAGGTGAAGAAAAAAATGTACATGGCATGTTTATTTTTGGCACAGTGAGGGCGAACAAGTGGTTGATTGAACATGATTTAATCTTCCACTTTTCACCTGTCTATTTTGGCACAATTCAGAGACATTCATAATGAATGTAGAGCAATAGGATTAAACGGGTCATGAAAGACAACAAAAGTCTTGCCTTTTTAGCCTAGTTAGAATATGCTTTTGCATACGTGTCATTTGCATTTCAGACTTCAGCATATCTGCCTCAAAGCCTTGGACGAATGGTTTCTGACGGAGATATACCTAGGATAGTTCCCTTGTACGAGATCAGAGAAATACTGTCAGTAAGGTTACTTCATTCATATTAAGATAATTTCACTGAGTAATTCCTACTGTAATATTTTCACAAATATTCTTATGTAAATTCTAAATTCATACTAATAACCTATTATAAAGCTTCTTTCATGTGTACAGTATTTTTCATTCATTGAACACTTGTAACTACATGATTTTACTGAAAGATGTCATACCACTGGACCTCTATAAAGTATCACAAGTAGTTCTATGAAGCACTCTACTTAACTAGTATGAGCCTCACCACAACTGCAGAGAGCAAATATGCCATCTTTATTCTTTAATTAATCATTCAAATTCCCCGTGACTTATTAGCAGGAAGCTCACCAGTTCCCATCAAGGCATATTTTCCCTGCCCTTTAATTATCCAGGAATCCCAGGGTAAGCTTACCTAGTCCAAAGGTAAGTCAATTTTCTCCTGACAGCAAGAGAAGAAGGATCTGGAGACCGGCTTAAGTACTATTGCTATTATACTTGGAGCAGAATCCTCCACCGTCCTTTGGAAATTTGCCCACAGGATAATACCAGGTCCATAAGCCTGCCAGAGCTCCTACCGTGGTACCACTTGTGGGCCCCAAATTCTAGCTGTTATAGTCTGTACTCACATATACAGCTAGTATTCCCCAAAGCAAATTTCTTGCCATCTATTTGGATTTAAAGCAAGTACCAGAAGTAGCGACAGTTAAACCTACATTTGTCCTTAGTAACTCAGGTACTCAAGTTTAAGATTTCTTGTTTCCCTTAGATGATGTTATTTCAGGAATCTTATTAAACAGGACTGCCACCAGTTTTGGTTGGAGCTCTGTACTTCACTAAAGTAAATCTCCCCAACACTGAAATTAAAAAATTTATTCTTGATAGCTCTCAAGTTCTCAGATTACATGTTTTTAAAGGGTAGAGACTAGTATTTGGGCCAATATCACACCTTTTAATAAATGACCTGATGATTAAAATATCATTTTCACATACCTGCCAGGGCAAGAATTTTAAATAAAAAGACTCTTTTATATTAAATGAGAGAAGGGGAAGGTATTGTTCAGTTGCTTCCAAGTAGACCCAAAGATTCTTGGGCAAAGTCATCCTTCTCCTTTCCATTTAGCAATTTTACATACCAGGATCACAGGAGTTGTGGCCTTGCTCATGCCACAAAAGGGTCCATCAAAAGCTAATTTCCATCCATGAAGTTATTTAAAGGCATCTAAACATGAAGTTCTGATCCAGATAAACTGACATCTCAACCTTCAAACACAAGAAACTCTGATATTATAGACTTTCTTTGAAAGAAGCTCTTTATTATAAATCTTTGCCTTGGCAGGTATAGTCTACCCTCTAGAAATACGTAAGAAACAGGAGAGCTATCAAGAACAGGTTTTTTATTCATAGGTCTTCAACATATCTCTCACTCCTTTGTTCTTCCAAATTTATTCATTCAAAATAAATGAGGTTAGAGTAAATTATATATCCAGGGATATAAAGATGAATTGGACTTGTCCACAAGAAATTCACATGTCATTAGACATGTCAACAAATGACTAGAAAACTATCTAATACATGCTTTAATGGAACTGTGAACCAAATACTAAGGAAACGCAGAAAGTGGCTGACTGCCTGCAAGAAAGCATCAGAGCAGAAATAGAAAGTGAGTTGCTTCTAAGCTAGGTTTGAGCCAGGCCAGACTCTACACCTGCCATGCTACTAATTAACAGGATTGATTTGTTTGATAATGTATGGTTTAGCACTGTCCCCTTCCTTTTACACATCTCCCCTCTGGAGGAAGGTAGAAGCTTTCCAAGAGAATAACTTCCTCAAATAAAGGAAGATTGTTTTTCAAATAATGATAGATTTATACCCATGTTGCTATATTAGAACCTACAGATATGCGGTGAATATCCATTTGCAAGGAGTATTGAATGATTCCTCAGGCAAAGATGAGGTAGGAAGCCATTTCGGGCAGAAGGAAATATATATATTTCTCTAAAAATATGCAAAAAGGCATTTAAGGAGGTAGAAGTTTTCAGAAATAGATAAAACAAATCCCCTGGGTTTATTAATAGGGAGCCTGTCACTGCACACTGTAGAAGGTAAGGGTGGAGGAGAGGAGTTGTGAGATCTTTCTATGCGTAGATAATAGGAGACAAAGATAAAACAAGTTTTGTTCAAGAGAGATATAGAACCGAGTTTTATTTTTAGAAAGATAATCATCTAGACGATAACGGAATATTGAAGATGGACTAGAATGGGAAAGAATGGTGACAGGAAAATCAGGTAGGACGGTGTTGCAATGAGGAAGGGGGGGAGAAATTATTGATCAGATGATAGCATTTGACCTACAAAGGCAACTGGATTTGAAATTCTATGAATTGAACGATGCGGGATTTGGCAACTGATTCACTGATATGGAGAGATGGAGGGAGTGTGTGTCATGGACAACTTAGTGGATAGTGATTCCATAATCCAGGATAAGGAGCAAAAGATGGAGAGGAGATGGTGATGGATGATGACGAAATTGTTGGATATGGCAAGTGTTGAGTTATAGGGGAAATTGAAGATACCTAGTTAGTGATGTAAGAAAACAAAATTTAAAATGAGTTTTCATTCATTAAGTCATTCTACAACGTTTATTATATGCTTACTACATGTCTTGCACCTGCTAAGATTGGAAATAAAATCATGCACAAGGAAAACATATTTTCTGCTTGTACAGAGTTTATATATAGAAGAAAGATGTTTCTATCTATGAGAAAATAATGAGTTTGGGTTTGGATGGTCTTGAGTGAAAAATTAAGGTTTAGATAAAAATTAAAGAAGACTAGATAAGAAAATAGAAGCCTCTTAAGAGACAAACAGAAGGGGAGAGTGTGAAGAAGAATTAAGAAATATGAAAATAAAAGAACCAGATGAAATTGGTCTCCAGAATAGGAAGAGATATAAGTCATGAAATATTGTAGAAATGAAAATAGTCAGTGAGACTTGCTAATGTTGAGGTCACTGGCAACTTGAGAGATAGTGTCTGTAATAAAGAAAAGGCCAAAGTGCAGATTATATTGAGTTAAAAAAAGAAAAGGGAAATGTGGTAATTGGATGCAAGCATTTATTTCTATACCTTCCTGAAATGACATTACAAAAGCATTAACCCACAGGAACTGGGAGAATATAGAAGAATGATAGCAACAATATTTTGGTGGCTGGAAAGCAATCAAATGAGTAATAATGACTTAGATGACTGAAGAGAATGGAAATCAAAGCTGATGGTTGCAGAAAGCCCAAAGAGTTGACCTAGTCCCTAGATTTGACCAGATTTACAAGTGGCTCTAAATATACTGGAAAAGTCTATCACAGGAAGGAATAGAAAACAGTAAAAAAAGTACAGTTTTGCTTATTTATTCATATAATATTTACCAAGGACTAGGAAATGTGCTAGGTAGGAAAAATACATAAAAGACACAATTTATGACAAAACATACAACTAAAGAAATGTGTTCTTTTTTAAGTTACTGCAATTAAGAAATGTAATAAATTACTGAGTTAAATATTAAGAGATGTCACCGTAGCACCTATAATGGCCCTGTTTAGTACAATAGCTACTAGCCACACGTGACCATTGAACATTTGAATGTGACTAGTGAGCCTAAGAAATAGAACTTTTAATTTTATTTATATTTAAAAATTTAAGCAGTGTAAAATATTTTTGTGTTACACAAGTTCATTATCTTGGTAGAGCTACATTTCACTTTGACTGCTGGATCATGTAAGATATTATTGCCATGTTATAATGCATATGTTGGAAACATCAGTTCTAGTAATACACATAAGCTTATCATCAATTCAGTTGGTGTCTATGAATTGATTCAATTTGAATATTTTTTAATGCACCAATTATAACATGTTTATTTAAATGTGGATATTTTATGCAGACAGCAAGGGTTGCAGTGGTATCTACGTAAACGATAAATGACAATAAATTGATTATTTTAATTATAACATAATTACTTTTAATTAAAATGATACATATAGTAATTAAAATTAGCTGCAGCAGAGCAAAATGAAAAAGTTGCTTGATTTGCAAAAACAATCTTAGGGATAATAAAGAGAACAATGTGAAGTGGGCATAATAAATTTGGTAAGAAATTTTATCTGAGAAGCTAAAAAGAACTGAAGAAACTGGTCACTTTAAAATAAAAATTAAATGCCAAAAATTATAAATTATTTTTAAAAGGATCTAAGATTATAACATTGGCCAGCTATAAAACAACCTGGATTCTTGCAGTCACACAAAAAATGCCATTTTTAGATTAAGAGATAGAAAAGTATTATTTCAGTCATGAAAATTTAGTGAGTAAGTCATGAGGACTGAACAAATGCCCATAGTATACCTTTCCAAGAATATCAAGGATTCAAAATTTGATAAATTGCAATACTTTTTTTTTTTTTTTGCATTAGATGAGTCATGCAAAACAGAACGCACTACACGATTAAATTGTTGGGCATGTTTTGTCTCCAGAGACTTTCAAATTTATGAAATTTGAAATTTTAAATTTCAAATTTATGAGGCGATGTTGTCAATTACCACCTAAAATATCAACCTCATGGCATATATATTTTTGATTATTTTACATCTTTCAAAGAAGTATTTCAGCTAGGTATGGAGAAAAAAACTTTTTTATCACTATGAAGTGTTCTCTATTAGGTCAAGAATCTGAATTTATTAAAATTTTAGAATAAGAGAATAATTCTTTAACTGCTTCATTCCACTGTATGATACATGTTAAAAATATTTATGCTTTGGCTTTTGAAGTAGAGTATGAAAAGTGTCATAAATACATAAATCATAGGCAATTTTTGGAACTTTTGAAAGAAACACAAGACAATATATTTAATAATCTAGTTTGTTGCCAGTATTCATTGGTTAAGGCATGAAAGACTTTTAGAAAGATTTACTGTACTGTCACTCAAATTAAGAATTTTCTGGAAACAAGAGAAGTCCTTGTTAAATATTCAAAAATCAAAGACCAATATGGAAATATGAATTAGGTTTTTTTTTCACTACACATGAACAAACTAAATTAAATCTTCAACGAAAGGAAGAATTTATTTGTGAACTGACTAAAGAAGTACTAGAATTTATTTTGAAATTAAGAGTTTTTAAAATATAAATCAATAATGTTGATTTTACAAATATTTCTAACATGAATCAATATGCAGAATGGACTTTGCTAGGGAAATTAGTTGCAAAATTACAAGAAAAACTTTTAAAAGGCCTTGTTTATATTGTTGGATTTAGAATTGCCCTTTATGGAGTGCTTCTTTGAATTCAATGTTAATAATCACAAATTGATGCAAAAGTTGTGAATTTATTTAACTTGGATAGATATAATTTTAAAACTGGTAAGTGTTTGCTTCAAAGTGAAATCAACTTTCCTGTAAAAGATGAACAAACTTTATCAATGTAGATGTGAATATTAAAGGAAAACTACTTTTGTTATTCAATTCAAATCCTGGAAAACTTTTATTTATATTGGCAAAGACTTGAGCATGTAAATATGATCTTTCCACCAAAAATGTGATGAAATCTAAATAGAAATTATGCAGATCCAATGAAAATTTAGCATGTGAACTGAGATGTGCTCCTAGAGGTTTAAAATATATACCAGATGGTGAAGACTTAGTACAAAAAGAAAGAGAGTGAATTTCTCAATGATTTTATTGATTACATCTTGAAATTATAATATATTAGATTTATTTGGTTAAATAAAATATGCTACTAATATTAATTGTACATGGTTATTTTTACTTTGTTAATGTGATATTAGAAAATGTTAAATAGCTCACATATTTCTATTGAAATTCAGATTCAGGAAATGCATATAATTAGAACACAAATAGACAATAATCACACCAATATTTAGTATCTGGTACCAAAAATTAGTTAAGAACCATCTATATTTAAAAAATATTTTTACATGAGCAGAGCCAAGAGAAAAATTTAAAAAAAAATAGAAGAAAGTCAAACTGTTTTAAATAGGGAAAAAAAAAAACCCAGGAATTTTGAAGAGGGATAGAGAGCAGAAACGAGAAGGGAGAAGGAAGGCTCAAGACTAAATGGGCAGAAACTTAAAAGAGACACTTTAAGAAACCAAACTAATAATAAATATTTTGTTGTGTTCAGTATGGATGTAAAACATGAACACACACAAAACATTACAAAAAATCTTCAATAAATTCTGCTATATACATTAATGCTTTGTGTGAGTGGTATCTTTGGGAGAAATCAAATATTGACTATTCTGCATCCAGCATTGTGTACATGAGGTACCATAAGTGGGAAAGAAGATGGTTCTCTCCCTAATGCAGTGGATACAACAGATCAAAGCAAATATTAACTAAGAAAAATAGAAGCTAGTAAAGATGCATACAGAAAACAAGAAGGATATGGAATCTCGATCACATGTAGCCTATATTCACAAAATTTAGTTTACATCAAGAAAAATGCAACAACTCAGTTGACTTCTATTACTCATTTCTAACTTACAATACTTTTCCATGTAAGAATTTCCACTCACTTTCATGCTGACCTTAAGTTACCATTATTTTTACTTATCATTGGCTTAACAAAAGGCAGAAACTTTTCCAAAGTATTTTCACTGGAAAACAACTCCAGAAAACACATTGAGATGCTTGTAAAACATGAATGAGATCGGATTTATTTACTATAATAGAAATGGTTAGTTTTCCCACAAGATATGCTTTTCTTTGTCTCTCATAGTAATACTAGCCCCAGTTTTAAGCAGATACATGGCCACTGATGATATTGAGTATATTTCTCAACCTCTCTTAGAGTTAGCTATGGTTGCCACTAAGTTCTGACCAATGAGATCTGAATGGACTTGGAAGTGTGCCCTTTCTAGGGCATGCTCTTCACTTTCCCTTTGTGCCCTTTGCACAGGCTAGAATTTGGATGGTAAGTAGTACTGGATTAAAGCAGGACCCTGGAGATTGACAGGCAACTGCTAGATCTGGGTCCCAATACTGTGAAAGATCTAATCTACCCCTGAACCACTTATGCACATATTGTTACATTTTTGAAAAATTGTTTTTATTAAGTCATGATTATTTTGATTCTCTGTGAGAAGAGCTCCTCTTAACCCTGCCATCCTATATTCCAGAAACAAGTGTAACTATTTTCTAATACATATTTCCACAATCTTTTCATAAATTTCATATAATCAAATTTGTACATTTCTGTTAAGAATACAAATTGGGCGGTGGGAATAATCAGAGATAAGGCACTTATCTTAATATGGCTGGCAAAGTAAGTACACAAGTGACTGATGCTTTTACAAGATAGTCTGCAAGGCTCCATCAGGAGAATTTAATCAATTTGCCTACTGCTTCCTCCCTAAGTAGAAATTTTCTGTTGTGTAATTTACCTTACTAATATTTGCTTTTATCTATACTTGTAATTCTGATAACTACCCCAATCAGCACCTGGTGTCTTCCATGAAAACACTTTATAATCACCCTATTTTCACCCTATACACTTTCCCTCACCTAAAGCCACTCAGGTAAGAGGCTCTCCCAAGGCTTTTAGTTTCCTGATATCTTGGCTTCATATCAGCACACTACACTGAGATGAAAGCATATACAGGGTTATTATTTTATATAACATATGAACATTACAAAATTAATTACTGATTAACCTGCAGCTATACTTGCTAAGGGAAGGAAATTAATTCTTTACCACTATTGAAAAATGGCTGCTATAGAGGTTATACTCACGATGTAACTATCATGTAGCTTGGAAGACTTTCATCAACATACTATAAGGAGAAAGAAGAGCGAGGAAGGACAATATCAAAGAGGTGTCAGCTAGAATTTAATCTTCATTCATTTACTCACCTATCCATCCATCCATTCATAAATATTAGTGAATGCCTAAAATATACAAATAATTGTGCTACAGTCTTAATATTTTAATTTCTCCAAAATTCATATGTTGAAATCCTAGTTACCAATATCATGGTGTTAGGAGATGGGACATCTGGGAGGTTCTTAAGTAATGAGGAGGGAGCCCTAATAAATGGAATTAGTGTTCTTCTAAAAGAGAATCCAGAAATCTCACTAACCACTTCTACTATGTGAGGATACAGCTAGAGGTCAGTAGTCTGCAACCTGGAGAGGGTCACCACCAGAAAACCACCATGCTGGAACATGATCTTGGACTTCTGGCCTCAGAAACTGTGAGAAATAAATTTCTGTTGTTTCTAAGTACCCAGTCTATGCTGTTTTGTTATAGCAGACCATATGGACTAAGACAAACTGTTTAAATGGTTGAGAGACAGCAGTGAAAAAAATAAAGTCTCTTCCCTCATAAAGGTGATATTTTATCAGGGAGATAGACATTTAAAAAGCAATCACATAATTATTTAAGTTACATTTTTAAAGGACTATGAAAAGAAATGAATGATTTTATGAGAGCCAGTCCAAGACACTGACAAGATTTGGAGAGTCCCAAAGCATTATCTAGAAAGATCAATGTCTGAGTGGAGCTCTGAAACAGGTAATAAATCAGAAAAAGGTGGAAAGGGAGAGCATTTCAGGCAGAAGGAAAGTGTGTATTAACGTCTCAAGAGAAAAGGACATAAAACTTTTAAGGAAGTCAGGTTGACTTTTACAGCTAGAATTAGGAGAGCTAGGGGGACATTAGCACTAGATATGGTGACATAGGCAAAGGCCAGACCATGCCTGGCCTTGGAGGCCATATTGACAATTTAGTATGTTTTCTAAAGACAATAAAAACTAAGTGTTTGAGCACAGTGATGGTGGTATGTGTGTATTCACAAGTTGACATTTTTGTGTTTCAGCTTGGCTGCAGTAGGAAGAATAGATAAAAGGGAGGAGAGAAGATCAGTTAAGGACATCAGCCAGCTGAGAAATGATGGAAGTGTGCACATGGATGTTGATAGTGTAGGTGGAATAAAATGAAGAGATTCCACTTATTCAGAAGTGTCAAAACTTTAGATCTGGTAGATCATGGAGAAAGAAGTGTCATAGATAACTCTCAAGTTCCTAGTTTGCATAATCAGACATAAAATACGGTCATTCCCTAGAAAAGAATACATTGGAAGAGGTGTGGCCTGAGTAGGAAGATAATGAATTACAGTTTGAATAAATTGAGTCTGAAATTCCAGGAGGACACTGATAGTATAGTTAAGAAAGCAGAAATATGTAGAGATCTGAACTATTAAGAAAGGTTTGGTAGAAGGAGAGAAAGAGACAGAGAGAGAACACTCCATGTGTAGATGGTAAATAAAGGCATTAATTTATTCATTTCACAAATATGTATTGAGAATTTATTATGTTCCAGGACCTATTCTAAACACTGAAAATACATTGGCAAACAAAACCGACAAAAATTCCTATCCTCATTAGCTTACAGTCTATTGTAAACAGACATGTACATAATGGGTAAGTAAATTATATGATATATTAAGGGTAGTAAACATAGTGGAGGGGAAAAAAAGGCATGGAAAATAAGCTTCAGAGTTCTGAGAGTTGGTAATGCAATATTATATTAAATGGTTAAGGTGGAGACCATTGAGAAGGTAGCATTTGAGCAAAGACTTAAATAAATGAGAGTATGAACCACATATGTACCTAGAGGGTGAGTATTCCAGAAGGAGCAAACAACGCAAAGATCCTAAGGAAGAACAGCTCAAGGAACATAAAAGAAGGCACTGTAGCTGTTGTAAAATAATGAGAACCAGAGTTGTAGCCAAGTCAGAAGAGAGAAAGCAGTGGAATATAGTGCATGGGGACTTGTAGGCGATTGTAAGTATATTAGCATTTACTCTGAGTGAAGTAGGGCGTCACTGAAGGATTTGAAGAGACGATTGATATGATCTGATTAATATTTGAATTCCTTCAAGTTTATTTGAGGGTTGGGGGGAATGCGTGAGGAGAGGAGGGGTAGAGAGAGGAGAGAGAGAATCTCACGTAGGCTTCATATCAATGCAGAGCCCAATGCAGGGCTCTATCTCATTATCTGTGAGATCATGACCTGAAGCGCAATCAAGAGTTGGGTGCTTAACCAGCTTGGCCATCCAGGCACCCCGTGATTTGTATTTTTAAAAGATAACTCTGGACACTGCCTTGAGAGTAAATGATAGGGTGACCATCTTTCCCAGGTTCCTGGGAGTGAGGGGTGTCCTGAGACATAGGACTTTCAGTGCTAAACCCAGGTAAGTCCTGAGAAAATCAGCCTAGTTGTTCAACTTAATAGTAAGTGAAAAGATGAAGAACAGAAGTGGGACAATGAGTTTAGAGGCTATTGCAATAACCTCAAACAACCTTGGCACTTAGGACCAAGATGGTAACTATGGAGATGGCAAGATAAGCTCATTTTAGAGATTTATTCTGAAGTTACAGTCAACTGGATTTGTGGACAGACTGAATAGTGTGGTGTGAGAGGAGAGAAGTCAAGAATTATTCCAACTGAAAAGATTGATGCTAGGATAAATAACATGGGCATGAGCATGGTGGTGTTAAGATGTTCTTCCTTTTTTGCCCCTAATTTTTAACAATGAACTAGATATCCACCCATGAGTGAAAGCACCTTTGTGGGTGTTGTGGGATCTAGCACCAGATGCCAAGGGACCTGGAAGGAGTCCCACCCATCTGTGCATCCAGTAATAAGCAGATAGACCTTCATAAAGGCTGCAGAATCAGCAGAGCCAGCAAACATGCCACAACCCCTCTCACAGGAGTCTGAAAAAAGCCTAGAGAGTGCCACATGGACAGATTACCATGGAGGAAATTTACAGCAATCCAGCTTTCTCCCCAAAAGATTTCAGCACACCATAGGAGCAGAAAAACACACAAAGAAACAAACAAACAAAACCCCATAATACAAGTTTGGTCACAGTGGTAAGAGGAACTTTCCCAGTGCCCCCCCTCCATCACAAGGCAACATAGCATAGGATTGAATTGTCCTATGACTGAGCATTTTTCTTTTTTATGCACCTGTTGGCCATTTGGATGTCTTCTTTGGAAAAATATTTAGTTCCTCTACCCACTTTAAAATTAGGTTGTTTTTTGTTTGTTTATTGCATTGTATGAATTATTTATGAATTTTAGATATTAACCTCTTATATGTGATTTGCAAATATTTTCTCCTATTCCATAGATTGCCTTTTTAAAATTGTCTTTTTCTGTGCAGAAGCTTTTTAGTTTGATACAGTTCTACTTAATGACTTTTGTTTTCACTTCTTGGGCTTTTGATGTCATAGCCAATAAAAAAAATCATTGCCCAAACAAATGTCAAAGAGCATCTTCCCTCTTTTCCTATAGGAGTTTCATGTTATCAGGCCTTGAATTCTTTACTACATTTTGTGTTAATGTTTATGAGTGGTATAAGACAGGGGCCTGATTTCATTTTTCTACATGTGGTTATCCAGTTTACCCAATATACCATTTGTTTAAGAAAGTGTCTTTTCCTCATTGAATGTCAAAATATGTTACAGAACTCACACAATTCAACAACAACAACAACAAAATCTGATTTAAAAATGGACAGAGGAAGGGTGCCTGGGTGGCTCAACTGGTTAAGTATTTAGCTCTTGATTTCAGCTCAGGTCGTGATCTCATGGTATCTGAGATCAAGATCAGCACTGGGCTCCAATGCTGATGGTGTAGAGCCTGCTTGGGATTCTCTCTCTCCCTATCTCCCTTTGCCTCCCCCACTCACACTCTCTCTCTCTCAAAATAAATAAATAAATATTTTTAAGAAATAGAGGAACTAAAGATACAGTTTTCCAAAGAAGACATCCAAATGGTCAATAAGTATATGAAAAGATGATCAACATGGCTAATCATCAGGGAAAGGCAAATCAAAACTGCAAGATGTCATCACATACCTGTTAGAATGGCTATTTCCAAGAAAACAAGAAATAAGTGCCCTTGAGGTGTGGCAATAAGAGAACACTTGTACACTTGTAAAACTTGGTTCAGCCACTATGGAAAATAGTATGGAGGTTCCTCAAAAATTGAAAAATGGAACTACCATATTTCCAATAATCCCCACTTCTGGGTATCTCTCAAAAGGAAATAAAAATAAGATATTGAAAAGGTATCTGCATTCCCATGTTTACTGTACTATTATTCACAATAGCCAAGATATGGAACAACCTAAGTGTCCATCAATGAATATCACATACACACACACAAATGTACACACATACACCCACACACCACAATGGAATATTATTCAGCCATGACAAGAAAAAAATCCTGCCATTTGAGACAAGATGGTGGACTGTAAGGGCATTCTACTAAGTGAGATAAGTCAGACAGAGTAAGACAAATACTGTATAATATCAGTTATATGTGAATTATATAAAAGCTGAACTTGTTAAAAACAGAGAGTAGAGTGGTGTTTACCAGAGGCTAGGGAGTGGGGAAATTAGAGAGAGGTTTAAGGGTACAAACTTGGAAATAGTAGATAAATAAGTCTTGGAGATTTAATGCACAGCATAATGATTATAAACAATAATAGTGTATTATAAACATCAAAGTTTCTCAAAGGCTAGATCTTTTTTGTTAATTTTTATTTTAACACTTATTTATTTTTGAGAGACAAAGCGTGGATGGGGAAGGGGCAGAGAGAGAGGAGGGCACACAGAATCCTAAGTATGCTCCAGGCTCTGAGCTGTCAGCACAGAGCCCGAAGTGGGGCTCAAACCCATGAACTGTGAGATCATGATCTGAGATGAAGTCAGACACTTAACCAACTGAGCCACCTAGGCGCCCCTCAAAAACTGGATCTTAAGTGTTCCCAGTACAAAAAAGAAATGATAATTATGTGACATGACAGAGGTATTAGTTAATACTGTAGTGGTATTCATACTGCAAATATATAAATGTATCAAATCAACATGTGTACCTTAAACTTACAAAATTTTATATGTTAATTATATCACAATAAAAATAAAATAAATTATTGAATTGCCATTAGTTGAGATGAGTAGGGCTATCATTGGAAGAAAATTTTAGGGAAAAGATTCATTTGGGCCATGCTGAGCTTAAAATATGCATTAGACAAGCAAGTGAAAATATTAATTAGGCAATTAGATACATAAATATGAGATAGAGGGGTAAGGTCTCATCTAGAAATCTACTCTGGGAAGGTAAAAGTGATGTGTTTAAAGACATAAGATTAGCTGAAATCATCAAGAGATTGATGAGGAGAGGAAGTCTTAGGACACATGAAATTGAGTGCACATAAAATGTATGGATGGTAGGAATTCTAATCCTTAAGTGTCTAGCATTTAAAATAGGGAAATGGTGTGGCAAGTAAAGCTTGAAATGGGGAACTTAACGACATGGGAGGAAAGTTAGGAGAGGAACAGAAGCCAAGGGAAAAATTAAAAAGTTGATTTACTTCTAATAATTCAAGGAAAGGGCTGATTGTTCTTTGGCCACAGTCCAAGATATGTAAAATCATCTCCAGAGCTGGTTTTAAATCCATCTTAACTGGTCAGTGATGACTTGCATGGCAACAACTGTCTTTGGTACCCATACATTTAAGTCAGCCAGTCAGCAACGGCCAATTTTTCAAAGCTAAAGTTTAACCTATCCCCAAATACTCCCACTTCTGAAAGTATGTCTGTGTTTGTACTCCGTAGCTCCCCAGAGTCCACTGATTGTTAAAGACGGTGGTTTCCAAGTCTAGTTTTCCCTTACTGAGCACACGACACACTCACATTCAGCCCTCTGTTTCAGATTAAAGAGCAATGGTGTCTTTCTTTGAACATGTTTCAAAAAGGAGAGATTGATCAGAAGTGTTCAATAGGACTCAAAAGTTAAAAGAGATAAGGACTAACAGAGATCACTGGATTTATCAAGGTGAAGATTATTCGTTAACTTTGCAAAGTCCTTTCGGTTCAGTGCTGAGTGAGTCAGACTATCGTAGCTTGAGTAGTGAGTGCAAGTTGATGAATATGGAGACACTGGAGAGAGAACATTTTTTAAATAAACTTTTTATTTTAGAGTGGTTTTAGATTTACAGCAAAACTGCAAGATGGCACAGAGTTCCCATGCACGCCACACCTAGTTTCTCTGATTGTTAACATTTTAGAGAGCCCTGTTACAGATATTTCACTGTAAACAAAGAGACAATGGGTAACAAGGCTAGAGGGAACACTGAGGTTAAAGGGTTTTGCTGTTTGAATCAATCGCTGGTTCCTTTCACTGGTTTTGTTTATCGGTCTGTTGGTTTAAGATGGGACAGACCTGATGTGTGACTAGGATAATGCTAAAGACAGAGAGAGGATGAGGGTAGCTTTGAGATGTGACTTCTTAGTTTATAACTGACATTATTGATGCTTTTAGACAAAACTGTTAAGCTATTTGATTTAACGTACACTACGTTGTCAAGAATATTCTAGGGAAGCTCTAGTGTGACTTTCCTATTCTTAAAAAATGGACATTGGCCTTAGAGCTGAAGTTATTATTATCAGCTCATGTCCACTGTGACTCTGATGGTACTTCTATGTACCCAGCTGTACACAGAAATTCACTTCAAATCTTTAATCCCACATCCAAATGCTATATACTGACTGATAAGCTCCATGGCTCCTCGAGTTCTGTGACAGAACTTGAAGATGGGGGACTTCACATCTCTCTCTGATGACATCACTTCAGCTCATTTTACTACAGCACCTGAGGAAGGGACAGGAGTGAAACTCAGTATTTATTGTCAACCTGACTTGTGACTAGAACATTTTGGCTCCTTCCAGTGATGGGGCATGCATCATTCGGTAATATTTGTGATTGCAAATATACGAAATGAATGAATGTGTTAAAGAAAGGGATTAAATCAATATAATGTTTTGAGAAATTTCCCAAAGAGATTTACGAGGCAAAAAGTAAAGATCTTAAGAGAAGATGTACCTGGGACAAGAAATGACAATCAATCCACCAAGGCGCATCAGAAAAAGTTCATGCAAATCCAGGAGGGCAGCTCACTGGCCAAGATTTCAAGAGCAGTTGTCAAGGACAAAGGCAGAATGCAAGGCAAAGAACTTCCTCTTGCTTCCTGCCTTACTCCATTTCTTTCACATCAGGGAGCTGAGAGCATTCTCTCCTTCAAGCTGATGGTCTTAATGCATAATTTCACTTTCTCTAAAACCCGAGCTTATATACAACAAAGCCAGGTATCCCCAAGTCTAAGAACTATAGTGTTAGAAAAGGCACACTGAGGTAGATCAGGAGACCTCACGTTGTTGTAATAAACAGCTTGTAAGGCACATGAAATTGGGGCCAACCAGCCCGGCAATGTCCTTATTTAATGCTTCATCGCTCTTCTTTGACTGACCCTTTTCCACCTGTCTTGCCTCTTCTCTCACTTACCTTGTACCTGTATAACTGAATGCTGATGAGGTCTGACTTGGGTCTGCTCCAGCCCCTCATTTAGAGGTAATTTGCTTGGGCACTAAATGCCAGCTGAAATTGCAAGAAAATGTGTAGGCTAAATGTCCAAGCCCCATGGATAGGGGAAAAGATGCTACCCATGGGTACAGAGTGGTTCTGCAAACCCTCTTAGGTGGAAAGAGAGTACCTGGAATATCCAGAGGTTACACATGTAATGTGAGAACCACAAACACTTGAGTTTGATGTCATTGCTTTTGTCTTTCACTAACAGAACATGCTAAATTTAGAGAATAGCATGTGTACCGCAGAAAAGGCTTATGTCAACAAATGGTTTTAAAAAAAACTAAAACCACGCATGACTGTTGCATAGAATGCTGCCAAGTCTGCCCCATGTGATTCCACTTTAGGAGCACGAATCATTTTATCTGGAAGGGCACACATAAAATGGAAATATTACTCATTGTTATTCATGCAATTCCAAACACTTTAAGGATACCTGTACACTGGGGATATTTTTCAGATTGCATTTTAATTCTTTCGCATGCTGTCATCTCTGCAGTCTCGGGGAGTCCCATCATTGACCTGTCCTGTCAGGGCAGTGTGGGGCGACAGAGAGAGCCCTGGAGCAGGAGTCCACAGGACCTAGATGTTCCACTTAGCAAACACATATATCTATGCAAGGTACATAGTTATATACCCTACATCAGGGATGAAACATTAGGCACGTAAGTTATGTAGAAAAGGAAGCTTAGTCCCAGAGAGATTATAATTTGCTCAGAGCACAAGGAAGGAGTGATTGGAAAGAAAAGAATCTCCAAATTTGTTTTTCTTTTTTTTATTTTTTTGTGTGTTTATTTTTGAGAGAGAGACAGAGAGACAGAGAGAGAGAAAGAGAGAGCGAGCGAGTGAGCGAGCTGGGGAGGGGCAGAGAGAGAGGGAGACACAGAATCCGAAGCAGGCTCCAGGCTCTGAGCTGTCCGCACAGAGCCCGATGCAGGGCTCGAACCCACGAGCCGCGAGACCATAACCAGAGCCAAAGTAGGAGGCCTAATCAACTGAGCCACCCAGATGCTCCTCTTTTTCTTTAAATTGGGAATGATATCTGCTTCACTGGCTTCAAAAAATGTCATGAAAGAGGGACATTATAATAATATCTGTGAGATATAAACCATTATGCAAAAATAAGGAGGTGTTATATGCAGAGACCTGAGTGGTTTTGAAAGGGGAAATAAATGTCTGCACTAAGAAAAAGCATAGAGGCACTTGGGTGGCTCATTCAGTTAAGTATCTGACTTCAGCTCAGGTCATGATCTCATGGTTTGTGAGTTCGCCCCCACGTCGGGCTCTGTGCAGACAGCTCAGAGCCTGAAGCCCGCTTCAGATTCTGTGTCTCCCTCTCTCTCTCTGCCTCTCCCCCACCCACTCTCTCTCTCTCTCTCTCTCTAAAAAATAAACATTAAAAAGAAAAGAAAAGAAAAAGCACAAAACCTATCATTTAACCCAGCTTCTCTGCCCCAGACCCCCACCCCAATTGACTCTGGCCAAGACAGAGTTGCCTCTGTGAAGGTTAAAACCCCTTCTTAGAGGCTTCCCACAACCAATGACTGGTCACTATAGGGTATAAAGCCCTTACCCTCACCCCCAACGTGTAGGAAAAGTGAATAGCTATCCCAGCCATTTTCATGGGCTGATTAAAAATTTAACTGAGACCACATCACAGCCCAAGCTTTCCTTCTGCCCCATCCTTCTTCCTCCCCCTCTGTGCCAGGAGGACTGCTCTCAAGAGCATTTCCTAATGAATTGGCCATCTGCAAACTTCTATTCAAAGTGCACTTCCTGGGGAACCTGACCTGTGACACCAACATCTTTTTCCAAAGGCAATGAATATGTTTTATAAACATGGCATTGATCGAGATGCATTTTTGTTGTGTGAATGAAACTAATCTTTACTCTCCTGCCATTGCAGTTGGTTTCTCCAAAGAGGCTATGCACTCAAGGACAGTGACCGAACGGGTAAGCAGGCAAGCACCCTCTGATAAACGTAGCTTGGAGAACATGGCTCATTCCAGAAGGTGTCAGTGGGATGTCTTGTGTCCTTCTCCTTACCAAGTCTAAGGTCACCAGGTCTGTGAAGTACACTAACATCTGGATTACCAGGCTGATCACAGATTCCGAGGGCACCCCCAAATCCACTGCACTTTAATGCTGTGAAGGTAACCAGGTGAAATATGGTTTCTTGTCCCCTCTCCCAATAATGGCCATCTTAAAAAAAAAAGACACTAAAACTTAAAATTTTGAGTTATTCAAATAATACAAGGGCCTCTCCTTTTATTAAATAGCAGAAGTAGAACATGACCAAAGTTCTGTCTAAAATTATTGGTGGGTATTTCAGTAAACAGTGATGAGATGACCCTTGTGTTTGGGGGCGGTGGCCTGATGTAGATGCAAGAAAGTGACCCCTCATGGTAGTGTAAGTGACATCATAGACTGACCTATTGAGTATGGATAATTGGATTTGAAAAAAAGGAGATTCTGGAGCAAAGAGGTATATCCTGGACTATTAAAAAAACATTGTATCTTAAAAAAAATTAAAAGATCCTCCTCCATCACTACCCCACCCCATTGATCTCCTAAGCACCAGAGCGGAAAAAGAATTGAAGGAGAAACAGCAAAACATATTCGAGAATTAAGAAAAGGGGCCCCTGTATCTTGCTGAGGTAGAGGTGAAAGGTATCAGAAACAGCAAAGTGAACGGTGTCCCCAGAACTGAGTTTCTCTTTAAGCTGAGCTTGGGGTGGAAAGAGCTTGCCTTCCAGCTGCTACCAACTGCTCTCACAATGCCTCAGCCACACATTTATCCACGCATCCTCGGTGAGCTGTGCCACATCAATATGCAGTCAAAAACCCAGTACAAGGTTGGCTATGATAATAAATTGTTCCGCATAATGATGTTCCATGTCCATGCCCCCACTGACAGGACATCATATCACTGCTTTGTTAATCTGATTGCAAAGATTTTGTCAGGCTCTGCCAGGTGTGGAGAGCTGCTTCCTGAGCCCTGAGCCCTGATTAATCATATCCTGGGCTGTCAGGTCTGGATCCTGAGCAGAGGGGAGACATGAATCTCTTACCACAGGTTACAAACCAAAATGCCCAGCCTGTTGTTGTCATACAGTAACATTGGCCCAGAGGCTCCAGATCTTTCAGTGTTTTAAGGGAATCCGTATTGTCTGTTACCTATGGGTTGGATGCCACGTTTTAGCCAAACAGAATTCATCTGCATGTGGATCCAACCCACAGTCTACCTACCTTTCCCTTAGAACCTATATAGTGCTCAATTGTTTATCAAATGCTTTGTTATTGTTTTTATCACTAGAGTCTTGGAAGGTAAGTAAGATAAATACCTTTCCTCTATTATGGATGAGGAAAATGCAATTTATAAGAGTGAAGGGGCTTCCTTATAATCACATACCCAGGAAGTGGAAAGACTAAGTGCTGATCTGAGCCTTCTGTATTAAATACACTGTTTCTCTGTTCATGCCTTCTTTTCCCCAGTAACTGCTTCTGCGCTCTTCACCCCTGTCCCACTGACACACCGCTCTGCTCAATTGAAGTTAGTGGCTTCAATCTGTTACATGGTACTAGATTTACATTTGGCATAACCTGCTTCATTCTTGAAATCACAAATCCTCTGGGTTTTATCCTCTGGCCCTGTTCACTACTGTTCAAGCCTAGCCTAGCTGGTGCCCAATTCAAAGTAATATAGGGTGATACATAGATTATTATATCACTCAGTATTTAAGTCAATGCCAGTAGAATACTGAAAAGTGAATTTGAATGTGGATTACACAACACATACTTAGACATTTAAGGCTGGAATAGGGAAGCAAAACTTACATATATTTGACTCTACATGTTGGTTTGTTTTCATTTCCAGTTCCAATAAACAGCCAAGTCCTCACAAAAGTGAAAGCTGGCCTACCATCTCAGATGAGGAACGATGAGCACTGCTATCTGAGAAGGAGAGAATTTAAATGCCATCTGGGCACCTCACCACTGTGGAAGATCCGTTATAGATGTTTTCATGAGGGTTCCTACAGCAACAGGAAGTAATGTCATTAGAAATTGTATATAAAACCCAGAAAGGATATGGAAGTGATCCATAATAATTTGTCAGTCACCTATGCTTTGAAAACTAGAAGCTAACAACTTAAAACATTCTAATAGGTTTCAAAGCTTAGCTGGAGTAAGAGGTAGAGATTTCCAATCAGCAGTAGTAATAACAAAAATATCTGCCATTTTCCTGAGCTCCTACATCATTCAAGGCCCTCTACTAATAACTATGAGATGATATTAACAATACTTACAAGAGCCCTCTGGGTTAAGTTTTAGAATTCCAGCCTATGATATCGGATGGAATTCTGATTTAGAAGGATCACACAATGTAGTGAATCCAGGATTTAAGCAAGGCCAAGTAAGAAGGACCACATATAGCACAGAGGCTCCAAAGATGGAAAAACTTACTATTTAAGCCATTTGTGTTAAAAAAAACAAAACAAAAAAAAAAACAGCGTATGCAAACAGTGTATAGACATCCCAAGGCAAACACAGGTTTGAGATAACTTCAGACATTTAAGGTAAATAGAAATAACATAAGGGTTATGTTCCTGCTGAGCCAAGCCCACCAAGCCAATCTATGAATGCCAAGAATCTCTCTCGATAGTCTCTATTTCCTCCATGCTTTTATATTTTCTCTATTCTTTCAGGCGAGAGTTTAATTTTCTTCAGTTTTGTTTTATTTTTCATCTTTTCTTTTCTGTAATACATTCCTTAAAAAAAAAAACAAGTTTATTTTAACCAAACGCAGTAGGGATTTGTCCTCATTCTACCCAGGGGCTATAATGAACCCAAACAGGCAGCGTGGAAACAGCATTGGCCCCAGAAGAGCTGGGGGCCCACAGGCATACAGACACTGGAAAGACAGAATGAGAGACAGCTGTGATTAGCTGAAGCCTTCCCTTCTCTGGTTTCATTTACTCTCCTTCATTCATCCTTCTTACAAAATTTCAGTTTCACTCATACACAGACTCTAGAAATATCCAGCTAACTCCTAAATTGCTTAGATTCAGGAGTCCAGAGGACAGACCAGAACTATGTCCTCTTTTCCCTACTATGTTTTGAAAGGGTATCACTTCATGTTTTATTATGTATCCAAAAAATGTGAAGAGAAAGAAGCCTTCAATAAATTGTAATGTATTCCTAAAAGACAATTCAAGACTTACCCTGTCTTAAATCAAGGCAGGGTAAGTCTTGAATTCTACAACTTCGAAAATCAAATGGAACACACATACTCACAGGAACCTAAGAGCAACAAAAATATAGATATTAAGCCCCAGGTTCCCCACTCCTTAGAAATTAACAGATTCAAGCACAAGAGGAGGGGGGCGGTCAGCATTTTGTCAAAGTGGCTCTGTGTTATACCAGTAGGTATAGAAAGAATATGTGGCTTTACTTCAGCAGTTTTCTTGGCAAGAAAATTATTGCTTCCTTCACTTTGTGAATTTGCTGAGTCCTCAGGAAGGGCAGCTAAAACAAAACAAAACAAAACAAAACAAAACAAAACAAAACAACAATGCCAGGTGGTTCTGGAAGAAATCCTTTCAAGGATTCTGATGTCATTTCACCTTGGAAGGGAGTACGGGGGAATGTAATATCATTGCTGTTTATGAACAGAAATCAAACATCTTAATATCTGCTTCTCTCTCTCTGAGATGAGAGTTTCAAGACAGAAACTGACACATCTCCCCATTAGTAGTAACTTCTGTCATGAGAACTTCCCCCAGTGGCTTCTTCAAATGACTCACACAAAATGGGGTAAAATGAAACATATAATGTACGGTCCCCCAGTTTTGAGACACTCCCTAATTCATCTATTCCTTTATTAGACAAATATTGGGGGAGGGCAATTAATATGTAATAAGCACTGCGTTACCTATAGGGACTCAAGTGATACTGATTATGTGAATAATGGCAACCCACATTTATTAAATGCTTACCGGCATTTGGTATGCCAGGAACTGTGTCTGAAATTTACATACTTATTCTCATTAAATTGTCTCTGAAAAAAGCCATGAGATGCAGATATAGTAATTATTTTATTGTACATTCTAAAAACCTAGAGCTTAGAATAGGTAAGCATCTCACCAAAAGTAGAAAACGACGGAACCAGGATTCAATTCCAAGTCAGTAGACTCTAGAAAACACAGGACTGATCACTTTATGATCTCATCTGAAGGTTTTCAAGAGAAGTGGCATATCAGGGAAGATTCTGAATACTGTATTTTGTTAAAGAAGAGGACTTGACTGGACAGTCATCTTTAACCTAAATATACTAGTAAAGGTGATCACAAACTAACTCAATTTCTTTTTAGTTTTATTACAAATACCGGAAGTTGGGATCATTTGCTCACCAAGAATATTCAGTTGGATAGCTGGTTATACAAAAGACAAATTGCAGATTCAAAGAATATCTGATTTGGAGCTGACTTTGAGATTTTCATGTCACTAGTATTCAAATTATTATTTTTAGTACAGAACAAATATATTTATTTAAATTTAATACAGCATAAAATGGGTATATTTAAAATAAAAATTAGACTGTAACCATGTATTTAAAAAATCTTACAACAAAAGAACTTTTAATCA
The DNA here is from genome assembly GCA_028646485.1 of Cryptoprocta ferox. NCBI lineage: Eukaryota > Metazoa > Chordata > Mammalia > Carnivora > Eupleridae > Cryptoprocta > Cryptoprocta ferox. Next base: position 129,581,212 of record CM053573.1, on the reverse strand, counting down.
TAAAAAGGAATGAAGTACAAATATATGTTACAACATGTGGAAACATGAAACCAAGTGAAGAAGCCAGTCACAAAAGACCAAATAATATTTTATTCCATTCATATAAATTTCCATAAAAGGAAAATCTGTAGAGACACAGAGTAGATTAGTTGGTTGCCTAAAACTGAGGTGATAAGTGGAATATTAGGGTATCAGGTACACAGGGTTTCTTTTCAGATGATAAAAATGCTTTAAATTTGACTGTGGTAATAGTTGCACACATCTGTGAATATTCTAAAACCCATGGAATTGTATGCTTTCAATAAATGGGTGACTTGTATCTAAACTGTATCTCAATAAAGCTATTTTTTAAATATAGAGCATATTTTTTAAAATATGGGCATAGAGCCCAACCCTTATCATCCTCTTCTTCAATGAGACTCCTGAGTCAATTCTACAGAACTTTAACTTAAAAACAACAACAACTCACAACACTATTTTAAGCCATTTTATGAATGACAAAACAGAAGCTACTTCTAAAAATTTGTGAGCTAGAGCGTGATGGAAACTTTATTCTCTTCCTTATTCACTGTAGACCCAAAGAAGATTACTGATGGATTAGTCAAGTCAAAAAAGCAATGAACATTAAACCATGTTGCTAAGATTTGGGGCTTTCCCATTGATGATGGAAGGGATTATAGTTTGGAACCAACAGAGTGTCCTCTTTATCCACTCTTCCCTCCAGTCATTTGAACAGGAAAACAGGCTTGGTATTGTTTCCACCTGGGAGGTAACCCTCTTCTAGAAAGACCTAAAACAGGTCAATTTAACTCAAAGGCCTAAGGAAAAGTGTTCTCTCTCCTCCTTTTCTTGGCTTAGTGTTTCATGGAATTATTTTCCTTGCCTTTAAAGTGGTTATATGATGTTAGCTCCTTTTCCCCCGTCTCAAAGATTTTTAAGATGGGCTCTTTCAAGCTCTTTTAGTAGCCTGTTCCAAAGTTATACACAAGGCCACTAAGACAGTCTTTATAATGGTTAGTCAAAATCATCCCTACAGTGCTGAGGCCAAGTTCCTCTCTTTTTGGCATCCCCAGAAATAGAGAAGTGAATCTTGCCTTCCCTAAGAGATCTTTATTTTCTCTACTTCATGTTAGAATGAAAGTGAAAAATAGAAACTTGCTACCAGGCCATGATGTTTCCAACTTCCAATTTTATTCTGATGAAAATATAAGTAAAAATAAAAATTCTTGATACACTGAAAAATAAAACTACTACATAACCTAATGCCAGAGTCTTGGCTGCATTATCATTAATTTAACCCTAATTAACCACTGGAGTATTAGGGGGGTTGCTTCGTGTTAAATCAGGGCTTCATCTCTTGTTACAATTATTATGTTATAAAGGAGGGGCGATAATGAGATACTTTTTGCTTTCACTACTGTCCATACCTGAGCCAAGTCTGCACCAATAAGAATATTAGGTAGCTGCTCCTCATCTCTGGGGGTGATGATTTTGGAAAGAGAAAAACCTACTTTCAGGCGTAGGAAGTTATTGAACCTGCAGGGAACTGCGTATGTCCAGTTCTTCCAGCTGGAAGAAGGAGGTTATATTCTCTCAAGCAGCTCATTGCCACAAAACAAGATGAGCTCTTGGACCCTATTCAGAACATTCTATCCATTGTCCACATTCTTCAGTGTGTATTCAAGCATTCTGCCCATTTTTTAATTGGGCTTTTGGGGGAGACTGATGTCTGCAATGGTGGTAGAAGAATTTCAGTGGCCGTTCCCTCTCAAATTCATCTATTTGGACAATGATCTGTGCCTGAAAATACCATTAAAAGGGCTAAGAGTTCCAGATGAAAAATTAGAGCACCTACATGAAGCGCAGAAATAAGAAAAGACACAGAGGAGGGTAGGAAAAATGGATTTACATTACTCCCAAAACATCTCCACCGAGCCTGAGCCACTCAACATGTAGTCTCTCCCATAGGGAGAGAGAGACAGAGTGAAGTGAGTACCTAAGTTCATCATGAATGCCCCTCCCCCATGGATTCTCTAGCATCAGGCCAACTACTGTGGTTCTAGGTAGCTCCCAGTGGCCTTGGACCTCTGGCTTACCCATCCATCTGCTGGCTTCATTCACCCCAAGTGACCTCCATGGCCCTACATGACTTCTATGACACCAGTTCCTAGTGGGTCACCATAAACTCAGGCCCTTGGACTACCTTGGGACCATCCCTGGGTGGTTCCTGGGGCAATGAGCTCAAAATCAGCCCCTGTGAACCCAGGTTCCCAACTAGGCCAACTACCGTGGACATAGGCTTTTGACCAACTCCAGCAAATTGTTATCTGTTTAAAATAAACTGTTATATCTATAGGATGTTTTATGTAAAAGTCATGGTAACTACAAAATAAAAATCTAAAATAGATATGCAAAATATAAAGAGAAAGGAATCAAGTAATACCACTACAGAAAATGATCAGGGGCTGCTGGGTGGCTCGGTTGGTTGAGCGTCCAACTGCGGCTCAGGTCATAATCTTGTGGTTCAAAACTCTGAGCCCCATATCAGGCTTTCTGCTGTCACCTATCAGCACAGAGCCTGCTTTGGAGCCTCTGCCTTTTCTCTCTGTTCCTCCTGTGCTTGCACTCTTCCAAGAAAAAATAAATATTTTTAAAAAATGATCAATGCACAAAGAAAGACAGCAAAAGAGGAAGAAAGGAACAATGGAAACCACAAAACAGCCAGAAAATAATTAAGAAGATGGCATTAGTAAGTCCTTACTGATCAATAACTTAAATTTCAATGGAATAATCTGTTATCAAAAGGCATAAAGTAGCTGAATGGCTTAAACAACAAGATCCAATCATAAGCTATCTGCAAAAGATTCACTTTAACTGTAAGGACACACACAAAATCAAAGAGTAGGGATGGCAAAAAATATTCTGTGCTAATGGGAACTAAAAGAATGCAGGGGATAGCTATGCTCAGACAAAATAGAAGACAAGACCTATAACAAGAGACAAATAAGGTCATAATATAATGACAATTGGATCAATTCATCAAGAAGCTATATTAATTATAAATAGGTATGCACTGATTATAGGAGCACCTAAAAATATTAAGCTAATACCCAAAGATCTGACGGGAAAAACAGATAACAACAGTAGGGGAGCTTTCAATATTCCATTCCAACAATGCATAAATTATCCAATCAAAAAAATCAATAAACAAACATTAAACTTAAAGTATACTTTATGCAGAACGGACCTAGTAAACAAGTATAGAACATTTCATCCCCAAAACATCTGAATACAATTTTTCTCAAGTAGACATGAAACATTCTCCAGAATAGATCATATGTTAGGTCATAAATTAATCTTAACAAATGTAAAAAGATTGAAACCATACCAAGTATTATTTTTTCTAACCACAGTGGTATGAACTAGAAATTAATAATGGGAGAAAAAACGTTAAATTCACAAATAGGTGGTTAAAAAATATACTACTGAATAACCAATGCATTAAAAAAGAAATAAAAATGAAAATTACAAAAAAAATTCTTGAGACAAACAAAAATGAAAACAAAACATACCAAAACTTACAGGATGCAGTAAAAGCATTTCTAAGAGGGACTTTTATAATGATAAACTCCTCCATTAAGAAAAAAGTGAAGATCCCAAATAAATAACCTAACTTTAAACCTGAGGCAACTAAGCCCAAAGTTAGCAGAAGGAAGGAAATAAGAACAGAAATAAATGAAACAGATACCATGAAAGCAATAGAAAAGATCAGTGAAACTAAGGTCTGATTTTATGAAAAGATAAATGACAAAACTTTAGCTAGACTTGGATAAAAAGAGAGAAGACTCAAATAAAATCAGAAATCAAAGAGGAAACATTAAAATTGACACTATGCAAAAACATACGATCATAAGAAACTACTCTGAATAATTATAAGCCAACAAATCGGATAACATAGAAGAAGATGGATAAATTCCTAAAAACATACCACATACCAAGACTGAATCATGAAAAAATAGAAAATTTGATCAAACTAGTCACTAGTAAGGAGATTGAATTAATAATCAAAAACTTCGCAGCAAAAAAAAAAAAAAAAGAAAAGAAAATCCCAGAAGCAGATGGCTTAACTGGTGAATTCTGCCAAATATTTAAAGAAGAATTAACAGCAATCCTTCTGAAACTAAACCTTGAGGAAGGGGAATTGAAAAAATTGAAGAGGACGGAATACTCCCAAACACATTTTATGAGACCAACATTATCCTGATGCCAAATCCAGATCAGGACACTACAAGAAAACTAAAGGCCAGTATCTCTGATGATTATAGAAGCAAAATTTCTCAACAAAATACCAGCAAGCCAAATTCAATAGCACATTAAAAGAATAGCACACCATGATCAAGTGGGATGGTTCCACTTATGCAAATCATTAAATGTGATTAAATTCAACACCCCATTAAATTTAACACCACATTAATAGATTGGAAGATAAAAATCATACGATCATCTCAACAGATGCAGAAAAAGGCATTTGACAAAATTCAACATCGTTTCATTGTAAAAACTCTTAACAATTTGGATGTAGAAGAAGCACACTTAAACATATAAAGCCCATGCATAACAAACCCACAGCTAGCATCATAACCAACGGTGAAAGGCTGAAAGCTTTTCCTGTAATATCAGGAACATGACAAGGACGCCACTTTCACCACTCTTATTCAGTGTAGCGCTGGACATCCTAGCTGGAATAGTCAGGCAAGCTAAAGAAAGAAAAGGCATCCAAATTGGAAAGGAAGAAGTAAAACTGTCTGTTTTCAGATGATACTATCTTTTTTACAGAATATCCCCCACCCCCCCCAAAAAAACATTAGTAATAAACGAATTCAACAAAATTATAGGATATAAAAATCAATATAAACTCATACTACATGGTCAACATGGTTTAACAATATTAGATGGAAACATAGGTAAAAACAACTCCTTGACATTGATCTTGGCAATTATTTGGAGATGACCAAAAGCATAAGCAACAATGGTAAAAATAAACAGGTAGGATTACATCAAATTATACAGCTTCAGCAAAGCAAAGGAAACAATCTGTAAAATGAAAAGGCAACCCATGGGATGTAGGAAATACAAAGCATCTATCTGATAAATAGTTAATATCAAAAATATATAAGGAACTCCTACAACTCAAGAGCAACAAAATAATCTGATTTAAAAATGCTCAGAAGACTTGAATAACATTTTCCCAAGACATCTAAATGGTCAATTGGCACATGAAATATATCCAAAGTAAATGAAGTCACTATCTCAAAAAGATATCTGCTCTCCCATATTCATTGATGCATTATTCACAATAGCCAAGACATGGAAACCACCTACAAGTCCATTGAAGGATGAATGGATAAAGAAAATATGGCATAAAACACAAAGAGGAATATTATTCAGCTATTAAAAAAAAAAAGGAAATTCTGCCTTTTGCGACAACATGAATGGACCTTAAGGGCATTATGCTAAGTGAAATAGGTCATAAATATATATATTTCGACATGTATGTAAACTCTAAAAAGGCTGAACTCATAGAAAAAGAGTAAAATAGTTGATTGTCAAGGGTAGAGGATGGGGGAAATAGGGAGATGTTCGTCCAAGGGTACAAACTTCCTGGTACAAGATGAGTAAGTTCTGAAGACCTAATGCACAGCATAGTGACTATAATTAAAAATAAGTAATTATATACTTGAAAGTTGTTAAGAGAGACCTTACATGCTATTACCACAAAAGTGATTGTAATTATGTGAAGGGATGAAGGTGTTAACTAGCTTTATGGTGGTAATCATTTTGTAACATGTACATGTATCAAATTAACGCATCATATATATTAAACTTACATGTAATATGTCAACAGTATCTCAAGAAAGCTCAAAAAATAAATATATAAATACCTGGTTTTTTGTTATTGATTTATACAAGTTCTTAAATATGTAGATGTTATGTACTTGTCTGATCTATGTTTTTTCATTATTTTACTTTTAACCATTGTGTGTTTATTTTATATATGTCCCTTTTTTAAAGCATAAAACGACTTTTTTTTGGTCTTACCTTAATATACAACATACCAGCAATTCCCGTAAATTCTCCTTCATGAATACTCCTTGAGTAAATACCATTGTCTCCATATTCGGTGCTACAACACTGCCCACTTTACTGTGTTGTGTCACTTGGACCACTAGGTATGAATAGATCTTTCTTATCCAAATATGCTCTCCTTCAATCCAATCTCCATTTTCAAGCATATCTGTGATTTTTAAAATGTAAATCTGATCACGTCTCTCTTGAATTTAAGAACTCTTTAATTATTGCTCTCTAACATAATCTCCAAATCCCAGCATGGATTACAAGGCCCTTCATGATCTTAACTATGCTAATCTCACCATCCTTAGCCTATGTTACTCTTACCATTGGTCTCTGTGCTTCGGCCATACTTTAGCTCTGTTTCTCAAATACGCCATGCTTCTTCTTACCTGTGAGATTTCACACATGCTGTTTCCTGCATCTCTGACAGTTTAATCTAACACACGTTAATCCTTTGCACCCTAATTTAAAAATCCTTTATTTAATGAAACCTCAACCAACGGCTCCCATCCATAAACGCCCATATTTCAGATAAAGTTAGCTATATATAATAAGCTCCAAAAATTTGCCAATGAGTTCTGCTTTTAATACTTTTATTTTGGTGCTTTATAAAAATGTATAAATCATATATATATATGATTTTATTTATAAAAATATATAAAAATGTATATATTTTATATCTCACTTATAAAATATATACACAAATAACAGATAAATAATGCATAGCCACATGTTCGATATTAAAAAGTGAACCAATAACAAATATACAGAGTAAAAATGCAAAATATTTTCACATAATTGCTCTATTTGTCCTTCCCCAAATCTCATTTCTTGTCCGAGAGATAACCATTGTTATTGGTATGGTGTTAGCCTTATGGACCTTCATTTATATTTATTTAAACATAGAAAGTTTTGTTGTTTTTTAATTTCATTTTCATAAATAACACATTGTACCTATTATTTAATGATTTTTTTCCCACTGGATAATATGTCTTGGAAACCCCATTTTTAAATTAAACGTATCATCATTTATTTACATGTTCACCTATTGAAAAACATTTGAGTGATTTCTAAATTTAAATTATTAGAAACAATGCTTCAGTAAGTTCTTCGACACAAATGTCATTTTGCAAAAGTATTAACAGTTCTATAAAATATATATCTTAGAAATAGCATTGCTAGGCTATGGGATATGTACTTTCTGTTCCTGTTTTCTTCTTTTTTCAAAATATTCTTAGGTATTCTTACACTTTCCCTTTTCCACTGAACTTTGGAATCAGTTTGTCAGTTCTATTATGAAACTGTGCACACAAAAGAATTCATTAAAAATGATATGCCAGAAGAATGACATTGAAAGGCATTTAGAATATATATTATTACATTTTAGAAAGTAGATAACAAAACTTTTTAAAGTATAGTCCCATTGGGAGAGAAAAATCTCTGTCTCTAGACAGTCCAAAAGAGAAATACACTAAAACATTACTAGTGATTATCACTGGTTGATAGAAACTCTGATTTTTATTTCCTTGTATTTTTAACTGACTCTTACATTTTACATAATGAATACTGTGACTTACACAATATAAAAAGTTATTTCTTTCAGAACATAAAATGGAAGTCTCTTAACATGCGTATCTCTCCAAGAAGCAATGTATCTCAAAAACTCTTCAATTGAAGCAAAGAAATTAGTTTAAGTACAGTCTATTTGCTTCCAGAAAGAAGAGTAGATGTGGGCTGCCTAATTGTATCATCCAATTTTCATATAAATAAAATCCTTTCCTCATTGCCTGAAGATATTATGTTGGGTGGCAGTAAACAAGAAAAGATGAAGTGGGAATTCAATAAAAAATTTTTATTTCAACAGAAAACCCTAATATTGTAGTACACATAAATATGTTGGCTGGTCTCACTTTAAATTTATGACCGGAAACTTCAAGTAGGCCCTCAGGGCTGCCTAGCAATCCTTCTCCATTTCCCCACTCAATTTGTTCTCCTTCCTTTTGAGCTCTTGCTACTTATTTCACAGAGAAAAAAAAAAATGCAATCAGGAAATAGCTGCCATATTTTCATGCTTTTTCCAACTTTACCAACTTGCCTCTGTTGACATACATTCCACCTTCCTTTTATGTTGGAACAGATTGTCTATAATCCTAAAGTCAGTCCATTCACCTGTGTCCTGAAGCCTACACAGTCTTTACTCCAGCACTTACACCTTTTCTTCTATCTGTCTCCATTGCATGAAAACAAAGAGAATAAACAACCTCTAAATAGGGAAAAGTTTAGTTACATTTAGATTTTATTCTAGATACATTGTTCTGAGTGTTCACAGTGACAACAGAAAACAGAACTAACACTTGTCCTCTTAGGAGCGAGCAATGAATTAACAAGTGTAAACATATAACGAAGCAGCACCCTCATTCTTCTCATCCAGTGCATCTTGTCTCTTAATAAGACCTCAACGTCAAGTATTACACTGTCTTATCTCTTAGGTTTCCAACTCATTCTTTCCAGTAACATAAATCCACTGAATTTTAAACTCATAAGAATCTTTAATACATGTGCCCTGTAAGTTTGTACTGCCTATTACCCCTGTCAATTCCTTGTCTCCTTGTCTAACAGCCCTCTTTTTTTTTAAATTAATTTATTTTTTAACATACAGTGTAGTCTTGGCTTCAGGAGTAGAATCCAGTGATTCATTAGTTACATAAAACACCAAGTGCTCGTCCCAACAAGTGCCCTTCTTAATGTCCATTACCCATTTTCCCCAACCCCATCAACCCTCGGTTTGTTCTCTGTATTTAAGAGTTTCTTATGGTTTGCCTCCCTCTCTGTTTTTATCTTACTTTCCCCATCCTTCCCCTATGATCTGTTAAGTTTCTCAAATTCCACATTTGAGTGAAATCATGTGATATCTGTGTTTATCAGACTTATTTTGATTACCATATCCTTCAGTTCCATCCACCTTGTTGCAAATGGCAAGATTTCATTCTTTTTCATCACTGAGTAGTACACACCCACACACACACATATATACCATATGGGTATAAGAAATATCCCACATTTCTTAATCCATTCATTAGTTGATGGACAATTCATTAGTTGATGGACACATATCTTAATCCATTCATTAGTTGATGGACAATTGGGCTCTTTCTATAATTTGGCTGCTGTTGACAGTGCTGCTATAAACATTAGGATGTATATGTCCCTTCAAATCAGCACAACCCGTCTTTATTACATTATTCCCAACAGCATTCAAACATGCTGTACTATCTCCTACATTAAAAAAATAAGTTATTTATTCATCACTATCCAATTACTGTTCCATTTCTCTAATCCTTTCTTTAAGATATTTCAAAAGACATTTTCTGTGTCTTTTTCTAATACCTGTCCTTGCATTCTCTCTTGAATGTTCTCTGAGAAAGTTTTCATTACTACCTTTCCACTAAAACCATTTTGTACAAGTCACCAAGGACCTCATTACCAAAGTCTATATTACCATATTCAACAGTCAATTGTCAGTCCTTTTTGAATCCAGTTTCTTAACAGCATTTGACAAAGGTAATCATGCCCACTTTGAAAATACTCTTCACCTGTCCCTTGAGATCACATACTCATCTGGCTTTTCCTCCTTCTCAGTTTACTATATAAAGCTTCCTTCACTTCCGAACATCTAAATATTGCAGTGCTCCAGAGTCCAATCTCTAGATATGAACTTGACCATATCTATGGTTTTAAATACCATCTACATACTAATTTCCCTAAAAATGTGTGTAGTCTCAACTTCTCCTTTAAAATACACACTCACAAATCCTACTGAATAGCTTCCCTCAGGCAAATAAACATCTCAAGTTTAATTTGTTCAAAACTGAAAACCTTGCATCCTTCTCTACTTTTTCCTCATCTGTATTCTCTAGCTCAGTAAATGATATCACCAGTCACTTAGGTACCTTGGCCAAAAACTTGGAATCATCCAACTCGTTGACCCTTCTTTTCTTTCACACTCTACATCCAATTCATTAGAAAAAAAGTTGTCTTCGCCTTCAAAATAGATCCAATCTCCAAACTTCATCCACCACATCCACAATAACCACTCCATCAATTCTCACCTCAGCTACTGCAATGCCCTCTGAATTCTCTCTTCTCACAATCATACTCATTATGGTCCATTCTCCATAAGCCACTGGAATGGCAATATAAAATATAAATTACAGGGGTGCCTGGGTGGCTCAGTCAGTTAAGTGTTGGACTCTGTCTCGGCTCAGGTCCTGATCTCACAGTTTCATGGGTTCAAGCCCCACTTTGGGCTCTATGCTGACAGGGCAGAGCCTGCTTGAGATTTGTTTTCTTCTCTCTGCCCCTCCTCCACTCATGCTGTTTCTCTCTCAAAACTAAACAAATTTAAATAAAATAAAATATAAATTACAGCATGGTAGTGCTCTGCCTCAAACCCTCCAATGCATTCTCTTCTCACTTAGAATAAAATTCAAAATTCTTACCCCGACCTCTGAGCCTCATCAGCTTCCTCTACAATATGATCTTCTGACACTACCCCTTACTTTTAGCACATTCCATTCCCACTAGCCTACTTGCTATTTCATAAACACACCAAGCATGTGGTATCTCAAGGCTTTGGGGAACACTAAATTTTCCAGCTACTTTTTTTTCCAGCATGACCTCTTAATTTTATTTAGGCTTCTTCTCAAATGTTACTTCCCCAGAAAGGACTTCCATGACAATTATATATAAAAAGAGCATAATATTTTATGCTAAATAAACATAAATAAATACATAAATATTTATTTATCCCCTAAATATAAATAAAACGTAAAAACAGCAAACTCCCTAAACACTGCCTATTCTTATTTCCTAAGCTGATTTTATGATTCTCCATTACATTTATTAATGCTAATTTTATATTATACATTTACTTATTTTCTGTGTCTCACCAGACTGTGATGTCCATTAGGAGAAGGATTTTGGTTGGTGGCTATGTTCCTAATGTCTAGATCAGTGCCTGGCAAGTAGTTGGCATTCAATAAATATTTGTTGGATAAGTGAGTGAAATAAATCATGCTTTATGTGCCACCTACTTTCTTAATCAACAGTACTTAAAAATCACTAACCTCATTGCTAGGGCATGCCTTTAAGCTTAGACATTTTACCCAAGAATTAGAAAGCCATGTTAACAAGGTGTATAGTATCATAAGGACACTTTTGATACAAAGATCATAAGGATTGAGAAAATATATTAATGTATGAGAAATAAGTGGCTTCTCAGGAGCCCACCCTGCTCAGTGCCTTTGGCTAGCAATATAAAGCCTCTGGTCTTTTCAGGAGAATGTCTTTCCCCAAGGCTCCTAGTCCATTGGCAGGCTGTAGTTAGAATTTTGTTTGAACAAAATCCTAGGACTTGGGATGCTGAATTCTATTCCCAGCTCTGCTAATTACTAACTGTGTGACTTTAGCCATGTGGCTCCACCTTTTCTGGGTTTCAGATTTCTCACCTGTAAAACTAAGGCAATTATACTGACATTGCTTCCCAGGGATATTATGAGGAACAGTTAATGATAACAATCATTAAAGAATTATTTCCATCTTCATTGGCTATTAATTTCCACTGTGTGCAGAACTCTATTAACTATTTAAGAAGCAGAGTAGATGTGTAACAAAAAAATATACATATTAGACATCTTCTGCCTAAAAAAATATTTTTTAGAAAATATAAGAAGAAAGCAGTAGTATTATACTGAAAATAATAACTGCTCTCTTTATGGCCATCATTTCCTGTCATGTTTTTGCTTTACCCCAAATTTCACTCTCTCAGCTGTGAAATGATAGGAGGCTATTGTGTCTTCATTTCACAGAATTTCAGAGCCTTGAAGGACCCCAGAATTTCTCTCACTCTATCTCAACACTTTCACTTTAGAGATAAAGTAATTGACAACCAGAGGATTTGGGAGTTTTCCAGACTCACTAGGCTGGGTCTCTAATCTCTTGATCCCCAATTCATTGTGCTTATTGATACACGAGGCTGCTCTTTATTGTCCCAAAGAAGAGCATGGCAGCCAGATACAGTTGCAGGCAGCATGAATGGCCAGCTCTCTTTTCATGAGAAGCCTAGTAATTTAAGGCTATTAGCTTATAGGTAGTTTGGGCCCTGACAATGAATTCTAATAGAAGGTGATAAATAAAAATTAACATTTTTTGAACTCCTTACTGTTTTCTACTGAAAAATTCTACTAGACTCTTTGTATCTACTATTTTTGGTTCACCCTCATGATAACCAGATGAGAGGTACTATCATACTTCGTTAATAAAGAATAATGTCTTTATACTTTTTTAATAACTGCATTTCTGGAGGTTTATGTAACTTGCTAAAAACAATACATTAAGTAATAGAGTTAAGATTTGAATCCAGATTTATCTAGTTCCCAAATTCCATTTTGTTACCACTACATAACGTAGAGAAAAATTTGTTCTTCAGTGGAAACCAATGCATTATTAGCAAGGGCCAGCATATTTTTTCGTAAAGGGACTAATGGTAAACATTTTAGTTAGGTTATAGACCATTAGGTTGCATCTATTCAAATATGCAATTTACCATGATAAGCAATACATAAACAAATGGGCATGACTGTATCCCAATACAATATAAAAATAGGTGGCTGGCCCTCAGCTAATTTGCCAGCTCTTAGTCTAGAGCTTACCTTTGAGTTAGGGATTCTGACTCTCTGGGAGCTACCTCACAACTAGCACTGTTACTTATAGACAACTGATTGCGATGCAAACTAAGTCATGTTGATAGACATGTCAATTTCCTTTGTCGGAGGTCCAGTTCACTTTCTTCTCCCCCTGTGGAAGAAGCCAGTTCCACCTCCCATTTTTATACTCATTTCACTAAGCCTCATTTACACATACGTCTGTTCTTTTGATTCTCCTTTGAACTGGTTTGATACCTGCTGGTCCCCTTATTTTATTAATGAATTAAATAAAATCTTTAACACATGTTCAGTTTATACCTGAGAGTCATCGTATTACTTTTTCTGAAAGTGATCCTTTAACCACAAGTATAGTAATTTAACAGGTATGGTAAAGTGCATTAGCATACTCCTCTACAGCATCCTATCTTGTAAAAATATGTCCCTCTTTAAAACAACTTCATCTTTATTTTTCTTCTTTTTCTTAGCTTGAGGAAAAATGAGAACGCAAATGTTTTGGGGCCCCTGCAGAGACTTAGAGATATTCTCTGTGCTTGACACCCTCCACTGGCTGCAAGGTGCCATTATTTTCTTTTCTCCTACGCATCATGAAGGTTGCTTCCTATCAATCATGTCAGTGCAAGTCATAACAGAGAACATCAACACAATTTACTTGTCTTTTACAATCCAAAGTTGATGGGAAAAAAGAAAGTTGCCAATGTGATAAAGTAGTCTCCACCACAGATTTGACAGAGGTATTCTCCACTTTATGCTTAGCTGGTGCACTGAAGACAAAGCACATTGCTTCCGGAAATAAACATATTTCTTCACACTTACCATCCACCTCTCTCTCTCTCAGCTCCTTCCTGAGATGGATTGTTTAGTAATGGATTCACCAGACCTAGCAAATGACAGCTATTTATTAGCAAGACTTAGAATCTCAGAGTTGGAAAGAAACCTTAAGGGTCATCTCTTTCATGACAACTGAAACAGCAATAGTAATATCACAACAGTAATAAGAGCTAAAATTTCCTCATCATTTGTTTGTGCCAGGTAATTTCAAATGTTTTATTTGTAAAATGTCTAGGATAGAGCACCTGTTGTCTTGACATAATTATTAATAATCGCTTCTTTGGTCTCAAAAGTAACTCTATTTGGAAGATAAATTACATGATTACCCATTTATGAATAGTATCTTATTTGACCTTTAAGCAATTTTTGAAGGAAGTATGATGATGACAAATAAACAAAAGTAACAGGCTTAAGTGCATGAAACTCATGAGTAAAATTGTGATTTGAATCTTGGAAGTCAGAGCATTCTGACTCTGTGGTTGCTCTGTGGTTGCCTACTAAGTGGTTGCCTTAGTTGTCTACTAAGTGGACAAGTGGTTGCCTACTAAGAGTGAAACCACCATTCTATGATAGGAACCAGTTCTATATCTTTGGATAATCCTTTTGAAAGTTCTCTTGCTTATTAGGCTGAAATCTATTCTCCTGTAGTTTCAAAAACCTGGACAAAAAAAATTAGAACCAGATTGTAAAAGGACTTCTTGTTCCACCTGAAGACCACTGTATTGTATTTGAACATGAAAGCAAGAAGAGAGACAAGAAAGTTGCCTTTTCCTTTTAAAAAAGAATATTAAGGTCAGAAGCAATGATTATAAATTATACAGGAGGAGAAGGCGTTTCACTAATCTTGAGGACAGTTATTATTAGCATTTTTTCCTCTCATAGCAGTTAAGAACTTTATATATGCTTTTACACTTACAACCAAAGTTTAGAGAAAATGTGGATGAAAAGCTATTTATCAGAATTATGGATATTTTAAGGATTGTTGAGATTTTATCTTCGCCAATACACAGGCACAATTTAGTAGAGTAGTAGGTAGACAGGAATTGTCTCCTGAACTTGACCAGCAAGGAGTTCTAGCATTAAGATAATGAAAACACACAAAATGTGTGTTTCTCCCCCTTTGCAGAGGCTTATGTGGCAGCCCTGTCAAATTCATATTAGACATTGTGCTTTCAAGACAGTTTTGCTTTAGAGATGTTTAGCCAACTGCAGAAAACCATGAAGTTGAGATTCAACCAACACAAGATACACAAACATATGAACATGTGTAGGAAACGGGAAAATTCACTGGCCAGTAGGGAAATTTTTCAAAATATCTGAAATAGCTGTAGCTTTTTGTGATGAAGCTAAAGGAAATATGTGTGAGGAAAGCCAAGTCCTCCACTTTGAAAAACATTTCCCAGATGCATTTTCCTTTTTTCTTCCTGGGGTTTGTGATCAGATTATGCAGCCCTAAAGTAGCCAAAACATCCACTTGAGTATATTTATTTTTAAGAGCGTTACATTAAATTCACTGTTTTTCATTTAAGAATGGGAGAATTTTGATTGCCAACTTTAGAACCCTCTTAAAAATAACAGCTTTTGGAGTTCAGTGTAGCACGGAAGCTTTTAAACTTCACGTTCCATTTGCCTGTGGCAACATCTGACCTCTCTCCTCAAGCCTGCCATTTAAATTTCTACTTTATTCCCCTCGCAGCCTTGGAAACAAATCAACAATTACTTTTAAACAGGAATCTTTATAGTTTAAATATCACAGGCTCTTATTTGGTTATAAAAACATTTTATCTTTAATTAAGTTTGTTTCAAAAAGCCATGTTTTCAATCAAAGAGAAAATGTGCTGCGAAGTTCAAAAATGATTCACCATTGGAAAAGGTGATGTGTTTTAGAATGTTTCCTAGAGATTTTGTGGAAATTGGAATAATAACTTGTTCCCTTTTAGGGGAGCTGTCTTAGTCTGTTCAGCCTCTCTAACACAATACCATAGACTAGCTGGCTTATAAACAACAGACATTTCTGTTTCACAGTTCTGCAAGTCCAATCAAGTTGCTGGCAGATTTGGTGTCTGATGAGGATCGGCTCCTGGTTCATGGACGGCCATCCTCTCACTGTGTCCTCACAGAGTGAAAGGGAGAACTTTGGGCACTATTCCCATTCATGAGGGCTCTACCATTACACTGAGGGTTAGGGCTTCAATGTATGAACTTGGGAAGGACACAAAGATCCAGCCTACTGCAGGAGCTATTTGCTTCTATTCGTTCTAAATGTCAGTGCCACTCCTTTGCACATTCCAGGAAGCACTATTCTCACTGGATTCTATGCACTCCAGGGGATACAATATAATGTTGCCTCTTGGACTCAGCAACTCCATGTAACAATTTTGATGACATTGGCTATGATCAAAATTGCCAAGGTCGTCAGGTAAGAGGAACACGTGATAAAATTATTAAAGGGACTTATTCCAAGGAAGTGTACATCTCCAAGTTAGAAGACAATGAGTAAGTTTGTGGTTTATAAGTGGTATATAAGTGGAAATCCAACAATCTTCTATTTTTTTTTTTTTGGATCCTGACTTTGAGTCAACTTGGCAAAAAAGTATTTTTAATAGTATTTTAACTGATACAATTTTTGCTGTTAAAGAATCACAGTACTTCTGAAACCTAAGGAAAAACATACCACTAGCTTTGTTTATAAATTTCATACATATGGCACTAGCTTCTCCTTTTTCTAGAACGTAATTATCTTCTTGCTCACTCCGCCACTTGTCCTAGTAGAACTGAGTTCATACTCAATACAGACTACTTCATCGTTTCAGTTTATTGCCAAATAAGTTAACTTTGCTTTTTAAATTTCTGGAGGTTCTGTGATTACAGAGGTCTTAAAATGACTATCTTTTATAGCCTAGTGACTAGTGTTGTCTATTAGAAACACCTGGCAGACTCTCTCAAGTTTGGACGGGATGATTGCTCTAAAGCAGGTGTTTACCAGAACAGGGCAGTAAGTGGTATTGCAATTAGGGGATGTCGAGGGTATATTTAAAACCCAGTGCATGGCTAGTGCCAATTAAAATACACTGATCTAACCAAAAGCCCATAACAAATTGATCTCACAATGTTCAAATAAATAAATTTGACAGAACTTGGCCATGAAATAGATGTCTGTTTTAGCCCAGGAGCATGCTCACAACCATCTCAGGGCTGGTAGGTATTGAAAGAAATGTTATTAAGGAACAGAACTCCCGATGGTCCCGGGGACAGAGTTTGTTCTGTTATTATAAACACAATGAAAGACTGACAAGCTCTATGAATGGCAGATAAAAATAACAAGCAATAAATGAGATGCTAACACTGACGCTTCACGGAAAGAAGCTGAGCAACTCTGAGCAAATATGGCATATAAAAAGGAAAGAAATTTCCTGGAGAATGAGGAATACAAATATCCCCAGAGAAGGCTCAGGGAGGAAGAAAAGACAGGCGGTCTCCATGTATGTCATTTGTGCACTCTGCCATCCCCAAGATCAGCATATACACTTATTACTCTTTTAACTTTTAATTATGGGATACTTCAAGCATATACAAAACTAGACAAAATGGTAAAATGAACTCTCCTCTACCACCAATGAGCTGTTATCAACTAATGGTCAAACCTGTTTAATTCTGATTCCCTCCCACTTCCCAATCCTCTTTTTCTTAAGTCAAATATCAAACATAATATAATTTCATCTGTAAAATCTGTTATGTTTGTAAAATATGAAAGCTCTTTTTACTTTTTTTTAATGTTTATTTATTTTGAGAGAGAGAGAAACAGAGGACATGAGCAGGGGAGGGGCAGAGAGAGAAGGCGAGAGAGAATCCCAAGCAGGCTCTGCACAGCCAGCACAGAGATCGATGTGGGTGGGGCTCGATCTCACGGACTGTGAGATCATGACCTGAGCCAAAATCAAGAGTCACCCACTTAACCGACTGAGCCACCCAAGTGCCCCTGAGAGCTTTTATTCCTAACATAGCCATATTATCATGACTTCTAAAAATGTCGCAATAGTTTCTTAGTATCATCAAATATGCAGACAATTCAAATATCCAGTTTCATCATAAATGTCAAAGATTTTTTATTTTATGTTCACATTTTGTGTGAACCAGGATTTAAATGATGTCCACATAGTAAAACTGTTTGATAAACTTTTAAGTCTCTTTTTTTTTTCTCTTAGATTCTCTCTCTCTAGGTCCTCTTTCTCTCTCTCTGTCTGTCTCTCTTTCTTTCCTTGGAATTCATCTACTTAAGAAATGTGGTCCTGTAGAATAGCCATGGTTTACTTTATGGACTGTATCTTCATGTTTTTGTTGTTGGTTTAAATTTTTTTATACTTATTCATTTTTGAGAGTGAGAGAGACAGAGCATGAGTGGAGGAGGGGCAGAGAGAGAGGGAGACACAGACTCTGAAGCAGGATCCAGGCTCTGAGCTGTCAGCAAAGAGCCCGACACAGGGCTCGAACTCCTGTACCACAAGATCATGACCAGAGCTGAAGTCAGACTCTTAACTGACTGAGCTACCCAGGCGCCCCTCATGGTTTTGTTTTGTTTTGTTCTGTTTTGTTTTAACATGGCCCTGTATGCTCTGCATGTCCTGTAATTTGATAGCTGGATTTAGAGTCTTAATCAAATGTAGTATTGTTTTGGTTTTGATAGTATTGTTATCTCAGAGATAATATTGAGTTCTTTCATTAGTAGCACAGTACATGTCTAGTTGCCTCTCATTTTGTGATGCTGGCAGCTGTTGATCCTCAGGGCATAGATTATTAAGTCTGTAAAGGTTACAAAATGACATATAAAGGGCATATATATTGAAATATACATATGCAATGACGTATCACTGCAAAATTACAACATCCTATTTCTATTATTTCCTTTTCTTCTATTAACTGGACTTCTTTAAAGAGACACTTACCCTCTAACTATGTGTTTGCCTCATAATACAACTTATACTAAAAAAGAAGAATAGGGGCACCTGGGTGGCTCAGTCGGTTAAGTGGACGACTTCAGGTCAGGTCACAATCTTGCAGTTCATGGGTTTGAGCCCCGCGTCAGGCTCTGTGCTGGCAGCTCGGAGCCTGGAGCCTGCTTCGGATTCTGTGTCTCTCTCTTTCTCTCTCAAAAATAAATAAATATTAAAAAAAATTTAAAAGAGAAGTATAAATCCATGATCCCTTTAAATCTTAAAAATAGTGAGTTGATTCATTATCATTCTCTGCTGGTGATCAATCTTTTTTGAATGATTTTCAAATCACGGATTAAATATACTTGAAGTTCTGAATCTTACTTGTAGTTGTTGCTTTGATTGGTTTACAAATTATCTCCGTTTTGGCCATGAGAGCCTTTTCAAGTTCATCTTCTGAATTCTTTTGACTCAACTCTAGGGCCCATTGATAATTTCTTTGCTATCCGACCTGTAGAGTAGGTACAGACTTACCTACACACACTTACTGTCCCAGATCTGAAATCAGCAATTTCTCCAAATGCCCTGGTCAAGTTTGGTGATGTGACCAAACTTGAAATTAACTATACTCATTGCTTCTGACTTACTTGTTGTTTTTAGCCTTCCTCATTGGATAAATCAAAAAGTATTTTTGTGATATAATAAGTAATGAAATCATAAAGATACTTTAAAGTCAAAGTCAAGATTATAAGATTTTTACATAACTTCTTCACCTATTCCCTTTAATTCTGAAAAATTCCAATTGTCAAGAACAGGGGAGATGCTAGCATTAAAGTAGCATTTAATTACCCATTAATTTCATCCCACATCACACACAGTGAAACAAAATTATAATACTGACAGCTACCATTAAAAATATGATTACTACAAATTGTATACATTTTTATTTTGCAGTTCTTCTGGCAATTCAACATAGTATATTAGTGAGTATTGTCAAATTAATGTGTTCCAAATGAGTTGAACTAATCTTTTTCTATGCCCCCAAGGACATGCCTTTGTTTAGTTCATTTAATGAATCATTTCAAATTTTAGAAATTTAAAGACAATATTTAATGTTTCATTTTTATATTACATATTTACACAGTTCCAAGTTAAATCTATGAAGTCACATTTTTAAAAAGCAGAAACGCTATCCCTGTTCTACTTGATTCCCTCCCTTTCTTACAAGTTAATTAGTTATTTGACAGCTTATCTTTCTATCATTCTTTAGGAAGAGCAAGTATCTAACACTATCAATCTTTATGCAGAGAATAGAATATAATATTTTAATATATGGTTTTTTAAGGAAATGTTTGCATTTTTGTTTCTATGTTTATTTGAATATTAATACCATTTTATGATATACTTTTGAGAATTATTTTACATTGGCACTTTCCTAAGAACATAGACTTTAAGAATTATTTTGTATGGGTACTTTACTAAGAAAAAAATTCAATGTGGCTAATAAACTTTTCTTCCCTTCCTTCAACCTCTCCCATAGCATATAATTTGAAGTGATATCATTTTATCACAAGGTACTAACTGGTATTATATATTTTGATGTGCTCTTCTGATTGTCCTCTTATTTTTAAAGTTTTAATACATTTTTAAAGATATTATTTTTAAATAATATCTACACCCAACGTGGGTCTTGAACTCACAACACCAAGGTCAAGAGTTGCATGTCTCCCTGACTTAGACAACCAGGCAACCCCGTTCTCTTATTATTTTTTTTAATAATTGAACTGTATCTTTTGCCAAAGTATATACCTATGATATACAATAATTTTTTCATTTATTTAATTCTGCCTTGATTTCTATAATCTCACTTCTGATTCTTTTCATAATTGCAATTTGTATTATTGTTTAATAATACAATTTTCCTTGGTCTATTTTAGCTTCTTTTGAAATAGTGGGTAATAGTTTTATCTGTTTGGCATACTATTTTTTTTGTCTCTAGGTATATTATGTGGTTCTTCCCCCCAACCCCCACACACATCTTTTTCCTTGTAATACCTTTGTATGGGACTCAAACATGCTATTTTCCTATTCCTAATTTTTATGTAATTTTTTCCCTATACTTTAATGAGGGATCAGGAGAGTTTTCTAGCTTCATGCTGTATAGCACCAGCTTCTCTTGCCTTTGTAAAGTAGTCAAAAATATGGGGTCATAGTTGCAAGGATCTCCAGGTACTGGTTCTCTTCCCCATTTTTATCTGCTCCTCCTCCTTCCTTTGTCCTGCCCTGTTCAATATAGATCCAAATCTCAATATCTCTCCTTAGTGTTTGGCTTTGTTAGAGAAGGTAGTCTTGGCCTGTTGGTTTTTAGATTTCATGGGGAGGATACACACTGTTTCTGTTCCTTGAGATCTTACTACGAACCTCTTCTGGTGTGTACTAGTCTTTTATTTTCAACTACTATGTTCAAATTTCCCCATACTATATTCAAATTGCCCCTAGATCTTTGCATTGAGTATCTATCTGTTAGCTGTTTGTGTGCTATTATTCTTAGGTCTTCTGGATGTTCCATTCATTTTCTATTTCACACTGTAGAGATACTGATAGTAACTGTTAAGCTGTTACTAGTTTGTCTGCAACCATTCATATTTGGAGGTTCATTAAGATGTGTGTTCCCCAGGGGCACCTGAGAGGCTCAGTCAGTTAAGCGACCGACTCTTGATTTTGGCTCAGGTCATGATCTCATGATTCATGAGAGAGAGCCCTGCATAGGGCTCTGCACTGACAGTTTGGAGCCTGCATGGGATTC
Organism: Cryptoprocta ferox; assembly: GCA_028646485.1. NCBI lineage: Eukaryota > Metazoa > Chordata > Mammalia > Carnivora > Eupleridae > Cryptoprocta > Cryptoprocta ferox. The sequence goes on along the minus strand of CM053573.1, from coordinate 129,559,790 downwards.
TCTCTTTCTCCTTCGCTCTGCCCCTACCCCACTCTCTCTCTCAAAATAGGCAAACAAACACAAAAGATGTGTCTTCCCCAAATTTTGTTGTACGTGTTTTCTCAACCATTTTTCTAGGGATTTTGAGTACATCACCATCATCAATCCAGTAGTCCCAGGGAGTACATTTTCAAAATAACCTAGTGAATAAACCTGAAAAAAATATTTTTACATACATTCACAATGATCTCATATTAGGATTTTTAGATTATAACCCACAAGTCATCAAAAAGTATTTTTATATATCAATGCTTAAAAATAATCCTTTTGTTCTAAAACATGGTTTTCTTCATAAGATCTATGCCCCCACATTAGAAACTAAATATCACTGGTCCTACTATATAACTGAGACATAGACTACTTTATTTAATGTGAGACTGGATTTTATAATTAGTATATTATTTCAATAAAATTGAATATTCCTATCCATTAACTTCATATCCCATGACAATATCTCATGGTTTCGAATACTGAGAAAACACACCATTGCTTGATATATACAGAAAAAAGAAGGAACACTTATAATGATTGATATTCGCAATACAGCAAATCTCATTGTCTAAAGAAGTTTACCATGTACTTCATGAGGTAATTCAGATAGAAAATATTTTGCCTTAAATTTTTCAGATCACTGTCTGAATAGGCAATGTTAGAAAGAGTGGCATTTCATGAAATTAAAATCATGAAACTACTTTGTCTTTATTCTAAATAAAGTTATAAGATAGTATTAGCAACCATGAAAAACAAGGGTCCCATCTGATATTTTTCATACAGGTTTCTATTACTTTATTTGGTTGTTAATATTCATTCATTACCTTAATTTCAGTTTCAAAATAACTATAATTATTTGCAAACCATGACAGAAGCTGTTTTCTCTTTCCTCTAATATGAACAATATCTAGTCTTTTCCAACACATAAGGATAAATTTACAAACAGTTAAAAATTAACTAGGACCTAAACATGACCAGACAAATCCACCCACAAGGTAAAGACACAAATGTAACTTATCTTTAGCTACATGGTGGCACACCTGTCCTTAAAATCTCCTTTCACTAACTGCAAATCGGTGTTCCTTTCCTGGATTTTATGATTTTAATTAAGCTATGAAATAAAATAGTTCCCTAGACGATGTTTTGTTGTCAAATGACAAACAAAACAAAAATATTCACAATTCTTTTGTTTCTTCCAAGATCACAGGAAATTGATACAATATAAATTTTCACATCACTACTGTTTTGTTCTTTGGGTTTTTTTTACATAATAAAAGAGGTAAATGGAGAATCAGAAGTCATTGCTTTGCAGAGCCTTTAATCATTTTAGGCATCCGGGTCTTTATTTCTGAAATTACAGTAAAAGTATTTGACAGATTTCAATACCAATTTATGATTCAAGTCATCACAAAACAAGAATGGAAAATCCTTGTGTTCCATAAATACCTTGTAACTAAAATTACTGAAAATGGAGGTACTTGTCCTAGCAGGAATCAAAATTGTAGTTTTATAAAGTTTTAGGAATTAGGGGAGTGTAAAGGATGAGAAATATTGATAAAAGTTTTAAAAAATAGTCTATTGAAATAAAATAAAAGGCCCAGAAACAGAACCACATAGGCACAAAGACTGAAGTATAATTGAAGTACATTTGCAGAGAAGTTAATGAAGAATGGACTAATCAATAACTGTGACAATTGGTTAACTATATGGAAAATAAATCAATAAAATTGGAGCCTTACCTGATATTATAAAGAAAAGCCAATTTCAGGTAGACTCAAGGCTTATGTGTGTAAAACAAGTCTTAACAAAATTTAAAAGTGAAAAGGGTGTTCCTAAAGATAACACAATCATAAAGCATGCACTATCAGAGTAAAACTGATAAATTTGACTGTATATCAAAATATATAATCTTTTATAGTTTGAAGAGTGAACAGATGAGGAACATACTGGAAAATGTATATAAAACACTTAAAAATGATAAGGGATTATTATCTAAAACACACAAAGAGCTACTTTGTATCAATGCATAAAAGAAGGAAAGAAAAATTTGTATTAATGAGTTTTCTGTTAATGTAAGAAAAACCACAACCTCAAAGTAATCAGAAACATTAACATGAAAATAATGTATTATCACTTCTCAGCAATCAGATTTGGCAAAGCATGGAGGGCAATTTTAAAGATGCAGTAAAAAGGGCATATACTACAAAATATCAAGACATATTATAAAGATATAATAATTAAGAGGGAATGAAATGGGTTCAAGGATACACAAACTAACCAATAAGACAGAATAGAGAGCACAGAAATAGGCCCATCCATGTGGGGTCACTGATTTTTGACAACAGTGACACCGTAATTCTGTGAATAGTCATGTGAAAATATGTACTTTGACTCTTATCTCACACCATCAAGAAAAAAATCAATTCTGGATGGATCAAGTATTAACTGTGACATGTAAAATATTAAACTATTTAGAGAAAAACAGAAGAAAATCTTTATTCACTGATTGTGGACAATAATTTCTTAACAAAGTTTCCAAAGTGTTACATATATATTTAAAAAAAGGATATTGCTACATTATAAAAATTTATAGTTATCAAGACACTGTTACCAGGTAAATGCCAAGTCCTGGCCTTTACTAGCTACCTTCTTCTCAGTAACATTTGTTTCCATTTTCCCCTAAGCTCCTCTTTCCACCTTTCCTGGTAACTCAGGCAAATGAAACCCAAAGCCACATCCAGGTGATGGCCAATGCCCTGACAAGACCTCCCAGCAGCCCAGACCACCCAGACCTTTTGAGCTAAATCTGATTTGTGCCTGCGCAGATGGACCGTGGAGGGACTTCTGGAATGACCTACCATCACCTTTACCTCATTATAATATTAAAATCTCCTCCCAAGGATAAGTTCCAGCCTCCTTTACATAACATACAACGTGTGTCTAGGCATGCGTGACCTTCTGCGCATCTCTACATATCATGGGAGGGCTTCCCTATTTAAATATTCACCCTAACCTTAAACAAAAGGAACCCATTTACTCTCTGGGGGGGATGGGAAGTGATGGTTTTGGATGCCATTCTCCATGATCTCCTTATTTGTTTCAAATAAAAGTTTTCTTTGTGCAACAACTCAACCTGGTGCATTTTCTGCCCCACCAAGGAGAGAACTCATGTTGGTTAGGTTACAACATAGTTTAGTGGAATGAAAAGCCAACACATGAAATGGAAGACACTCATTATTCTTATATTTAACAGAATATCCATACCCAGAATAAAATAGAAAAGCAAAACAACCAAAAAACATAAAACAAAACAAAAAACTCTTACAAAATCAGTAAAAAAAAGTCTGACAACACAGGAGATACTGGGCCAAGGAGTGAGAAGACACATCGCAAAAGACAATCTAAACATATGAATTGGTGTTAAACTTTCCTAGAAATGCAAATTAAAGCCTCTGTGAGAACCTCCATACACCTGCCAAAATGGCTAAAGTAAAAACGTCAGAAAATAATCACTCTTTTGAGCACAGAAGAGTAACCCCAAGATTCTCATGCTCTGCTGAGGAGAAGGTAAACTGGCACTGCCACTCTACAACACTGTTCTGTGTGGTACCTACTGAAGCTGAAGATATGCAAACCCCAGGACCCATCAATCCTACCCCTAGGTACCTGTCCACCCCCAATTTCTACACATGTCCACCTTGCAATAAAAAATTCACTGCAGGACTACCAGAGATAGCTTCCAAATAGCAGTAATCCACTGCCCATCAACAGTACAATGGATATATCAATAGTATATTCACAAAGTAGAACACTATACAAAAATGATAATGAGTATCTATAACAAGTTGTAATACCATGATTTGATCTCAAAGCATAGTGTTCAACCAACAAAGCCAGATGCAAAAGAATGCATAGCATGTTTCATTAAAAAGATAATTAAAACACGTAAAATGTTTGTATGCTGTTAGCATAATGGTGATTACCTTTTAGGAGATAATCACTAGAAAGGAGAACAATGTTAACTCAGGATGTTAATACTGGTTCTTGATCTGGGAGCTGACTACATGAGTAGGTAAATTTATGAACATTTACTCAGATGGATATTTATGATATGTTTACTTCTTTGTATATGTATGTGTTCCGGTAAACAAATATTTAAGCAAAAACTGGCAGAACTAGAAAGAGAAATGGCCAAATTCAAAATCACAGTTGGAAATCTATCACACCTCTTTCAATAATTAAGAGACAAAACTATGTTATAAACAAACTCTCTGTGTGAATGTAGAAGCTTTGAACAACGTGATTAGGAAATGTAACCTAATTGATGAATATAAAACAAGGAAGAATTACAGAACACACCTCTATTTTTCAAGTACATATCAAGCATTAAAGGCAAACGGACCTACGCAGAGTCAAAAAGCCAGATTCAACAAACTTTAAAGGTTGGAAATCATTCAGAAACTATTTCCTGCCACATTAATGTTAAGCTAAAAATCAATGCCAAAAAAATAATTAGAAAGTCCCCAAATAATTGGAAATTAAGCAATATACTTTAAAATACTCCACCTGTCAAAGAAAACTCGCAAAGAAAATTAGAATGAATTTTAAATTGAATCAATGAGAAAAAAAGATATGCCAAAACGGAGGCAGCTAAAGCTCTGCTTAAAAGGGAACTCATATCAGAAAAGAAGAAAATGTGAAAATCAGAAATTTAAATATATCGCTTTAGAAGTTAAAAAGAACAACAAAGTAACTCCCCTTTCCCCCAGTATAGATGGGAGAAAATAATAAAAACTAGAGTAGAAGTTAATCAAAGCGTATACAGATTTGCAATAAAGAAAAAATATTTAAAACTTTTTTAAGTTTATTTATTTATTTTGGGAGAGAGTGAAAGAGAGCACAAGCTGGGAGGTGGCAGAGAGAAGGAGAGACAGAATCACAAGCAGGCTCTGCACTGTCAGTGCACAGCCCAATGCGGGGCTCAAACTCACCAACCGTAGGATCAGGACCCGAGCCGAGATCAAGAGTTGGACGCTTAATCAACTGTGCCACATAGGTGCCCTGCAATAAAGAAAAATTTTAAAAAACAAATGGTTTTTGAAAAAACTAAGAAAATATATGGATCTATAGTAAGGTAAAAAATGAGAAATAAGGCAAAAATATTAATATTTATATGGGAAAGGGGAATAAAAGGTTCCTACAAATAATAAAATGATAATGAGTACTACCATACATATTCAAAAAATTTCTAGAGGTTTAGAGGGTTTCTAGGCTGATTTCTTCTACATGTATAATAAAGAAATAACACTAATTTTATGTGGTATCTTCCAGAGAACAGAAAAATAGCAAATAATTCCCAACTCATTTTATGATGATGGCACATCTTTGATACCAAACGCAAATAACAATATTGACCAGGAGATATTGTAGGTACAGGTGCAGAACCACCTGATTCATGACCAAAGCGGTACTATAATACATTGGGTTAAATAGGGTCTTTTCAATAATCATTGTTAGATCAATGGGAGCACTTGATCCCCAATCTTACAGTAAGTAAAGCAATCAAGTCCAGATTGATAATAGATATCAATGTGACAGGTAACCCTGTAATATGTTCAGAAGCAAACACTTTTTAAACTGGATCTTGAAGCTTATCTTTAAAGGAAAAACGAAGTCTGACTACATTGAAGTAGTAATTTTATCCATCAGCTAGCCATGACAGTGTGTAAAAAATCAAGCCACAGTGTCAAAGGTAATATTTGTTATACATTTGTTCCAAAAAAAAAAAGACACATACTTATAATATACAAATAACTACAACAAATCAGTAAGGACAAATACTCCAATAAAAAAGGGCAGAATATTTGAATAGCCACTTCACAAAATATCCAGACATCCAGTAACATACAGAGAGTGTTCAACTTTATTAGTCATTATGTGAATGGCAATTAAAAGAATAAGATACCTCTACACATTCACCAGAATAGAAAAATGGAAAAGTCAGACAATCCTGTTGACAAGAATATGGAGCAACTGAGACTCTCATACATTAATGGTGAGAGTAGAAACCAATATAACCACTTTGGTAATGTCTGTAAAAGATGAACAAACTCACTCAATATGATCCATCAATTCTGACACCAGATTTGGACCCATTAAAAATGAAAACATGGGGGCACCTGGGTGGCTCTGTCGGTTGAGCGTCTGGCTTCAGCTCAGGTCATGATCTCGCGGTTTGTGGGTTCGAGCTCCGCATCAGGCTCTGTGCTGACAACTAGCTTAGAGCCTGGAGCCTGTCTTCAGATTCTGTGTCTCCCTCTCTCTCTCTGACCCTCCCCTGCTCACGCTCTCTCTCTCTCTCTCTCTCAAAAATAAATAAAACATTAAAAAAAAAATGAAAACGTGTTTACCAAAGGTCATCGACCAGTATTTCTATCATAACACAATTTGTAATATGCTAAAGCAACACAAAGGTACAACTACAGTAAAATGAATAAATGATGGAATAAATGTGTAGGAGTTTAATGCTGCAGACAAATTTTTTCAGGCAATGGGAACAAGAGTTCATGTGAGTTAACAGTAAACGATGTGGAGGCTGACTTACGAAGAATGAATATACAAGCTGGCGGGGTCTGAACTAACCTGCCCATGAATTTGAACTTGAAAATGAAAGCAGTTTGTCCGAGAGCCCCATTTTCAGGGACTGCCTATCTAGGGCCTAGGAGAAAAAGGGATTTGGGAACACAGAAGCTCATAGAAACAACAGCTGCCACTTTCTGGGTGTTCACCGCATTTTAGACATCTAAACCCCATGAGAACGAACAACTATCGCTACACACAAATCCATACAAAAATCTCCATGGGGGAAAGAAGCCAAAAAACAATAAACTAAAAACAAAACCATGCTATGCGATTTCATTTAGGTTACTTAGAAAACTATTTCACAGAGAGAGAAATGTGAGTAAATGCTACACTTGGAGAAGATAATAACTCAAATGGAGGGGGGTGGGGTTGTGGAGGCTTCTGTTTTGGGGGTATAGGCTGCACAAGTATGTTCAATTTGTGATAACTGAGCTGTACACTTGTGATCTGTACCCCGCTCTGTCTGTTATGTTGCAAAGAAGAGTATTAAACAAAACATGTATTAAAAACCAGATGGTATCTATGAGACTGGCAAAAATTACAAAATGAAAGAGCAGTAAGTGCTTGCAAGGATAAGGGTTTGTGAGAACCTTCATGTACTGTGGGTGGAAAAGGTGTAAACCACCTGTCTCTGGCAGTATTTAATAAAATTTAATGATGCTTGTACTATTCTACTATTCTCCATATATTTTTTGTCTGAATATATACTGGAGAAAACTTCCATGCTGGTTACAAAGGGATATGCATGAGACTGTTCATAATAGCTTTGTTTGCAATAGGAAATGTTGGCAACCTTCTTATCTACAAGACAAAAGGATAAGTAAACCATGGTGGATATACAAGAAGTAATAGCAGACAGCACTTGGAAGCAATGACTCAATTAATACACAATAAAACATAGAGGTCTAAAATTAAGTGGAAGAGAGAGAAAGAAAGCCAAGGACAGCTATTTCACAGAACTGTCCCTCAAAAATACCCATGGGTCACCTGGGTGTCTCAGTAGGTTAAGTGTCTGACTCTTGATTTTGGCTCAGGTCATGATCTCACAGTTCCTGAGTTCGAGTCCTAGGTTGAGCCCCACGTTGGGCTCTTCTCTAACAATACAGGGCCTGCTTGGGACTTTCTGTCTCCCTCTCTGTGCATCCCCACTCCTGCTCCCTCTCTCTTTCTCAAAATAAATAAATAAAACCTTAAAAAATATATCCAAGTCATAATCCCTGGAATCTGTAAATATGTTCTGTTACTTAGCAAAAGAAACTTTGCAAAAACGATTAAGAACCTTTAGATTGGGATATTATCCTGAACTCTGAGTAGGCAAAATATCATCTTCCAGGTCCTTAAAAGTGGAACAAGAAAGCAGAAGCAGAAGTCACAGTGTTGCAAACGAGGGCTCCTTTCACCACTGTTGGCTTTGAAGATGAAGAGGGTCATAAGCCAAGGATGAAGACAGCCTCTAGAACCTCAAAAGGCAAGGAAACAAAATCTTTTCTTGCTCCAAGAGCCTCCAGAATCAAATACAGCCCCTAAAACACCTTTATTTTAGCTCAGTGGCACCTATATCTAACGTCTAATGTACAAAAATATGTAAGGTAATAAATTTGTGCTGTTTTAAGACACTAAGTTTGCAGTGCTCTGTTACAGCAACCATGGAAAACTAACATGCATGTTAAAGATCATGACAATACAGACTGGGGGGAAAACCCAGAAAATTAAACAAGAGATGCATTTTGCCTAAATAAAATGCTTGGTAAATTTGATTTTTTAAAGGATTACATTAAAACTAAGCTAATTATTTAAAAGATTAGAATACAGAAAACTCCCTCAGTTAAAAATTCAGATATTCATTTTGCTTAGTGTTCTATGAAAAGGTCCTTTCTCAAAGCATGAAGCTAAAAGAAAATACATTAATAACATTTCTACCTTCAACTAGAAATCCTATTTCCTAAAACAAATGCCAAGAAATAAACATACAGTCATTGAAGGGAACAGCAAAGCTCTTGCACGGTGTGGGAATTTCTGGAAATCAGGCAAGGTACAGCTGACTGGCAGTCATTTCTACTTTATATGTGACAAGAAGAGCTCTTATTCTCACTCCTGTTCGCCCACTTCATGGGGAAACCTAAGTGGTTCCAGATTATTATTCTCCCTTCCAGTGACTGGGGGCTTCTCTCTCATCCATTTGCTCTCTTTCAACTCTCTGATTTTTTTTTCCCTTCCATCTCTTTCTTGGAAAACAACATGAAAAGTAAAACTAAATTTATTTTAATTAGCTATTGCTCTGAGCTGGAGCTTTGCCTCTGTTTTTCTCACTTAATCCTTTCAAAATTCTCATACTTAAAAAAAATCCTCACTTTCTTAATGCCAAAACTGAGACTTAGTCAAGTAAAGTAACATACTCAAATTGGATAGTTAAGGTGATGGAGCCTAGATTTGAAGTTCTGTTTCTTCTGACTCTAGAGCTGATTCTAAAGTTCTTTTCGTTATATAAAATTACATGGATTTTAATTTTCATAGGACAACATTTCTTTTCCAACCAAGGCAGTAAGTAAAATAACTACTGACTATCAAGAGTGCTTTGCTAACATAGAACAATGATACACACATGGCCTGAATTACTTGGAACAAAAAATAGGGCTGAAATAAAAATTTTAATATAAAAAAAATTCCCAGCCTCTTGTTCAAACATTGCTTCCCTCAAATTCTTAGAAAAAGTACTTACAGTTAAAGACTGCTTCAGAGTGTTTTAGAGTGATACTAAATAAAAAGTTGGTTGACCCATTATATCATAATTAAACTATTTCTCATGCTCTTTAATGGAACAGAGAAGCTAATTCAAGTTGAGATTCCATTTCTGAACTTAAAACTCATAGAAACATTATTTAAGAAGTGAACCTAGCATCCTTTGTTAGTATGCTTCTTAACCCCTATACTAAGGGACATTTCTATTGATTCGCTCTGTTCAAGAACATAGATTTCCCCTTAATAGAACCTTAGTCTCAATGAACCAAAATCATACACACAAAATCAATAAAACCTTCTTATATGTTATGCAAATTGGTGTGAAATAAAGCTCTATATTATCTCACCACATTACCCATGGTCTCTTAGAAATCTATGCCTAAAATAATCTCGCTGTTATAGTTCACAAATGGTGTGAGTTTGCTCAGAAAGCTTCCAACCAATGTCAGAAAAATTATTAATTCCAGTAATAAATCTCTCTGTGTTCTGATGGTTCTCTTAGGGTTAATTAGGGTGACTAGTTATGTATTGACACTGGGTAGTACTCACGACAGCACTGATAATGTTTGCTGATGTCATTAATGGTTAGTCTTCCTATCAAACTCTTCTTCTAACAAATATCTCTTTTAAAACTAAATTGCAAAACCAGACCTCTTATTTTTAAAAGTGCTCTTCTATGATGTCCCCATTATGACTCACGATAATACTTTCAGGAGATTACCATGCATTTATCTCCTGGTAAGAGCAGTTCACTTGTGTACCATCTATTAACATCATGCTTGGTACTGCAAAGTTTTCAAAGCATGAAAATGGAATGTTAATATTACCATTACTGGTTTTTCTTTTTTCTCTTAATCTTTGTTTTATTTTTTATTTTTAAGGCTCATTTATTTATTTTGAGAGAGAAAGAGGAAGGGAGAGGAAGTCTGTCCTAATTAGGTTTGTCCCTATGAGGGCTATCTGTCATACCCTATGTTCCTCTAAACATCATCTTATTGTGTTCATAACTTAATTTCCACAACTGTTCTGTGGGCTAGGTAAGGTAAAAACCACTTTATTATATGTATGAAGACTCTGAAGTCCAGAGAGACTAATGACTTGCCCAGGGTAAACAGTCACTTAGCAGTATCTCTAATTTTGAGTCTTCATAAAAGAACAAAGAGAAAGTATGAAAGAACAGGATGCAATCCTATTTTCAGGGTATAAGAGTCTCTGAGCAACAAATTAAGAAAATGTATCAGTTAGATTTTTTGGTCCAAAGTACTGAAAACAAATGGGCTAATTTAAGCAGAGAGACAATTTATTGAAAGGCTCTTGGGTGGGAAGCTCACAAACTTCCAGGAAAAGTTTAACTCTAAGACTGCATCAAGAATAGAATTCAAAGAAGCCACAAAGACTAACTGGGAAAATATAATGGGGAGTTTCCTCAGTGTGCTGCAAGGACTGAGCTCCAACTGTTTGCATCTTTGTGGTAGGCCTCCCAAGAGTTACATTTTCAGGTGTCTTTACTCCACCTGGCTGTCCTCACCTTATTCATGTGCCAGATTACAAATCCTATAGGGACTTCATGAAATAGAGAAAGTGAGATCCACCCCCTCCCCAAAATGAAATCTGTCATTACTATAAGAAAGAGGTAATGCTGGACAAACACTCATCCCTATTCCCAAAGAAATCTCCACAGGAAGTTCCTGCATCTGGCTTCAACAACTGGTCCTGTAGCTGATGTCCATTTCTCTTCTAATTTCAACACTATTCCATCTTGTTATTCTGCAATCTACAGGTAACATGATAAATGTAGCTACCGCTCACCAATCTGGGATGGGATAGTGGTCAAAAGGGGAAAAAAAAGGAATGATACAGCATACTAGTAAATATTGTGATCTTTATTTGGTCAACTGCTCACAAGGCTGTAGTGAATATTTTTTACTCTGTTTCACTGCAACATATTTTATATTTATCTATCCTTTAGCCAGTCCCTTAGTTGGTCAGGTGTTTTTGCACATAGTGTGACCCAAATATTCATCATGCCCCAGGAACAGTGTTTATGACACTATCTACGTGAGGTTGTAATAGTCTTTCAATAGTTACATCCACTGGGATTGAAAGTACAAAGAGGAGCATAAAGAATACCTGGGTTCCAACCATATCCTCTTACACTCTGTATCTGGAAGTGATTGTGTTTTACCTTGACAGTAAAGGTCAATTACCACTCTCAATGTCTTAATCCCCTTTTTTAAGGAGAATACAATGACCAAATGGTAGCCTCAGCCAGATCCAGTGGTCACAAGAGTATATACTTCCTGGTAGAATCATTCAACCTTCACTACCTAGACCTTTGATTCAGCAGATATCAAATGCATAAGGACAGGATTGAATATTTAAAATGTGGGTCATTTTGTATACATATAAAAGGCACTACGCCATCTCTGATCTTTGATTACTAGATCTATATAGTTTGGCTGGGAGAAATACAGCAACTTTTTTTTTTTTTCTGTTTCAGACATACATGACCTTCCTTACTTAACAGAGTAACATTTTCCAGCTGGCACTAGAATTAAGTTTTCATTGGGCCATTTCATACTGCCATTTCAACCCATTCATATGTGTGGGTGATGATGTACACAAGTACTGAAACTCATGGAGATCTTCTCTCTACTGCACATCCTTCAATTTAGTATTTTCTTTAAGACACTGATTTCATCATTATGATACATTAAGTGATAAGTCCAGAAAAACAGGAGACAAAAAGAAAAAAAAAGAATCCTAAACAGAAAAGCAGAAAAACTGTTACTCCAACAAGAAAAAAAAAACTATATCGCTTTTCCTAAGACAAAAGATGTTCTGTTTAATCAACCTGCCACTGGGGAGTTGGCTTGTCTCTTTCAAGTATTTGTACCATTCTACAACTTCAGGGTTGACCGCTGCTGCTGGCAATTTAGGAACTTAATAGTTGTAATCACCAGGCCAGCCTTTGATAAGTGGAAGTTTGTTTTTGGATCATTGCACTCTTTTTTATTACTGCCACATTGAACAAAGTATTCATGAGGGCACTAAGCAAGTCGTGGAGGACTGCAGAAACTGACTCTTATCAAGTTAGGAGCCTTCTTGTCCACTGAATTATTAGACTCAACTAGACATTGGAAATATTTGGTTAAGTATTCCCGGACACTCTTCAGGCTTTTAATCCATTCTGAAGGTCCTTTGGCATAACTTTTCACAACAATAGTCCTTGTCACCAGTTCACTAATATTTCTTTCCAGATCTCTGATCCTTCAGCCAGTTTAATAGAAATGTTTATAACTCCTGACATCAACCATCTCACCTTTTAGAGCAAATGATTAGAATGTAATCATCTAGATAAAAGTCCAGAGGTTCTTTTTGGAAATTCTAAAAGGAATTTTTATAGCATTAAAGAAAATGGGTTTTGGAATCTATCTTAAACTGGGTTCAAGTCCTAGTTGTGCCAGCCATCAAGTAGATGACACGAGGCAAATTACTGTTCCTTATCTGGACTGTGGGAAAATAACAGTGCCAATGTTATGAAGATGTTTTGGGGATTACATACATTAATACTTAGATAAGAGACCTGAGAAATTTTTGGGAAATGCTAAGCCCTCATTAAATCTTAGATATTGCTGGATATTATCATCCACATATTTATTCAACAAACATTTAATGAACAACTTCTACATACCAGCACTTTTCTGAACTAGAGTACAAAGTACACGTGAACAAAGCCAATGAGAGACAAGCCTAAGATCAGAGCACTTCACCTCCTGACTACATATTATAAAAACTATGTCTTCTTGGTATCTGTAGCTGTTTTGACCTAGACTATTCCACTGTGTATTTCTCCCATGCTGCCCAACAGTGGAAAGGCCACTCAATAGCAGCATTTAAAGTAGATAAGAGCAGGCCCTAAAAGCATGTTAAGAATATTCTGCTCCTTTTCCTCCCCAATCTGTTCTTAAAACAAAGCTGTAGGTAAAGTTTTCTGGACCCAGTTGCAGTTCATAGTGGATGGACACAGATCAACTGAGCATTTCTTTCTCTGGCATTAAAACAACATGTTTTCCTATAAATTATGCCAAGACCCATTTCTGGCTCTTAAAGGTCATTTGGGATAGGCTGATGCTGGATCCAGGTTGTCATTACCCAGTTCAGCAAACCAGTATACAACAGTATTTAGTTCCTACTGGAGCCTCGAATGCAGACTTTGGCCAATTTTTCCTATCAATAAACCCACTTGTGAAAAATTTGATTTTTTGGTATAACAATCTCAATCTCTAATCCCATAAATAACATCTATATTTTTAAAGTCTTTCTTCTGAACTATACATTTTATGGGTAAAAAATCATGCCACCCCCATTCATATGTTGAGAGCCTAACTAGTAGTACTTCATAATGTGACTGTTTTTGGAGATGGGCCTTTAAAGAAATGATTAAGTTAAAATGAAAGCATTTGAGTGGGCCTTATTTAATCTGACTGGTATCCTTATAAGAGGAAGAAATTAAAAACAAACATAATGAACAATTAAAAACATAAAGGTCTACCAAAAAGTGAAAAATAGTACTCTATGATTTAGCATTTACACTACTAGGTAATTATCCAGAGAATACAAAAATGCCAATTCAAAGGAATACATATACCCCAATGGCTATAGCAGCATTATCTATAATAGCCAAAGTATGGAAATAGCCCATGTCTATTGATCAATGAATGGATAAGAAATTGTGGTATATATATACAATGGAATATTACTCAGCCATAACAAATAATGAAACCTTGCCATTTGCAAGGATGTGGATGGAGCTAGGGAGTATTATGCTAAGAAACTCAGTCAAAGAAAAACAAATACCATATGATTTCACTCATATGTGAAATTTATGAAGCAAAACAAAGGAGCAAAGGGAAAAAAAGAGAAGGAGGCAAAGCAAGAAAAAGACTCTTAACTACAGACAACAATCAGATGGTTACCAGAAAGGAGGTGGATGGGGGGTTGAGTTAGAGAGGTGATGGGGATTAAGGAGCGCACCTGTCATGATGAATACCGGCTGATGTATGGAAGAGGTGTACACCTAAAACTAATATTATACTGTATGTTAACTAACTGGAATTTAAACAAAAACTCAGAAAACAAGGGGAGGTAATTTGGACACAAAGAGACACCAGGAATAAACACGAGAATAAACCAAGAATAAACACAAAGGAAAACCACGTGGAGACACTGAGAAGACAGCCATCTGTACGCCAAGGAAAGAGGCCTCAAGAGAAATCCAACCTGCCAACAGATTTAACCTTGGACTTGCAGCCTCCAGAATTGTGAGAAATACATTTTTGTTGTTTAAGCCACTCAGTCTGTGGCATTTTGTAATGGCAGCCTGAGAAGACTAATACAGTTTTACAGAGACTTCCTATATATTTTCCATTCCAGGTTCACCTAATGCTAATATCTTAAGAACTCAAATCCAATTCTTATAGATTTTTGATGATATATATAAGAAATTACTACAGTTCTTTTCCCCTTGAATCCCTTCCCTCTTTCACTTAGATTTTAAATATTACCACAGGGCACTGTGAATTCAGGCTGTAGTTTAAAGGATAGACAGCAGTGGAGAGTAGAGAGGAAAGGCAATTTTAGCTTTCTCCTAATTGAAAGATATCTTCTCAGAATTGAAAGATAAAGTTGAACTTATTCAGATTATTCCAAAAATTTACTGGGGTACTCACAAATCTTTTCATTCCAACTGTGACGGTTCACTATCTTTCTGACCAATGTTGTAAGTGTCATATAAGAAGACTATGAGGGTATAAATTTTACTTTTAGAACGTAGTGACTTTATGTTAATCATTGAATTTGTTTCCAGTAATCACAAACCCATAGATCTGAATGTATAGAGAGTATGTGCTATTTGTCTTTCCATGAGACAAGAATTTTCGTATTGTTTCTTGCCATTATCTTGCTGTATATTATCCAAACCTATCAAAAACTATCCTCCACTATGCTTTTCCCCAAATCATCTCCAAATTTTATCATCTTATGGCAGCATGTACTTCTTTCACCATTATTTAGGGCAAAGAGGCAGAAATAGCATTAAAAACTGCTTGGAAAAGTTTTAAATCAAACTTTTTTAGAAATTTTGTACATTAACCAGAAAAATGAAAAATACGTACACAATCTCTCTGTCTCATGCATGCATGCATGCGTGCACGCACACATACACCATACACACTATACTTATAGATACAAATCCACTTACAGAAATGAGACAAAATATATGCAATACTAAAAGAGGTGCTAAAAGATAAACTAGAAATGAAATGAAGCATCCTCAACCTAAAAATTTTACTAGCTCTGGCTTTAAAAGTGCTAAAAGAGTTATCCCTTGAGTAATAAAATAGCAGGTAATTTAATTTTTAAAATTCAATGTTTCTTTTTTTCTAAACTGATATTTACTAAAATGATTTTTACTATCAGATTTTCTTTCAAATTATTTATTTGTGAGAGAAGGACAGAGTGCGAGTGAGGGAGGAACAGAGAGAGGAGGAGACACAGAATCCAAAGCAGGCTCTGTGCTGACAGCTCCAACTCATAAACTGCGAGATCATGACCTGAGCCAAAGTTGGACGCTTAACCGACTGAGCCACCTAGGCGCCCCTTTACTATCAGATTTTTAAGGACTGAAGCAGGGTTGTTGTTTTTTGTTTGGTTGGTTTTTTTTTTTTTTTAGAGTCATAGGATAGTACTAATTTATTAGAGACAATAATCTGGCTAAGCCCAGAAGTAAAAATAATCAGGTGAAGAGGTTGCATGGAAAAAGCATCTTCCCAATTTATCAGCCCAAGATTTTGTTAAAAATGCATGGAGCAGAATTTGAAGATTTATAGTATCAAGCAAAGCATGCCATCAATGGCATTTCTAAAGATAAACTGTGGGTCTAGACCTAAATTTCAGAGTAGTTTGCATGTTTTTGTAAGTTTTCCCAACTCATATTGAAATTAACTAGTTCGTTCTGTATTCAGCCCATGCTATTGATGTCAGGATGCTTCCCATTCTTAAGAGTGTATTAGAGCCCAAAGGGAATGAGAGATTTTTTCCGTGAATGATATTGCAAGGCAATAGCAGAACCGGGATCAAAATTTGACTCCTCCAGATGTTGAATTTTGTGCTCAGTTGAATGAAGTCCATATGATTTTCTTTGTGCTTCTAACATCCTCCAAAGTCTGCATCTGTTTTATATACTGCTCCATTGAGAAAGGTCCCTAAACAGATGCAATATATAAAGTTCGTGAGAATAAGATTTGAAGAGATCATATTATAATCAATCAAGCTAAAATTAGTTTCCTTCTGTTTCCAATATTCTGCCTGACCCAAAATGTTCCAAGCCCATTGGTTAGTCAGACAGCAACCAGGTGGAAAATACCTATTTCTGTGTTTTAAATACAACTTAGGTTCAAATAAAGTTTAAAGTTGTGTCAAGATAGTCAAGTATTCTCAAACTCAGGTAGAGACTAGTATTTCATTCATGTGTACTACAGATGTTACAGTACAATGTTAAAAAGAATATAAAGTTATTTTCAGCTCCATTGTTTTCAGTCCCTGCCTCTAACTGAATAAACTCCCCCCCCCAATAGTTATCTATCAGAGAGGATATATTTCCGGAATTATCTTCTTCTTTTCCATCTCTACTTAATTACATTTAAAGTATGATGTTTTCCTGACTCTGGAAGACAAAAACTAAGAATTTAGCTTCCAGACATTATTTCGTTGTGATCTAGAAGAGACGTTCCTCAGTCTGAGACATAGTTTGCCTGTTGATAAGACTGTGTTCTGCTGGTATTTATCAATAATTTCTCAAATTTGGCATCATCTGGAAATACCAGACGGTTATAGGATTCCACACCTTACTGTCCTGTTAGGATAACTGCATAATTTGTTTTCCAAATATAACACTTTTGGAAATGAAAGAAACAGCATTAAAAATAATGCCCAGATGTTCCATGCTGACAGTGCAGAGCATGCTAGGGATTCTCTCTGCCTCTCTCTGCCCCTACCCTGCTCATTCTGTCTCTCTCTCTCAGTCTCTCAAAAAAAACAAAACAAAACAAAACCAACAACAACAAATAAACTTTATAAAAGTAATGCCCAGGCAACAGGCTTAAACTGGGATTTTCTGAGGCAAACCAGGATAAATCTAGAACCAAACTATATTCAGCCTGCAATCTGTAACCCGCTCCCATCATGGCTACAAGGCAGCAGCATTCAGACAGCAAGTAACATTTCTTTCCCCAAAGCAGTCTGTTTCCCCAATTTTCACATCTCTGTTATGTTATACCGTAATTCTTCTAGGCCCTATATTTTAGAACAGAAAAATCACTTTTTTACTTCTTCTCTGTCCTTTGCTTGGACTAGCTACTCATCCTTCAAGTCCTTTTCATTGTTTGTTTTCATCCAGATCTCTTGTATTAACATGCTCTCTTTATTCTTCGCACCCCAGTCTAGGTCCAGTAATAACTGAACACTGAACCTAACCTCATTCTGACATAGTTTTAAAAATACTGTCCCAAAGAGTCATCTTGTTGATAAGAAGGGATACTTCTATACCTCCTTAGGTAAACACATATTTAGTTGAATACCCCATATTTTATATTTAGTACCACCACGACCACCCCCCCAACACACACACACTCTTATGCACACACATGCCCTATTCTCATTATTACCTTAGTATTTTGCTCCTGCTGAATCCCCTTCTTATGATGCCCTTAAAGATGAGGTACAATGTGGTGGCAGAGCACAGACTCTCGTGTAATCTGCCACTTAACTTAATGTGTAGTCCTGGGAAAGTTACTTATTTTTGCCTTGTTTCCTCCGTTATTATCAGAGTTTATTTTGGAAGGCTTTGTTGTGGGAGGTCGCCCTATGCAAGTACATCCCTGTTCTCTCTGCCCAGTAGTTGTCACTAGCACCCCCCCTTCCAAGTTGTGATAATCAAAAATGTTTCTAGATATTTCCAAATATCCCCTGGGGGCAAAATTGCCTCTGATTGAGAATCACTGTATTTGATAGGTCTAATAATGGTTCAGATCTTATGGAATTTTTTAAGACTTTGAAGAGTACTAGCACATGAGAGGAACTTTGTAAGTGATATAAATGCCAGCCTATTAGTTTCCACATGTTCAAATCCCCCTCTCCCAGACATATGAAACCTTCAAGGTACTTTGCAAGAATTTGTCCTCTTGTCTCCCGGGATATATTTTAGTGACAGGATCTTCATTCCCCCCTTTCCCCAAAATAATGTATTCACTTTTTTGTATTTTCTTTTCCTTTAACTTTTCAAAGCAATGTATCGATCCTCCCCTTTTTTCTGTATCCCATCCTACCATATTTTCAGAGAAAGGCTGAGAAACTACCATGCACAGAGGAGATTAAGACGACGTGACAATTAAATGTATCTGAACTGAATTCTAGAAAAGAAAAAAGACATTGATGAAAAACTAGTGAGACCCAAAGTCTGGAGTTTAGTTAATAGTACCAATTACAGCTTCTTAGTTGTAACAAATATATCATGATGATATAAAATGTTAACAATGGGGAACATGGAGTGAAAACTATTCTAGAACCCCTATACTACCTTTAAAACTTGTCTGTTGCAAGATAGCATGACCACACTTCTCTCAGGTCTCCCCAAGGCCAACCCAGGTCACTGGTGGGCAAGCTTCTTTTTTGGGAAGTCCACTCTTCTGTTCATGACTATAGGGTTGGAGTCCCCAGAATGCTCAGAATCTTCCCAGGCCTTCAGCAGCGCAATCACCTGTGACTTGACTCTGGAAACCATGAGGAAGCAGCCTGGTGGCCAGCCTGGAAACGGAGGCACTGGGCTCATCAGAGACCATCCTCTCCCCTCCCCGTAGTCTAGGCAGGCCGAAGCAAGCAGAAGCAGTTGGTTCTTTTATATCAAAATAGCAAAACACCAACAAGGAAGTTCAGAGAACCCCAGTCTTAACTATCCAAGCCACATGCAACCTTTCTTGACACCCCCATAACCCTGTGCCTTGCCCCAAGTGGAAAATAAATTTCAAGCGGCCAGTGGGGGGAAAAAGTAATAAATAAATATATAGGACAATGTTAAAAAAAATTCTACCAGTTTTGTTAAGAATGAGAACCTGGTAAAATTTAAAACAAAATTTAAAACAAAATTTAAAACAAAAAATGAAGATTATACTTCATTTACAGAGAAAAGATTAAATGACGACTTTCCTCTCTATGCCTGAGTTCCTTTACCTTAATTCTCCCTCAACTACCTCCAGAATGCTTGTACTTGTTAATCTATAGGATTTATTAAAAATGAAACTATGGCCCATATGCCTCTAAACATATAAAAAGAGAATCTCTATGTGTAAATATCGGTGAGGCTCTTTGTAAGATGTTCAATTTAGATTACAGAAAACCAAACTCACCTTTTCACAAATCTTTTCTTCCTTCCTTCCTTCCTCCCTCCCTCCTTCCCTCTCTCTTTTCTTTCTTTCTTGTAATCTTGGGCATGCCATAATTGATCTTTATTTCCATTCCCTTCTCTTTCCAGTAGAAATAACTACCATTCCCTATTCCAAAATAATTAAAATAACCAATAAACAGACCTAGGAAATGTTTAATATTAAGGATAGATGATTAATATGATCATTTTATACCTCAACACAACTTATTGAAAGGAAGGTTTCTAAAAGCCCCTTCACTGTATTTGATTATACTTCATTTACAGAGAAAAGATTAAATGACATTATAGGAGATTAAGTTTGGGAGACTGTCCTTTTGATCTCCTCCTGCAGGAGGATAACTATAAAAATACGCACAATGGTATCCTCGGTGAACTTCACTACAAATCTTGTTTTCATAGGTTCCTGCAGGAGAATCAAGTCACCCTTAGAATTCCCAAGGCCTCTGAGGGTATCCATCTATCTATTCTTCTCCTTAGAAAAAGGATCATACCTCTCACAACCTCCATTTATGACTTTATGACTCACATCTCTTTAAAAGTGGGTGTAAACCAAGTACCCCTCTGAGACTCAGATGTCTTCTAAGACATGAGCCACAGGGGAAAAAGATGGTAAGAAAGGCCATGAAGGCTAGGACATGTTCTTTGTCATAAGACTCCAAAAATACATTGAAAGCTCAAAGTAAGTGACAGGACAGGTGTAAAAATTTTGGAAACATTCCCAAGTGGGAGTTTTTGTGTTTTGGGGAATGTTTTTTTTTGGGGGTGGGGGTGGGAAGTTGTTTCTATTTGTTTGTTGTTACAAGACGGATGCACTTTTCATTTCCAAAGGCCTCTGTTGCTGTTGCTGTCCAAACTCAGATTATAATCTTCTCAATTCAGACATCAAATTTCAGACCCATTACATCTGAAAATGTTTTTGACTTTTACCTTTTCTCATAGGCCATGTGATACTCCAGAGTCCCAATGTACACTATTCTGTACACTTTATATGTCCTGATTAGCATGATGTCTTATATTCCTGGATTTGAATCCTAGCTTCGCCAATTCCCAGCTCTATGTACTTTTACAAACTTGTTAACATCTGAGTCTACTGCAATGTCTAGCAAAAAAGGATAATGATGCCTGTTACATAAGTTGTTGATAACATTTACTTTACCTAAGTGATATGGGACAAAAGAGGCGCTTACTAAATGAAGCATTTTTATTTGATTATGATGCAGTTGCTACAGTGTGTCTTTGAATTATATTTTTTGAATTGCTTTGAATTATGTTTTTCCTAAGCAGGCACACTTGAGGCAAAGGAAAAAGATGTTGGGCTTGGAGAAAATTCTTAATAGCAAGTTTAAGTATATAGTACACATAGACTATATCATATTGAGTCCTTATTTTGTGTGCTTTGAACTGTCTTCAGGTCCATGGGAAGAACCTGGAAGGAAAATATTGAAATACATGGGGATAATCCATCTGAAGTTCTGTAGTCTCAACTTCACTTCAGATTTGTTAGTTATATAAATATTGACCTGAGATTTGGATTTCCAAAGTCAACAATGTAATTTCACTTGTAGGAGATGAAAGAATGTCTTCACAAACAAATGACAAGCAAGGAGGATACTTACTATAATAAGAATATGCTCCATTCTTGGGTTAAGGTGAAGAAAGAACGCAGTGAAATTATTAAAATTCCAAAGGCAAAGGAGCAACTTAAAAGTCCTGAGATTGTGTCTCCAAGCATCATGTTTGGTCAGGAAATCGAGCAAGAACTAGACTAGTTAAAAAAACAAACAACAGGGGCACCTGGATGGCTCAGTGAGTTAAGCGTCCGACTTCAGCTCAGGTCATGATCTCATGGCTAGTGAGTTCAAGCCCCACATCAGGCTCTGTGCTGCAGCTCGGAGCCTGGAGCCTGCTTCACATTCTGTGTCTCCCTCTCTCTGCTCCTCCCCCACTCATGCTCTGTCTGTCTCTCTCTCTCTCTCTTTCTCAAAAGTAAATAAACATAAAAAATTAAAAAAAAATAAAAAAACAAACAACCACCACCACAACAAAAAACTTGCTTCTGTCTTACCATTATAAGAGGACTGATTCAGTCAAAAGAAAAGAGATATTTCCTTAGAAGGAGGACTACAATCTTAAGAAGCTAATCAGTCATGAATAAAATGAAAAACTGAGTGAATTAGGAAAGGATGAAAAAAGGAGAATTTAAGTATTATTAGACCAGGGTCCAAAGTAATAAAACAGAGGAGAATAGATATTTCTCAGACAGGAGCCTAGTATGACCAATAAAAGCATCCAGGTCCAAAAATTCAGAGAAGCAAATATCTTAATACCATATGCAGTCTATATTAAGAGGAATTAGAGAAATATTTCTCAAGGATTTGGACAGTAAGATCAAGAGTAACAGAAATTCTGGATGGACTTAGAAGCATGAAAGATTATTACAGAATAATTAAAATTCTATTGGAAGGTATTCTCCATTACCTATGTAGCTACAACATTTCCTGGGTCTTAATAAATTTGTGGGATTATAACAAAGAGAAATCCCAAAAAAGATGGTGCATCTTTGCCTAGAAGTCAGACAGAGGGTGGAAGCACTCGTCCAAGCCTGAATTCGATGTTGATTTGACCTAAGAGTGTCTCCTGGGAGGTGAAATTGAAAAAGATTTAGGTAGACAACAGGTCTGCAGACTCAGAACATTCTACCTGGCCATATGTGGACCCAGAGTATGCTTTGATGGCAAAATCTAGAAGAGAGTGTTGAAGATGAATTTCTGGACAAAAATCAAAGAGAAAGAAAAAAGAGTACACTAAAATCCACCAAACAATTCTATGTGCGATAGAAAATAGCCCAGTATTTAAAACATTAAACCATTAGAAGCTGTACTGAGTCTTGTTGAAAGAACAGAACATCAAAAAGAAATGAAATATTGGAGCTATATCCTACTCTTGATGACAAAAATATATTATAAAAAATCGCTGTTCAAACATTGGACATCGTATATTTCTAGGGCCACAAGTTTCATGAACGTCAATAGTAGCCACAATGCAGCCAATCTGCAGGAAGTGATTCTCCAGTTGAAACAAATGTGGGTTTCAGTGAGAAAACATTCATTGGAGACAGGTTTCACCCTTAGCAATTCCAAAGCAAAAAGTGAAGGGAGCTGGGAGTGGGGCCTGAAGTAAATATACTGTACTTGCTTATCACAGTAGAGCAGGTGTTCTCCATCTTGGCTGCGTGTTAGAATCACCTGGGGTGCAATTCAAACTCCCATTGCCCAAATTGGGCTGCAGACACTCTGGGGGAGATACACTCATCAATACGTTAAAGCTCCCCGGGTAATTAAAACACATGCCGAAACTGAGATCCACTACGGTAGAGTCTGTGCCATTAGTGATTAGATTAAGGTCAGCTTCAATGCAGCACTGAGATGCCAGAAAAAAGTATGCCAAGGTGTATTAGTGATCAAGGGGTTTTACATATAAAGATGGAAAATAAAGGAACTTCTTTTAAAACCAGGGGATGGGATGGGGCGCCTGGGTGGCTCAGTCGGTTAAGCATCTGGACTTTGGTTCAGGCTGTGAACTCACAGATCTGTGAGTTCGAGCCCTGCGTCAGGCTCTGTGCTGACCATTCAGAGCCTGGAGCCTGCTTTGGATTCTGTGTCTCCCTCTCTCTGCCCCTCCTCTGCTCATGCTCTCTCTTTCTCTCTCAAAAATAAACATTAAAAAAAATTTTTTTTTTTAATAAAATAAAACCAAGGGACTGGAGGGGCACCTGGATGGCTCAGTTGGCTAAGCGTCCAACTCTTGATTTCGGCTCAAGTCATGATCTCATGGTTCATGAGTTTAAGCCCCGTGTCAGGCTCTGTGCTGACAGTGTGGAGACTGTCGGGATTCTCTGTCTCCCTGTCTCTCTCTGCCCCTCCCCCAGCTTGTGCTCTTTCTCTCAAAATTAAATAAATATTAAAAAAAATAAAACCAAGGGACTGGAACAAATTTTGAAGTTTTGCAAGAAGGTGGTGGTATCTCAAATACCACTCCCAGAAGGAGAGAAGGTAGTATGCATACTTCCTCCACCAATATAGTGTGCCAATATTAAGCTCTCACTGGGCAATTTCACCCAGTTGAGGTTAAATTCATTCATGCAACCGTTCCAGACAATTGCCCTAAACTAGCATCTAAAGCCAAAACCAAGATTTTCTTCATGTAACCTTCTTCACTTAGATACCATGCATTTTTAAAAGTAATTCCTTGTTAGCACTAAGTCCTGGACTCTGGACACATGATTGTCCAGAGATAATTGCTCTTGACTGAGAATTAGCATTTTCTAAATTTTGTGGCAGTGAGGCCAGTGATGATGATACTGTGTATTTTTTTTAAAGATTGCATTCTTTAAAAAGTGAAGCAAATCAGAATTTGGTATTAAACAAAACCTTTGAATTCTAAAGAAACCATATGCAACCCCCAGAGAACAGATGCAATTACAAATAAAAAGTTCTTGAGTGTGAATTTTGGATTTAAATTCTTTGAATCTTAACTCATAACAGATAATTCAGTTTTGAATTTAAATTCTTTTGGCTTCAGCTTGTAAAAACATTAATTTGAGAATCTGAATTTCTCCTCATAAAATCTATAGTAGTCCGATGTGCTGCATTTCTCTGTTGACATTTTATTAGGTAGTTTTACAAACTGATCTTGTTGTAGAAACTGCGATGGGGCAGTTAGACAATGTTAGACATAATTTGGGATGTTAATAGAACAACAAACTTTGGGTTTTTAGCCTCAGTTGGAACCTAGAAGTTGTTTTAGTGAATAGATAGTTCTGACCCATTTTAGAGCCCTCAGAGGCAAAATTCTGTCATTTAGCAGAATATCCAACAGAACAGTGCTTTTTCTTGGAAACAGTCTCATGAACACAGAACCTGGATTTTTAGATAGTTGTATTCTCCTGCCCTGAGACAGACAACCTCATTTTTAGTTGACCACACATTTAACGGTTAAGCCACCAGATTAAAAAAAAAAAAAAAAAAAAAAAAAAAAAAGTAAGGAGAAGCTTATTCTCCACCCCCAAAGTTTCCATCCATCCCTTGAAATTCACCGCAATGACAATTCTCTCTCACTCCATCACTCACAGCTCTCCTGGGGGTAGGGAGGAGTGACATAAGATTCTTGCTTATAGAAGGAAAATCTGAGCATGTGTGGCCCAGACTCTCTCTTCCACGTTTCTTGGAAGCAAGCTTCAACAGAGCACATGTTCTCCTGCTCTTTCATGCCACATGTAGGTACACGGGAAGGAAAACCTTCTCCGGTCGACGACGCCTGGGCATAGGGGAAAACTAGAAGCCTGGGTTTGGAATTACAAAGATTACTTGCTCACATATTTAAATTATATTCTCCAATATCAGATCAATAAAGTTGAAATTTTCCTTTTGTATGCCTTACTCTTTTGTCTTATTTCTCAATTTTTTTATAACTATGATAGAAGGGTTCTAGTTAATAAAAGACCACCTCAAAGATTCCTCAAAGTTATAACCTATGCAATTCACTGCCTTCATGTTAAATCAAAATTTTTCTTTACTGAGATCTATGGAGGATTGCTTATGAGATCACTGGCATATTTGTGTGCCCAAGATATGGTAAGTACTATGCATAAAATATGAGTAAGTTGATGCCAGGTGAATGACGGCAGCTGAGTCCCTGTCTCCTAGAAAAAAAATGATAAATCTTCCATCTGTGTGGTTACTTTAGAGACTCCACCAATTATGCTTTTCTTTATATTCAAAAGAAAACTAAAAAATAATACTTAGAATTAAAAAAAAAACTACTCAATTTTATTAACTGTCAAGAAAATGCAAATTACAAACACAATTACCACTTTCAGCCAAGATAGAATAACAAGAATCAGATTTACCCTACCCCCTGAAGCAACCAAAAAAGTGAATATAGAAGAGGGAAGGAAAGAAGAGATATATAAAGATTATAAAACTTTTGTAGCACAGTGGATATGTTCACAATCTTGATCATGCTTAGGGTTTCGTGGGGGTATACACTTGTCAAAATTTAGCAAATGGTGTGTTTCATGTGTAGATTTATTGCATCTCAGTTCTACCTTAATAAAATTATTATACACACACATACACATATAAAATGGTTGTAATGGAAAAGTCAGATCATACTTATTGTTGCTTTGACTGTGGAACCACTAGAACTCTCATTTATGACTGATGGGAGGATAATTGGATACAATTACTTGGGAAAATTGGTTGTTTAACATATGCATATTTTATAATTCAGCAATTATACTCAGGTACCTATCCAATAGAAAGTCACATAAGTGTCTACCAAAAGACCTTTCTATGTTCCAGGGAGGCTATAGCAGCACTATTCATAATTTCCCCTAACTGGACATCAATTGTGTTATATTCCTATAATGAAATACTATACAGCAATGAGACTGAGTAATCTAAAACTACAAATACATGACTCTCACATTTGTATAACTTAACAAAGGAAACTGGACACAAAATGGCACATGGTGTAAAGACGCATAAATACAAAAGTATTTAGGGCAAAAATAAACTACATTTTTACAAGTCAGGCTACTAATTACCACTAGAGGTAGATTTGAGCCAAATGGGCCTTCTACAATTGTTCTTTTTCTTCATCTGAGTGATGGTTACATGCATGTATTCACTTCGTGAAAAGACATCAAGCTGTATGCTTTGTACACTTTTCCATATGCATGTTATACTTCAAAAATGATAAAAATAAAACTTTAAAGAAAAAATATTCAAATCAGAAGGCATAAAAGTTTATCATTTCTAATTTCATCAAATTTTCAAAGGGTTCTGCCAAGTTTCAAATTCTATTATTTTCTTATATTAGAGTAAGTCTGAGAGTTTACTCTAGGACTGTATTCTGATTTTTCCCAGCGGTGCCTGCTGAAAGGGATTCTATTCAGTTGTGCGTGCAGGTAGGGAGTGGAAAGGAGAGGGGGAGTGTATTCAGATGTTAATTATAAGGCAAAAAGCCTGTATTTATAGCTATTCAACTAGTAGAGAGAAAAGTCATTTTTGAAGGTACCTGACACCTTTGTTTTGTCATTGTAAATTGTATATTCACTTCTAACACTATTTTACCTTTAAATCACAGATAAGAGAAGGATATACAGATATTAAGTGCATAGAGTGAGTTTTGACATATGTATGCATCCTGTAGCCAATACCCCATTCAAGATATAAAGCCATGAAATTATCCTAGAAAGTCCCTCATGCTCACTTCCAACTTATTTTCCTCCAGGACCAGTGCTCTAATTGCTATCACTATAAATAAATATTTATATTTTATTATATATATTTATATTACACATTTTATAAATTATTTTAAGTGAATATATAATTACTTTTGAACAATGTTAACATTCAGATAAACGGAAAAATAAGGTATGCACTCTTCTATCTTCACAATTTTTTCAGGCCAAATATCCCTTCTTCTGATAATCTTAGTACACATTTATTTAATTAGTACCATAGTTCACGTATGCTCTGCTCTTTTCAATCTTTTTTCTCTCTATTCTTCATTTCAGACAATTTTTATTGATCTGCCTTCATGCTGATCATTTCACTTAAAGTTACTGTTAATTTAATGTATTTTTAAATTTCACATATATTCTTCGTATCTAGGCTTTCCCTTATTATTTTTGCAGTTTTCATTTCTTTGATGAAATTCTGTTCTTGCATTCTTTCCACCTCTTGCTATAAATTCTTCAGCATATTTATAATAATTATTTTCAAGTCCTATCTGGATCACTTGTGGGTTAGTCTAAGTGAATGCCATTTTACAACTTCTATTTATTGCTTCTTTGCATGTCTTGACATTTTTTTTTTATTTTATAGGGTCATTATCTATGGAAGAAGAGGAGAGGTTGAGAAATAGGAGCAATTTATTTTTCCTCCTCTTCTTGAACAGTTGAAACTCTTTTCAACATTGGTTTGCTAAAGTAAAGAGATTTCACTAGGAGCCTGCGACTAAACCACAATGTCAAGAAAATTAAACCCAACCACTTGTGCTATTGCTGCTTTTACCACTGCAACCATCCCTACTGTCACCTAGGGTTCGACATTTTTTTTAAACCAGGGTTTGAACCCAAAGACCAGAAGGTGGAATCTCAGGTTGAATAATGTGGTTCAGTGGTCCCAGCCACAGGGAGAGAGTGTGGGACTACCCACGTTCCTTCTGCTTGTGAGTCCTACTTTCGCTTCATTTTTCTTATAAAAAAAATAGACAAAAAGAGAAGCAGGGAGCTTTGTTATGCCAAACTATTATTGCGTTAGGGTCTTTCTCAAGCTGCAGTCCATCCCACCTGCTCCTACTGTTGCCACTGGCTCTGTTGCCTTCCTCTCAACCTCCAAGTTTAAGGCTTCTGGCAGGCTTTCTCCATCACTTACATCCAGAACCAATTTTTGCCCCATAAACTTCTGTACCTCACAGCTCAAGTGTGCAGGGTTTCATCCTCTGGAAGTCAGTGCAGCAAGGCTTTCTTGAATCTAGAATCCTTCAATAGTCACATAAATCACTTTACTTAAGTCACTTCAAAATATCATCCATATTTTTCTTGGTGTTACCATAAATGAAGGTCTCGTGTGTCTCCTCAGATTCTATACTGGAAGTGGAAAACCACTGAAAATCTATTTTAGTGTTAAAGGGGGAAATAATGTTTCTGGACTCACTAGGAAATGGAGTGAGGATCTGACATGATTATCATCTTGTAGAGGCTTTCCAAACCTCAGAACTATTCTGAGGACATTCTTGCAGTGGGGGAGGGGGACGAGACTGTCTTATGCATTGCAGGATGTTTAGCAGGATCCCTGCTTCTACCTACCACAGGCCAAGGGCTAACCTACGCCCCTCACTACGACAAGCAAAAATGTCTCCAGATATTGCTGTGAGCAGTCCCAGTTCCTTTCTGAGAAACTTGTATTTTCTTTCCATATGATTTGTAAAAAGATATTTGACTTTTTTAGTCAAAATGGGGGGAAATAGTTTTAGCTTATTTGTAAGTCTGGTTTGAATTTTAAATGGGGATATCTTTTTTGTAAAGAAAATAAATCTCAAAATTTCATCAGAGACAGCTCAGCTTTAAAACAGTCACTGAAAATGATTTTCTCGTGCCAGGCTATAATAGGAAGTTAGAAAACACTGCAGTTTTTCCCTCCAAACAAATACCCAGATGATGATGGTGATGGTAGTGATGATGATGATGATACTGATACTGATTGAGAGCCTTCACAGCAAGCCTGCATCACCTGGCAAAGGGTAAAGCTGAGGCCGTACTGTGCAGCATATGTGTGGATGCCTGCAGTCACAAAGATAGTCCCAATGAGAGAAAAGAGGACAAGATCCTTGGCCAAAGGTGTCCCAAATGTCCATCGGGTCCCTGGCAAAGAATTTGGTTTTTAAATGATAAAGTCATGGAGGATGGATTCCTTTAGTTTGGAATCCATCTGCCACCCTTCATCATTTCCAATTTTTTATTATAAGGACAGATTTATATTGTGGCATTATCTGTTTTCGTTCCAACATCTTGCTAAGCAATCTGGTGTGAAAGCAAGGTCACCCCAGACTATTGCAAGTGGCTGTTTTCATTGATGGCCGAAGGGGGTGGGGACAAAGGAAAGCAGAGATTCTGTGACTAAATATGAAAAGTCTCTAGTTAAAAGTCTAAAGGTACTTTAGGCAGGACACATTATTTGCTGCTTTCTGAAAACAAAATTCATTATAAAGAGAACAAATAGCATTGCTTGGAAGATTCCACTGGGGTCTTACGACATTATAGGATATCTCAGTCATCCTTAACTCTTATTTTTCTTCTAGTTTAGTTTGTTTTTCTTTTTCCTTTTCTTTGGCTGCTACAAGTGTACTTGGGGCTTCTTATCCATTGAGTCAATCAACCTCTACTTTCAGGAGAAAGAAAAGCCATCATACCCAATCACTACAAAGGGAGCAATTGATTCTTGTTACTAAATGTTTCAGATATTTAACCCTATAAGAGGCACTTCAAGTGTAATTTCAACCAAGCAGTTGGTTCAGTTTGAATAAAAAAGACCAACTCTCAGGTCTAAAGTAGCACTGAGAAATGAATGTGCTTTAATGTGATTTCTTGTCTTTGAAGTGGAGGGAGGAATGTTTCTATGCTGATTTCCAGTATATACATACGCTAGTGGAAAGTCAGAAATAGTATAGTTATCACAGAGAGGAAAACTGTTCAGCTGTAGATGACTAGTCTGCATGTTTCCTCACTCTCATACTAGAGAATTCCAGAGTTGGGAAGTCTGTAGTCTCCTAGGAAGTTTCTGCAGGCACCCATGACCGCAGCTTCCAATACTACTATATACTCTGCCTTCTCTTCTGTTACTACAGATAAATTCCCCAGGCTCCTATATAATGACAACTCTTCCAACTATGAGCTAGATTCTATCTCATTCTGTCTATTCATGCCATTCATGCCAACACATTCTCTGTTCTTTGGACTACATCACCAATTTCCCCTCATGTACTGAGGGACTCCCATCAGCATATAAACCTGCTAATATTTATCCCATATTAAAATAAATACTTACAAAATCTCTTTCAACCCCATTTCTCAGGTACCAGTCCATCTCTCTATATGCTTTTGCAGAATAAAAAATCATCAAAGTATTTTTTTATAACTATTCTCTCCAGTCTCTCCCCTGCTCTCTCCTAAATCTTCACAATCAGAATTTTGTCCTCAACAATGTATTGAAACTGGTCTTTTCAAAGTCACTAACAAATTCCAGGGTGCCAGGGTGGCTCAGTGGGTGAGGGTCAAGCTCTTGATACTGGCTCAGGTCATGATCTCATGGTTTGTGGGTTCTAGCACAGAGCCTGCTTAGGATTTTCTCTCTCCTCCTCTCTCTCTCTGCCTCTCCCTTGCTCTTTCAAAAAACAATTGAAAAATAAACTTAAAAAACAAGTCGCTAGTATTCTCCAGTGTCAAATTTCAGTCCTCATATTACTTTCCCTATCAGCAACATTTGACATTGAATATCATATTCTCCTTGATGCGTGTTCTCCACTCACCAGAGTGAAACGTTCTATTTTTTCCAAACTCATGGTCACTCAGTCTTGGATTCTGAGATAGATTGCATTAAAAGCATAAATCATTCATCTCACCCTTGCATACATCCTCATGAAAAAAACTTTACAATTCCTTTTCATTGTGTATATGGCTTACTTCTCTTTGAGTTCAGGTTAAACTGTGTGACTTGCTTTGGTCAATGGTTCATTAGCAAATATCTGTAAAAAGCCATTCCCATGAGAAGGGCTTGCTGAGACTTGCCCAATAGTCTTAGAAGGAGGCCTGGCATGTGAGCAGAGCTGCTGCAGATAAGCTGCCCTGGTCCAGCTCTGCCTAAAACAAAACTTCCAACCAGCTGGCAGATATATGGGTGAATGCATCCAAGATCAGCTAAGCCCAGCCTAGGACAGCTCATTATAAGACCTGTAAATTAAACAAACACTTATTATTATACACCAATGAGATTGTGTGATTTGCATGATGCATGAGATTGTGTGGTTAACAGATGCAGTCTCCTCTCCTTGCTTCTCTTGTTCTACTTAATTCCTTAACATTGGCATGGCCTAGGCCTCAATCTTTGAACCTCTTCTTATTAGCTAATATCTTAGTATAATATTTTTCTCCCTCTATTTATATTAGGTAATATTTATACTCAAGAGAGTGACACAAAATGGTGTGATAAAACCTAATTCAGCAATAAAGGTCTAGATTCTATGGAGTGGTATAAAGTAATGGATAAAGAGTAGTCTCTATTAGTCAAGAATATTTAATGGGAAAGGATAGTCTCTTCAATAAATGGTGTTGGGAAAATAGGATAAGCACATGCAGAAGAATGAAATTGGATGCCTTTTACCACATACAAAATTAACTCAAAATGGATTAAAACTTAAACATAAGTTCCTAAACTATAAAACTTCTAGAAGAAAACGGGAAAATCTTGACATTGATCATGGCAATGATTTTTTTTTTGGCTATGACACTAAAAACACAAGCAACAAAAGGAAGAAAAATAAGTGGGACTATATCAAACTTAAACACTTCTGCAAAGCAAAAGAAACAATCAACAAAATGTAAAGGCAAACTATGGAGTGGGAGAAAATATTTGCAAATCATGTATCTGTTAGTACCCAAAATATAGAAATAACTCATACAATCAATACTTAAAAAATAAACAATCCAATTTAAAATCGGAAGAAGTGAATAAATATTTTTCCAAAGAGATACCAATGGTAAACAGTTACATGAAAAGGTACCCAACATCACTAATTATCAGGGAAATGCAAATCAAAACCACAATGAGATATCACCTCATATCTGCTGAGATGGCTTTCATCAAGAAGACAAAAGATAACAAATGTTGCCTGAGGTGTGGTAAAAAGGGAACCCTTGATGGGAATGGAAATTGGTCCAGTCACTATGGAAAAGAGCATGGAAATTCCTCAAAACATTAAAAATATAACTATCATAATATTGTGCACTCCCCCTTTTCCATTTCTGGGTATATATCCAAAGGAAATGAAAACAAAATCTCAAAGAGATACCTGTACTCTTATGTTCATTGTAGGATTATTCACAAGAGCCAAGATATGGAAAAAAACCCATGTCCATTAATGGATGAATGGTTAAGAAATATATGAAACACATACACACCTGAATATTATTCAGCCATGAGAAAGAAGGAAATCCTTCCATTTGTGTCAACATGGGGAGATCTCAAGGGCCTTACGCTAAATAAGTCAGACAGAGAAAAGACAAGTACTACTATATGAAACCACGTATATGTGGAAACTAAGAAGGCTGAATTTATAGAGAGTAAAATGGTGGTTACCAGGGGCTGGGAGTTGGGGCAGATGGGGAGATGCTGGTGAGAGGGTATAAACTTCCAGTTTTAAGATAAATAAATTCGAGGAATCTAAGGTAAAGCATGATGATTATAGTTAGTAATACCGTATTATTACTTGAAAGTTGCTAAAGAGTAAATCTTAGATGCTCTCTCCCCACAAAAAGAAATGGTAGTTAAGTGACATGATGAAGCTGTTAGCTAATGATGGTAATCATTATGCAATTCATAGGTGTATTAAAGCAACATATTGTAAACCTTCAACTTATACAATGCCATATGTCATTTGCATCTCAGTAAAGCTGGGGGGGAAACAGGCTCTTTAATTAGATAGTTAGGGCCCACATGCTAGTTCTATGATCCCAGCTATAGGACCTTGGAAATGAGTATCTTAAAAGGTCATTGTATCTCAGTATCCTTATCTGTAAAATGGACAAAATGAAGCACCAGTTGTGGGTCAGTCAGAATTAAAACAATTCACATAAGGGGCACCTGGGCAGCTCAGTCAGTTAAGCGCCCGACTTCGGCTCAGGTCATGATCTCACAGTTCCTGAGTTCAAGCCCTGCATCAGGCTCTGTGCTGACAGCCTGGAGCCTGCTTCAGATTCTGTGTCTCCCTCTCTCTCTCTCTGCCCCTCCCCCACTCATGCTCTGTTTCTCTGTCTTTCTCTCAAAAATAAACAAACATTAAAAAAATTAAAAAAAACACAATTCACATTAAATTCATAGTATATCAAATGAATATGTCTTAATCTGTTCAAACCACTATAACAAAATACCAAAGACTGGGTGGCTTATAAACAGCAAAAATTTATTGCTCAAAGTTCTGGAAACTGGAAGTCTGGTATCAGACTGCTAGCATGGTTGGGTGAGGGCTCTCTTCCAGATCACAAACTTCTCGCCATGGCTTCACAAAGCAGAACGGGGTAGGGAGTTACATGGGGTCTCCTTTATATGAGCAATGATCTCATTCACAAGGGCTTCACCCTCATTACCTACTCATCTCCCAAAGGCCCTACTACTAGCACTAATACCTTTATGTTAGAATTTCAACATACAAATTTTGTGGGTACACAAAGGTACACAAACATTAAGACCATAGCACATAATGAAGATTCAATTAATTCTCATTCACAAGGGCTTCACCCTCATTACCTACTCATCTCCCAAAGGCCCTCCTACTAGCACTAACACCTTTATGTTAGAATTTCAACATACAAATTTTGTGGGTACACAAGGGTATACAAACATTCAGACCATAGCACATAATGAAGATTCTAAATGAACTCATGATGTTATTTAAAGAATTCTGTGATATTTTGATCATCAATCTTTCTGAACCTTAGTTTTCTCCTCCGGGCTTTATCTCCTATGATTCAAAAATCATAAAATATCAGTAAAAAAAAAATCTTGTCATGGCACTAAAAGGAACCAGTATCTGATTAGTAAATTCCAATTTCAGGTATACATGATTGAGCTTCCTTCAGTACCCTTTATAGAACTAGTTGCCTTTTGAAAGGGCTCAACATTTTAAGCTAATGAGATTATCTTTAATGGGAAATTTTTAGGCTCCAGAATAGGCAGGTGGGAAAGAGATGTTCTTAGGATAAATTATTTGAAATTATAGCATTTTGGTACACGGTAATGTGCCGGTAATAGCTAACAACAGTTTCTCTGAAAAAATAGGTTCATGCATGTACACACACATGCACTCCTGTATGTTTGCTGATAATCAGGACATATAGCACTCTATTTGCAAAAAATAAAACATATAATATCTTTACTGCAAATTCATATATCCAATTGATTCTCACAGAATGTTTTCATTGATTGTGTCCCAACTTTTATATCCATAAACAGCCAGTGGTTGCAACTGACGAATAAGTGTAGTTTTTACATGAATGTCAGTTGATATTTTCATGTTTATTGATAGGATAAAAGTGAAACAATGAAGTTCTGTGTTGGAACTTCACTTGTTTTACAATGACTGAGTGATTTCTTTGCTGAACTGTAGAATAGTTGTTGATACTATAAGAGTATTCCAATTTGTAATAATTCACAAATTATTATAATTTGTAACAATGTAATAGCTATAGACACTGCACTTTTTTTTTAATTAAAGACTATTTTTTAGAGCCATTTCAGGTTCACAGAAACATTGAGAGGAAGCTACAGAGATGTTTCATATGCTCCTTGCCCCTTCACATGCACTGACTCCTCCAATGTTAACATCCCCCACTAGAGTGGTATATTAATTACCACTGATAGACTGACATACCATAATCCCCCCAAATCCATTGTTTACATTGTACAATGTACAAATCCAGTGTTGTACATTCTATGGATTCAGACAACTGTATAACAGGATCTATTTATCATAATATTATACAGAGCATTTTCACTGTGTCAAAATCCTATGTGCTCTGCCCATTTATTCATTTTCCCCTCCAACCCCTGGCAACCACTGGTATTTTTACTGTCTCCATAGTGTTATCTTTTCCAAAATGTTGTACAGGTCTAATTGTAGAGTACGTAGCCTTTTCAGATTGACTTCTTTCACTTAGTAATACGCACTCAAGTTTTCTCCATACCTTTTCATGGCTTGATAGTTCATTTCTTTTTAAAACTAAATAATAGTCCATTGTCCGGATGTACCAGTTTATCCATTCTCCTGACGGGCATCTTATTTCTTTAAGTGTTGTCAATTATGAATAAACCTGCTCTACATACCCCTGTATAAGCTTTTGTTGGACATAAGTTTTCAACTCTTTTGGATAAACACCAAGAAGCATGACTGCTAGATAATACAGTAGGGCCATGTTTAGTTTTCTAAGAAACCAGAACTTGTCTTCCTGGCTGTATTATTTTGCTTTTCCCCCAGCAGCGTATGAGAGTTCCTGTTTCTCCACAGCTCTGAAAACATTTGATGTCGTCCATGTTTTGGATTCTGGCCATTTTAATAGGTGGTTAGTGCTATCTTATTGTTCTTTTTATTTGCATTTCCCTGATGTCATATCATGTGGAACATCTTTCCATATGCCTATTTGCCACCTGTGTATTTTCTTTGGTGAGTTGTCCATTAAGGTCTTTGGCCCATTTCATTCATTTATTTATTTATTCATTTATTTATTTATTATTTAAATATAATTTATTGTCAAGTTAGCTAACATACGGTATATATGGTATGCTCTTGAGTTCAGTAGTAGATTCCCATGATTCATCGCTTACATATAACACCCAGTGCTCATTCCAACCAAGTGCCCTCCTCCATGACCATCACCCATTTTCCCCTCTCCTTCACCCCCACCCCATCAACCCTCAGTTTGTTCTCTGTATTTAAGAGTCTCGTGTGGTTTGCCTCCCTCTCTGTTTGAAACTATTTTTCCCCTTGCCTTCATGTCGTCTGCAAATCATGAAAATTTGACTTCTTCTTTGTCATTGGCCCATTTTTAAACAACACTACATACTTTCTTTATTTTAAATGTTCATTTATTTTTGAGAGAGAGAGAGAGAGAGAGAGAGAGAGAATGAGTAAAAGTGGAGGAGGAACAGAGAGAGAAGGGGACAGAGGATCTGAAGTGTGCTGATAGCCAGATGCAGGGCTTGAACTCATGAACCATGAGATCATGACCTGAGCCAAAGTTGGACGCTTAAGCGACTGAGCCACCCAGGTGCCCCAACACTACATATTTTTAAATTTAACCTGAAGTTTCCACATTTTCCATCACCTTTTCATGTCTGAACCATCAAGAAAATAATAAATCAAGCCTTGACTTCTAGCATTTAGCAATATCTGCGGTATAGATACTACCACCACAACCACTTGCAAATACTCCTACCCTTGTCAATGTCAAACTACCAAGAAGTCATGAACACGGTGTTAGAAGAAATATACAGCAGCACATAAATTATCTCAAGAGTACAGATAACAGTAAAATGTAACAAAAATAATTTTGGAATTAAGTAAACTAATTAGGATTGATTAGTTTTTTAGGCTGATGTTACTTGTTCTAAGTTTTCAAAAAGCTTCTCTGTGTATCATTTAAGAATCAAAATGGGTCGGGGGCACCAGGGTGGCTCAGTCAGTTAAGCGTCTGACTCTTGGTTTCAGCTCAGGTCATGATCTCATGTTCTTACGTTTGAGCCCCACATCGGGCTCTGTACTGATAGCAGGGAGCCTGCTTGGGATTCTCTCTCTCTCTCTCTCTGACCCTTCCCTGATTTCTCTCTCTCTCTTTCAAAATAAATAAACTTAAAGGAAAAAAAAGAATCAAAATGGATCAGAAAGTCATTTTATCCCTCCTCAAGGATCCAGGCGGGACTTCATTTGAGAAACAACGAGAGGTAGCTCACTAATCTGCTTTTGTAACTCAACATTTCCCAGAGATTTTGCATGCATTCTTAAAAATCAGTATTTCTTTTTTTCTTCTTTTCTATTTTCTAAAGAAAAACAGCCTTAAAAAGTTTCAGATAGAAGTTTCTGCTACCTGGCTTCCCAAAGAAGTGCCTCTCAGATGTGTTAATAGTAGCATAATAAAAGGCTGCTTTTCTTCTCCATTATTTCAGGGAGCAGGTCTCCATTCTCCCTTCCATAACATCAATGGAAATGACATAATAGAAGTATCTATCAGACGTTTTCATAGTCACTATATTGACCCTGATGATCCTTCAGAGAACACACACTAAATGGAACCATTATGGCTATTCTCAAAATGGATTGTCAATATAATTGCCATTGTACGAAAAGCGATATGAACATTTACTGCTTCTCTGCTTTGACAGCAGATCCTTTTCAAACATGAGTATCTCAGCAATTAAAATCACAAACATAATCATAGCAACAAAGGCCCTGTCTGCAACTCTCATTTTTAAAAAACGATGCTAGTTCCTCCCCACACACACCATTTAAGCGGAATAAAATGGTTCCACGTTTTAGATTCAGTATTGACATGAATTGAATAATGCAATTAATCAGGATCTTTAGTCACATAATTATCTTTCATACAAGTAAATCACTTTATACATCAGTTTATATTCATTGAATTAAATAATTCAAGATAAACAGTTATCATAAAGAACCACTTCATGGCGCTTTAAGAGCAAATCAATCAGATTTGTATAAACTAATTGGGAAAGAAACATACACATACAGAAACACAAATATATACCACACACCCCACCACTCAATGAGCTCGAGAAAAATCCCAGGTACTTTTACTTTCTTTCCTGTTTTAGTAATATATTGTGCCAGAAGAACAGCCTGACATATTTAGGCCAAATTTTAATCGAGTTAAAATTGTATAAGTGCCAGGAATTTTCAGCCTGATTTGAGTCAAAATAGCTGAATCATAAATCCTGCCCAGATTGATTCTGAAAAGGGCCCAAAAGTCCATTCCCTTTCACAGAGCGGGGGCTGCAGTGCCAGAATGTATTTTTTGTTCAAGATTAGATAGATTGCTGGACACTTAGCATTTGTTTGGTGGAAATTGTACATTTTCACTAACTCAAAGATCACTGCCAGAGATTAGCCAAGGAAAGAGCATGATTAAAAGGGCAGGAGGAAGTGGAGAGTAGAATGCCTCCATATACACTGTAGGTACATTCCGTACAATTAATTTACAGAAAAAGCCAATCAGACAAACTTTCAGAGGACCAAGGTTATAGACACCTATCTGGTCATGTCTATTGAAGTGAGAAAAATCTTTAAAACCAACTTTACCCAAAGAAAAGGGAGATACACTTTCAAACTCTTTTTCTCAAATCCAGAGCTAGAAATCAATAAAGTCACCAAAATTGGGTGGGTGGGCTTTCCTAGGCATCAGATTGAAGGTTAGTTCCTTCCCTGATCTTGAGACTTGATAGACACAATTGTGCCAATTAGAATCAAAGTTTAGATACAACTTTGATTTTTTTTTCTTAAAGTGTTTTAAAGACATTCAATTTGATACATAGGCAAGTTGTGGGGAATCCAGAACAAGCACATTTTCAAGCTAGAGAATTGCTCTCAGAGAACATTTAATTGTATAATTTCCAACTGAGGAGCCAAAAGTAAGATCAACAAAAGAAGCCTAGATAATTGGTCCTCATATACCCCTTATTTATTTCTATTTTATAAATAATATTTTCTGCTTAAATTTGTAGGGGAAAGGTTTTGCCAATCTTCACACTATTGTCTAATTCTAAATCCTGATGATTCTAGCAAATTACAAAATTAAATAAAATTTTTTAAATTTCTCATTTATTGTAACAGTATGAATATTAAAAACTTCTCAATTCTATCCCTAAGCAAAATCCTGGAACAATGTTGACTTTTTTTTTTTTTTTTTACTGCAAAAACGGTCTTCAATCATTGTATATTTCTAAGCTTCGGTGTAAATGGTAAGTAAGGAGGGGGTTGTAGTAAATCTCCTGTATTCCTTACTATTCCCAACTCAACTCTGTTTCTGCCCAAGATACTTCTCTCCAAGGGTCTGTGTACAAGTTTTGTATAACAATAGTCTTAGACTCAATTCTTACTCATCTTACTTCACCTCCTCTATTCCCATTTGTGAGGGATACTTTCCCAGATGATGGCAGCACCATCACAGTGAGTGCTTTCCAAATAACTGTGAGGTAAGGCAAAGTACATTAGAGTCAGCATACTGTAAGTCAAAGATTATGTTGAATCCCTGATCTGACATTTACCAGCTTTTCAACCTTCTGTTAATGTCCTGTATACTCTGTGCTTTCATTTCCCCATCTGCAAAATGGGTCTGATGATTGATTACCTCACTCTCAGGGTTGTTATGATGGTAAAGTAATACATTAAAAAAGAATTATAGGGGCATCTGGGTGGTGCAGTTTGTTAAGAGGTTAAGTGTATGACTCTTGGTTTTGGCTCCGGTCATGATCTCACAGTCCGTGGGCTGGAGCTCTGTACTGGGCTCTGTGCTGTTGGTGCAGGGCCTGCTTGGGATTCTCTCTCACTACCTCTCGCTCTACCCTCCAACCCCTGCTCGTTCACTCTCAAAAGTAAATAAATAAACCTAAAAATATTTTTTAAATTTATAACACTGTTATGCAGTAAAGGGGGCAGAATATGCTACCCCAAAGTATGCCACTTGGCATTAATTTGAGTTAAAAACACTTGGAAAAACAACAAATGCAAGAAAAAACTGTGATCTTTCTTTTTCTTAAAAGCAGGACATGAAATTCCCCTGTGAAAGATGTTCTCCCTGGACCAGAAAGTGACATTCTTAACATCAAGGACAAGAAGTTGAGACCTAGAGAATTCTATACAAACAGACCTTATTCAATAATCTTATCCTTTTTTTAAGTTCCCCACATAGTTTAGTAACTTTTTTACAATTGCCCGGTTTTTTAATTTTTTTGACATTTATTTATTTTTGAGACAGAGAGAGGCAGAGCACAAGTGGGGGAAGGGCAGAGAGGGAGACACAGAATCCTAAGCAGGCTCCAGGCTCCGAGCTGTCAGCGCAGAGCCTGACGCTGGGCTCAAACCCACAAACTGTGAGACTATGACCTGAGCCAAAGTCAGACACTTAACTGACTGAGCCACCTAGGTGCCCCTACAATTGCCTGTTTTTCAACCTCCTATAAGAGCATACGGATTACATCATTTCTTTGGGTTTTTCTTCCTTATAAGGGTTCCAATATCACATAAAAACATATAAATTTACACGCTTTTCTCCTGTTGACCTGTCTCATGTCAGTTATAATTTTAGATCACCTTCGAGTATCACATTTACTAGTTACCTAGCTTACCACCAACACGCAATATGTGTGGAAGGCAAAAACAAACAAATATATTGACATGTATGGTCCATTTTAGAGAAAAGAGTTTAAAAAAATATATGCTAATGCCTTTCTCCTCAAATTTCCCTGGGGCCTATGTCAGACCTACTACATCAGTCTTTGGGTTTAATAGCTAATATATGTGGAGCACTCAGAAACTGGTAGCTATTACATCAAGTTATAGGTATGGCTCATCTGACTTCCTGAGTTCAACCCTATACTTCGGAGCTTAGTGGTTCCAATGGTGCCTGCACATGCAGATGACCTGGACAGGGATTCGAAAAACACAGCTGTCCAGCCCTTGCCACAGAGATCGGAGATGGGGCAGAATATGCCGTCCCTAAATGTGCCTCTTTGGCATAAAGATTACTATGAACCAATTTTTATTTTAACTGTAGACACAGGAGGAATTCTGAAAACAAAATAGAAGTTACTCTTCTGTAAGAGAAATTTACATTAGGAAGAGAGCTTTTACCACAGATAAAGTTTTTTCTGTGGGAGACTTAATTTGTATGTCGGAACAACCTTTGATTACCAAACCTTTGTTCTTCTCACCTTACCATGAATTACCTTCCCTTCCTTTGAAATCCCAGAGCCCTATTCCTGTCCCTAGCACAGGCTGCTTTTGAGGCTTGTATCTTGTAGGATTCCTGTACATACATCAGTAATTAATATTTACAGAGGGGTCTCAGCCAAAAGCAATGAAGGATAGAAGTGGTAAAAAAAAAAAAAAGTGATTAATGAAGACAACGTAAGTGACACAAATAAACTATTTAACATCCCATAAAGCAGTCTCCTTTCAGAGAACTGCAAAATGGGGCAGAAGGTGAGAAGATTTGATAGGATAAAGAACAAAAAACAAAGAACAAGGAAGAGACAAAGAGAATACATCTACTTGGCCGGGTCCACACAGTCCATCTTGTTTGGGGTGAGGAGGAGCCAAGAAGTAAGTATAAAGGCCAGTGTTAGCTTGGCATCTGGGGACTGATGGACCAGATACACTGCTTCTGGTCAAGCAGAGCATTTCCAGGGACCCAAAAGTTGTCTAAGTTTTTGATTTGCTAACATGGCACCCAGGCAGGAACTGCTCCATCTTGGGCCTAGAATTTTATTTCAACAAAAGAAAATGATTTTTCATTTCCTACAATTCTGATTTAGTAATTGGAAAGGAAAGGCAGGTAACTCTACACAACACAAACACCCTTGAAAGATGGTTTTGATATCTAGAGTGATTTGAAAATCAGTGATTTGGCACCAAAAGTCCCTTTCATGAGAATCAATGAGACTGTAGCTTTCATCAATCCATAGGATGTTAGAGAAGTAAAGGAAAAAAAAAAAACAGAACAAAACTGAGAGATGATGGAGAGGTTTAAGCTTTTCCCTTTGTTAGTGGTAGAAGCCATCCTTGAAAGTAATTCCTAGGTAGAAGCCGGACAGATAAAAACAGCTAAACACATGGCCGCTTTGGTAGATTTCACGGGGATGGGCCACCAACCACCTCCATGGAGCTGTCAAGATTCTTAGTAAAAAAGCTTAGAAATCCTCAATTTAAACAGGAGGGAACTAACACCCAGAAGGTCAGAATCACTTTTTTAAGGTTAACAGCTTATTTGCTCTTAAACCATGATTAGAACTTTTCTTTACACAATCCAGCTTAACTTTAAATTGAGGAGTGTCTTCAATAGATGGTTAAAAATAAAAGTCATCTGAATAAGTTATGTGTCATTGTGAAGAAAAAATTAAAGATAACACTGTATTTAACAAGTGTTTCTCTTTTTCTCGTATTTCTCACTTTCTCTACTTTTGTCTTCTCTTTCAAAATAAAACCCTAATTTTCTTTCAAATTACTTTATATAACATAATTAGTTTTTACACATACCTAATTCAGAAAGTAAAGATGAAAGAAAATGAGCATTTTCTGTGAGAAGTAAAGCTGAGAAGTCTTCATCCTCACCGAGCACTCCACAAATTACACAGTCATAGGGAAATCTTGCTCCAAAACCAACGAAGAACCTGGAGTAAATGCTGTCATATTAGAGCAATGATCAGATGAGTGTCCATAAAGGATCACATCATTAAGATACCCAAAGGAGCAATGCACAGGAGAGGAGTAAGGTAATACAAGAGCGAGAGGGTTTATGAAGCAGAGTATAGGCTAGGGAAATGAATATCTTTCCAAGGGTCACTTTAAAAAC
Organism: Cryptoprocta ferox; assembly: GCA_028646485.1. Taxonomy (NCBI): domain Eukaryota; kingdom Metazoa; phylum Chordata; class Mammalia; order Carnivora; family Eupleridae; genus Cryptoprocta; species Cryptoprocta ferox. The sequence goes on along the minus strand of CM053573.1, from coordinate 129,516,954 downwards.
ATTTCTTCCTCATTGTAAAAGTAAATAACTTAAAAAGAACAGGCAATATAAAATACCAAAATCGGCAGTCCTAGAAATTCAACTATTTATCTACAGATGAGAAAATATGCCCAAGTAGAACATCAATTTCAGGACAGCAATAAGTCTAGGAACAGGGAACAGAAATGAGAACACGTAGTATATTGAGTCATATAAGATAATGACTAAAATGAGATTTAAGGGAGTTGTAGAAAAATCCTTAAAGCTATGAGTCCAGTATATTGCTGTCATTAAAAATGGAAGAAGGAACAAAAGCAAATACTGGAATAGGATATGTCAACTCAAAACAACAACCACCACCACAAAACACACACCACAAAAACAAATCAAACCAGGCATTGTCCTTTATAGTATTTTATCTTTGATGCACTGGCCTTGCTTAAAGTACTTGTGATGTTTACAGATGGAAAGTGCTAAAAAGACTTGATGGACTATAAAAAGTGACTTGAGGGCTGTTTTAGTTATACACATATATGAAAAAATAATATGTTTTGAATATGTTATGAAGGTGCTGACTTCAAATATATATATATACACACACACACACAAATACATATAGATACATATTTTAATGGCTTTTCACTAATATTTATTAATGTTTATTTATTTATTTTTGAGAGAGAAAGAATACACGCATGGGAGTGGGGGAGGGGCAGAGAGGGAGGGAGAGGGACAATACCAAGCAGGCTCCAGGCTGCGGATGCGGGGCTCGAACTCACGAACTGTGAGATCATGCCCTGAGCTGAAATCAAGAGGCAGATGCTTAACCAACTGAGCTACCCAGGCGCCCCTGTAGATATGTACATACATATAACATGTTTATGTATAGGAGAGCCTACTCTAAGCAAACATCTAGGCTCAATGGAACATAAAGGGAATAATCATCTTTGGGGTCAGACATACTTGTTGGGTGTGAAAATTTCTTTTCTAGGAAATAAATCAAATCATTAAAAAAAATCCCTATTTGAAATCATTCAGGTATTCAAAAGGTTGCCATTTTCCACAGGAGTAATTCTAGAACCTGGTCCTTAAACTCAAGGCTGATGCTGACCTGGACTCCTATATATCCTAGGCAGAGATCAAGTGCTTGTTATCAGATTTTTACTTAATATACAAACAAAAAAAAGTAAAAATCTCCATTAGAACAATCACATTCTAAAAATTATAATGAGTAAGAAGTAAAAGTATCTACCTCAAAACCACCAACCCCTTTCTTATAAGAACTCTTCCTTATAAAGATACAGATCTATATAAAGATACAGATCTATATAAATAAGCTCATGTACTCCTTTTATTGTTTATAAAAATGGGATTATTACAAAATGTATTATTTTATAATATATAATATAAATACATTTAATTATGTGATATACATCAAGGCACCAAAATAGAAAATACATAATGTATTCAATATATAAAATACCAATATACAATATATCATATATTTTATATAATAAAAATTTATTCATTATTATACATATAAATAAGCCATTCACTTTTCTCACTTAATAGTGCTCCAATGTTATGTTCCTTTTCTCCTCTAATTTAGCAAAGACACCACTCATTGCACACAGTCCACTATATTCACCTTTGGTTGTCAAGTCATAATCCAAAATTAAACTCTGAAATACTTCACAAGTAACTATGCCATAAAGCAACTTTAATGTGGTATAATTTACAATGTTTTATCATATATAAACTAATAAAATTTTTCATCTTTGTAAGCAAATTAGGCATTTTTATTACGGGGCCTTCATAATACCTCCTGGATAACTCTATTATAAACTTTCTATCATATTTTAATTGTCATCTAGTCTGTTTTCTTCTTTTGATTGTAAACTATATGAGGCTTTGACTCTGCTATTATCATCTCTATATCTTCCATCCGCTACCACAGAGCTAGGTAGTACCAGAACTCATAAATTTGCTACAAATTAATCAATAAAAGAATAAAAGACCCAAGGGTTAAGGTACAACCATGACCTCTAGGGCAAGAATAGTACCCAGCACTATTATACTTTTACTGTTGTTTATGGTGACTTTTCTCTGTGTGTGTGTTAATTTTTTATAGTACATTCATTGTTCTGGTTGAATTGAACCCATGGGAATCATAGCAACCAATTTCTCTCCAGATAATATTTGCTTTCACTGGGCACAAGGGGGAGCCACCAACCCAGAAGCACTTTAATTTAGTGGGCTCTGAAGTTCCCAAACTGTTCAGAGAGTATAAATTCAGAGCCAAGACAAGTTTGGGAATAAATCATACTTAAATATTCTATTGAAGAATATTTTTATTATGTTTTTCCATTCAGAACTGTGGCAAAGATTGCCAGATCTTTACATTAGCTCATTACATTCCCAAACCTATTCTTCCAGTTCCCTTATGTTTAAGAATTTTGAAAACATTAGGTTCCTAAAACCTAGGGCAGACCTGACATCCACACCTCCTTCCTGGCTTTGATTCATTGCTCTTTTTTATATATGCCTTAAGGAATCTTTAAAAATTCCTGGCATTTTTAATTTACTCTTCCATTTTCCTTGTTACTATGGGTTTATAACTTTTCAAAAATTTTAGTTATTATATTTAATTTTAATTATAATTAAACTACAATTATAACATTTCTTATATTTGGGGGAAGTTTAGACTTACGCATTACTGTTGAATCTGCCACACTTACCTAGAAATAATGGTTTTATATACTTCATTTAATAAAACCTACTTCTAATCATGACTACCACTTATTGAGCCTCGATTACTATTTATTTTTATTTTGGAGACAGTGCACGCGAGTGGGGGAAAGAGGTAGAGGGAAAGAGAAAAAGAAGAGTAAGCAGACTCCATGCTCAGCATGGAGCCCGATGCAGGGTTCTATCACATGATCCTGGGATCATGACCTGAGTTGAAATCAAGAGTCGATGCTCAACCAACTGAGCCACCCAGGCGCCCCAAGCCTCTACTACTGTTAAGATGCTTTACATACATGATTAAACAACAATCCTATGGAGTAGGCATTATTTTTCTGTGGTAGTTTCCAAAAATATTCAAGTTTTCTTCTCTTTCTACACGCACAGTGGGACTTCACCCTCACGCTCCCTTTGAATTTTGTCATGGCAAGGTGACTTGTTTGGCCAGTGAAATATGACTGATAGTAACCATGTGTCATTTCTGGGTAGAAACTAAGATCTAATACATAATATCCATGACATTTTCATTTTTCCAGGGTACTTTGGAAGCACCTCTCATACTAGAAGCTCCAAAAGCATGGATCCTCAAGTGACTACAACATGCAGAGCCCTATTAACCCAGGTTGAAAGAAATTATAGACAATAAATAAAGATTTTTGTGTAAAGCAATTGAGGTTTGGGAATTGTCTGTACAGCAACGTAATCTGGCCTATTAAGAATAACTGGGGCCCCTGGGTGGCTCAGTTAGTTGAGCATCCGGCTTCGGCTCAGGTCATGATCTCACAGTTTGCGAGTTTGAGCCCCACATCGGGCTCTGGGCTGACTGCTAGCTCAGAGCCTGAAGCCTGCTTCAGATTCTGTGTCTCTTTCTCTCTCTGCCCCTCCCCTGTTCATGCTCTGTCTCTCAAAACTAAATAAATGTAAAAGAAAAAAAAACTTTAAAAAAATTGAAAAGAAAAGAATAATATAATGTCCATTAACATGACAGAAGAAATAAGTATTGTCTATATAATATGGCTAGTGTCTGATGAGACTATAATTCACACCCAAGTTTATTTGATCAAGGCCCCATGTCATTTTTGCTCTACCACGTTATATTGCACGCTGAACAGTTTTTCACCTCCTAAATGTCTGAAAACAACACATATATTCAGAGCTAAAAGAGACATAGATAGCATCAGCACTCAGAATTCTGGAGACATTTCTTTCAGGTGAGTATTTATATTACAGGATATTTTATTTTTGAAGCAGTTAAATGGATAACATGTTAATTGCTGTCATTTATTTCTCAACTGAATTATGATGACAGGGTAGAATTTCTCTGGTAGAAATTCTTCATCAGATATCATGATACCTAGCCAAGAAAAACGTTTTGGTAACTTAACACAAGAATCATAGTGACTAATTCAGGAAAGGTTTTAGATCATTAATTAGACTTAAAAGTTAGAGTCCCCATCTTCCAGGGGAAAAAGATGGAAGTAGAAGGATCCTGAACTCACCTTGTCCCAAGAACATACCCAGATAATAGCTCCGTCTATGTGACTATGAAAACAATCTGAAGACTGAAGGTAGAACAGACTTTCTCTAATTAATTACAGAAAAGCCACATTGAAAAGAGTAAGAGGGTAAGATGTGATTAGGAACCAAACACCCTGCATGACTAACTACAAATGGGAAGGGTGTCACAAGCATGGAGAAGTGAGGATCAGACCCCATGCCAGGCACCTCTAGAACTAGGGACACCCACAAGGGATGAGTCCCCATAATATTTGGCTTTAAAAACCAGAGTAACTTAACTCTGAGAGCTTTATAAATCAGTGGGCTTTTATTCCAGGATAGCCTGAGGGCAATAGGAAACTGAGTCCCTGCCCTTGAAGAGCCAGAAAATTAAATAACTTGGCTTGAAACACAGCCTAGAAACAACAGTTTGAAAACCTCATGGGGTATACATGAAGAAGATTTACTGAATAATCTTATAATGTGTGCTGGAAAGAAAGGGATGTCCCAAAGATTTCTCTGGAAGCAAAAGGGCTTGTGGACATCATTTCTCTTCCCCTCCTCCAGTGTAGATAGTTGGATGCTTGTGGGAGCCATTTCTAACCCTTTCCAATTACCTCACTAGTACCATGGCCCACGCTGTTGACCCCTATGAACTCATCCAACCTGCTTGACTCTGCTGGTGTCCCTCCACAGTAACTCCTGACTGCCACAATTAGCAGGAAGTTCCCCCAAGGACTAGCACCACTCCAAAGTGACTGCTACCCTGGGAGACAGGGAAGATAAACTCACATACCAATGTACTCACAGTTCAGCTGCCCAGCACCTTAGCCGGCTGTGCAGGGAGGAATCCCTGCCTTTTGGTGCCCCTGTGCTTGAGGCAGAGAGGCTAACTGCAGACAGCTACACTAAATGCTGTCGTCATCCCACAACAGCATGGAGAGCAACCCTTGTCCATGTGCTACAAGAGTCCTTAGAGCCAACTGGACTAAAGGCAATCAGAGCTCAGCCTCAACAAGCAGATACATACAGCCCACACAGAGAACATCCCTGGAGCACCTGGTTCTCATGACCAAAGGGATTGCAATGCAGGACACCTAAAAACCTCTTCTATACAAGGCCACTACTTTCAAAGTGAAGAGATGTAGTTGACTGACCTAATACATACAAACACACCCAGACAGTTAAAAAAGAAAAAAATGAAGAGACAGAGAAATATGTCCCAAATGAAAGAACAAGACACAAATCACAATAAATAAGCTAAATGAGATAAGCAGTATGTCTGATAAAGAATTCAATGTATGGGGTGCCTGGGTGGCTTAGTTGGTTAATCATCCAACTCATGGTTTCAGCTCAAGTTCATGGGTTCAAGCTCCATGTTGGGCTCTATGCTGACAGCATTGAGCCTGCTTGTGATTCTCTCTCCCCATCTCTCTTTCTGCCCCTCCTCTGCTCTCTCTCCCTCTCTCTCTCTCTCAAATTAAATAAACTTTAAAAAAAGGAATTCAATGTAATGGTTATAAAGATACTCACTGAACTTGAAAAAAAGAGTGGATAAACTCAGTGAGAACTTCAACAAAGGTATAGAAAATATTAAAAAGAACCAGAGTTGAGGAATTTAATAACTAAAATAAAAAATACACTAAAAGGAATTAATAGCAGATTAGAGGATACAGAAGAATCAATCAGTGATCTGGAAGGCAGAGTAATGGAAAGCAACCAAGCTGAACAGCATAAAGGAAAAAGAATAATAATAAATGAGACTAGTTACGGAAACTGTGCAACATCATCAAGCATAATAACATTCTTAATATAGGGATTCCAGAAGGAGAAGAGAGAGAAAAGTGGGCAGAAAACTTATTTGCAGAAATAACAGCTGAAAATTTCCTCAATCTTGAGAAGAAAACAGACATTCAGATTCAGGAATCAAAGAGGACCCCCAACAAGATAAACCAAAGGAGGTCCACACCAAGACATATCATCATTAAAATAGAAAAGAGTCCGGCCCTGAGTGGCTCAGTTGGTTAAGTGTCTGGCTCTTGATTTCAGCTCAGGTCATGATCTCACAATTTGTGAGACTGAGCTCCATGTCATTGAGTTCTGTGCTGACAGCATCGAGACTGCTTGAGATTCTCTCTCTTCCTCTCTCTCTGCCCCTTCCCTGCTCATGTTCTCTCTGACTCTGTCTCAAAATGAATACATGAACATTTTAAAACTACAATAAAATGGAAAATGGAAATGATAGAGAATTTTAAGAGCAGCAAAACAGTTGCATACAAGGGGAACACCATAGGCTAGAGCTGATTTTTCAGCATAAACTGTAGGCTAGGAGAGAGTAGTATGAAATTTTCAATATGTTGAAAGAAAAAAAACTTCTAACCAAGATACTCTACAAGACAAGGTTATGATTCAGAATAAGAGATATAAAATTTTTACCAAACCAAAATTAAAGAACTTCATAACTACTAAACCAGCTTTACAAGAAATGTTAAAAGGAATTCTTTTAGTGGAAAGAAAAGACCATAATCAGGAGTAAGAAATTGTGAAAGGGAAAAAATTTCACAGGAAAAAACAAACATATAGCAAAGGTAATAGATTAATCACTTTTAAAGCCAGTATAAAAGTTAAAATACAGAAGTAGTGAAATCAATTATATCTGACAAAATTAGTCAAGGGACTGAAAAGATGTAAAATATTACATCAGATACATAAACTGTGGAGGGGGGAGGAAAAAACTAATGCTTTTGGAATGTGTTTGAAGGTAAATGACCATCAATTTAATATAGACTGTTATATATAAAATGTTGTCTATAAACTTAATAGTAACCACAAATAAAAACATATAACAAATACACAAAACATGAAGAGAAAGGAATCCAAGCATAGCACTAAAGTAAGCCATCAAACCACAAGAGAAGAAGAAAGAGAAGAAGAAAGGAACAAAGAAAAAAACACAGAAAACAATGAATTGGCAATAGGTACAGACCTATCAATAATTACGTTAAATATAAATGGACTAAATGTTTCAATCAAAAGACACAGGGTGAGTGGATGAGAAACAAAAAAACAAAACACAAGACCTATCTATATGCTGCCTACAAGAGACTCACTTCAGACCTAAAGATACGTACACATGTCACAGACTGAAAAGAGAAGGATGAAAAAATGTATATCATACAAATGGAAGGGGGAAAAAAAAGCCAGGGTAGCAATATTTATATCCGACAAAATAGACCTTAAAACAAAAACTGTAGCAAGAATCAAAGAAGAGCACTGCATAATGATTAAATAGTCAATTCAATGGGTTAATGAAGAAATTAAAGAGGAAATTAAAAACAATACCTTAAGACAAATGAAAATGGAAAAACTACAAAATCTTTGAGATGGGGCAAAAGCAGGTCTGAAAGAGAAGTTTATAGTTATACACCCTACCACAAGACACAAGAAAAATCTCAGATAACCTAACTTCATTCCTAAAGGAACTAGAAAGAAACAACCAAGCCCAAAGCTAGTAGAAGGAAAGAAATGATAAGATTAGAGTTGAAATAAATGAAATTAATGCCAAAAACATCAATGAAACCAAGAGCTGGTTTCTTAAAAAGATAAAATTGATAAATCTTTAGCCAGACTCATTAGGAAAAAAAGAGAAGACAAATCAGAAATGAAGGAGAAGAAACAACTGACACCATAGATTTACAAAGATTATAAGAGAGTATTATAAATTAAATGCCAACAAACTGAAAAACCCAGAAGAAATGAATAAATTCCTATAAACATACAGTCATTCAAAATAGAATCAAGAATAATAGAAAATTTGAACAGACCACTTACTAGTAACAAAATTGAACTGGTAATTCAAAAACTCCCAACAAACAAATCCCAGGCTTCACAGGTGAATAGTACCAAATATTTTAAAATGAGTTAATACCTATTTTTCTCAAACTATTCCGGAGAACAGAAGAGGAAGGAAACTTCCAAAGTCATTCTACCAGGCTGGCATTACCCTGGTACCCCAAATCAGACATTACCACACAAAAAAAGTACAAATCAGTATGTCTGATGAATATGAATGCAAAAATCCTCAACATAATATTATCAAACCAAATCCAACAATACATTTAAAAAATCATTCACCATGGGGTACCTGGCTGGCTCAGTGGGTAGAGTACATGACTCTTGATCTCAGGTTCATGAGTTCAAGCCCCACATTGGGTATAGAACTTACTTTAAAAAAATAAAATCATTCAACATGATCAATTCCTGGGATACAAGCGTGGTTCAATTTCACAAATCGATCAATGTGATACACCACATCAATAAGAGAAAGGATAAAAACCATATGATCCTTTCAATAGATGCATAAAAAGCATTTGACAAAAGAAAACATTCATACATGATAAAAATCCTCAACAAAGTAGGTTCAGAAGGAACACACCTCAACATAATAAAGACCTTGAGTGAAAAACCCATAGCAAACATCACAGTCAATGGAGAAAGACCAAGACTTTTTCCCCAAGCTAAGGAACAAGACAAGGATATTCACAATCACTTTTGTTCACCATATTGCTAGAAGTCCTAGACACAGCAATCTGACAATGGAAAGAAATAAAAGGCATCCGAATCAGCAAAGAAGAAGTAAAACTGTCAAAATTTGCAGATGACATGATACTATATACAGAAAATCCTAAAGTCCATCAAAAAACTACTGGAACTGATAAATGAATTCAGTAAATCCCAGGATACAAAATCAAATAAAGAATTCTACTGCATTTCTACACATCAATAATGAAGCAGCAGAAAGAGAAATTAAGACAACACATTTAAAGTTGCACCAAGAATAATAAAATACCTAGGAATAAACTTAACCAAAGAAGTGAAAGACCTGTACTCTGAAAACTATAAAACATTGATGAAAGAAACTGAAGATTCATTAAGAAATTGATGAAATAGAAAGACATCCCATGCTCATGGGTTGGAAGAACAAATATTGTTAAAATGTCTATACTACCCAAAGCAATCTACAGATTTAATGCAATCCTTATAAAATACCTTATAAAATAAAATCCTTATAAAATAGCGTTTTTCACAGACGTAGAACACACAATCCTAAAATTTGTATGCAATAACCAAAGAACCTAAATCACTAAAACAATCTTGAAAAAGAAAAACAAAACTGGAAGGATCACAATTCCGGACTTTCAATTATACTACAAAGCTGTAGTAATCAAAACAGTATGGTACTGCCACCAAAACAAACACATAGATCAAGGAACATAACAGAAAGCCCAAAAATAAACCCAAGATTATATGGTTAGTTAATCTTCAACAAAGGAAGTATATGCAGTGGGAAAAAGACAGTCTCTCCAATAAATGCTGTTGGGAAAACTGGACACCAACATGCAAAAGAAGGAAACTGGACCACTTTCTCATAGTATACCAAAAAAAAAAAAAAAGGGCTCAAAATGGATTGAGGACCTAAATGTGAGACCTGAAACCATAAAAATTCTGGTTCAGAACACAGGAAGTTTTTCTCTGATATTGGTTGTAGCAACATCTTTCTAGATATATCTCCTGAGATAAGGAAAAGAAAAGCAAAAATAAACTATTGGTACTACATCAAAATAAAATACTTCTGCACAACACTGGAAACAATCAACAATGTAAAAGACAACCTACTGAATGGGAGAAAGTATTTGCAAATGACTTACTTGATAAAGGGTTAGTATCCAAAATACATAAAGAATTTATAGAACTCAACACTAATAATAATAATCCAATTAAAAAATGGGCAGAAGACATGAACAGACGTTTCTCCAAAGAAGACATCCAGATGGCCAACAGACACATGAAAAGATTCTCAACGTCACTCATCATCAGGGAAATACAAATCAAAACCATAATATCACCTTACACCTGTCAAAATGGTTAAAATCAACACAAGAAACAACAGGTGTTGGTGAGGATGTGGAGAAAGTGGAAGCCTGTTGCACTGTGGGTGGGAATGCAAACTGGTGCAGCCCCTCTGGAAAACTGTAGAGAGGTTCCTCAAAAATTTAAAAATAGAACTACACTATGATCCAGGAACCGCGCTACTAGGTATTTACACAAAGAATACAAAAACACTAATTCACTTAACTGACTGAGCCACCCAGGCGCCCCGACGAAAACACTAATTCAAAGAGATACATGCACCCATATGTACATTGCAGCATTAGTTACAATAGCCAAGCTACAGAAGCAGCCCAACTGTTCATCAATTGATAAATGGGTAAAGAAGATGTGGTATATATACACAATGGAGTATCATTCAACCATAAAAAAAAAAAAAGGAATGAAATCTTGTCCTTTGCAAGAACATGGATGGATATCGAGAGTATAACGCCAAGGGATATAAGCCTATCAGAGAAACATAAATGCCATACATTTCACTTGGATGTGGAATTTAAGAAACAAATGAATAAAGGGAAAAAACGAGAGAGAAACCAAAAAAACAGACTGAATTAATTATAGAGAACTCATGGTTACCAGAGGAGAGGTGGGTGGGGGGATGGGTGAAATAGATGAAGGAAATTAAAGTATAGTTATCTCTTGAGCACTGAGTAATATATGAAACTGTTGAATTACTTTAATGTACACCTGAACCCAATATAACACTGTATATAACTACACTAAAATTAAAATGTTTAAAAGTCATAGAAATGTACCTCATAGGGAATAGAGTCAGTAATATTCTAATAATTTATGGTGATGGGTGGTGACTATACTTTTGCGGTGAGCACTGAGTAATGTACAGAATTGTCTAATATGTTGCACACACGACACTAATATAACATTTTATACTAATTTATACTTCAATAAAAAACGCATACTCTAAAAAATTAAATTGGAATCCTGGTCTATCATATAATCAAAATAACTTCCATGACTGGATTAAATATTCCTCTGTTCTTTGCTGCTGTTGCTCATGAACACAGCTTCTTATCACCATGAACCATTGAGGATTCATTATCCATAGCATCACGATGGATGCTGGCCCTGTCCTCAGGTACTTTTCCATCTAAGTGTAGCAATAAGACAGCTGTTGGGCCCCCATCTACCTTTTCGCAGTCAAATTTCAACCTTGGAGTCTTGAGGTACAGCTCTCATTTGAATTCCAGGCCATCTCATGGCAAGCAATATTTCTTTTTCACTCCAATTTAAACTGTCTACAAGACCATTTGTTTCTACAACCGAGTCCAAGCCCGCTTTAGAGACATATTTTAAAAATCTGCTTATCCTTATGTGAAAGACCTATCCTATACCTTCATCTCTACTAGGCTTCCTGAATTTTCAATTTTACAGCCTTTTCTCACGAAGACATTTTAATGCAATCCCTACATATATTCACGATACTCGTATTTTCACTAAGGAAAAAGATCAGAATAGATAGCTTCCTCCCAGTTTTCACAAAATGTGATAGAAATGCAAAGTTGAGCTGCAGATATTTCTTGAAGGGCCTCTCCTTGACTTCCTCCAAGCCCTAAGCAGCTCTATTTTTACAGAAAAGTTTTAAAATCACAGAAATTTTAAACGAGATACTTGTTTCCAAGATCATACCTGGCAGAAGAAAGTCTCCATCTGGATTTTATTTCCCATTCTTCCAGATTCCAGCTTTACTCAGAATTTCTAATTTCTGCTTACAACAGGTCTCCCCTTCCTCCTACCCTTGTAGCACCTTCCATTTGTATTAGAATGTGTGCCTCTGGGAGGACAATCATGACAGTCGTCTCTTTTCCACATGCGTCCTGAATGGCTCAAGTTGATTTCCATGTGAGTATCCAAAACAAGATCTTTGGCCCAGAGACACTGCAGACCTCATCTCCAGGACCACTTTCAAGCTTGTGGTCTCTCGGTGCCAGCCCAAACTGACCTTGCTTATCACTGTCAACATTGCTGTCAACTCTGGGGGGTTACCTTTCCCTTGCAAGATTTTATACAGTTTCCTGTGTTGTGGCAATTAAACCACTTCTCATGGTGTCATATTAGTGAACCTATTTAGCATAACACTGAAATGCTGCTCTCCCACACCCCTTTGTGTTCCTGGGATAAGACAAACTGCCATTGCATTTTTCTTGGCTTGAGAGGGCAGACCAACTACATAATTTGTGGAACCCAATTCATGATAAAAATAAGGAATCTCATGTTAAAAAATAAGATAAGAAATTCAAGATTGCAGATAGCAAGCCATTACATTAGGTGTGGGTCTCTTTTGACTGCAGAGGTTGTGTGTCCATGAAGCTGGCCCCGTTGCCAACCTTGTTGGCAAGGTTCCCTTACCAAAAATAGCATTTCAGGTATTAGTTACCTTCCTGAGGATATTCTTGAGTCCTAATATGATAATTCTGACTCAGAACCTTCCCCAAACCTTCAAATGAGCCAAGCCAGTGGAGTTCTCTTGGCAAATAATATACGTGGTAGCTCACAATTACTCTCCCCAAATCCCCAAGGACATGAAAATTTGGACCCATTTTGGAGCTTGAATATCACCTGCTGGAAGCCATTTCTGAAGTAAGGTGGGTTTGCAAGGCAGGGGCCTCCCACTGTCAGATGGCAACCGATGTCTACCTCCAGGGCTTATTGCCAACTGGCATCAAGAGTGACTTGTCTTCTTATGCTAAAAATATCCGAATTGTACCTTGTGAAAAAACTTATTATAGGAGTTTCTTCTTTTGTGATTATAGGAGCAAATATTACATTTCCTGAGAATCCTGTTTTTCTTCCCCTCCAGAAAACAGGCCATTGACCCCTGCTCACAAAAGAACTAACTCTTGCCTTTGCTGTGCTAAAAACATTGCCTTGTATTTGAATGCTAAAGATACCTTCCTTCCCCATGTGATAAGCATCTAGTCACCTACATCAATCACTGTTGATAAAGATTATGCATGAGTCTTCTACCAATCTATGTTCTGGGAAATTTTTACATACGAAAGAATTTGTCATCAGGAATCATGGTCTAAGGCAATTGCCACTTCTGTTTTGTACCCCATACATTTTTTCAATAAATAAAGCTGACTCTCTGGCCAGAGCAGAGATGCCTGCCTGGTGATCAGAAAGAAGCCGAGGCGCTCTCACTCTTTCGCTGACACCATCCATCCTTCAGGGAGCCCTGGACCTGCTGGAGCTGGACTCTGGCAATCACCCATATAAATATTCCCTATAGTCGAGAATGACTCAGGTTCAATTCCATATTGAACTCTAAGGCAAGTATTGAGTCTGCTGGTCTTTACTGTGTAAACACAAAAAATAATGCCTAAAATCAAAGTCTCTCTGAACACTACCTAACACTTATTGACATCATTTTGTGGGCTCACAAATCCTAAAAGAACGTGAGACGATTACATCTGTTCAAAGTCCTAAAAAGTGCTGTCAAATAAAGGCAATGATGCTTAAGGAAATATTTTCTTATGTCTTTCCATGTAACATGTCTTCCAACATGACTGAGAAAACTATCTGGCTACAGTAAAAGGACTGATCACCTATTAGCATTTTCATAGAAGTACAAAATTCTTCTAAATATACCATTTAGGTAAGCAGAAAAAACGTGACAGAGAATAACCATGATCCCTTCTGGAAAAAATATCAGAACAAAAAAGTCCAGTGTAAAGCTGTATGCGCACATGAGCTGTCTGGTTCTCTACACCTTCTGCCTCATTCTGTATAAAAGATGGCCCCTCTCCTTTCCTAAATGCCACAGAATTTATCCTGTGTCTAAGTCATTCTATGCTGATGGGTTGATGTATTTCTGAGCAACAATTTTTCCAGATAACTCTCAACTTTTCAAGCTGTACAGGTGGGAGAGAGATGGTAAATCACCTTCTACAAACAGTCTTGAAAAATACCTATCAACGTGTTTTTAGCAAATGTGAGATTGTGCATATAAGATATATCAAATAGCAGCAGCCCTGACACTGATAAGAATAGAATGCCTTCATTCTCCCACCTCTTCAGATGTGAAAACTATCTGATGACAAAGTAACTTACACTCCTTTCCTTGTGGTTTATTTTACGTCCTGGATTTTAAAATTCTAAACATAAAGAAAGAAATTTAACACTCCCTTGGTCCTTAGGCTGCCTGTCCTCTAGTTATGGGTCTCCTCCCTGTTTCTCCAGTAGCCATGTTCTACATGGGAATAATAAACAGAAATTAACAGATAATAATGGATAACAAGGGACATTGGTTGGTTTAACTCAGAAATAAGTTTTTAAGAAAAGAGGCATTAGGAAAAAAAATCTACCAAATATCCAAGCAAGAGTTTTTAAACTGGTGTTGTATTTTTTAGATTCTCTTCATACATTTTCACACATTGAATTAAGACCATCATAGGGGCGCCTGGGTGGCTCAGTCGGTGAACTGACTTTCACTCAGGTCATGATCTCATGGTTGCGTGTTCGAGTCTGTCAGCTGTGCTGACAGCTCAGAGCCTGGAGCCTGTTTCCAGTTCTGTGTCTCCCTCTCTCTCTGCCCCTTCCCCACTCACACTCTGTCTCTCAAAAATAAACATCTAAAAAAAATTTTTTTAAAGACCATCATATAAGGGCTAGACTTGTGTATTTCCAGTGGTAAACATGGATATATTCTGTATCTTTTTTCATTTTTATCATATTTTCATTCATTCATTTTTGAGCATTTTTTAGATAAAAAGATGAACTTGACAGCCATCCTTCCATCAAGAAATTTAAGTCCAGTGAGACAAAAGACCAAAAAAAAAAAAAATCAATGGTTAATATACAAAAATGTTAAGTACTATGATTAAGGTAGTAATTAAATATATCTATTTTTTGGCCCTAGTCCCAAACTATAAATAAGTAACCACAGAATCAGTGTTAGTCCCACCCATCGGTGGCAGCTCCTTTCAAAACCCATGCACAGGATTCTCTAAACTATCACTTCTGAAAGTCTGCCAAACCCTAAGCGGCACACTTCTTCTAACCCTACCTATGTTGACTTCTTGCGTTGTTCATAAAGTCTGTGTTCTGGTGGGGCAGCTGTCCCGGGCTTAGGAAAAAGTAAATTCCTTTCCTTTGTTTCAGATAAGTGAAGGGTATGGGGGTTACTTCTCAATAAGGATGTGCAAAGCTATGAGAATATTCTGGAAATTAGTGCACTAAAAGGTGACTTCCAACTAAGTTAGAGAGAGGTTAGCTATACAGATAGGAAGCAAGTAATCAAATCATTCTTCAAAGACAGGAAAACTTTCAGCTGAAATATGGACATAGAGATTAGCTAATTCAGTAAGGTGTCAATGGATTTCTCAGGCAGAAGGAAGAGATGAGCAAAATTAGGAAGACATTCGACTTTCGCGTGCATTTGAAGAACACCTAATGTTCATTGGTTCAAAAGACTGCAGGTGGATATGTAATTGGCGATAACACAGGTAATACACGCAGGTGCAAAGCTCTGCATGGTACATTGGTGTGATGAGCAAAGATTTAACCTGTGGAGTAGTAAAAATTAGTTTGACGTTTAGAAAAAGTAATCTTATAAAGAGACTAAAGTGCATAGACTCAGTTGAGTGGGGATTTGTTATTGCTGTAATGAATTTTGAATATCCTTTAGGAAAACCTCTTTATTTTGGAGATATGAAAATAAGGACCGATGGATTATTTTTAAATGACCTGTTCAAAGTCACAGAGCTAGGATGAACTCGAAACTGCTCCCACCAATCTGTTTAAAAATCTAAAAAACTACAGTCTTGTTCTTTTTTGTATGACTAAATCCCAACCACCCAAGAAAGAATCTCTGCATGTGGGACACATTGTTATTTCTGTTTCTCAACTGGGACAGATACACTGCTGGGCTAAAACAAGTGTCTGAATGATAAGTGATGTGCCAGTAGTAACCTACTTGGAAATCTGGCTGAATACCATATTACTGGAGGAGACTGAACTTTCAGCATATGCCTAAAATGTCTTCCACTGCATTTGAAGGAAACAGCATTAAATCTAATTTATTCGTTTTACAGGTTAAAACCAAGAAAGATTAAGATATTTGCCCAAAGTCACACAACCAAAAAATAGAGGAAGAAAACTGAAATTCAGGTATATCAACCCGCAATTCAGGCTTATTATTGCAAGCTGCCTGCAAGTTTGGCCTGCAATCGCCTTGAAAGACAATTGTCTTTAGCTAGAGCTCTGTTGATTGTTTTTTCCTCCTAATTCTACTTTTAAAACATATCTCGTTGCTTTTATGTTTGCTTTTAATTTAAAGATACTTTACAAGCAATGAAACACACGTGTGTTGTAACAACTGCACATACCTATATAACCACATTTAAACCAGACATGGAACATTTTTATCACTCCAGGAAATTTCCTTGTGCCTCTTTCAAGTCAGTCCCATCCTCCAGGCAACCACTTTCTAATTTCTGTGATTAGAAGTTAATTTTGCCTGCTATTGAACTTCTATAAATAGAACAGTGGTATGTGCTTTTTTGTGTCTGGCTTCTCCTGCTTAACTTTTTTTTAAAATTCATCCACATTGGGGCGTCTAGGCGGCTCAGTCCATTAAGCGTCCGACTTTGGGTCAGGTCATGATCTCGCAATTCATGAGTTCGAGCCCTGCATTGGTTCTGTGCTGACAGCTCAGAGCCTGGAGCCTGCTTTGGCTTCTGTGTGTGTGTGTGTCTCTCTCTCTTTCAGCTCTTCTTCTGCTCACACTATGTCTGTCTCCCCAAAAAAACAAACACTGAAATTCATCCATATTGTTCCATGTATCAGTAAATTTTTTTTATTAAGTAGTATCCATTTATATGACTATTCTACAATCTATTTATCCACTCAGCTATTAATGGACATTGGGTTATTTCCAATTTTTTATTTTTATGAATAAAGCTGCCATAAACATTCTTATACAAGTCTTTTTGTGGATGTATGCCTTCAGTATTTTTACAAATATCTAGAAAGGAAATTGTTGTATTATAAATTTGATGAATCTTTAATTATATGAAAAGTCGCTAAGAGTTTTCCAAAACAGACATACAATTTTAGTCTCACAGGAGCAATGTATTAAAGTTTCAGTCTCACCACAGTCTTGTGAATATTGATGTTGTCAATCATTGTAATTCTAGCCATTCCAGTAAGTGTGCAGTGCTATCTCACTGTGGGCTTATATTTGCACTTCACAAGTGACTAGTGATATTACATGTTCATTGGCCAGTCATATATCTTCTTTTGTTAAATGTTTCTAGAAGTCTTTTGCCCATTTTCATATGGAGCTAGGAGTTTTGTTTTGTTTTTTTGGGTTTAAGTTTTTTTTTTTCTTTTTAATTTGTAGGTAGAAATTTTAAATATTCTAGATAGAAGTCCTTTGCTAGAAGAATTTATTTTGAAAATTCTCTCCTAGGTTGTGGCTTGCTTTTTTGTTTTTGTAATATGAGCTTAAGGTGAATGGGTGTTTCTAAATTTGATGAAGTCAAATTTATTATTTCTTTTTAGTGTTTTCTGGGTCTTCTCTGACAAATTTTTGCCAACCCCTATACTGAAAATATATTCTCCACTATTTTCTTTCAGAGGATTTATAGTTTTAGTTTTAACTTTATGAGGAAATGGCAAATATTTTCCAAAGTGCCTGCACCACTTTCCCACAAACAATGTATATAATCAATGTATATAATTAAGTGTTAGGGGTGGTACAAGGGTGAAGTTTTATTTTTTCCCAAATACGTATACAGTTGGTCTATCATGGCTTTTTTTGAAAACACTTTTCTTTCTCTATTAAATTGGCTTGGACTTTTGTCAAACAACTATTTACCATATACATGTTAGTCTATGCTGTTGCATTAATATATTAGTCAGTCTTAATGCTAATGTCATTATTGTTTTATACATGTCAGGTAATGTCAGCTCTTCCATTTTTTGTTTTTCTTCTTCAACAATGTTTTTATATTTCTAGATCCTTTGCTTTTCCAAATAATTTTAGAACCAGTTTGACAATTTTTAAAGTCTTAGAATTCTGATTGTGTTCGTATGGAATATATTCATCAATCTGGAAAGAGTTGACATTTTAATAATATCGAGTTTTTCAATCCATGTACAATTCATTTCTATGTACATACGACTTTTAATTTTATTGAGGAATGTGTTTAGTTTTCAGTTTATATGTTTGTATAGATTTCATTAAATTTATTATTTTATGCTTTTGATGTAATTATAAATAGAATTTCCTTTTGCATTTTATTTTCCAATTGTTTGCTTCTAATAAAAAATATAGTTTATTATTGTGTGTTGATCTTGTATCATGCAACCATGTTAATTTCACTTATTAGGTCTAGTATTTGTGTTGCAGATGCCGGAGAATGTTCAAAATGAAAAGTTATCACCTATAAAGAAGTTTTACTTTCGTTTGCCCCATTGTTGTGACTTTTATTTCTTTTCTTACTGTACTAGCTGCGACTTCCAGTTAAATGTTGAATGAAGTGGTAAGAATCAACTTTCTTGACTTGTTTCCCAACTTAAGGGGAATGTGTTCATTATTTCACCATTAAGGAACGTTTACTGTAGTTTTTAGTAGATACCCTTTGCAAAATTGAGAAAATTCCTTTCTATGCATAGTTTTCTGATAATTTTTATTCATCATAAATGAGTGATGAATAAAGTTAACGTCTTTCTTCACTTTGAAAGCCTATGAACGTGCTTTTCTTGTTAGAACATAAACTATATTACTCGATCTTTTTATTATTCAATCAAACAACTTCCTACAATAAATCCTACATGTTCATTTCTTTATATTTCTAAATATCACATGCCAAAACTTTTATAAAGGTCATTTTTGTCTATTTTTAAAGGGATTCTCTTCTATAATTTTTTTCTCATAATGTCCTCCCTTATCATATTTTATCAGAGTTTTTCTGGATTTATAAAAGAAGTTCCGGTGTGTTGCTTCTATTTCCCAAAAGGACTTTTATGCAATGTATAGTATTTCTTTCTTATAGCTTTGATGTACAGTTGACCCTTGAACAATGTGGGGATTAGGGGCCTGACTCTCTTTCCCCTGCACCTTGCACAACTGAAAATACAGTTGAACTTGCACAGTTCAAACCTGTGTTGTTCAAGGGTCAACTGTAATTTATAAACATCTGGTCTGATATCTTGTGAGAATTTTAATTATGAATTAATTTTTTTAAATATACAGCTTTTCAAATTTTCTATTTCTTCAATTTTGGTAAGCCATGTTTTCTCTGAGAATTGTCTATTTCATATTACTGGATTTATTTGCAAAAAGGTGTTCATAATATTTCTTATTTTATCCCATCAATGTTTGATGGGTCTATGGTACTATCTATTCCCTCTAACATTTCCAATATAGTTTTTCTATTTCTTTTCTTCTGAGTCTTAATAGGTTGTTCAATTTTGTTAAACTATTCCAAGTGTCACATTTTTCCTGTTATTTTACATATTCTCCAATATTTGGCATAGTCAGTCTTTTACATTTTAGTCATACTAATTAATGATAACTAATGATATTGAACATCTTTATATATGTTCATTTTCAATGCAAATACCTTCTTTGGTAACATGTTCAAATCTTTTTTTAATTGGGTTTTTGTTAACTTCTAAGTATTCTGTATATATTTTAGATATGGGGGCTCTCATTCTTTCTGAGATCAAAAGGTTTAAGAATCATGTACACAATATCTATGGGGGCCATCATTCCTGGCAGAGATTAAGATAAACATAGAGGAAAAAAACTGAAAGGTGAAAAGTTCTTCATAACTATGTATAAACACCTTGCTCTAACCATCCATGAGACTAGAGAATTCTGGATTGTTCAGTGAAGCAATATGTGCCTTCTCTTGATTAAACCGCATTGGCTTTCTATTTTGCAACCAAAAGTCCTAATTTAACAGTTTTATTTACTTCTCTCTGCACATGGCAGAAAAGTTTTACAGCAGCCTAAATAGCATCCCAATCCAAGCGATCCACAGGAAAGCAATTAGAGTCTCTGAATGCCAACCACAAAACCCTAGGAGAGAGATCTGATTTATTGGATCAAGTGACTATGGGCAGGTAGGTGGTTCATATGGGCCACTACTCAAGCAGCATGGGCTGTGGAAGAAGATATTGAGAAGAGAATGTGGGAAATTTCTACAATATGAGTTGTGGAAACAAGGTGGGAAATGTCACCTATTTACACTAGGTAATGACTAGTATACGTTTATAGTAAGGTAACCTCAATTGCATGAAGGAAATAGTGTAGAAAATATGAGGGGCATGAAGAATAAGAACTTGAGTAAATAAATTGACTATAGATTGACCTTTGGAAGAAACTGCTTTAAGAAAAAAAAATCATGAAAATGGAGGCAAGATTGAACAAATTCAGGTAAGCACCCTGTCTTTAAAGATGGATTTAGCCAGAATGATTGAACTTAATCCTTGACTAAGCATTTTAGCACAGTGTGCCTTTGCTCCTAGGGATCTTTCATTAGCTTTGGGCACTTAATATCAGTTGTTAGTTCCCTGGTGAGAAGAATCTTCCCTGCAGGCACTGGCATCTGAAAAAAAAACCTTTTTCACCCCAGGAAGCAGCTTACACCTGCCATTCCTTATCTGCACACACCAGGGAGGCTGCTGAAAGCCAGAGTAGAAGGCCAGCAAGCATCGCCAAGCTTGAAGATTCAAGCCACATTCTGCATTTCAGCCTGCTGTGGTCCTATTCCTAGATTTTCAGTCCAAATTTCATTCCCTAATTCTTTATCTCAGTGTTCACCCTGACCTCTTTAGCCTAGATATTCTAATGATGCTCCAACTTCACTTTCTTGTTATCTTTTGGATGCCATCCTCTGCCCCATACTCAGTCCGCATCCATCTTGACCTTCAGGATTCATGTGCCAGTGCAGTTGCTCATTTTAAACTCCAATGAAACCCTAGTATTCGACATTGCTCTCTCTGATCCTAGGTCCATTGTCAGATTCATGGCAGCCACACATGACCAATCAGAAAAGTACACTGTTCTCATGTCTCACCAAATATGCATCAATCACATGCCTATGCATAGTAGGAGGAAATCAGTGTTGTTCATTCATAAGCAAACATTATTGAGAACCGATCATATGCAAGTAGCTATATATTTCTTTGAAGTCCTCAAAGAAAATAATAAAAATACCAAAGCTGACATTATTTACTACATGCTAGGCATTTTGAGAGTATTTTAATTGTATTAGCTTACATTATTCTACCAATAAACATATGTGGTATTATTAGTTTTTTACTATTATTATTTTTATTTTTATTATTCCCACATTATACTTGAAGATACGAAGGCACAAAAAGTTTTATAAGTGATTTGTCTTATATTATCCAGCCAAGTGGCCAAATCAGGATTTTAACTCTAATCTTAATGCCAAAAATTATTTTTCAGTCTAGTGGGGAACAGAGCCATGTCATAAAATACAATAAAAAGGCAACAGTATTCAAGCAAATAATTAAGGAATACCAGAAAGTACAATTAATTGCTTGAGTGGAGAAAGGAGGAAAGATTGAGGTTGGCTTTCTAGGGGAAAAGAGATGATTAAGGTAGGCATTGCCAGATAAGGAGGATTTGAACAAGGGGAGGAAGGCAGTGTCACCCCAGGCAGAGAGAACAGATTGAACAAGATTAGAAAGAGCCATGTGAAAATATGATAAGGCAGCAGTAGGTTTTCTCATTCTCTAGAGAAGTCTCCATCTCTGGATCTCTGGATAGGGCTTTCCAATGACAATCTCTCATACTAGCCAGGAAAGAAAAAAAAATTATGTAGATGAAACATCTTTCATTTCCTCTTTTCCTCAGCCTTATCAGAAGGTTATGGGGAAGGCCTGGTGTAAGGGAAGAAGTGAGCAAACACATCCCAGAGCTGAGGACACAAGGGTGCGGTTATACATTATACCCAGGATCCTGGTACTACTAGAATAATTTGACCATCTCAAATCTACATAACTCCTTGGGGTGCCTGTGGGGCTCAATCAATAACACACACATCTGACTCTTGATTTCAGCTCAGGTTGTGATCTCAAGGTTCAAGAGACTGGGATTCTCTCTCTCTCTCCTTCTCTCTCTCCCTCTCTCTCTGTCCCTCTCCTGCTCGCACACACTCTGTCTCTAAAAATAAACTTAAAAAAAAAAACTTCTTATAGAGCGTAATGTCAGATAACTAATTTCACTTTATTAAATTTTTTTCAGAAGCTTTTGTCAATAAGGTTGACAAAGGTTACATGCTGCAAGCCTTAGAACTGCACCGATGTCTCCCATTGCCACTGTTAAGCCTGAGACTCTCAAATCTTTTCCCCATCATGTCTTTCAATTTCCATGACCTTTTGGCTTTTTCAGGCTCTCCCTTCATCATCCTCTCACTTTTTAGGCTACTCATGTGCAAAGCCACACAGAGAAAGGCTGTGATATCCATTTCTGGGAAATGGCCTATCTTGGCTGCATTTCTCTAAATGGCCTATTTCAGTAAATTACTGTCTGGGTTCTCTGAGATGATGACAGTGTCAGCCATCTTGCACCATTGGCCCAGTTCTGGGTCTCGGCTCTGTCAGGCCATAAGCCACCTACAGCCTAGTGCTGGCCAATCTGTGAAACTGGGGATTCTTTTGTTTATCTCTGGAGGGGCAGCACACAGTAGCTACTTTGGGAATCTGTGACTCACAAAACCTTCTCCTTCCTTGCTCTGAAAATGCTCGTTGCCCCAGAATATTTTTTTTAGAGTTCATCATTTACCTGTCACTAAGGTCTGGTTTCGTATTTGCGACTTCTGGGTTTGAAAGAACAATTCAGGTGATTGTTATCTTTTGTTAAAGAGGAAGATCAAAGTGCTTGTAAGCATGGCAGCCTCTTACCCACAGCAGGTAGAAACTATTCAAAAGAGAATGATCAGACGGGCGCCTGAGTGGCTCAGTCGGTTGAGTTGCTGACTTCGGCTCAGGTCATGATCTCACGGTTCGTGGGTTCGAGCCCCACATCGGGCTCTGTGCTGACCGCTCAGAGCCTGGAGCCTGCTTCAGATTCTGTGTCTCCCTCTCTCTCTGCCCCTCCCCCACTCACGCTCTGTTTCTGTGTCTCGATAATAAATAAAAAAACATAAAAATAAAAAAAAGAAACCAAGAGTTGGGCATTTACCCGACCAAACCACCCAAACTCAATAAAGTTTAAAAAAGAAAAAAAAAAAAGAGAATGATCAGAGCACAAGGAGTTCAACATCAAGAAAAGCAATGAGCTAAAATTATATCCAACTTACAGAACATCTATACATAAGGATCAATTTATATAGTTTCAAAACATATCACATAATGCATTTATTTCATATTCTCCTATTCTTGATCATCTTCTGGTTCCATAACCATATTTTTAAGACTATATTTTATATTTTACTATATTTAAGTCTTTTCAGTGGTAAGTTCTCACAAACTCACACACTCACAAAACTTTCATGAAAAGGTGATATTACAGGCTATGAGTTTTTTGTTTTGCCACACAATCCTTACATGGGAAACAAACAGAATTTTCTCTACAGATTTATCTTTGGGCTCCCAGAGATTTCTTCTTGAGGTCCTTAACAGTGTTCTTTGGCTTAATCTGAACATTTTAGTTTTTCTCTTTTGTCCTTTCAAACTGGCCAATTTCCTAGAAGCTGAAAAGCTATTACTAATAGTGCCCTGAATTTTTACAGGATTGCAAAATGCTTCTTGTGCCATCTTTCTCTCAAAATGCAACTGATGAAGAAACAGCCCAATGAATCAGTGATCACACAAGCTAACGTAGGACAGAGTTGGAGCTATACACTCCAACCTTGTGACCTCACATCTAAGTCCTTCCCAACTGGAAAGGGAGGAAATAATGGATATTAAGATTCAAGAGGCAGATGTTAGAATAAGAAATAGAGAAACATTTGTAGGAGTTTAATATAGGACTGTTAAGACCTCCTGTGTCTTTAAAATCTATTTTACCTGGATTCTTAAGAGTTTTTAGATTTTTCATTTATTGCACCAAGGGCCTTGGCTTTTATATATATGTATATAAACCAAAACTTATGGTATAAGCAACAAATAAACATATTTAAAATATATTTAAAAATAAAATTGCCACATGATCATGTGAATTTTGGCTTCACAAAGATAAAAAGGAAATAGTGCCCCAAATTCAAAGTTTTTTGTCCATTATTAAAAAAAAACATTCTAGCATTAATTTTTACTTGACTTTTGAATTTTCTTTTCCCTTCTTTCTACATCAATCCCCATTTCTTTCCCCTTGCCAGTTAATTACTCTTGACAATAAATGTAAGGGAGTAAGAGTTACCAATTACACTGGTATTCTGCAAAGAATTTAAGTCTCTGACCATATCCTCAGCCTGAGCAAAGACTTAAATTTTGGGTATAAAATGATTTAAGGACCCAGAGCTGTGAATACAATGACTATGTTCAAAGAAGACAGAATAGGGACACCTGGGCGGCTCAGTCAATTGACCTGACTTGGGCTGAGGTCATGATCTCATGGTTCACAGGTTTGAGCCCCAAATCCAGTTCTGTGTTGACAGTATGGAGCCTGTTTCAGATTCTCTGTCTACCACTCTTTCTGCCCCTCCCATTTGTGCTCTCAAAAATAAATCAATTATCAAAAATTTTTAAAAACAAGATGACAGAATAAAACTCTTAATCATGCATTAGTTCTATTCATCACCATTAAAAAGTATGTATTTTGGGGGAGCCTGAGTGGCTCAGTTAGTTAAGCAACAGATTCTTGATTTCAGCTTAGGTCATGATTTCAGGGTTCATGAGACTGAGCCCCGCATCGGGCTCCATGCTGAAAGTATGGAGCCTGTTTAGATTCTCCCTCTCCAGCTCTCTGTGCCCCTCCCCTGCTCCTGTGCATGCGCTCTCTCAAATAAATGAAACTAGACCACTTTTTACACCATACACAAAAAATAAACTCAAAATAGATGAAAGACCTAAATGTGAGATAGGAAACCATCAAAACCCTAGAGGAGAAAGCAGGCAACAACCTCTTTGACCTCAGCTGCAGCAATTTCTTGCTCGACACATTTCCAAAGGCAAGGGAATTAAAAGCAAAAATGAACTATTGGAACCTCATCAAGATAAAAAGCTTCTGCACTGCAAAGCAAACAATCAGCAAAACTAAAAGGCTATTGAGGGAACAAGAAAAGATAGTTGCAAATGACACATCAGTTAAAGGGCTAGCATCCAAAATCTATAAGGAACTTACCAAACTCAACACCCAAAAAAACAAATAATCCAGTGAAGAAATGGGCAGAAGACATGAATAGACACTTTTCCAAAGAAGACATCCAGATGGCCAACAGACACGTGAAAAGATGCTCAATGTCACTCATCATCAGGGAAATACAAATCAAAACCATACTGAGATACCACCTCACACCAGCTGGAGTAGTTAAAATGGACAATTCAGGAAGCTACAGATGCTGCCGAGGATGTGGAGAAACGGGAACCCTTTTGCACTGTTGGTTGCTGGAAGCCATTTCTGAAGTAAGGCAGGTTTGCAAGGCAGGGGCCTCCCGCTGTCAGATGGCCACCAACATCTACACCCACTCAATATTTGCTTGAGCACCAACCCCCAAGGCACCTGGCTGACTGGTATTAGATCTTGTCAAGGAACTTATAGGAGTTTCTTCTTTTGTGATTATAGGAGCAAATATTACATTTCCTGAGAATCCTGTTTTTCTTCCCCTCCAGAAAACAGGCTATTGACCCCTGCTCACAAAAGAACTAACTCCTGCCTTTGCTGTGCTAAAAACATTGCCTTGTATTTGAATGCTGAAGATACCTTCCTTCCCCATGTGATAAGCATCTAGTCACCTACATCAATCACTACTGATAAAGATTATGCATGAGTCTTCTACCAATCTATGTTCTGGGAATCCAAAGAATTTGTCATCAGAAATCTTTATCTAAGTCAATTGCCACTCCTGTTTTGTACCCCATACATTTTTTCAATAAATAAAGCTGACTCTCTGGCCAGTGCAGAGATGCCTGCCTGGTGATCAGAAAGAAGCCGAGGCGCTCTCACTCTTTCGCTGACACCGTCCATCCTTCAGGGAGCCGTGGACCTGCTGGAGCAGGACACCGGCATTTGGTGGGAATGCAAACTGGTGCAGCCACTCTGGAAAACAGTGTGGAGGTTCCTAAAAAAAATTAAAAAGAGAACTACCCTACGACCCAGCAATAGCACTACCAGGAATTTATCCAAAGGATACAGGAGTGCTGATGCATAGGGGCATTCCTATGTACCCCCAATGTTCATAGCAGCACTTTCAACAATAGCCGAATTATGGAAAGAGCCTAAATGTCCATCAACTGATGAATGGATCAAGAAGATGTGGTTTATATATATACAATGGAATACCACATGGCAATGAGAAAGAATGAAACCTGGCCATTTGCAGCAACGTGGATAGAACTGGAAGGTATTATGTTGAGTGAAATAAGTCAGAGAAAGACAGGTATCATAGGTTTTCACTCATATGTGGATCTTGAGAAACTGAACAGAAGACCATGGGGGAAGGGAAGGGGAAAAATAGTTACAAACAGGCAAACCATAAGAGACTGTTAAATACAGAGAACAAACTGAGGGGGGATGGGGGATGGGGGAGAGGGGAAAATGTGTGATCGACACTGATGAGGACACTTGTTGAGAGGAGCACTGAGGGTTGTATGTAAGTGATGAACCATGGGAATCTACCCCAAAAACCAAGAGCACACTTTACACACTGCACGTTAGCCAATTTGACAATAATTATAACAACAACAAAAAACTTATCTGATTTTCCTTTTTTCCCATAAAAGCCCTGAGTTCACCTCCTGTAAAATGGGATACTATTTGGGTTTCTACTTAAATCTGTGTATTCTGAATTGCAATTCTTTGATCACAAATAAACGTCTTGCTTCTTCAAAAAAAACATTAAAAAATATATACGTATTTTGAAGTAATTACAGGTGCACAGGAATTTGCAAAGAAATACACAGGGACACTTTTCCTTTACCTTCTCCCCCAATGGCAAAATTCCACAGAACCACAGTAAAACATCAAAACCAAGAAACTGACATTGACACAATCCAAAGGGCAGGTTCAGATGTCACCAATTATACATGCACCCATTTGTGTTTTTGGGTATAAAATCCTCCACATTTTTCATCACATGTGTAGTTTTGTATAATCACCACCACAGCAAAGACACCCAACTCTGTCACCAATACAAGATTATTCTTTATAGGCACACATTCCCCTTCTCCAACCACTAATCATCAACTAATATGTTCATCATATTTATAACTGTTATTTCACAAATGCTATATTCATGTAATTGTGCAGTTATATATCATTTTGATATTCTTTTCATTCAGCATAATTTCCTTGAGATCCATCCAAGTTTTTGAATGTATAAATGATTCTTTTTTTTTTTTTTAATTATTGCTGCATAGTATTTCATAGTATGAATGTACCACAGTGTGTTTAACCATTCACAGCATAAAGGACATGAGGACATGTGGATAGTGTGCAGTCTGGGGTTATTATGAATGAAGCTAAGAACATTCTTACAAATTCTTATGTGAAAATGTCTTCATTTCTCCAGGGAAAATGCCCAAGCATGCCATTGCTGAGTCATATGGTAAATTTATTTTTAGTTTCCAAAGCAATGCCCATTTTCCAGAGTGGCTATACCATTTTACATTCAAACCAGCAATGTATGAGTGATCCAGTTTCTCCACATTCTTTTTTTTTTTTTAATGTTTATTTTTGAGAGAGAGAGAGAAAGAGAGCGAGTGAGCACAAGCAGGGAGGGGCAGAGAGAAAGGGAGACATAGAATCCCACTCAGACTCCTCTCTGACAGCACAGAGCCCAGTGCAGGGCTGGAACTCACAAACTGTGAGATCATGACCTGACCCAAATCAAGAGTCAGATGCTTAACAGACTGAACCACCCTGGAGCCCCCAGTTTTCTGCACATTCTTTCCTCTATTTGTTGCCACTATTTTTTATTTTAGCGATTCTGATAGATGTGCAGTGATACCTCCCTATGGTTTTAACTTTCCTTTCTCTACTAGCTAATGATGTTGAACATCTTTCCATGTGTTCATTTGCCTTCTGCAGATCAGTGAAATGTCTGTGCTTGATTTTTTGCCCATTTTCTAATTTAATCCATTTTTTTCTAATGTTGAGTTTTTAGAGGTTTTTTTTTTTTTTTTTTTTTTTTTTTTTACATATTATAGATATAAGATCTGTGTCAAATACACGATTTGCAAATATTTTCTTCCAGGCTGTGGGTTCTTAAAAATCTTTTCAACAGAGTTTTTCAAAGAGCAAATTTTTAAAATTTAGATGAGGTCAAATTTAGCACTTTTTCCTCTTATGGATAGTGCTTTGGGTGTCAAATCTAAGAACACTTGGCCTGCCTAGCCCTAGGTCCCCACATTTTTTCCTATGTTCTCAATATACCTGTTTCACTTATAATTCCATGATCCATTTTGGGTTAATTTTTATATAAGAGATAAGGTCTAGGAAGAGGTTCATTTTTTTGACAATGAATGTCCAGTGGTTCCAACACTATGTATTGACTTCTCCTCCTTTGTCAGAATTAAGTGGCAATATTTGTTTGAGTCTATTTCTGTATTGTCTCTTCAGTTTCACTGATCTATATGCCTATCCCTTCTCCAGTATACACTTCTGTGATTACTAAAGCTATATTAGAAGCTTTAACATTAGGAGAAGTATTCCTTCACTTTTTCAAAGTTCTTTTGGCTATTTCATGGGCTTTGCCTTTCCATGAGTTTTAGAAAACTTATCTATGTCTACAAAAAAAAAAAAAACTTTCTGAAACTGACAGAAATTGTATCAAACCTATAGATAAGTTTTGGAAGAAATGATATTTTTACTGTGTACAGTCTTCTAATCCAAACTATGTTGTCTCTCTCAAAGTTTAAGGTTCTTTTTGATTGATTTCATCAGCATTTTATATATTTCATTCTATAAATCCTGTATAAGCTTTATTAGATTTATGCCTATGTATTTCATTCTCTGTGGAGAAATTCTTACAGAATTTTTAAATTTTGGTTTCTAATTATTAGTAAATATCTGCATGCATATATTGACTCTATGTGTTGCTCGTGTGTCCTCTGTTTTGACAGCTGCCTTAGGTCTTTTTAGATAAGGTCACCATTTGATTCGATTTAATATTAGCATCTATCGACTGCTATTCTCATTCATGTTTTTCTTTTTTTTAATTTTTTTTAATGTTTATTTATTTTTGAGGGACAGAGAGACAGAGCATGAGCAGGGGAAGGGCAGACAGAAAGGAGACAGAATCTGAAGCAGGCTCCAGGCTCTGAGCTGTCAGCACAGAGCCCAACACGGGGCTCTAACTCACAAACCGTGAGATCGTGATCTGAGCCGAAGACGGCCGCTTAACCAACTGAGCCACCACCCGCCCCAACTCATTCATGTTTTTCTTATTTTCTTACTGTTTTTCTCATGGTTTCCCTGATCTTCAGTATAATATACGATTTTCTATTTTATGCTGGATATTTTAATTATTAGGAGACTCTTAATCTTACTTAAATCTTCTTTTTCAGCTGACATTTGCCCTTTTAGGTTTAGTAGGTGAATTCTGGTTTACTTTTGGGGGGGTTAGTTTCACTGACTAGTTACTTTTCAGAGCCCTTGTCATGCTGTTCCAGTCTCCTCCATTCTTCTGCTGCTGTTGGAGCTCCTGGTCAGTCCTTGCTGGTGTCCTCTGTGGCGACAAAGGGTATTGTCTGCCTGGTGTTCTGGGCTCCTTTTGTGGGCAGTGGGAGAACCAAATTTGTTGGGCCTGAGTTTCCTTATTCCACTGGGTGGAGTCTTTAGTTTTTAAAGTGTTGCCCCTGAACCAGCAGCAACACCACGGAGGAGACACTGTTAGGAGACGCAAATAAAAACTGATTCAGACCTATTCAGGCAGAAACTTTGGGATGAAGCCCAGAAAAAAAAATTTTGTAATGTTAATTTTTGAGAGCGAGAGCACAAGTTGGGGAGAGGCAGAGAGAGAGAGGGAGACACAGAATCCAAAGCTGGCTCCAGGCTCTGAGCTGTCAGCACAGACAGCTTTGTGCACAGACAGCTCAAACCCACAAATCATGAGATAGTGACCTGAGCCGAAATCACTCACTCAACTGATTGAGCTACCCAGCTGCCCCGTAGAAAAATCTATTTTTAACAGGCCCTTCAGTTGCTTCTGATGACAGAAAGTTTGAAGTTTGAGAACTGTGGCATAGACAATGGCTATATTAAAGTGAATATGGCCTCCTAGTGCCACCTTCTGCTCCTCACAGAGATGTCCCCAGAACAGTCTTAAATTGGACAAAGAAACTGCCAAGTACTATTTATGAAAAAGGTTCATAAATATTTATTCCACAAATACTCTTCTCCACCCAAGCTAGAAGAACCACAGTAGCAATTTGAAACAACCACATAAAATACACTACCACACAAGACAATAATTATCCCATTCAAAAAGCCACATAAAAAATTCTATGGGCTATTTTTTTTTTATTCTTCACCTGTTTCTTCAGTCTAAATAATCTTTCACAACCTATTGTCTTTTAAGACCTTTGAAAAGCAAACAAAACAAAAAAGCAAGGCTCTTGAGGGGCAATAGTATATATTGGTTCAGAATATATACTCCCGAGCCAAACTGCCTGGGTTCAAACCCACCCTCCATCATGTATCAATTGTGAAAATTACAATTTATATAAGAATTAAATGAGAAGGTATATGTACAAGCATAGAACTATACCCCATAAATGATGCTCTTAATGCACTCATATCTATTATATCCCAGCCATGCGGAAAATGCTTTAACTTGCTCTTCTAGTAACTGAGATGGGTACATGTGATTTGAGCCAGACTCCTATCACATATTTTACCTCCTGAGGTAAAGTAAGAATGTTAGTTTGGAGTTGCTCTAACATCAACTGCCTAAGTATCACGCTCTAACAAGTAACAACTTCTCTTCCTCTCCACCATCTGCCTGGCAGCAGCAAAGCAGCAGCCATGCGTGAGTGCATCTCCATCCCTGTTGGCCAGACTGGTGTCCAGATTGTCAGTGCTGGCTGGGAGCCCTATTGCCTGGAACACGGCATCCAGCCCAATGATCAGATGCCAAGTAACAAGACCACTGGGGGAGGAGATGACTCCTTCAACATCCTCTTCAACGAGTCAGGTGCTGGCAAGCATGTGCCCAGGCAGTGTTTGTAGACGTGGAACCCACAGTCATTGATGAAGTTCACACTGGCACCCACTGTCAGCTCTTCCACACTGAGCAGCTCATCACAGGCAAGGAAGATGCTGCCAATAACTATGCCCGAGGGCACCACACCACTGGCATGAAGACCACTGACCTGGGTCTCAGACTGAATTCGGAAATTAACCAACCAATACACAGGTCTTCAAGGGATTCTTGGTTTTCCTCAGATTTGGAGGGGGAACTAGTTCTAGGTTCACTTCTCTGCCAATGGAACGACTCTCTGTCAATTATGGCGAGAAGTCCAAGCTGGAGTTCTCCATTTTCCCAGCCACCCCCCTCCCCTGGTTTCCACAGCTGTGGCTAAGCCCTACAACTCCATCCTCACTACCCACACCACCCTGGAGCACTCCAAATGTGTCTTCCTGGTAGACATCTGTCATAGAGACCTCAATATTGAACACCCAACCTACACTAACCTAAATAGGTTGATAGATCAAATTGTGTCCTCCATCACTGCTTCAGATTTGATGGAGCCCTGAATGTTCGTCTGACAGAATTCCAGACCAACCTGGTGCCCTATCCCCGCATCTACTTCCTTCTGGCCACATATGCTCCTGTCATCTTTGCTGAGAAAGCCTTTCTGTCGCAGAGATTACCAACGTATGCTCTGAGCCAGCCAACCAGATGGTGAAATGTGACCCTTGCTTTGGTAAATACACGGTTTGCTGCCTGTTTTACCAGGGCAACATGGTTCCCAAAGATGTTAGTGCTGCCATTGCCACCATCAAGACCAAGCCTACCATCCAGTTTGTGGACTGGTACCCCACTGGCTCCAATGTTGGCCTTAATTACCAGCTCCCCACTGTGGTACCTGGTAGAGACCTGGCCAAAGTACAGCGAGCTGTGTGCATACTGAGCAGAATTGCTGAGGCGTGGGTCTGCCTGAACCACAAGTTTGACCTGATGTAGGCCAAGCGCACCTTTGTTCACTGGTATGTGGATGAGGGAAGGTGAGTTTTCTGAGGCCTGTGAACACTTGGCTGCCCTTGAGAAGGATTATGAGGTAGTTGGTATGGATTCTGTGGAAGGAGAGGGTGAAGGAGAGGAATATTAAAGTTTAAAATGTCACACAGGTACCTCTTTTACAGGGAAGCTTATTCTGTTTTAAATGTTGAAAAGTTGTGCTTTGATCACTTAATGTGTATGTAGCAGTGTATACTGTCACATACAATTACTGGCCTATGTTTTTGGGTTTTTTAATTTTTTTTGAACATTTATTTACTTTTGAGAGACAGAGCGTGAGCAGGGGAGAGGCAGAGAGAGAGGGGGACACAGAATCTGAAGCAGGCTTCAGGCTCCAAGCTCTCAGCCCAGAGCCAACGTGGGGCTCGAACTCACAAACCGCAAGATCATGACCTGAGCTGAAGTCCGATGCTCAACCGACTGAGCCACCCAGGCGCCCCGCTGGCCTATGTTTTAAAACACAATGGGGGTGCCTGGGTGGCTCAGTCAGTTCAGCGTCAGACTTCAGCTCAGCTCATGATCTCATGGTTCGTGGGTTCGAGCCCTGTGTCTGGCTCTGTGCTGACAGCTCAGAGCCTGAAGCCTATCTTCAGATTCTGTGTCTCCCTCTTTCTCTGGCCCTTCCCTGCTCACGCTGTCTCTCTCTCTCTCAAAAATAAAACATTTAAAAGAACAAACAAAAATTTAAAACACAATGGTTTATTATAGACCCAAGCTGTCTGTTTCTCTGATGGGTGTAAATGAAGTATTCCCTGTCTTAAATGAAGAAAGAGAGAGAGAGAGAGAAAGAAAAAGAATATTAGTTTGGATTACAGGAGTATATTCACACCATGGGTCATAGTTAAACTAATTTATACAAAAATGGTGAAAGCTATGGTTACAACCTGATTAGTATACTGCACTAATTGGATTTATCAATTGCAGTCTTCTGGATATATTTTGCTCTTCCTCTCGATAGTTCTTATCCCTGAGAATACTTTATCAGTGTAACTGTTTATAGATATAGATCTGATAACCAAAATAGAATGTAAGTTTCCTAAGTATGATACGTTACACAAATTTATGTCCCCAGCACTACAGTGTATAGTGTCGGACACGGAATAGGTACTCAAACAATGTTTGTGGAGCTGAACTTTAAAAAACAAAACAAAACAAAAAAAACTCTTATGACAGTCATCCATTTAAAGCTAATGAATCTTATTTGTTGTTTTTTCCCTCTGATACTCTTTTTGGCCCCTTTGATTATAAAGAACCTAAAAACGTTAAGAATTGGTGCTTAAGGGGTCTTTTCAAATTCTTAAATCTCACTAAATCTGTTACAAGTTTTTTGTTACTTCCTTACATAGTTCCTATGTTCAAACTTTGACGATTTTATTAATCTTACATTATTTGCTCTGGGGAACATCTATCCAGAATGCCCCAGTGCTTCACAGATTGCTCCAGTTTCAACCCAAAACTCATTATTTCCGTGTATCTTCACTTTTTTTTTTAATGTGCAACACTGTCATCTCTTGCAAGTTGTTCAAATTCTGCACCCATTCTTCATCCCCACTGCATAGTATATGCACATATCATATTGCTTGGTTCAGACGTTTCTGATGGGTGACAATCATCTTGTTATACAAAACTTAACGTTTTTCAGTTCACACAGCATGCCGGCCCCCAGTGATCTCAGTAACTATTTCCCTCCATACTGCCCACTGTACATAGGGCCCTTCTTATAAACACAAGGGGCTTGAGTTTGCCCTCTGTTAAACTTACTTGTCTCATAATATGCTGATACCCTGCTCGCACTAACACTTTTCCACAAGCGACAAATGCAATTCCTTATTTAGAATGAGTGTTTGCATTTTGGATGCCAGAGTATTTTCTTTTTAGTCCTCAGCAACTAGATTCCTCACTTCAGAAGTGTTTTCCTAAACTTAACAGATAAAATTAATCACTCTTAGCCTTGCACTTCCAGGTAGCTTCTCTGTGTTTCTATTGCCTCATTTGTCACATTGTCCCTTATTTGTTCACATGTT
Organism: Cryptoprocta ferox; assembly: GCA_028646485.1. Lineage (NCBI taxonomy): Eukaryota > Metazoa > Chordata > Mammalia > Carnivora > Eupleridae > Cryptoprocta > Cryptoprocta ferox. The sequence continues at coordinate 129,482,417 of CM053573.1, read as the reverse complement.
TTTTTCCCCTGGTAGGAAATAGCCCCTGTGTCTTATTCACTTTTAGATTCCCAGCACTCAGCATAGCTCAATGAAATTTTTTTAGCTGAATAGAATAATCTCTTCAGTATTGTGTTTATACATAAAACATTTTAACAGTTTCTTGAAAGCAGTTTTCAAATTTTATTCTTCCATATACCCTTACCCTAATAACCCTGCTTTGCATGTAGATGGTGATTTAAAAAACATCAAAATTAAAGTTGTTGGAATATACTGAGGACATTGTGATTATGTTTACAAATGTACACGTTTTCTTAGAATTAAATGAAATATAAGAACACCTTATTCAGTGACACCATTAGTGTCATCATTCCTGCAAAGCCTTGGGGCCTCATTCACGTTAGAAAATTTCATTCAAAATGATTTCATCGGCCATATTTCAGGAGTGGATTTATTCCTACTTTCAGATTGGCTCCGTTAAGGACTAGATAAAAACTGTATGGTTAACTTTGCTTTCTCCTACAAAAAAAATTTTTTTTCTAATATTGTTTTTCTTACTCCAAATGAAGATGTACTTATTTCAGAAAAAAAAATTTAAAAATACAATCACAAAGAATGTAAAGAGCAAGCAAGCATATTCCTAATGATTGAGACAGCTGCTACCAACACCTTGGTACACAGACTTTTTGGGGGGATGTGTATATCCTGCTGTAAATGCTGCCATTTACTAAACACGCACTCCATGCCAAACTCTCTACATATTTAGCCTAGATGTCAGCTCAGCCCTTTCTGGCTCTTAATGTCTTTGTTGGATTGAGCTGAACTCCCACTCTAGAGCCTAGGACAATTCTACACCTTATTCATTTTTATGAATTTTAGAGAAATTGGTCCTGAGCCTTTGCAAATTGCCCCAGTTTTTATCTTATGTCAATCCAATTCCACAGTTTTAAAGTGATCCATTATAATTCCCTGTTAGATATTTTTGTTTGTCCTGTATTGCTTCAACCACAGACCTCCCAGTCTTCCTCATTCTGGCCTTTCTCCAGCCCATGATCTCATCCTCTACCCACTTATTTTTATTTTAGGCCTCCATATCATACTTCCAAAGTTCTTTTTAGAGATACTCACATCTTCCCCCCTCTTCTTAAGCCTATGACTTAAAGATAATCTTTTGTCAATTAAACCTGACCTCTGGGTCTTAACCTGTACCACAAATGTATTGATATTCCTTCTAAGTAAGAAGAGTAATTAACCAACTAATTCTAGAGGGTAATAATTTTTTCACATCCTTATAGAAGTATAATATTGTTGAATTCTCACAATATACAGTGAAGGTACAATTAGCCCTATTTTACAAGTGAACCAAATGGAGCATAAAATGTGTAAGTTATAATAGTGTTTTATAATGTCTTCTAATATAATGTCTTCTAATTGCCTGTATCCCCACTAGTAGATGATTCCTCAAGGTAGAACTTATGTCGTCATCTCATTTTTTATCTGCAGTATCTAATCAGGGGCTGAAATACAGTATGTAGGCAATAATTTTTTTAAATAAAATTACATAAAAGAATAATTCACATTATCCTTTATTATAGTTCTCATTTTGGTTGACACAGCAATAGCTTTTGACACTGTTGATGGCTGCCCACTCCATTAAGGCACTGGCTCCACTTCACTCCCAGAATACATGCTTCCCTAGTAGCTCCTCAATATCCTTTACTGGTTTTTCTCCCTTATTTAAAACCTTGGAACACCCCAGGGCTATGCCCTTGGTCATCTTCTCTCTTCAATTTACACTAAAGAATTGGTGATTTCATCTAGTCTCATAGATCTATACATCAATAGCATGCTGGGAACTCTCATTTGTATTTTATTATTATTTAATGTTTATTTTTGAGAGAGAGAGATAGAGCACGAGTAGGGAAGGGGCACAGAGAGAGAGGGAGACACAGAACCTGAAGCCGGCTCCAGACTCCATGCTGTCAACGCAGAGCCCGATGCGGGGCTGGAACTCACGAGCTGTGAGATCATGACCTGAGCCGAAGTCAGACACCCAACCGAGCCACCCAGGTGCCCCAAGGGAACTCTCATTTTTAGACTGAGTCTTGAACTACCCAAACTTAACTCTGTGTATCCCACAAACCTGTCAACACTGTTGGCCAGCTGAACCCAAAAACCATGTGCTCACCCCATGATTTCTGTCTCACATCCATATCCAGTACCTTTAGAAAATCTATTGGCTCTAATTTTAGAATAGATTCAGCAATCAAAAATTTATCACCACTTCCTCAGCTACCATTCTAGGTTGAGTTACCATTACTTCTCTTCCAAATAACTTCAATGGCTTCCAACCGTTCTGCCTGCTTCTTTCCTTGACACCCCATACACTATTCTCAGTACATCAGCCACAGTGTTGCTGTTACCTCCTTGCTCCAAACACTTTATAATCCTCATTGACACAAATAACCATAAAAAATACATCTCTAAGATAATTAGGGGAAATGTGAATGCTTATTGGATATTTGGTAACACCAAGATATTTATTTTTAGGTATAATAATGGCTTTATGATTATGTTTAAGGCAATGAAGTTCTTTTCTTTTAAAGATATTACTAAATAGTTATAAGCCAAATGATATGTCTTGATTCTGCTTTAAAATAATCAGGAATTGAAGGACTGAGCAGGGATATAGATGAGTTAAGAATGGTCTTATATCAATAATTATTTTAAGTGGATGATGAGGCTCAATTGTACTATCTCTCTACTTTAGACATGCTTGAAAATTTCTATAATAAAGAGGAAAGAAAAATAATTCTCTAATGAATCTCCTTTTCACTCATGGTGAAAGCTAAAATCCCTTCCTGATTGCCCACTCCCCCCACCCATTTTTCTCACTGACTTCATTTCTTCCTGTTCTTTAAATTGCTCTTTCTCCTCCAGCCTCCCTGATGTTCACCAAACATATCAGGCACACTTCCACCTCAGGACCTGTGCTCTAGATATTAGAGCATATATTTGTTTATATATTCCTATATCTTTCAACTTCTTTGAGTTTTTGCTTAGATATTAACATCAATAAAATCTGTCTTGACTACTCTAATAATGCAATGTGTCCCCTACTCCCACCAAACACCCAATCCTCCTTACATGCTTCTCCTTCTTTCTCCACACCATTCAATACATTTTAATAGTCTTTGCTATTTATTATGCTTATTATTTGTTGAATACCTCCCTCCACTAAGATGGAAATTCTCAAAAGCAATAGTCTTTGTAAGTTTTTGTTCTCAGACATAGAAAATGGCAGGAATTCAATAAATATTTGTTGAATGAATGAATCAGCAGGCTAAAACTGGCAAAACATAGATTCAAACCAGAGTGGGCTGTTTCCAAAGCCAATGTTCTCAAATGCCATTTCATGAATTATCACTTGTTAAAATGTCTCAAGTTACCAGACAGTAAACCTCTATAAAATTCTTTAACATCAACTGACTACTAACCGGTATAGAATATAGCATTTCCATATTTCAATATAAAGCTAATTGTAATGTTTTCTGCAATGCAATATACAAACACTGTGCCTCTTCTATCAGTCTCGTAGTTAGAATGTCCCCAAAAAGGGGTACACATGGCCAAACCAGGCTTTTTCTCTTTAAGAGATTGCTGGTATTCCTGGGAAGAGAATTTCAATGAATACCAAACACTCTACCTAATGTTCTTGGCTATAAGCAGGAATCCATTGATTTTGCTTCTTAAAACTTCTCTGGAGTTTGGAATTTAATGTGTGAGCAATCTTTTCCATCTAGGCATAAGAGCACTCTTCATTTAAAGGCATTTGACAATCAGGTAAGTGGAGTCTGGTCACTTGCTCAAATCTGTCTATACTTCGAACTCGACATAGTAAATATGAAACTCATCATCTCTCCACAATCCAAATCACCTACTCATCCCCGTCTGACTTTTTCATTTCTGAGAATGACATCACTAATCTTATAACCAACAACTGCTTCAAAGACTCAAGTCACTTTTGATTTTGCTTCTCCTCATCAACTCATCAACTGTCATAGTCAATGAAATCAACTCCAGCAAAGCTTCTTGCATGTATTTTCTTCCTGTCATTTTTTTTCTTACTTCCACCCAAGTTAACCACTGCCTATCATTTAGACATTGGCAATACTCTCCTGCCTGAACTCCCAACACTACATCTGCATCCTACAGACTCAGCCAAATCATTCTCATTAAAGTCAAACTCTGGCTATAATACTCTCTTGTTCATAACACTTAAGGGTAAAGGTCCTTATCATTTAGGAAGTGGCTTAGAAAAATGTGTCTATCATTTAAATTAACATTTTATTCCATTTCTGAGATCTGGAGCCCACCCATTAGTTTAACTGTCAATGAACTACTTCTAAGGATCCTTGTTACAAAGACCCATTTATGTTCACTAAGTTGAAAAGTGGCACATCCTTGGGGCGCCTGGGTGGCTCAGTTGGTTAAGCATCCAACTTCAGCTCAGGTCAGGATCTCACAGTTCATAAGTTCGAGTCCCACATCAGGCTCTGTGCTGACAGCTCAGATCCTGGAGCCTGCTTTGGATTCTGTATCTCCCTCTATCTCCACAGCTTGTGCTCGCTCACTCGCTTTCTCTCTCTCTCTCTCTCTCTCTCAAAAAAAAAATTAAAAAAATTTAAAGAAAGAAAAGTGGCACATCCTTGAATTCAAGATGTTATACAATGTACCACCACTAGACACTACCAGCTAAGTTGATCAACTATGATTGCATGATAAATCACTCTGAAGTGCAATGACTTAGGATTAAGCAATTCTTTTTCTCACTTACATATCTGTGAGTCAGGTGGGACAGCTTTGCTTCAAGTTGGGGTTTGGTTGGCTCTGGATAGACGCTGAACATTGGGTCCAGATCTGCTCTATGTGTCACTCATACTGTTTTAAAAAAAGAACAGAAACTATCCTTGGGGCTTTATCTCTTATGTCATTTTTATGGTATAAGTCAAGCCAAACCGTGTAAGCACATCTAAACTTAAGTCACGTCTGATCATGTTCCATTTGGCAAAGAAAATTCCATAGCTGAATCCCAAGCCCAAGATTTGGTCAGAGAAATATGCTCTGACACAAGAAAGGAGGGGAGGTAAACTTTACTTCAATGTATCACAGCAGCCTTATATATTTATAACTCCCCTTAATGTTTGATGACTCCTGGTAATGAACATGATTTTAACTATGATGATGATGACTGTGAATCAATAATTATGGTAAATCCTTATAAAAATAAAAAATTATAAAAATTATTTTAAGGTGATTTTAGCATGTATCTAAATACATTGTGTTATTTATATATATCACATTATTCAAAGTGACAAGTTACTTTTCCTCAGATAAGTCCCATATTTCTCTTACGTTTTGTTTACTGTTTTATTTGCTTAGCATGTTTTTTCTACTTTTATTACTTTCAAAACTTATCAACATTTTATGATATATTTCAAATGTCACCTCTTATCTGAAGTCTATTCTGTTTTAACTAATAAGATGTATCCACATTGAAACTTCACAGCACTTAAAAAACTAAATCATGACATTCCAATTCTGTCCCATCTCCACCAATTTATGTTCCTATTCTCATTTTAAGAATGAAGCTCACTGAGGATGGTACACCTGTCATGCTCTTTGTTTCTCCCACTAGAGCTTAGCAATGATCTACCCTGGGCATTGTCTACTGAAGTTAGTTACAGGCAGGATGCTTCCAGGAGTCTCAAGCCCCTTTCCAGAGCACCCTCACTGATTTCTGTGTGACTTTGAAAAAGTCACATAACCTCTCAGTGCCTCATTTGCTCCAGCTGTAAAAATCAGAAGAACCATGCTTATCGTCAGGCTGTCTAATGATTCAGATGCATTGTTGAGGATTAATGAGATAGAATAAAACTCTCTGAGTCCTATAAAGAAAGGTGTGATAGAAGAACAAATGAGTTATCATTATCTATCAGTAGCACCTTGCATAAAATTCTCCCCAACCCTGAAAATAATTAGATAATTTTTGCAGAACAATTAACTCTTTCGGTCCATTAGGCAATGCATTAACACATTAAATTTAATAATGAGATCTTACATATTCCATTTGCAAAGTGCTTTCATAAATACATTACCTAGTTTCACCTTCACAAAAATTTTATGCAATGAGCAGAGCAGGTGCTATTATCTTAAATCCACATGTGAGGAAACTGAGGCTCAGGAATATTAAGTGGCTGTGTAAGTTTGAACAATTAGTAAATGAAAAAGCCAAAATTTGAAATCATGGTTTTGACTATAAAGTCAGGTCCACTTCCACTTTCTCACACAAGAGTAAATCTAACTATTAATACAGTGTGTAGAAGTGTGCTCCATTGTCAGTAATACCAGAAATAAAAATTTAAAAAAAAGGAAAAACATTAACTTTTTTTTCAAAGTTCAACTTTGAAAAGGTACAAGGAATGGAGTCAAATAATGTTAGTGGTAAGTTAAAACAGTATAACCTACTTCAAAATCCACTAATTCATTTAGCAGGTATTTATTGCCTTGCCGATGTGGTAGGCATGCTGGGGTAATATGGTTTCTGCCTCTGGAGCTTACGCTCTAGTGGAAGCAAAGAGATAGTAAATACGCAAGGAACAAGCAAGTGATTTCAGATAGTGAAAACCTAAGTAATGAAAATCAAGGGATGTTGGTATAGAGGACTATGGAGATAAGTAGTTTAGACATATTAGGAAGAATCCTAATTCTTGTTAGGGAGAATCCCTGAAGAGGTCAGATTTGAGCTGCACTCTGAACAATGAGGGGTTTGCCATGGGAAGATAAAGGAGAAGAACATTAAAGGACATCGGGATGCAACAGCCCAGAACAGGACAAAACATGGCCTTGTAAAGATTCAGTGTGAGAGTTCAGGCTGGGAAAAACTAAAAACCAGTTATTTCTTAAGGAAAAAAAGTATGTAATTCTATTAATCTAAATTTACACTGACAGAGAATAAAGAATAACAAAGCCCCAAAAGTCTTTTGTATCTCCCGTTCTCATACAACATATGATATAGAAAAATGTGAAAATCAGTAATTCCCAATATCAATAAAATTATTAAAGATTCCAAATGAACTAGTGAAAAGTTTTTGTAAATTATATATTTGTAAAAACAAGCAATATGGCTCAGACTCTCCCACAAAAAAACGTTAGTACCAGGAACTGTAATGTCTGACAAAAGAGATACATTTCTGTTTTCTAGCCCAGTGGAATAGAAAAGAAGAAGAAAGAAAATTCTCACTGGAAGGAAAAAAAGAATATATGTATTTTTTTCTTATTAAAAAAGATTAAAATATACCTTTAACTAATTTTTTTATTTCCTTACTTAAATTATATAATTAGACCTACATTTATACAGAGGAGAGCTAATATTTACTCAATATTCTGTCTAAATTGTTTAATAGATTCAACACAAACCCTATCAAAATTCTATCTGCTTTTTAAAAAGCCAATTCTAATTATTTTATGGAAAAACAAAGCCCTAGGATAGCTCCAACAATCTCTTTAAAATCTTTTTTTAAATATTTATTTATTTTTGAGAGAGAGAGAGAGAGAGAGAGAGAGAGATAGCAGGCACATGAACAGGGGAGGGACAGAGAGAGGGAGAACAAAGAATCTGAAGCAGGCTCCAGGCTCCCAGCTGTCAGCACAGAGCCCAACATGGGGCTCGAACCGTGAGATCATGACCTGAGCAGAAGTTAGACACTTAACTGACTGAGCCTCCCAGTGCCCCAGCTTTAACAATCTTACAAAAGAGTAATTTGGAGGACTTATATTGCCTGATATTAAGACTGACTATAGTAATGAAAACAATGTGTTATTGGCATAGACTAATACATCAAGGAATGAAAACAGGAGTCCAGGAATAGACCTACACATATACAGTCAAATGGTTTTCAACCAAGATGTGAAGTTAATTCATAAGAAACATAAGTCTTTTTTTTAAATAGTGCTATATCAACTGAATATTTAACATGTAAAAAAAGACTCTTGATCTCTAGCTCATTTTATACACAAAAATTAATTTGAGATGGATCATAGGTCATAAACCAAAATTGTAATGAACAAAACATAGGAAACTATCCCTGAAAACTTGGGGTAGAATACCATTTTCTGACCTGGCATAAAATGAACCAACTACAGAAAATAAAAATGGATTAGCTGGACTTTGTCAAAATGATATATTTACACGATCAGAAAATACTATTTTTAAAATAAGCCTCAAATTCAAAGAAAAAATTAGCAAAACATATCAACAAAAGCCAAGAAACAGACTCTTAATTATAGAAACCTGATGGTTACCAGAGGGGAGAGAAGTGGAGGATGGGTTAAATAGGTGGTGAGGATACAGGAGGGCACTTATTGTGATGAGCACAGGGTATTGTATGGAAGTGTTGAATTACTGTATTATGTACCTGAAACTAATATTACATTGTATGTTTTTAACCCACTGGAATTTAAATAATTTTTTTTAAAAAAAGCACATGAGAGGGAAGCCTGGGTGGCTCAGTTGGCTAAGTGTCTGATTTCAGCTCAGGTCATGATCTCATCGTTCATGGATTTGAGCTCTGCGTCGGTCAGAACTGGAGCCTGCTTCGGATTCTGTGTCTCCTTCTCTCTCTGTCCCTCTCCTGCTTGTACTCTGTCTCTGTCTCTCTCTCTCAAAAATAAACATCAAAAACATTTTTTAATGAAATAAAAAGTAAAATAAAAAAGCATATGGGAATTAAGAAAAAAGAACGGAATCAGGATATATAACAAATTCCTTCAAATCAGTAATAAGGAAACAACTCAGCCAATAATTGGTAAAAGAATTGGATACTTCAAATAAAAAGATATATAACAAATATACAAACATACAAAATAATAAATACACAAAGAGATAAAAACTAAAACCACAATTGAATCATTACAGACATACTGATGGGGCTAAAATTTTAAAAATACCTAATGTTGGTGAGCAAATGAAAGTCTCATACCATTCTAGGGTTTCACCTTTTATGATCTGTTTGAAAGTATCATGTAAAATATTTATCTAAGGAAAAAAATATATTTCTTCACACAGAAGTACATGTTAACATTTACAGAAAGCTTTTTTGGGTAATAACTCCAATGAAAAACAACCCTAATATCCATCAATAGAATAAAGAAATTGTAATATATTCATACAAGGGAGTACTACTCTGCATGAGTAAAAAAAAATTGCTTGCATAAATCACAGGAATATCACACTAAGCAAAAGAAATGACACACACACAAATTACATGTTATTGGTTCCACTGTATGAAATCACAAATAGGAAAAACTAATCTATGATGATAGATACCAAAAAGAGGTTGAAGAGGATGACCGGTAAGAGGGTCATTTAATTTAGTGAGACAGCAATGTTCTATTTTTATTTTTGGTAGGTGGTGGTAATGTGAATATGTTGAATTGTGCAATCTCAATTATACATCTGTGCATTTTGTTCTGTGCATCTTGTAGTAGCATTCTGGTAATTTAATTTTGATTAAAACATACATTACTTTCTTTCAAGATTCTTTTTTTTCCCTTTTATAGTTTATTGTCAAGTTGGTTTCCATAGAACACCCAGTGCTCATCCCAACAAGTGCCCTCCTCCATGACCATCACCCACGGGCACATGAAATGATGTTCAGCATCACTCAAAATTCTTAAAAAAGAGACACTATATCTTTGGGTTCTTCCATGGGAACCACTGAGGAGAGAGAGGAGACAATTCAGATAGATGAATGAGGCTGACAGAGTCAAATTATACAGCCATCTGCTTATAAAAATTGTACCAGAGTTTGAGATTTGGTTAAGAGTTCAAGATTGAGTGTGACTCAAAAGTTAAAAGAGTTCTATTTTTATTTTTTTATACAAAAGTGTCCCTAAACACAAGGCAGCCAGTGCATATAGTACTCATCAAAAAAGAAAATAAGCTGTTTTAATGCTATAAGAGGAATTGGATTTATTGGACCAAATAAAATATGTACCATTGCTTTTGGTGACTCAATACACATTCAAGGGACCTCCAACAGATATTGTGACCATGCAAAATTTTCATATTATACACTGATTCGGAACCTATATTCAGTATACAGTTCCACTATAATGAAAACTAAACAATTTCAACAACAAATTCTAGACCACATGTGGAGTAAAAAAAAAAAAGATGGTTATTCCAAAGAGTAACTTTCCATCCATGTCATGTGTCCCAATTCATCTTTTCTAGATGCACTGAGACCGGAGCTTGTTGACTTTCAACTAATTGATTAATCAACCAATCAGTTGAAAAGCAACTTTAATATTTGTGAGTTCCTAGTTCAGGATCATCCCCAGACCAGATTTCTCTACTCTGTAACTAGCTAGAAATGTGGTGTAGAAATGATGTACATTAGGGTATTTAGTAGCATGGTTCCTGGTAATTCCCAGGTTTGAAATCATCATTTGACATACTACCATTCCCAAAGTGTCTACTGCAAGTCTTTACATTCTCTTCAGGTTCCCACCAGACATGGGATCTTCCTCTCCACACTTGTCCCAAGAGTCTACTCGAAATTCTAATTTTCTCTACAGATTTGTCTCTTAACAGATAAAATAACAACCTTTATGTAGAATAGTGCTTTATAAATGTTAATGCATAATAATTAGCTGGGATCTTGTTAAAATGACAATTCAGATTCAATAGTTCAAGGGGAGAGTCAGAGATTCTGCATTTCTAAGCTCCCAGATGATACACTGTTTCGCTGACTACACTTCGAGTAGAGAGGTTGATGATTCCCACTGCTACCACCTCTCACATGCCATAGACTTTCATCTATTCTTATCCTTCACATGCATCCCTCTAGTCCTAGAAGAGTCATCTCAGTTTTATTGTAACATTTCACATGCCAGTGTCACCAACCGGGCTGTATATTTTATATCTTGGTACCCTCATGCCCATAGCATAATAGGATCTCAATATTCAAGTAAATCCCAAAATAAAATGAAATAATGAATCAAAGAATTTGTGCAGGATTCTGCCAACACCTTAATGAAAAAAAAAGAATGCTTAAAAGATTCTAGGACAATTACACACACATTAAAATAAAGGTATAGATCACAGATGACAAATTAAAAACTTGCAGCAAGATAAACAGAAGTCAACAGTTCTCAGAAAAGTCTTCCCCCTACATTATAAAATCAACTATTTTGCCTGTATTTTATTTCTTAAACTTGATAAAGAAGCTTTATCACAGAAGAGACAAGCATGATAGATAACTGTAGTAAAAAAAGAAATAAGTACCTTAGTCTCAAAGCCAGCAAACTATCTTTTGCTTCCAATTAGTTGATGCTGGCAGAATATTTTATTCATTTTTATTACAGAAAGACATCCATGGTCTACAAGAATAACTGAATCTGAGAATTTGTTATCTTTCTGCCTTTGATATGTTTCCTAAAAAAAATGATTTCTTTCCTTCAGAGAATAGTAATAATAAAAGTAGCTTCTACACATCAACTTTTTCACGAAGATGCTTCTTCCATCTTTGCAGATTGGCTAGATGAACAATTATATTCTCCACTTCCCAAACCAAAACATCATTACTAGGTTGACATACAGTTATTCCAAGAAAATTTTGTAAGCCTCCATTTTGTCTTTTGCAGAGTTTGTAAATGCTGAAGAGTCCAGTATAAAAATATATCCTATATTCTTAGAAAATAATCATTTTTTCTCATATAAATTTGGGATTATGGAATTGTCCTCATGAATATTTGCGGAAATTATAATGGGTCTTATACATAGCACTTTAGAAAATTATGGAAAGTTAAAGCTGGAAGGTGCCATGAAGATATTCATAATTAAAGACATCATTGTACTACAGATGTGGAACTGAGGTCCAAAAAGTTTAAGTAACCCATTAGAAGATACCAACAAAAAAAAGAGAGAGAGAGAGCGCGCTGGTATGAACTCGCTGGAATTTTAATATCAACAAATGAACTGAGTGAATCCATTTCCGATCATTCCTCTGGTTTGATTACATTGCCCCTGTAGCACATCCCTTATGTAATATGTGAATATAGGCATTCTCTCTCACTTTGTGTTTTTCTCTGGACTTTTGTTTTTTAAGTTATAAATACCCGCAAGAGTATAAGCAAGTCTATTCTTACTTGAATGCCTTAGGTTCTTTTTTTCAAATTCTGATAGACCCATAAGAAAAGGATTGAATTCATGCTCTATTTGAAGCTGGATGCTGGATCTTGCTAACTCTGTATCTGGATTTGACATCATTTTCACACCATATGATCACTTGTTTTTCTTATCCCAATCATTTGGAACTGCACCTGCACAAAATAAATTGAACTCATACAATGTCCTTGGGCTGTGAAGGTTATTCTTCTCTGTATGTCTGTCTTGGTACCCTCCATAAGAAAAATCCTTGAACCTTTATTAAGGTCCTAGAATAGGAGTCATTTGAGAGATTGCACTACGCTTTTAAAATTATAGGACACCAAGGGTGAAAACAAAGTGATGCCTCAAGTTTATCTCAGAAGAGTATTTTTTATTGAAATATAATTAACATATGTTAGTCTCAGGTATATAATATATTGATTTGACAACTCTACACTCAATGCTCACCAAAGTATAGTTAATATGCAACATTATCAAAATATTATTGACTATATTTCCTGCACTATACTTTTCATATCTGTGACTTATTTTGTAACTGAAAGTTTGTACCAATTAATCCCTTTATCTATTTTACCCATCCCCCAGCAACCTCCCCTCTGGCCATCACCAGTTTGTTCTCTGCACTTAAGAGTCTGTTTATTAATTTCTTCTGTTTTTCAGATCCACATATAAATGAAATAATATGGTATTTGTCTTCCTCTGAATTATTTCACTTTGCATAGTACTCTCTCTGTTCATCCATGTTGTTGCAAATGTCAAGATCTCATTTTTTTTATGACTGAATAATATTTCATCATGTATGTGTGACTTCTTTATTCATTCATTTATTGATAGACACTAAGTTTCCTTCTATATCTTGGCTATTGTCAATAATGCTGCAATAGACATCTTTTCAAAGCAGCCTTTGCAATTTCTTTAAATACTCAGTAGTGCAATTACTGGGTCATATGGCATTTCTATTTGTAATGTTTTGAAGGAACTTCCATACTGTTTTCCACAGTGGTTTCACCAATTTACATCTCTACCAAAGGGGCACAAGAGTTCCCTTTTCTCCGTATCTTCAGCAACACTAATTTCTTGTCTTTTGAAACTAGCCATTCTGATTGGTATGAACTGACACCTCACTGTAGTTTCAATTTGCATTTCCCTGATTATTAGTGATGCTGAGCATCCTTCATGTGTCTGTAACCCATGTGTATGTCTTCTTTGGAAATTAATATTATTAAAATACCCACATAACCCAAAGCAATCTATAGATTCAGTCAAACCCCTATCAAAATACTAACGGTATTTTTCACAGAGGTAGAACAAATAATTTTAAAATTTGTTTAAATCACAAATCACCTCAGGGGTGCTTGGGTGGCTCAGTCAGTTGAGCATCTGACTCTTGGTTTTGGCTCAGATCATGATCTTTGAGTTCCTGAGTATGAGCCCTGCATCAGGCTCTGTGCTGATGGTGCAAAGCCTGCTTAGGATTTGCTCCCTCTCTCTCTGCCCCTCCTCTACTCATGCACAAACTCACTCACTCTCTCTCTCTCCCTCTCTCTCCCCCGCCCCAAAATATATAAATAAATACACTTAACAACAACAACAAAAAACACAAAAGACCTCAAATAGCCAAAGCAATGTGAAGAAAGAAGAATAAAGCTGGAAGTATCACAATCCCAAATTGTGAAATATACTACAAAGCTTCAGTAATCAAAACAGTATGTTACTGGCATGAAAACAGACAACTAGTTCAAGAGATTGGAATAGAGGGCCCAGAAATAAGCCCACACCTATATGGTCAATTAATCCATAATCGAGGCTGGAGAATAAAATGGGGTCAAGACAGTCTTTTCAATACATGGTGCTAGGAAACCTAGACAGCCACCAGCAAAAGAATGAAACTGGACCACTTTCTGATACCATACACTGACGTAAACTAGTTAAAGATCTAATTGTGAGACCTGAAACCATAAAACTCCTAGAAGAAAACACAGATAATAATCTCCTGGACATCAAGTTTAGCAACATATCTAGGGATATGTCTCCTCAGGCAAGGGAAACAAAAGCAAAATAAATGATTGTGTCTACACCAAGATAAAAAGCTTTTTCACAGCAAAGGAAACCAAGAACAGCAACAACAACAACAACCCAAAAAGACAATGATATATCCAATAAGGGGTTAATCGTCAAACTATACAAAGAACTTCTACTACTCGGCACCAAAAAATCTGATAAAAAATGGGCGGAGGACCTGAATAGACATTGTTTGCAAAGAATGTACACAGATGACCTTCAAAAAAGTATTTTTAAATACACATTGATAGAGATCTCAAAGACCCCCTTTTCTAAAATGTGTCGTGAAATGGTTTCCTGTATTAGTGTCATGGTTTTTGAACCAAGCTATGCCTGGTAGTACACGAAAGTTATAGTGGCATTGAGGAATATTTTAAACTTTACAGGAAACACGATGACATATGTCAGACACTGTGAATTATTAGCGTGAAGTAGTTCACAGTTTCAACATTAGATCATGCTACATTACTTCTGATGATGCCATAACTTTGTGAAGCTGAGTTTTCCACAGCTGCTGTGATGAAAACCCAGTGCTGCATGAAACTCAATGTGGAAGAGAAAATGAGTGTGAGACTAACCAATCTGATCCCAAAGTTCAAGAAATCGCATGGCACTTAACAGGTGTATTGGTAATTGTGGTTACTGAAGAATAAAAATATTTTTAAGGATTTTTACATGCTACTAAATTATCAGATTATACTTATTAAAGTTGTTTTAACCTACTCAGTAAATGGAACTAAGTAATAGTGTTTCTTTAGACCTATGAGTGTCATGAGAAAAAGAAAAATTACTGAGTCAATAGCATACCATGTACCAAAAAGGAACTTCTGTACTAATTGCATTTAATAGTTTGTCAAATTTGTTGTCTTAGAATAATTGTCACAATTTATGAAATTTGCATGTCTGTTGTTGTCTCTATTTTTTAAAAATTAGCTTTACAAAAAAAATATACTGAGTATAAATGTGAAATTTGATGAGCTTTGGCAAATATGTAATTGTGGATCCACCATCACAGTCATGATATGTAATATTTTCATCATGTCATAAGTTATTTTGTGTCTCTTTGCAATTAACCCCTTCCCTGGACTCTGTCAAAAAACCACTGCTTGGCTTTCTGCCAGTATACTTTTGATATTTCTAAAATCATGTAAATAGCATACTATATAGTCTTTCATTTCTAATTTCTAACATTTGGCAGAGTGTTTTTGCAATTGATTTAGGTTATTCTATGTATCAGTAGGGTTTTTTTCCCTCTCTTTATTGCTGTATGCCATTATATAGATACACCACCATTTCTTTATTCAATCACCTGTTGGACAACTGGACTATTTCCAGTTTCTGGCTATGATGAACATATTTGTGTGGATATATTCCTTATTTCTCTTATATAAATCTCTAGACGTAGGATTGAGTAAAATGTTATCAGTTTAACTTTTTTTATCCCCATTGATTGATTGATTTAAATTCCAACAAATTAGTTTATGGATTACAATGCAGTCATGCAACAATTTTATACATTACTCAGTACTTATTATAAGTGTATTCTTAATCCTATTTCACCCATCCCTCACCCACCTCCCCTCTGATAACCATCAGTTTGTTCTCTCAAGTATGAGTCTTTTTCTTGATTTATCTTATTACTTTTTTCATTTAATTCTTAAATTCCACATATAAGTTAAATCATATGGTATTTGTCTTTCTCTGACCTATTTCATTTAACATTACACTCTAGATTCATCCATGTTGTTCCAAAGGGCAAGATTTCATTCTTTTTATGACTCAGTAATATTTCACCGTGTGTGTGTTTATACATATGCTACATCATTTTCTTTGTCCATTCATCAATTGACAGACACTTGGGTTGCTTCCATATGTTGGCTATTGCAAATAATGCTACAATAAACATGGGTGCACACATATCTTTCTGAATTACTGTTTTTATATTCTTTGGGTATATACCAGTGGTGAAATTATTGGATCATATGGTAATTCTATTTTTAGTTTTTTGAGGAACCTCCCTGTCTTCCAAAAGGGTATACCACTTTGTATTCCCACCAACAGTATACAAGGGTTCCTTTTTCTACACATTCTCACCAACTTTTGCTATTTCTTGTGTTTTTTTTATTTTAGCTGTTCTGAGAGGTATAAGTGACATCTCATTGTGGTTTTGATTTGTATTTCCCTGATGATTACTGATATTGAACATCTTTTCATGTATGTCTTGGCCATCTGTATGTCTTCTTTGTAGAAATGTCTGTTCCTGTCTTCTCATTTTTTAATTAGATTATTTGTATTTTGTGTTGAAATTTAAGTTCTTTACATATGTTGTGATTAAGTTTTTTATGTATATTGTACACTAACCCTTTATTGGCTATGTCATCTCCAAATATCTTCTCCCATTCAATAGATTTTCTTTTAGTTTTGTTAATGGTTTCCTTTCTCATGCAGGAGCACTTTGAGTCACAGTAGTTTATTTTTGCTTTTGTTTCCCTGCCTCAGGAGATACATATGGAAAAATGTTACTATGGCTGATGTCAGAAACATTATTGCCTGTGGTCTCCTTTAGGATGTTTATGGTTTCATGTCTCACACTCAGGTCCTTAATCCATTTTGAGTTTATTTTTGTGTATGGCATAAGGAAGCAGTCCAGTTTCATGTTTTTTCATGTAGCTGTCCAGTTTTCCAAACATTATTTGTTGAAAAGACTTTCTCCCATTGCATACTCTTGTTTCCTTTGTCAAAGATTAACCATATAATCATGAGTTTATTTCTGGAAACTCTATTCTGTTCTATTGATCTATACATCTGTTTGTGCTAGTACGATACTGTTTGCATTACTACAGACTTAGAGTATATCTTGGAATCTGGGATTGTGATAGCTCCAGCTTTGTGTTTCTGTTTCAAGATTGCTGTGGCTAGTCAAGGTCTTTGGTGGCCCCATATTTTTTTAGGATTATTTCTTATAGTTTTGTGTAAAATTCTGTTGGTATTTTGATAGGGATTGCTTAAAATCTGTGGATTGCTTTGGGTAGTATAGACATTTTAACAATATTTGTTTAATCCTTGAGCATGAAATACCTTTCTGGTTTTGTGTGTATGTGTCATCTGCAATTTGTTTCATCCATGTTTTATAGTTTTCAGAGTTCAGGTCTTTCTACCTCTTTAATTAAGTTTATTCCTAGATATTGTATTTTTGGTGCAGTTGTAAATGGGATTGTTTCCTTAATTTCTCTGTTATTTCATTATTAGTATAGAGAAATGAAGTTTTTCTATATTTTGATTTTGTATCCCATGACCTTACTGAATTCATTTATCAGTTCTAGTAGTTTTTTGGTGTAGCATTTAGTGTTTCTATATTCAATATCACATCATATGCAAATAGTAATAGTATACTTCTTACTAATTTGGATGCCTTTGATTTGTTTTTCTTGTCTGATTACTGTGACTAGGACTTCTGTAGTATGTTGAATAAGAGTGGTGAGAGTGGACAACGTTGTCTTGTTCCTGATCTTAAGAGAAAAACTCAGTTTTTCACCATTGAGCATGATGTTGGCTGTGGAATTTTCCATAGATGGCTTTTATTACATAAAAGTGTATTTCTCTAAAGTTACATTGTTGAAGGTTTTTATCATGAATGGATATTGTACAGGTCAAATGATTTTCCTACATCTATTGAAATGATCATATGGTTTTTATCCTTTCTCTTATTAATGTGATGTATCATGTTGATTGATTCATGAGTATTAAAACATCCTTACATCCCAGGAATAAATCCCATCTAATTGCGGTGTGTTGAATGATTTTTTAAAATATATTCCTGAATTTGTTGTGCTAATATTTTGTTGAGGATTTTCACACTATGTTTATCAGAGATACTGGTCCATAGTTCTCTTTTTCTTACAGTGTCTCTGTCTTGTTTTGTTATCATGGTAATGATGGCCTTGTAGAATTAAATTGGAAACTTTCCTTCCTCTTCTGTTTTTTGGAATAGTTTGGAAGAATAGGTATTCAATTTTCTTTAAATATCTATGAAGCCATGTGATCCTGGATTTCTCTTTGTTGGATTTTTTTTTCAGTGATTAAATTTCATTCAGTCAGTTCAAGTTTTCTTTTTTAATGATTCAGTTTTGGGAGGTTATACATTTCTAAGAATTTATTCATTTCTTCTAGGTTGTCTAGTTTACTGGCATATAAGTTTTCATAATAATCTCTTATAGTCCTTTTTATTTCTGTGGTGTTGGTTATCTCTTCTTTTTCATTTCTGATTTTATTACAATCTTCTCTCCACTTCCTTTTTTTTTTATTAGTCTGGATACAGGTTTATCAATTTTGTTGATATTTTCAAAGAATGAGCTCCTGGTTTCATCTATCTACTCTATTGCCTTTTTAATTTCCATTGTGTTTATTTTTGCTCTAATCTTTATTATTTTGTTCCTTCTAATGGTTTTGGGTTTTCTTTGTTCCTCTTTCTCTAGCTTCTTTAGCAGTGAGGTTAGGTTGAGATTTTTTCTTGCCTCTTGAGTAGGCCTGAATTGCTATAAACTACCCCCTTAGAATAGCTTTTGCCACACGCCAAAAACTTTGACCATTTTTGTTTATATTTTTATCTGTCTCCATGTAATTTTTGATTTGCTCTTTGATTTCTTTGTTGACCCATTCATTGTTTAGTAGCATGTTATTTAACCTCCATGTATTTGTGTCCTTTCCAGATTTTTTTTTTTTTTTTTTGTGGCTGATTTATAGTTTAATACTATTCTGGTCAAAAAAGATGCATGATATGACTTTAGTCTTCCTAAATTTTTTGAGGCTTGTTTTGTGGCCTAATAAGTGATTCATTTAGAGAATGTTCCATTTGGACTTGAAAAGAAGGTGTATTCTGCTGTTTTAGGATGGAATTTTCTGAATATATCTGTTAAGCCGATTTGGTCCAATGTGCCATTCAACATCATGGTTTCCTTGCTGATTTTCTGTTTGGATGATCTATCTATTGATGTAAGTGGGGTGTTAAAGTCTCTTACTATTATTATATCACTATTAATTACTTCCTTTATGGTTGTTATAAGCTTCTTTATGTATTTGGGTGTTTCCATGTTGGATCCATAAATATTTACAATTATACCTTCTTGTTCAAGTGATTATATAGTGCCTTTGTTTCCTATTATAGTCTTCAAGTCTAATCTGTGTTATGATTATTGCCCTCCCACATTTTATTTCCATTTGCATCCCATCACTTTCAGTCTGTATGTGTCTTTAAATCTGAAATGAGACTTTTTAGGTGGCATATAGATGGGTCTTACTGTCTCATCCATTTTGCCACTGTAGGTCTTTTATTGGAGCGTTCTATCTGCTTACATTCAAAGTAATTATTGATAGGTATGCACTTATTGCCGGTTTTAACTTGTTTTATGACTTTTTAAAAATTTCTTCTCTCAAGGTTTGTTGGCTTTCTTTAGTGATATATTCGGATAGCTTTTTCTTTATTTCCATGTCTATTACTGGTTTTTGATTTGTGGTTACCATTAGGTTTGTATATAACATCTTATACATATAGCAGTTTCTATATTAAATTGATGGTCACTTAAGTTTGAACCCATTCTTTACTACTTCCCCTTGCCCACCATGTTTTAGGTATATGGTATCATATATTACATCCTTTTGAAAATCCCTGATTAAGTTTTATAGATGCACTTAATTTTACTTCTCTTGTTTTTCCTACATTTCTTACTCCTATTTAAGGTTTTTCTTTTCTACTCAAAAAATCACCTTCAATATTTCTTGTATGCTGATTTAGTAGTCATGAATTCCTTTAAGTTTTCTTTGTCTGAGAAACTCTTCATCTCTCCTTCAATTCTAAACGGTAGCCTTCCTTGATAGAGTATTCTTGGAGGCCGGTTTCTTTTCTTTTCCTTTCAGTGCTGTGACTACATCACTCCTTTCTGTCCTGTAAAGTTTCTACTGAAAAATCAGCTGATAGCTTTATGGGGTTTCCCTTGTATGTAACTGTTTTCTTTTCACTTGCTTTAAAATTTTCTTTTTATCACAACTTCTTTCCATTTTAATTGCCGTGTGTCTTGATGTGCACTTCCCTGAATTGATTTTGTTGGGGAGAGGGGGGAAATCTCTGTGTCTCCTAGATCTGTATTTTTTCCTTCCTCTGATTACAGAAGTCTTCAGCTATTATCTCTTCCAATAAATTTTCTTCCTGCCTTTCTCTCTCTTCTTCTGGGATACCTATAATGTGAATATTATTACATTTGATGGTATTGCCGAATTTCCTATGTATTCTTTATTTTTTTCCTCTCTCTCCTGTTCAGCTTAATTGCTTCCCATCATTCTGTCCTCCAGGTTGATCTGTTCTTCTACTCTCTCTAGTCTACCATTTCATCTAGCATATTTTTAATTTCAGTTATTGAATTCTTCACCTCTGATTCTTTGTTTTCTAGGTCTTTGTTGAGGGTTTCACTGAGGTACTCCACTCTTTTCTCAAGTGCATTGAGAATCTTTATGACCATTACTTTAAATTCTCTATCAAGCATATTACTTCTCTCCATTTCATTTAGCTCTCTTGTTCTAATTTTGTCCTATTCTTTCATTTGGAACATATTCCTGTCTCCTCATTTTCTCTCTCTGTTTCTATGTGTTAGGAAAGTCAGCCAAGCCTCCTGCTCTTGAAAATAGTGGCCTTATGACAAAGAGGTCCTACAGTGCCCTGAAGTAGAATATCCTGCCTTCAACAGAACCTGGTGCTTCAAGGGTGTATCTTATGCATGTTGTGTGCTTCCTACAGTTGTGGCTGGGTTGCTTTTGCCTTCAGTCTAGTCATCTCTTCACCTATTATGGGCAAGTTTTGGTCTCTATGTTGCTAGTGGTCCAGTCTTGGGCTGCCTTAGGTTTGAGTTGAGTCAGACTAAGTGTTCAGAGATGCAATAACACCAAACTTCGGGGTGCTTTCCCTGTGTTGTTCCCTGAAAAGCTTTTGTTGGTGAGCAGGGTCTGCAGTCAGACCAGATGTCTACCTATAGCCCACTTCTGGGGCTGCAGTTGGCTGGTATATGTGGTTATCTTCCTTTCTCCCCAGGGCTGGAGTCACTTTGAAGTGGTGCTGACCCTTGTCAAGGCTGTTTAAAGACTGCCAGATTTGTGGCACTGCCTTGGATGGGCTCTGGCCAAAGGTGTACTGGAGGGGGCAAGTCTGCAGGAGAGTGCCAGGGAAGGACACAGAGTGCCAGGAAGGTCCACACTGGCCTACTGTGGGAGTAGACCCGCAGCCACCCAAAACTCCTGCCAAGGCTCACTTGGTTGAAGGGGCCAGATCTGCAGAAGAGTGGAGGAGCAGGGCACACAGTGTAAGTAAGGTTTGCATGGGTCTGCTCTAGGAGGAGACCTGGAGCTGAGTCTGGCTGGAGGATGTGTTTACAAGAGAATGGGCTGTGCTGTTAGCAAGTCAGGTGGAGAATGTTAGCCCTGAGTAGGTTGCAACAGATTTGTGTCTAGCCTGAGGGGCAGGGGAGGGAAATGGAATCAGCCAGCTCCTATGTTCCTGGAGAAGTCTCTTAAAATTCCCTGTCCCTTGAGCACATGTTCTGAGATTGGTAAACAAATCTCCTTCCCATAGATCTCAGGCATTTTTCAACTGCTGCTTCTATGCTGTATCTCAGCAGGGTTGTTTGTTGTGGTATCTCTTTAAGGGCTGGAACTCAAGTTTCCTGTCACCCTCCTAGCTCTCCCAGAACGAAGCTGTCTCATTTTTCAAGTTCCAAGTGTCAAGCCCTGTTGATTGTAAGAACTGGTGAAATTAGTCCCCTCTAGTTTTCAAAGCCAAATGTAATGGTGATGCATCTTATCCATGTGTGTCTGGCGCGAGGGTCTTTTTTTTTTTTTTTCCTCTCAGCCCTTGCAGTGTCTCTCCTTTCTATGGACACCCCTGTAGGTTCCTTTAGCTCCCAACTGTGTCTCTGCCGTTTCTATCCTCATCAATGTGGCCTCTTCTATACATTCATCTTTCGGTAGTCTGTTCTGCCAGTCTTCAAGTTGTTTTCTGGGTTATTTACAATGATGTGGGTGTTACCTAGTTGTATCATGGGACAAGGTGAATTATAGGACCTTGCCCGACCATCTTCCTTTAAAGTCCTATTTACCTCTGTTTATAAGCAAGTGCTAAATTGTTTTCCAAAATGGTTATTAATTTTTGCTGCATAAAAACATCAAATCTCAGTGACTTACATATAAATAAATGTTGATTTTGTTGACATACATAAATGTTGGCAGGGTTTGGCTGATTTCCACGTTTGCCTGGATATGTCTCTAGGATTCAGATCACATTTGTCTCTGTTCCATTATGTCTCATTCTTGGGGCTCAGGCTGAGGGGGCAACTACTATCTGGGGTATTTTCTTCTCACAGATCAAGGAGCACACAGGGCAAAGTAAACCATGAAAGCACTTTTAAATACTCTGCTCAAATAATGTCTTCACCAAACCAAATCACCTGGCCGAGGCCAGCATTGATAGGGTGAGGAATATACCCAGCATAGAGGGGAAGGCAATGCAAAGACACATGCCAAAGGAGTGAATAACTGGGAGTGACGATCCAGTCTACCACAGCTGTAATGTCCACTTTTCATTGCTTCTGTATTTTCACACCCAGTGGACACAGCCCTACCCCACTCTGATGTTTTGTCATCTCAGACTTTATGGCACTAATTTGGCTATCTTGGTGTTGAAGAGTCCAAGTTGCCTGCCTTTCTACATAGAGTTGGAGGGAGGAACAGGGTGGTTGAACTCTTATCAGAGGCCAGACAGGCCATAACAAAAGAAAATATATAGGTTGCCTTGGTCTCCAAATAATGCTAAATAATGCTAAAATAATGCTCCTCAAACAGGAGGAAGGAAAGAAAAGACTTGCATACATTTGAACAGTGTCGCAATTTTGTCTTCAAGCAATATCTAATCATGGGTAGAAAATGGAGGATATATTCTACGTTTTTCTGCTTGTCTACATAATTCATTTCATTCTTTTATTGTTAAGCACTTATGTTAATAAAAGGTAACATGAATTAGCATTTGTATAACACTCATTTATCTTCCTACTAGGTAGGCATCCTATTTTTTTTTTCAATCTCAACTGCTCTCCACTTCCAGTCTGCCAGGTGAACTTAGTATCTTGAAAGATACTAAGATGTATTTTAAATTCCTCCAATAGGAAGCATTCTCTGACATACTAACTATTCTCCACACATACACACACGCTCATGTGTGCTCACACACTCCCTTCCCTTCCATCACCCTCTACCCCAGGCAGAAAAGAGTTAGCATTCCTATGTGCAAACTCAGGCTTACATCTATTCTTTTGACCCCACTGTATTCTTTATACCACTGCAGTGCAGTTTATTTACACCTATATCCTCACATTAGACTGTTTATTTCTTGACATCAGAGGTTGTGTGGCAATCACCTCTATATCATAAATATCTAAAATGGCATATACAACACCTCTTTATCAAGTTACAAACTTCTCTGAGCTCTACTAGTGACCTCACAGTATCATTAAAAAGATTAAATAAGGTAATGCACTTAAAATGTCTATCGGGGATACACAAGGTGGATATGAATACGCTGAATCTATATAGTAAGTTATAGCACACACACATGCCTCCCTTACCTAAATGATCCTTGAAACCACTTATCGGTTACATAGGAAAAGAGATGCTATTATGTCTCATTTTTGCAAATGAAGAAACTGAGGCTCAGGAAAGTTGGAGCAGAAGCTAGGCTTCCCTGAGATAATATGGCTTAAGTACTCGGCAGAGGATAGAGGAATCCAACTCAAAATGTTGCCTGAGTGCCCGACTCACCTTCCTGCCACATCACGTGAAAAAATCGTTTAGACGTGAAGGATCACATCGACGACTTGTTTCTAGTTACTTTTAAAAGAATTGCTTGTTCACCAGCATCATGTCTTTTTGAAAACCAGCTTTATGAAAATTAATGCTATGTCACTTTCAGTGTGGCACGAAACCAGAGAGAAAAGGGCATTTAACTAAGGCATTGTTTCTTCAGAGGATAGGGAAAGAAGAAAATAGCAGTTGTTCTCTGCACCTCCTGCTGGCCATTACACTCTCCTGCTTCCTCAGCTCCCTAAATTCCTTTCCATTTCTTCCTGGTAGACTACCCCCACGGAAAAATCTACTAAAACTCTTTCAGGAACCAAGTCCAGGGCTGCTCCTCTTCATTAGAGTCCATCTATGTCAAGGTTCTTCCCGGCAATCCACATTTTTTGACTAAATAGACAAAAGTGAAAAACAGTAGGAAAATAATTGCTTTTATCTATAATGCAAAAAGCAATGATTCCCTTTTGTATTGACGTCCAAAGAATCTGCATAGATGGCTTTGTCACAGAAGTCAAGTCGATCCCTTACTGCCAAATGGCATAGCCCACTTCTGAGTTAATGATGCATTTTGGTTTTTAATACTCTAGTGACTGAAAGAACTGTAATGAATCTCCCTGACTTGAATTTCAGGGCATGGACCTGC
Organism: Cryptoprocta ferox; assembly: GCA_028646485.1. NCBI lineage: Eukaryota > Metazoa > Chordata > Mammalia > Carnivora > Eupleridae > Cryptoprocta > Cryptoprocta ferox. The sequence goes on along the minus strand of CM053573.1, from coordinate 129,457,611 downwards.
TAATCAATGGCTTGGAAAAGTCACCTTCAAGGTTGTCAAAGTGCTACATTATGCTTTATTTCTCCTGGTGTAGAAAACTGTTCTCTTTTCTTATTCAAGATTATATTGCTTGCGTACTTGGGACTTTATCAAAAGCTAAGGAACATCCCAGCATCATTTTCATGGGGATTATCAGCCAAATCCTATTAGATTCCTGATTAAAATACCCAAATTTGAAAATGCACAAACAGGGAAAGGGTGGGATTGTAAACATTGCAGGGTGTTCTTTCTCAATTGCATTTTTGTTCCTGGTCTGGTTACTGTCATGGTTTGGCTTGAAAATTTCAAATATAATAGAAAGCAATTGAGGCCAGAGAAATGTCCAGCATGCCAATTACACAAATTCGCCCTTCTCATTTACATTCCTCATGGGAGGCATATGTGCTATGATACAACAGGAGTCCTTGATGTCTCTGGGAGCTCAGGGACTTCTTTTATCTCTTCTTCTTAATTTGCATTAGTATTTAAATTGGACAATGTGCTTTCTGTTTAAGCTGACATACAAGTGTTTCATGAGTCTGTATGAAGCCTAACATGCCAGGGAGTGATAGCAATCCAGTAGAGACATAAGCATTTGGTGTGTTCTGATCACCATCGTTCTCCTATTTAAAATTCTCTAATGTGTTCTCAACTTTGGGGCAGTCCTTATTTCTTTTCTGTCACCTCTTTTTCGTTCCCCTTTCTTCTCTTAGTGAACTTCTACTCCTCTGAAGCTCAGCTCAAGTACCAACTTCCTTGTCAAGTCCCTTCCCATTCCCAATCTGTGTGGTCATTCTTTTCCTTCATGCTCTTACAGCTCCCTGAACGTGCCTGGAACGTAGCACATGACACCTTACATTGCATTTATTTATATGTATTTTTATTTCACTAAAGTTGAAATCTTCAAGAGCAAAAAAGATCTCATTGGTGGTTGGCTCCCTTTCTTAGTACAGTACAAGGACTAGCGCAGGCACACAAATGTTTCCTATAGAAATGAGTAAGTGTGTTCTGGCAGGGAAGAATGATCAGAGTCATGATGGACAGACTCTGGCTACACTGGAACCACTCTTGAATTATTTTTCCCTCCTCTACTAAGAGAGCAGAATTATTTTTAGGAACTCTAACATATCTTTAAAAAGTCATAGGGAACGTCCAGCCTTAACTGATTTACTAGCCAAAGCAGATTGGACCTGTGCAGATCACAGCTTCCAAGGGATTTTTTAATAGCTGGTTAAATGCAAAAGAAGCACACAAGCCCCAAGGCTCTTTGCAGGCAGATATATTTTTAGAAAGCCAATCCTCTTCTGAGGGGATGGCAAAGCTTAAATTATAAAACTCAAAGTATTTGTCTGCCTTTTAGCAGTGCTATTATAGCAGACAGACCTCAGGGGTGTATGGATTTATTCTAAAGGTTAGCTTAGTTGCTTACCAAGATTTAACTGATTGTAACTGCAGTCTATTTTATTGTGACCACAGTCCAATAGTGAGGTCTCTGCAGCCCAGCAGCAGGGCCTCCCCCTCACTTTACCTCCCTGCACAGCCACACAGCCACACTGCACAGGGACTTGCAGGAGTCTGATGATAAAGTAATGACATGGCCTGTGGGCACAAGATACAAATAAGCGATTCAGAGGAAAAACAAACAGGACCGAATATGACCAACAAACCAAAGAGAAATACCCCCTCTTAGAAATATTCAAAACTTAAAACAATGATAATACGCCATTTTCCCCAATGAAAATGTAATTATTGAAAGAATGAAGGCTGAAAACGGATCCCTACCTTATACTACATAAACTGTAAGAATAAATTTGAAGACAAGAGACTTAGATGTTCATGTAGCCTTTGGTTCCATAGGGCTACTTCCCAGAATCTAGCCTAGAAAAGTAACCAAAGGTGAGCACACTTATACATAAGCATGTTTGTTTAATTTTATTGTAATAATAAAAATTTACAAATATCCTTCATGCTCACCATGAAGAATTTCCCTAAATGATAGCTTACATAAACAGTTTTATAAAAATAACCACAAGAATCTGTAAAAGAGAAAAACCAAAACAAAATCAGTTTCTGAGCAATAGATACAATAAGTTTTTTTATGTTTACATCTTGCAAATGTATCTTGGCCAAACAACCTTAGAAGAGGACTTGCCCTTTCTCTACCTTGTCAACAAGAAATCTTAATTCACCAGGGATTTATTGAAACACAGACATTTTATTAAAAATTCACTAAAATGTGTTGCGGGCCAGGTGTACACTCACAGAGAAAACACGATTTTCCTCTGAAATTCTCCATTACTCACCCTGATGTCTACCTTCTGATTGTAAACCTCCATCTCTCCTTTGTTCCTCTGTCCCATTCAGGGCACTGAAATCTGCCCTGGCTCTTATGCTAGGACCTGTGCAATAGGATAGCTCCCGGCTGCCTACTGCTATTACACACTTGAAATCAAGCTGGGGGCATCAAGCGCACAGCACATTTTAAATATTTAGTATAAATACAATAGTGTAAAATACCTTCTTAATTATTTTGTATGAAAATTATGTTTTTGATATATTGGTTTAAATAAAATACATTAAAATTAATTTCATTTGTTTCTTTTTGTTTTGTAATATGGCTAAGAGAAAATTTTAAATTTCCTATGTGGTTTGTTTTACACAGCTGGAAAAGCAAAAATGGAATTTAGATTTTCAGACTCAATTCCTGTTATTTATCCTCAAGATTACTCTAAACCACTACCACCACCACCACCACCACCAAAACTTCATTTCTTTTCTTATGCTGAAGATGCTTTTGCCTTTTCCTGAAAACCTCTTAATACTGTACAGGTTTACACAAATATACGTGCACAAATTATGAAATACCAAATGTATATAGTATCGAAGTATCCGTTGTTAAAGAACTCATTTTCTGTTACCAGTGATTTAGAGCACAGTGAATGATGATTTATTCAGAGAGAATTTCATATGGAAGCTGGAGGGATGGGATATGTATAATCCACAGGTTGGCTACATTAGCAATTTTTAAGCCTCTGAAATCCTTCTGAGGCTGAGAATGTTGTAGTATAAGAAAACAAGGAATGGCAGGGGTAGTGGGCATTTTACAGTCTTTGGAGTCAAGTTTCCCTATTTGGAAAGCAAAGCACAAGATATGAGTGGACTCTGAGTCTCGTTGTGAATGGAACAATCAGCAACTTTTAAAATGTATATTATACTACCTCATGAAAGAGCCCCCAGTAAGAAGGACACACTGCCCAAGTCTTTTACTGCCCCAAAGGCACCATGTGCAGGAACAGGATAGGGCAGTGCCACTCAAACTGATGTGGGGAGCAGTGGCAGTATGTGAACTCTGTTAGTGCTCTGCAGTATGGTACCTGCGGAATTTGAGAGGAAGCATTTAGAAACTTTACAGCAATTTGTTAATGTCTATTGAATGAAATAATAAAAAAGTAAGTTTATAGTTTTATGACTTCATTATTTATTTAGAAAATCACTTTTATTATTTTATAAAGGGGTGACGTTGCAAAAATGCTTATCAATCGCAAAAAGGAGAGGGAGGAAGGGAGGAAGGGAGGAAGCAAGGGAGGTAGGAACTAGTTCTTCATCAGACAGCTTGAGACGCACTGCTTGAGAAGACATGCATCACCATTTCCTCAGGCAAAATAAAGCCAGTTCACTCCTCAGTCCCAATCTATTTATTTTTTCTATTCTAAACTCACAAAAAAAAAAAACCATGAAATATAAAACCCAACTTAAGTCCCATAGAGACCCTTTGGTCTAGTTCACCTGAACGAATGGAAGACAAATGGTAGAAACTACTTTAAAGAGGAAGGATGACTATAAAGAAAAACAAGCTGAAAGACAAAAGAACACTAAGGATTCCATGAAAAAGAATGAGGGGGAAAAACCTCCAACTGTGTGTTATTCATATGTATAAAGGCAGCAGCTAGCATAGTGCCGGGTACATAGCTGTCACACAGTAACTATTTGTTGAATTACAGAAGTACTAAGTGCCATTATTGTTGCATTACTCTTGGCAAGTTTCTCCACTCCTCCCCTGTCCAACAATCTCCCTCTATTATAATTCAGAAAAAAAAAAAAAAGGAGGAGCATAACAATTTCTATATACTTCATTAATTAAGCTATTAGATGAATTTAGCAGTTATGCAAAAAATACTACTGCTCAGTGAGGAGAGCCATCTATGAACTATATCATGGCTCCTATTTTTTCTGGGTTCTTTCCCTTTCACTTCATCACACATTAGATACTTCACATTATCATCCTCTTCATTTCCCCCTGGGACCACTGACACTAGCTGTTGTGTGAGGCAGTTTTTTTTTTTTTTTAACTGAGATTTAGGCTAAGGCTGAATGATTTTATTATTACATGATACAGAAAACCACCTACATTAAACATCATGACCTATAATATCATTGGTCATTCCTTCCAAAGGGAATGCTCATGGTTTTTCCTTTACTTTGACTTCATCTTACTGCCATTCTCTGAAGACTTTTGTATTCCCTGCAGGTCATTTCTCTCAACATTCCTGATGCTAATTCAAATCACCAAATTCCTATTTTGTGGAATAATAAAGTTCTTTCTCAAGCATCCAGTTATGCTCAGAGGGCCTCACATCTTCCAAATCGAAATGTCGATTATAGGTCATCAAGACTTATCAATACCCTAACTACCTCTCTCCTTATGATGGGAATAACACCAGCCCTTTTGTTTTCTCCATAGTTGTCTTTCTTTCACTATTTGGTATTTAAACACCCATCAGTGGAAAAATATGCCATGTAAGATATGCATTGTCTGCACTATAGCAAGTGCTTTGAATTGTGGATAACTATAATATTTGGTCTTGACATCAAGTAGAAAGGAGACCTATATGAAGTACTATGTGGTACCTTAGATTCAATACCATTTTGGTATACTTTAATTTAAACCATACTATGTTCCAAGCAAGGACAATGAGTCATGGTGGTAGGCAGGGGATGAGGGGAGGCATGGATGAACAAGCAAGTAAATCATAAAGCAGCACAGAATGTATAATAATCCAGATATATATAAGAAACTGAAGTCATACAAATAAAAGAGTGATTAAATGTGTACCTGAGTATAGGAGCAATGCAAGTTTTACAGAAAATGTGATGATCCTATGGAGCTTTCAAAATTGAATCTTTCTCTAGGTAGTTAGAAATGGGCAAAGGGTTGGCATCCCAAATAGAGAAAACAGTGTGTGCGAAGGTACAGAGAAATAAAACAGGGTATCATCAGAGAGTTACAGGAAATTGCCATGGCTGAAGTTTAAAAATCAAGAAATACACAGCTAGATGAGGATCAGAACAGAAATAATCATTAGGCTATGAATGGCAGTCACTGTTGGCTATCTACCCACCAAATATTTACCTCTGACAGATTCCCAATGTGTCTAACTGAGGGAACAAGTACTAAAGGGACTAATCCGGTCGGGGAAATTCCATTCCTTGTTGCCAGATATTGATCTGTGGATTTGCATATGACCCAATTTTAGCCAACAGATCATAAGAGAGAGTTTCAGGCATTCCGCAACTCAGAGAAGGCCAAGAAGAGAATGACCGATATGACCCAGAGCCTTGACGACATTGACCCAACATGAGTCTAGTTCCTTCCATATTCCACTTAAATGATAGGACTAAACACTGTATTATTTCACTTTGAAAAGGTTTTCTGTTATTTGCAGCTACAAGCATTTTCTCATATGTATCCCATTAAGGTAATTAAGGTACTAATTATTTAGGAGGGACTAACTCTAGAATACTAGAGAAAAGCCATTGGGATGATCAAGAATGGCTTTACAGAGGTGGTGTTGATTTCACCAGGGTAATCAGAACCAATGCCCCTGCAGCCCCTTTTGTTTACAGAAGAACAAAGCATTACATTCTCTGCAAGGCAAAATGAGCATAAATGAGAGAAAGGGGAGTCATTTCAAATGAATGAGCACACTGGAGTATCTATGAAGACATATGTTGGGTGAGAGGAACTGAATAGAGGGGTTTTTGATAGGATAGCTTAAAGAAATGAAGCTTGTAAGTGGCGAGAGGCAGAGGTAGAACAGACGCTTCATAAATTATGCCCTGCTGCCTTTCAAGGTGGAGTAAAGATAATTTAGAAAGATGTGGAACACCCATCAGAAAGTTACAATGATGATCCAGGGTTGGGGCTGATGACTTAGTGACTTGCCCTTAACAAAAAACCACCACTCTTCTCTTAAATCCCCCTGGGAAGTCATGCTTTTCCAAATGTTCTACACACTGTAGGCCAAATACATCTTGCTCATATTCTCTCTCTGCTTAAAATTCTTCAAATTCTTTTCATTATTCTCAGATAAAACATGAAACAACTTAAAATGGTCTACAAGGCCCCACAGGTGTCATCTTTACCTCCAATGTTTGCATCGCACTCCCATTGACATTTGTGTCCTGGTCACCTTGGACCCCTTCCTACTGTTGCTTATAGGCTTTAGCCCATTTTATGTACTTTCCATGTTCCCATCTCCTTCCATTTGCATTATGAATCCTTATTCCTTTTTTACATTCTTTACAGAAAAATGAAGAATAACTTCTTTAGGAAAGCCTGGCCTGAAGTCACCTGGCAGAGCCTCAATTATCTATTTGAATGGCAATGTGGCATAACAATCATGAAACTACAGTGGCATACAAGCAAGAACATTTCTTTCTTTGTTCATGAGCCTCTGGTTCAGCAGGACAATTCTGCTGATCAGACACAAGCTTGGCTCCGTGCACTCATGTGTCTGTGGTCAGCTGTGAGTTAAGTCGGCAGTTTTCCTGATTTCTCTGGGCTCTCAAATGTGTCCAGGGGCTTGGATGGGACTACTGGGCTGACTCCACTTTGCTCTATGTAGTTCATCCAGCTGACTGGGTCAAGCATGTTCTCACGATGAAGGCAGAGGAACAAGAAGAGGAATCTCACAAAGCCTCTTGAGACCTAGGTGAGCAGCAATCACAATGTCAGTTCTGTCACTTTCTCTTGGCCACAGTAAGTCACAAGGCCAGCATAGGTCAAAGAGTAGGGAAATAGATTTCACTTCTGAATGGTGAGAATTATTAGGATACACTGCAAAGTGTATGGCTATATGACAGAGGTAGAGAATCAATACCATCCTCCAACTCGATCTACCATAAATTCAGAGTATCATGCATCTTTCCTTTACAGCACTGGTTGAAATTTTCATGATTTTTCTTTACCCTTTGACTGATGTCTGTTTGCCTCCCCCACGCCATTAGATTATAAGTTCCATGAAGACAAATACTTGCTGCTTCTCACATAGAATTTGTTCCATAATTACTTTTTTTTGAACAAATGAGTAAATAAATGAATTAATTAATTTATCTGCCAGGGGAAAGAAAACATTCTAGCTCTGCCAAAACTGACACACAGCCGTCCCAAACTATCTTTGACTACCATTAAAAGCAATGGCACACCAAGGTCAGGTGAGTAAAGGGCATCTCACAGATTTTCCCCAACTTTGAGGAGACTGGAGGTAATCTAAGTTTCTCTTGTACTCTATCAAGAAGCAAAACACATAGTTCTATTTAAAAACAAACAGGGCCCCTGGGTGGCTGAGTCAGTTAAGCATTCAGCTCTGGATTTTGGCTCAGGTCATGATCTCACAGTTCCTGAGTTCAAGACCCACATTGGCCTCTGTGCTGACAGTGCAGAGCCTGCTTGGGATATTTTCTCTCCCCCCACCCCCCTCCCTGCCTTTCCTCCACTTGCTTGCTCTCCCAAAATAAATAAACTTAAAAAAATTAAAAAATAAAAGGAAGATAACAACAGCTTTTTCCAGACCCCTCCTTAGAATAATCAATAATAAGTATACTGATTATAATCATTTTACTGATAAAATAATCAGTGAAATAAAATTTTATATTTGGTGAGCCACAAGTAATATACCATTTGATTCACTGATATTTCCATTTTAAAGTAAGTTTGGGAACTTGCAAAATTGTACTGCCAATTTGCTTCAATGAACAACAGAAGAAACCATAATAAAAAAATGTCTTTGTTAAAAACTGCATTTTCCCTACATTCCTTTAAAAGATTTTGCTTTGTGATTAATAGATAGGCTTTCTGTTTGAAGCTATGGAATTATAGTAGTTTTCTCATAGAATATAAAGAACCAGGATTTTTTTTTTAACAGCAATAGGTTTCAGTTATTTTTTTTTTAAACAGGGAACTTTCTACCCTTGCAAGAACCTTTCTTGATTTTATCACTCATCAATTATAGGTTGTGCAAAATATGAAACATACTGCTGAACAACATTTATGACCTCTAGCTCTAGCCAAGCTTTCTTTGTTATAGTTTTTCATTTCCCAGAGCAGTCACATTTTTTAAGCTCAAAAATCTACTCAATGGAAATTGTTAAATAAAAATAGTGTTGTGATTAAACTAGCTTTAAAAAGTTGAAAGCACCCTGAAAGATATGCAAAGTTCTTTTCAATGCTGTGGTAGAAAGGTCTTTCTGACATGTATTTTTTATTTCCATTTTTTTTTTAACTATGGCTTTTGTGGTTTAGGAATTTATATTCTGTTTTAAAGCTTATCTTTTCAGTGTTCAACTCTTTGTTGTGCTATATTACAATGTGCAATCATGTTGTAGATGGAAATGAAAGTCATTTTTAGAAAACACAGCCAATTTACCTGCCCTTCAGCTGCTTAATAACATTAGGCAGTCACTTGCTTTGCATCAAAGGCTTGTGAAAGTGATTGTGTTTAAAGCCCTTTGTGGAATCCAAAATGGAATGTCAATAGCCAAAAGAACAGCCTGTTCTTACATTTGAGGAAATGGAATTCATTTGTGGGATGAGCTTCAAAACGAAATTAAAAAAAAAAAAAAAGCCTGCTGTTAACATAAGTATGAAATAAGTTCAGGTCTGAAGTATTCTTAGGTTGAAAATAAGTGCTATTAGAAGAGTCTGTTACAACTTTTGAAGAGTTAAACTGTCTACAAGACATTAGGAAACAATAGCGGTGTAAGAATTAGAAGACTCTCCAGGTCTGTCACTGGACCTGACACAAATTTTGTGGTAGGATATAGTTTGAACACTGGGAGCTTGGAATCAAAAAACATGGGTTCAAATCCTAACTCCATTACTTCCAGTTGTACAGTTTAAATTTAAGCAAATTACATCTAAAAATCTCAAATTCTGTGTATGTAATTTAGTGATAATTGTAGATTTTACTTCATAAGATTATTAAAGCATTGAAGTTGTTTGATGCTTGGCATGGCAACTGACACACTGTTAGGACTCAGTAAGTGTTAGCTGGCTAATTAGTTGTGTAAACTTGGACAACACATTGGAGCCTTTTAAGTGTCAAGCACTATGCTACATACTCTACATAGAGTATCTCATCTTAGGGGTTCTTCAGTTTTATGAAGTAGGTATTACCTTCAGTAAAGAAAGAAACACTGCGGTCACAGAGCAATGTAAAGCAATTTTCTGAAGGATACAGAAAGCCATGGTTCAAACCCATATATGTGCAATTCACAAATATATGCTTGTCTGATTTTACCTTGCTTCTCCCAAAGTCATGTAATAATTCCTTTGTCTCAATTTCTTTTAAAACTGAAGGATTCTGGGATGCCTGGGGGGCTCAGTCAGTTAAGCATCCAGCTTTGGCTCAGGTCATGATCTCACGGTTTGTGGGTTCGAGCCCCGTGTCAGGCTCTGTGCTGACAGCTAGCTCAGAGCCTGGAGCCTGTCTTCAGATTGTTTCTCCCTCTCTCTCTGACCCTCCCCTGCTCGCGCTGTCTCTCTCTCTCTCAAAAATAAATAAAACATTTAAAAAAAACTGTTCCGGATTCTGTTCTGGGTAAGATGGAGTAAACACAGGCCAATAGAAAGCTGACCAAAAAAACAAAAATAAAACCAAAAAACAGTGGTCCAGTCTTGACTGAAACACCCTGTCATCTCTCTTCCAGATGACACAGGTCAATTTTCCTTTCTATGAATCTAATCAAAGTAAAAGCATTGATCTTACTATCTGTCATTTGTTGCCTTAGGAATAATGTATACGACAAGCAAACACAGGTCCCAATTTGTGATATCTCCTGTCAAGGTCTCAACAAGAACCCCACAGTTCTTGCCAATGCTATAACCATCAGTGCTCTTGCCTGCAGCTTCTAGAAAGTAGCCTAGAAATAAAACTTAGTAGGGCTCTTATCCTGAAGTCTATTGAAATCTTACCTAGAATTCATTGACTTGAATGGGGAAAAAATACCATTTTTGCTAACCTGTATCTGATATAGAGCATGCCCTTCAACTATAATTATGTTGACAAAGTAATAAAACATTGGTATCAAGTAGCATCTGTGTCTTTATCACTAATAAAAGTCACAAATATCACTTTATAAGCATTGTAAGTATCTCAAAATACATTTAACTACTTCAAAATTATATTAGTTATTAGATCCACTGCTAAATCTTATTATTTAATGTGCTAAGGAGTGTATATATTAGAACATGACAAACTTAAAAATATTTATACAATTATATTTGAATATGATTGGCTTCTTTTATAATGCTGTGCATTTTATTGTACGCACTTGAAAGCATTATTCTCAAAAAGTTAAAGGTATTATTCTTAGGAAAAATAGTTCAAAGTATTATTTTTAAAACAAACTATTATTCTTAAAAAGACTGCCAAAGACAATGAGAGTACTGGAAAATAAGACCCCCCCATACCCCAAGAATCACTAAATTAAAGGTCAGAGCACTATGAGTTAATAACCACCTTTACCACTTGACTCTGGTAACTCCAAGGAAAAGTTAGCTTTCCAAAAAAAGTCACTAATAATTCGATTGATTACATTTTATTGACCTGATATTTATTCATTTACCAAGCATGTAGAATTGTTCTTGTAATTATTAACAATCATGAAAGGTGGAGCTGCTTGAGTTAAGGCCATAAATAAAGTCTAATATTCCCTTCAGCATTTCCAACCTAAGAGCCATTTCAGAATTTCAGATACCAGAGGTGAGATTGTGTTGGGGAGGAAGAATTTGATGTGCCCTTCAAGATCTTTCTAAGATGGCCTAAGAATCAAATTGACATGAGAAAAATTAACAGGAGAAAAACCAATGTGGCATTCTTACAGGGCATCCACACAGACATGGAAATTCCAAAGACAGTAAAGCAACATGATACTTACATGGGCTAAGGAGAGGATAGGTCTGAAGATACAATGGGGGAAAGAACCATTTCTTAAGTAAAGGGGAATCTCCGTTAATAGCTCTTTTCCTGGGATAAACAGGCAGTTGGTCTGGAAGGAGGGTTTTTTTTTTTTCCCCTGACTCTGCTAGTTTTAATTGCTTTTAACTCAAAGTTCCTGCCAAAATGGCCCATCTAAGGGGCACCTGAGTGGCTCAGTCAGTTAAGCCTCCAACTTCAGCTCAGGTCATAAACTCCCGGTTTGTGAGTTTGAGCCCTGCATCGGGCTCTGTGCTGAAAGCTCAGAGCCTGGAGCCTTGCTTCAGATTCTGTGTCTCCCTCTCTCTCTCTCTCTCTCTCTCTCTCTCTCTCTCTCTCTCTCTGTTCCTTCCCTGCTTGTCTCTCTCTCACTCTCTCTCAAAAATAAACATACATTAAAAAAAAAAAAGCCTATCTCGGTGCAGCTTGCCCTTGACCCCTACAACTGTCAAGAAGTTCTAGGAGATAAAGCAGTCATACCACTTGTTTTTTGCTAAAGAACATTATGCATGACTCTTCAGCCTCAAAATGAAGACATTTATTTGACAAAACGTTGAACTTTGAATGATCTTGTTTCTTCTTTGTGTCTTGCCACTGCATTGAGCAAGGTAAACTTTCCATGGTAGCATTTTTAAACATGGCAAGAAAAAATACATTAAACTTTAAGTATTTACAACCCTTTCACTTTTCCACTTCTCCAAAGAGAAAGGATTCTTTGGGACACTGAGATTTTTGTGCTACTCTTTGTAATTCTGAAGAACTGTTTATTAAGGGCCACAGAGTTGTGGAAGAGGCAGTGAGGAGAGAGAGAAAAAAGAAGAGCTTCTGGAACTGGAAGTGTTGGCCTAAGAAAAACATTCTTAAAAGAGAGAGAAAAGAAACCAGAACTACTGTTGGGCTGTGTGAGACTTTGAGAGGAGGTGGATGAAAAGAAGCTTTTGAGGAAGTTCTATTAAGTATAGACAAATGCAATCCTACTTGACCATCCCCTCGAGAAAATTTCAAGTCAACATTGCTTTTCTTTTGAAGGTATTTTCACAGGGTTGAGACAGGCCTAAGGCAGGAGCAGGAAAATCTAGTTTGATTTGTTAAAGGCTCCTGTCAACCTTTTAAGTGTATGTGGGCACGCATATGTTCATGTGTATGCCTATCATGCATTTGAAAAACACTAGCCGACGTCTATCATTTTACCAAATGTCCTTTACATCTCCAACCACAGATCTCTCTCCCAAACTTCTATTTTGAACTTGCAGCTACTTCCTTGACAGCTCTATCGTGACATCCTATTGATATGAAAATACAACATGCTTAAAATTAAATGTCCCTTTCCTGAAAGCTAGGCTCTCAGAATTATTGACTGTGTACAAAAGATCATTTATATGAGCATTTTTCTACATCTTTCAAGATAAATAACCCAGGACTTCCTTTTGCTCTCTTCATGAACTCCTTTCCATTTATTATTAAATACATAATCATTGAGCATAGATGGGTTAGGTATTGATCTAGGCACTGGGGATGCAGTAGTGAAAAAGACACTTCGGTCAAAGTTAACCAAAAATATGGGATGATTTTCTTCTGGAATCTTTCACATCTATCCCTTTCCATCGTTACTATCACAATCATAATTCTGACCATCATTTATTCATGAGTGGCCAATTACTACTATCTGACCTTCCATTTGCCTTCTAAACTTCCATACTCTTTACTAAGTTTTTATTTTCTTATTCTTTGCTGGTGGGGGAAGCAAAATACATGACCCTAAATTATTTCACTTCGTGATATAAATTCTTTCGAGCTGAAGGCAATCAAAACCCAGTAGACTCAAGAAAACTTCTTACCTCTTCCTTAACTACCTATAAAAATTTAGATAGAGGGCTGAAAAAGAGAGCTATTACCTGAGATAACTCTTTATCTCAAAGACCTATCTGTATAGGGCAAACATTTAATTACCAAACATCTGCTCTTATTGTCCTATGAATTATCCTTCCCTCCTTTAAGTCCCAGAACCCCTAGCCTATTCCTTAGCTCAAAATGGCATATGAGCCTCAACTGACCAACTTGTCCTTGGGTGTCACAGTTTTATGGGGCTCCTATATGTATGTAACTAAACTTGTTTTCCTGTTAATCTGTCCTATATTAATTTGGTTATTAGCACAGCTGAAGAATCAAGAGCAGAAAAAATGTTTTGCCTCCCCAACATTTGAAAGCATCACATGACGTCCCATCATCTATAACACAGAATTCAATCTCTTTCCCTAGCTTTCAGATACCTCATAGTCCAATTCTGACATTACTGGTTAACTTCATCTTTTCCATGTATACACTGATACACACTCTTCTATTCATCATACTTTTAACATGCCTTATGATGTTTTTGTTACATATTTGTTTCTTGGGCATGGGAATTTCTCTTCTACTCTCCACACTTATCTGAATGTAAAACTTTACTGTAAGAAGAGAACTGTGACTCATATCTATAGAATACCTTAAAATTCTTACATCACATTCACATTAATTATTTCATTCATTATTGTTTCTGATCCTCATAGAACTATGGTTAGAAGGACCAGTTTTAGTTTGACCAATTTACAGATAAAGAAAATCAAAGTAAGATTATGAATGAATGAGATAGTGAGTAAAAATGAACTTAACTAGACATTTTGAGTCTTACTTTTTTCCATCTTTTCTACTGTGCGATGTATTTAAACAACTGAAACTTGAGTTTAGAATTACACCAAGGAGGTTAGAATTCCAGCAACTTAACAAATGGTAAATGTATCCTCCTAATGGAAACTTGTCTCCCTTGAGGGTAAATAACTCGGTCAATTAGGATTCTATGTGACACAATGCTCTGTTGTGGGACTGACTATATCTCCTTGAAAGGCACACAGCCCTTTAGCTTTCATTCCATCTCCATCTCCCTGCCTGGGTGAAAACTATTGTTGATTTAACACTCTCAGCCTCCTTTTAATTCTTCGATTGATCTGGATGATGTTAAACTGAACTCGTCAAACTCAGGTTATGTATTGGGACTCAAAGTGAACCCCTGGGACTCCTCAGAACAGTTGATGTCAACTCGAATATGATGAAATCCTGTAAAAGCTAAATGGACTATAAAAACATTGCAGTGAGACCACAGCAGCAGGACAAACTGGATTTTATTTTTTAAGGCAGAGGAGAAAAAAAAAAAGAAATCGCTATGGAAATACAACCAAAAATTGGTGCTTATTTTATGTAATTCTTCTGACTAAATGATACCTCTATATGGTCAGAGAAAAAAATTAATTGCTCTAGCTTAGCTTTTATTAAGGACAGTTTTGCTATTCTTGTACTAACATGTATATTTTTACTTTCTACATAAACGTGAATGGTTACTTTTTGTCACAGTTGAGGAGAATGAATATTCACCCATTACATTTCCATAGAAAACTCATTTGTTTTGAAAATATATCATGCTTGTCTGGGAAGAAGTATGTATATTTGTAGAAAAGTTAGAAAAAAGGTTCATCTCTTGAAATGTGTAAAAATTATATTCTTTCTGCTTTTATTAGAACACATTGGCAATAAAAAACACATTAAAGTGATTAAACCTCAAAAATTACATGTTTATTTCTTCAACCAACAGAGACACACAAACCTAGAAGCTACCCTCTTATAAGGTATTTACATTATAAATATAAGACATTTACATTTATAAGGGAGGCCTCCATTATAAGGGTCTTCTTCCTTTCTGTTTCAGGAAGAGAAGGGTGACTCTAAATCTCTAGAAACTCTTATCAATGGAGAAAGCAATGACTTAAATCTGCCTATCAGACCTTTGTTGACTGTGCTTTTCCTGGTAAGTCCCTATGAATGCCATACCTACATCTTCTTTTGTCTTTAGCTGGAGATATTAAGGTGATGGTTTGGACCATTTGGGGGAGTTACTCAGTTTCTCAGGTTTCTCCTATTTATTCTGGAGGTATATATGTTATTATACTTCCGTTGGTTTTTCTCCTGCTAACTCCTATTATAGGGGGTCCACCTCAGCCAAGAACCTGGAAGGGTAGGAGGAAAATTACATTTCCTCCCCTACAGAAGACATGAAACTGAGAAGAAGCTTTCTATCATCTATCAAAAGAAAAGAGGTTACCCACCACTGAATGGAGAATGACAGCATCAATAAAAACCTAAGACATTTGCCCCTGTCTCTTTTAAATGCTAGTATCTTAGCAGTCAATCTTTATGCCAACAAAACCAGCACTATGAACAAACTGGCCTGTTCCTTTGAATGAAACCTGTGGCAGCTTAGCCAGTTGTAACTTCACAGCTTTGGTTTCTTACGTGTATTTCTAACCTTAATGATGTTATTGAAAGATGTATTTCTTTGTTTCTGTCTAAAATAGCCCCTGGTTGTGTTATATTTCACCATTAAATGTTTTTGCTCTTGTTTTTGTTCCAAATAGTATTTGAATTCCAGGGATAAAGGTCTATAGTATTATACACAGTCTAAGTATTGGTGTTGCAGGATTCTTTACCTCAATACTCAGGATTTGTCGTCTCATCGCTTCGAAGAATGAAGAGGTAGACATAGAATAAAATGAGCGGCAGGCAGTTTATTAGAGAATAAAGTTAGAAAATAGGAATAGTATGAAAGCTCTCTTTACAGAGAGGGGGCTTTAGAAAGTGAATACCCTGACTATAGACAAGGAACTTTGTTTTACTGGGTTTTGGTCAGCCCCCTTCCCTACCCGCCCTGTTCCTTTCTCAGGTTTTACCCTTATTGGCTTGATCACTCTAAGTGCTGGGTTGTTCATTTCTGATTGGCTCAATTCCACTGTGTGAGGATTCAGACTATGGTCACACTGCTCCTCGTATAACGGAAACTTTATGGTTTACTTGTTTTAGTCAGGCATTTTGATTGTTGAATTCCTGAGGGGAACGTGAAGGGGAGTAGGTGGTGTCTGTTACATTCTTAAGAGGAACCTTAACACTGAGGGACTTTGGTCAAATGGTCCCAGCCTTGTTTTAAAATATGTGTTTTTCCCCACCCAGGGACCTCCATACTGGCATTAGACAAGTGCCATCTGTTGTTTTATATAGTGATTAAAATGTCACATTCTGCAGTCAGACTCAAGTCCTAGTTTTCTCATATGCTAATTGTCAATTAGAGCAAATTACTTTAACTTTTTATGCCTCAGCTTCCTCATCTTTGAAGTGGGACTAGAAATAATAGTATCAATATGATTCACACATAGTGTTGTTTAATCCTATAATAATAAATGGCTTACAAAACATTTAATACAGTGCTTGTCAAATGATATTCATCAATGAACAATAACTTATTATGGTTTACCCAGTTATCCACTAAAATACTCAGAAGAAGTCCTTAGGAAAAGAGAGATACATGAATCTACTTTGGAAATCGATTAGTGTCTCTGTGGGAAGGCCAGACTTTTGTCCTTCCTATGTCCTACCTGAGTAAGCCTGGTGTCTGTGTGTTTCTCAATGTAATTCATTCCCACTGAAATTGGTTCCCAAGAGTACGGAAGGATATTCACCAATTTCATTTCAGATGAAATTAAATGGAGTAGCACAAGTGATGACACACACTCTAAATGGGCTAAGAATTCTGCATATTCATACAGCCTCCAACTTCTGCATCAGAAAGGAGCAATGAACCTCCTCAAGGTCAATCTCGATATAAGGCTTAGTTTCCTATATATTTAACAAATGAGAGGAGGAAATCCTATAACATTAGTTACACTGGATAAAACCAAAATTTATAAGGTTAAAAGGAGCATTTTTCAGAAAATTCAGAAAAAAAACTACTAGTCAGCTCTAAAAGGCTGGGAAATCCAGTATCAAGGTGACAGCTGATTCTTGGTGAGTTCTCTTTTCCTGGCTAAAACTCTGGTGTCCCTTCCTCTATTTTTTTTTAAGTTTATTTAATTTGAATGAGACAGAGATAGTGCCAGTGGGGGAGGGGCAGAGAGAGAGGGAGACAATCCCAAGCAGGCTCTGCACTGTCAGCCCATAGCCTGATGGAGGGCTCGAAATCATGAACAATTAGATCATGACCTGAGCCGAAACCAAAAGTCAGACACTTAACCTCATGAGCCACCCAGGCGCCCCATCTTCCTCCATTCATAAGGCCCCAATCCTATGAAATTAGTGTCTCACTATTATGACCTCATTTAACTTTATCTCGTAAAGCCCTATGCCCAAATACTAAGTCATATTGAGAGTCAACTTCAATAAATTTTGAGGGGGACAAACTTCAGTCCATAGCAAGGACATAGCTCCAAAAACATTTTGATTAGAAAAATAAGAAAAAGAAACACATTTTAGAGATCATATATGTATTATCCTCAAAGGAAGAGAAAAAGACAAAGGATTTATGAAACTGTAGTGGGTTTCAAGAAACAGACTAACAGAGATGAGCAAAGTGTAACATGAAATGGAAAATGCAGTGGCAAAACAAAATTTTAACTCAGAGACTTCTAATTCCCTTACTAAATCACTTAGAGCACTTATTCCTAAAGCCTTCACTCTAACAGAAGGCTGACTATGATTAACACATTTTCCTTAGTATGTAGCGGTTGGTTGGATTGCAGATTTTCATGGAGAGAATTTTAGGAATACTTTTTATTTTTTTAATGTTTATTTATTTTTGAGAGGAAGAGTGTCAGTGGGGAAGGGGCAGAGAGAGAGGGGACCAGAAAATCCGAGGTGGGCTCTGCACTGACAGCAGAGAGCCCAATGAAGAACTTGAACTCATGAACTCTGAGATCGTGACCTGAGCCGAAGTCAGACACTTAATCAGCTGAGACACCCAGGTGCCCCGAGAATTTTAGGAATAATTTTTAAATAAATTATAAATTATAGTATTTGGTGTGAGGAGGAGTATGGAAAGAAGGAGATTCGAAAAGTAAATAAAAAAGAATTAAAGAGGGAGTTAAGTTAAAGACAAGTCAGGGAGAATTCAAGATGGGGAAAGAAAGTGGTAGAGAAAATGACTTAAAAGTAGAAGAAATAAAGTAAATGACAGGAAAACAAAGCAAAATGCTACTTCAAGAACAGCACTTAAATTTTTAACATTAAGAGATGATCTAAATAACCACAGAGTCAGGAGAGTAATGAAAATACTAAAATCAGAAAGGGGTTCAAATAATTTTTCCATAGTATGTTAATAAAATCTTGGTGTTTTCTTCTGTTGGTTATTTTAGGTAATGGTCCATCTTGTACTGTCTTTATGCCCACAGTACCTTGTAAGCAAATTGTGTTCCAGAAGTATTTGTGGATTGAATTCAATAAATATTGATGTCCTTAGTACCTACAAGATACTGTGCTAGTTGCTAAGGATGTAAAAATAAATGTGCCTTAGTTTTTGACCTCAAAGAGTTATCAGCTTAGTTAGAAATATATTATAGATATCCAATATTTAGTTCTGAAATAGAAGCAAAAATCATCCGTAAACAAGGAGAAGTGTTGAAGAAGGACTGAAAGTTCTGAGTGGGGAGAAAGGTGAATTTTTAAAGTGACAATAGAAATTTTAATGCCCCTTTGAATTTGTTAAAATGAGACATCCTTCTCCATATTAGTATCAAATACAGTTGACCCTTGAACAACACAGGAGTTAGGGGTGCAGGGTCTCAACACCCCCCCACACCCAGTCAAAAGCCCACGTATAACCTTTGACTCCCCATAAAGTTAACTACCAATAGCTTACTTCTTGACCAGAAACTTTATCAATAACATACACACTTGATTAATACCTATTTTGTGTGTTTTATGTTTACATACTGTGTTTTTACAATAAAGTAAGCTAGAGAAAGTAAAATGTTAAGAAAATCATAAGGAAGAGAAAATACATTTATAGTACTGGAAAAAAAATTCATGTATAAGTGGACCCACACAGTTCAAACCCATGCTTTTCAAGGCTCCAGGACTATTGTTTAAATCTTCAGAATTCAGGGTAAACTTTTTCTTCTAATTATTCTATGAGTTAGATTCTTTCTTCATACCATGAACTTCACATATGGCATATGTGAGCCCCAAAATATTAATATATGTATAAATCCAGCCCACCTTCCTTTCATTTTCATTCTTGAAAGGACTAATCAAAAATCTAAAAGTCAGACTTAGGGCTAGGTTAAGAGCTGGAAACAAAAGCAAAAAGTACAGTTATCTAGTTTAAGCAATTATAAAGCCACTTCTTAAATCAATCCAGTATCTAGCAAGTCCTATCACATGATTCTGCCTCTTCTTCGGAATTTTGACTGAAGCTTTTCAGCAGTCTTGGCTAAATCACCAGATGGGTTTGAAAGAATGTTATTACAAGGTCCTTATGTGAGTTGGCAAATAGATGTCAACAAAAGCTTTGTGCTTTATCCAGACCAGCCCATGCTGAGAAGTCCAAAGTCTGATTCTCAGTGCTGAAATATTTTCATCAAAAAAAATTTCCCCACTGAGCTCTACAGCTTTGCGCACTTGTACAGTCTCCCCTTCCCTTCCTTGTCTCTTTTTAAGGAAAAGACACAAGATATTTAAACTTCGACCTCATAAGAACAAAATATTTTAAACAAGTACCAATTTCAAAAGGCGTACCATAAAACGGAGGTTAAATCAAAGAGATTGGAGCATAATGGCACTTTGGGGGAAACTGAAACCTCTGGGTATCTAAAGCTATGCATGTGTGTGCGCATGTGTGTGTACGTGTGTGTGCATATATACGTACAATTTTTTCTCTTCTTGTGTACTATTTACCGTCTTATATTTGTTACAAAAAACAGACGATGGATCATTCCTCTGAGAAAAGAGAAATCCGCTGATCCATTGACAGCACTGTCCCAAGTTCTGCCTTCTAGGTTGTAGCATCTGAAACGGACTTCCGCGGAAAGCAGTGCACAAGCATTTCCAGGAGGAAACCTTTTAAGTTATATCTGTGTAGGGCAGGCCACCTGGGTTGTAGAATGGCCCATCTGTTCACATTGGCAGTCTCCGTGAGAGGCAGGAATGGCTACTGCTAAATTGAATGTTCCACACAGCCTCCATGATCCTTGAAAGGGGAAGCATCACACAGCTCACCCGTGCTGTGGCCCACCCATGTGACAACACTGATGCCACGGTGAAGAGCAAACATGGCAGATGTCCTCAACAGGGAAGAACAAGCAGCATATTTGCAAACTATGCTTCTGGTCATACTTGCCTTGTGAGGGGTTGGAGTCAACAAGTACGCAGAATGTTGACTGAGATGGGAAGGGGCAGAGAAGCATGCTGGTCTGAAACAACATGAACCTATTCATTATGCTTGAATACATATTTAGTAATTCAGTGAAAATATTTATAATGTGTCCCTCACTGCCTCAGTTTAAAGAGAAATTCTAAATTCCACCTTGATTAGGAGATAAGGAGTTTCCTTTCATGTTCCAATTTTTCAAGAAAATGTCTAGTCTGCCATTCTCGAGGAGGTTTAGAGGGGTTTTCAGGTATCCAGGACTAGTGGATGACAGAGTAATTCACAGGAAATGGCGGGGAGGGGATCTCACACTGAAGATATGCTGGGGCTCTGATTTTCTTCCACTGTTTCCCTTATACTGAAAAGAGGTCATTCTTTTTAATTTTTTTTATGTTTATTTATTAGTGAGACAGAAACAGAGCACGAGTGGGGGAGGGGCAGAGAGAGAGGGAGACACAGAATCTGAACCAGGCTCCAGGCTCCGAGCTGTCAGCACAGAGCCCGATGCGGGGCTCGAACCACAAACCGTGAGATCATGACCTGAGCTGAAGTCGGATGCTTAACCAACCGAGCCACCCAGGCGCCCCAAGAAGAGGTCATTCTTCTCCATCTCTCTCTCAAGTCACCAATGACTCAAATGCCTGGACTCCAGTCTTAGAACCCATCTGCCTTCCCCACCCATTTCACAGCCTCACTATTAACCTGCTTTGAGAGAGGAAAACTTACTTTGCAACCTTACATTCATTTCAAATCTTTCTTTTTAGCCCTTGCAGCAAATGTTTCTTTGAATATCTGTTCCAACTTTTGGATGAGCTTAAAAAGAAAAATGGCTCACAACCAACCACTGGCAGAGCCGAAAGGGAGGAAAATGAACACTGTGTGTGTGTGTGTGTGTACAAGGAATAACCCTAAATGTCTAAATACATTATCTTTCTAAATACATTATCATATGTTTTCCTCAAAGTAACACTCCCAGTAGACATTGTGAGCCATTCTGTATATTTGAGAAAATGGAGGCTTGGAGGGGTCCCAAGTTTATTCAGCTGAGTAATGAGAGAGGTGGAGTAGGTCACATGTGAAGTTTGTAAGATGACAGGAATATGGATAGCAGAATATATCACCCCAAAATATGCCTCTTTGGCATAAAGAATAGTTTGAGTTGATTATTTTGAGAAACAGCAGACACAGAAGAAAATCTGGAAACCAAGCTGAAGTTATCCTCTTTCATAAAGGAAATTTACATTTATAAAGGAAATCTCCATTTGAGTGTATCCTTTCTGAATCCTGAAAAGAAGGATGACTCTCATAAGAGACTTATCAATGGAGAAGGCACTGACTTAAATCTGCACAAGCTTTACTGTGTTTTTCCTGGTAATCTCCCATAACCAGCCTCCTTCTACTCCAACATCTTTTTTTGTCTTTAGCTGAAGTCATATCTAAGGTGGTGGATTGGACCATCTCACGAAGTTTACTCATTTTTCCTGGTTTCTCTCAAATATACATAAAGTATGTATGTTATTAAACTGTTTTGTTTTCTCTTGTTTCTCTCTCTTACGACCAAGGTTCTCAGTCAAGAACTCAGAAGGGTAGAGGGCCCATTACTCTTTCCTCCCCTACAAGTGATATTGAAATTATGAAATGTTTCCATTTTCTCTTGGTCTGTTAGAGCTCTAATAAAGTTGTAATCCTTTAAAGTGAGACATTCACCATTGCTTATAAGCTTCCTGACCAAATTTCTTCTGCTCACTATTGAAATTGCCAACACGTAGCACATTGCCTGGCACAAAAATATTCAATAAATATTTGTTTATTGGTATGGCTAAGGCATACAGGTAGAACTGTAATTCATGTGTTTCCCAATTTTTCTTTTCTGGTGTGAATAAAATCCAATGTTACTCTTTAGCCTTAGGACATAGAGTTGTATAGATTAATATATCCACTCCCACATACATAGGTATTTCGGTGTTTCCTGAGTAATGTCGTGTATTAGCTACTTGCGGCCTTATTTCTCTAAGTAACCCACTGATAAATAATGGGAGTATGGAAAGAACAACTATCTCATTATTCAGGGGTTTGTACAGATGCAGAACCTACTTGACTTCACACAGTGTACAGAGATAGAGTCTGTGGCTTTTTACTCTTCTGTGTCGTCAAAAGGTTTATTTCTTACCTCTGTGCATTTTCTATACTTTTATAACAATACTTTTATGAAGAGTTTTCGTGATGCAGAGTCAGTGGAAGGCACTATAAAAATGTTGGCTCCTATTACGGAAGAAGGAGACAATTCTTGCCAGAACTTATTTTCAATGGCCCTGAGAAAAATTTGGTTTAGCGAAAAATACCAGTTGGCATCTAACCAGAAAAGAACAAAAATACAAACAAGAAAAAAAACTATGCCCCAATTCAAAGCATCTTCAAATACTCCCTTTTGTGGAGGAGAAAATGCAATGGGTTCAAAATCCAGTTATCTTCTAAGCACCCTTTTCATTGGTTTTATTGTTATTTGATCTGCCAGGAATGTAGTACTTTCCCATGTATATTACTTATTGATTTCTCAGAGCATGTTGTCATTTTAGTGGAGTTCCAGAGACAGAAATGGAATATGTTAGTAAGATAAAATGGTTATGTTTGCTGACAACATTCTTGATAGAAATTTTATACATATTACAGAGTATGGGTTTTATAGACATAATTTTGTATCAGAGTCACATATACATTTCTGACATACATGTATTTTGAGTCAGGTAGAAAATTCAACTGAATAACTTAAGGGTTGACAATGTATATATGTGTATACCTACTTCCACAATGGCTCAATTACATCCACATTTAGAACCTAGTGGAAGGCAGATTTGTCAAATTGGTGAGGGATAAACAGCCATATATTTTTAAGGGCAGGGTAAAAATCATTGAGGGGGTAAAAAAAAAAAAAAAAAGTAAGTTCAATGTTTGTCCATACATGTAGAAATAGACTATCTCTATCATAAGTTCCTTTTTCTGAGTAATTTGAAGACAATAGGCCTGATTTCATTCACTCATCAACTGACTGTAAAGAATTAAGATGTTTAGAATGAGGATTTATGTTAAGGACAGACCCTATCATATGTGCAAGATAAGCACAAAGATTCAAAACGACGACACTAACATACATTCACACCTAGTCATAAACATATTCTAAATGATAAAACATGCAGTTTGTCCCTTAGTAGACCATGGAGCTAAGATTTAATAATGTGTGTGGTGGATGCTGGGGTGTGTCACCCAGATTGCTCTCTTTAGGATCAAGACTCTCATTACTTGTCAGGAATTTTGACTATGGCCACTCACATATATGTCTCTCTCTGCAGGAGAGAGTTGCCTCACCAAGGCCATGCCCCTCCCCGTGGATAAGGGCAGCCAAGACTGGCAGAGGTGGGGCACAAAGGCTTTCACTCTGGCCTCAGTTTTGGACCTTTCTAAAAGGCCATTCCAGCTCCAGAGCACTCCATGCGATAGGCTGTGGCCCCTGTGATTAATGTACTACAGTTCAATTTCTCTCTCCGCATCCTTTACACTCTCACAGGTGTTGTTTCTGAGAGTAGCCCTGTTACACCTCAGGCGTACATAACTCCACCTCAGAGTCCATTTCTCAGGAGCCCAATTTTATGACACTATGATTTTTTACAAACAGCATTTACTGGAGTTATCCTCTGTGTACATATCTAATATACTAAACTGATCCAAGAATGACCACCACAAATTTCTATCCCCTCAACCCTACCTTTATAGGAGGGAATGTTCTGACGTTATTTTGTTCTTCATCCCATCTTGCTGGCTTGGCCCAGTAAGAAAAAAACAAAAGGTCGTATTTATATTTATAAATGGTTCTTTCTACTTTCCAGATTTGGTCTGGGCCAGATGTAAAGAGGCCAGCATGCTGTAAAAGTGGCAATCAACTTTCTCTCTTTGTGGTAATGAGGGTATGTAGTATCCATATCGACTGGTTTGAAAAAATCTTGAATTCTTGCTTATTTTCTACTTCAATCATCTTGATTGAACAGCAGTGCTGTTCTACATGAATAATATTTGCTTTATTTGTGGGACTCTATAATTCTTTATCTAAAATTCATTTTGTCCCTGGTCTCTTCTATACTCTCCTTAGCTGTTTATGAGAATAAGCTGGCTCAAGAGATTATGGGTTTTAAAGAAATATGGAATATAATACTAATATTTAGACTTTTTCTGTGATGCAAACTAAATACTTAAGGGTCCATTTCTCCAAAAGATCTCCTCCTAGATGACCTAATGTAAGTTTGTGAAAGGATTCCCTGAAATTCACTCCCTTGCCCCCAATTCAGCAATAATATCCTAACAGGAAGAGGAAATTATCCTAAGAGGGTGTTCTCATTGCCTTATCATGAGTAGGCTTTCAGGTTAGTTTTCCTGAAACAGCAAGAACATATGTAGCCATCTGAATTCTGCCTCTAAACTCCTATCAGCTAGGCTAAGTATTGATTAATAAAAATGTCCAGTATTAGAAACCAAACATTGAAAAAAAAAGACACAAGCAAACTTTTCTCTCCAAGTCCCACTGAATTTTCTTTATCTGTGTTTCTAATGGCGTTAATAGAGACAAAACCACAAATTTACATAGAATCATTCAATTATAATTGACAATTCTTGCAAGCTACATTAGGTCAGTTCCACAGCTCTGCAAGGACAGTAGTAAACAAAAGGAGAAAACACAAATGCAAACAGCATTAGCTTAACAAGAAATCTTTATTTTGGCAAAGATTCCAGAAGCAAAATAGAATCCAGTTTTCCTGAGAGGCAACTCTGGTATGGGAGAACACAATTTCTTTTCAGGCAAAGATTCTGTCAGAGATATGTTATGGCTCCAAAAAGAGAGAGACAGACAGACAGACAGGCAGGCAGGCAGAGAGATGTAAAATCTTCCAAGCATTGTCCCTAAGAGCCAAAGCTTTTACTAGCATCCACTACACCAGTGTGGCTTTACCATGAAGTTCTCAAGAGAATTCACAACCCTAAGAATATGTAGTTTTAAATTATTTTTCAATTATTTCATTCTAAACATTTGGTAATGCCACATGGCTATTTTTCTTTTTCCCAGGAAAACTATTATAGAATATGAACAATACTCACTACTCTGAAGAGTCTCAGTAAATGCCAAAGAACTGCCAAAAGGGATATGGAATCATAGAATTCTGTA
Source organism: Cryptoprocta ferox (assembly GCA_028646485.1). Taxonomy (NCBI): domain Eukaryota; kingdom Metazoa; phylum Chordata; class Mammalia; order Carnivora; family Eupleridae; genus Cryptoprocta; species Cryptoprocta ferox. The sequence continues at coordinate 129,431,909 of CM053573.1, read as the reverse complement.
TTCCCACAAGCCTCTTTACCCACAAAGCTAAATAGCATTGCTTTATATGCAGTTGTCCACTTTTTTTTTAAATTCTATAAGAAAGTAGGTGACATCCCAAATGGTAGATTTCAGAAGCATCAGAAAGTCTCCTTTTCCTCTAACATCTTTCTTCTTTATTGCTATGATTTAATAAGTTAGGGGGGAAAACAACATTCATTTAAAAATAAAGAGTAAATAGGAAAGCAAACATTTTTGAGCTCTGTGTGCTAGAATGTGAGTTTTAACTCCTAAATTATCTAATTTAATCATTAAGAGTAACAAATATCAGATCTGTATTCTGAAAACTGTAAAACACTGATGAAAGAAACTGAAGTCAACACAAACAAATGGAAGGACAGGCCATGCTCATGCACTGTAAAAATATTGTTAAAATGTTCATGGTACCCAAAGCAGTCTACATATTCAATGAAATCCCTATAAAGATACCATCAGCATTTTTCACAGAACTAGAACAAATAATCCTAAAATTTGTATGGAACCACAAAGGCCCCAAATAGTTAAAGCAATCTTGAGAAAGAACACCATTAGAGTATCACAATCCCAGATTTCAAGATATACTACAATGCTCTAATAATAATAATAATAATAATAATAATAATAAAATAGACACACAGATCAATGAAACAGAGAGCCCAGAAATAAACCCATGCCTATATGGTCAAGTGATCTACAGCAAAGGAGATTATAGTACACAACAGGGAAACCTGGACAGCTACATGCAAAAGAATGAAATTGGACCACTTTCTTATACCAAAGGTAAAAATAAACTCAAAATGGATTAAAGACCTAAATGTGAGACCTTAAACCCTAAAAATCCTGATGAAAACATAAGACAGTGTTATCTTTAACATTGGCCATAGCAATATTTTTCTAGGGGAAAAAAGTAAACTATTGGGACTATATCAAAATAAAAAGCTTTTGCACTACAAAGGAAACTACCAACAAAATAAAAAAGCAACTTACAAAAAAGGAGAAGATATTTGCAAGTGAAATAATCTGATAAAGGGTTAATATCCAAAATATAAAAACTTCTTTAATTCAACACCAAAAAAGCAAATCATTTAAGTAAAAAATGGGCTGAGGACCTGAATAAAACAGTTTACCAAAGAAGGCATATAGATAATTAAGAGATACAGGAAAAGATGGTCAACATCGCAAATCATCAGGGAAATGCAAATTAGAATCACCCTATTATACCTGTCAGAATGGCTAGAATCAAGATGATAAGAAATAGCAGGTGTTGGTAAGAATGTGGAGGAAAAGGACCCCTCCTATACTGTTGGTGGGAATGTAAACTGGTGCAGCCACTGTTGGAAATAGCATGGAGCTTCCTCAAAAAATCAAACATAGAAATACCATATGATACAGTAATTCCACTACTGGTATTTACCTAAAGAAAATAAAAACACTAATTCAAAAGGATATGCATCCTTTTGCATATGCATATGTTTACTGCAGCATTATTTACAGTAGCAAAGATATGGGCACAACCCAAATGTCTACCAATAGATGAACTGAGAAGTATACACGTGCGCATACACACACCCACAAGAATATTACTCAGCCATAAAAAAGAATGAGATCTTGTTATTTGCAACAATATGGATGGATCTAGAGGGTATTAGGCTAAGTGAAATAAGATTAAAACAAGTTCCATACGATTTCATTTATATATGGAATCTAAAAAGCAAATGAACAAGGGAAAAATAAAAATAGACTCAAAGAGAACAAACTGTGGTTGCCAGAGAGGGGGTGGGTATATAGGTAAAATGAGATAAAAGGGATTAGGAGGTGCAGACTTGAATTATAAAATAAGTAAGTCATGGAGATGAAAAGTACAGCAAAGAGAAAACAGTCAATAACATTGTAATAATACTGTATGATGACAGATGGTGTCTTATCGAGGTGAGAACTCTACATAACATAGAATTTTTGACTCACTGTGTTGTACATCTGAAACTAATATAAGATTGTATGTTAATTAAGCTGAATAAAAAATATAAAAATAGTAAGAAGCAAACATGCCTGAAATAAAGAAGAAAACTCAAAAGCTACCAAGATATGACAGACTGATATCCTAGCCTTCAGAGTACTGAGTTTGATAGTAGAGAAGAAAGAAATGTTGGCCACATACAATAATTTTCCCCAATTCCCAAATCTGCCTTCAAATATAATAAAAACTGTGATTTCATATTTTTTGCTTATACATGAACGGTCTATGGGTTCAGATATTCTGAGTCCACACAGAGTCAGGATTGTTGTGAGAAAATTTTTGTAAAACCTGAGAGAACAATTTCAGTTACAATTCACTGCATTTTTAACCAATTGATACTGTAGTGGCAAATCTAGTCCTCAAGGCCAATGGCCTTGATATTTCTACAGAAAATCAGCTTTTCTTAGAGTATCTTAGGAATGGAAGCAACTCAAAAGATCATCTAATTTAGCTCTTTGGAAAGCAGTGTTCAATAATGGATTCTGTGAGATTTAGTAAGAAGGATTAGGTTTAATCTGAAGCTATTGATTAGACCCAGAATGGACACAGCTGGAAATACATAACTTCAAAGCACAGTGGCTTAAAACAGTGTACCATTATCTTCCATGGTTCTCTGGACCGATTTGGCCCATTTGGCAGTTATTCCTTGGGATCTGAAATGTGCTTTCTGTCAAATGGCAGTTAATTCTGGAGTCATCTGAAAGCTAAACTGACCCACAGCTGATGCTGGCCGTTGGCTGGAAGGAGTTCAGCTGAGGTCTCCATTAGAGAAGCTGCACATGACTTCTATGTAGCACAGGTTTCTGACAGTATGGTTCTTGAGTTCCAGAAGGAGCACCCATGAGCAAGCCTTCCAAGAGATATAGGGCAGAAGTTTCAAGGCATATGACTTCAACTGCTGAGTTCCAGAACATCATTTCACGCCTATGAGTTGTTCAAGCAAGTCACTGAATCCACCCTACATCCAAGAAATGGAAAATGAGACTCCACCTTTTAATGCGAAGGGCAACATGAGTACTCAAGGAGGAAAGGGATTGGATGGTGGCCATCTTTGGAGAATATCTACCAAAATGTCTTTCCTTTGTATGTGGTTAGATCAGGTAAAGTTTTACCTGGCAGTTCTATTATCTTGAGTTTTCTTTTTACTTTCTCCTGAGGTCATAATAAGGGGAATGTTTTTGGGTAGGAAATAATACATCAAGAGTGATTTCCTTCCAGTAATGTCAATTATATACCTAATCAATAATGAGATTAAATAAAATGAGCCTAATCCTTCTCACTGAATTTCATAAAATCTGCAGAACTCTGCCCCCTAAAAAGCTCAAGTAAATGGCCTTTAAAATATTTTCCAATTCTAACATTCTGTAAGATGATTTTCTGTAGGACTATCTTCCTCCACATAGCCAATAATTACAGAAATATTCCCAAAAGAAAAAACTTCATTATCAGAGGTGCCATCTCCTTTCTTGGCAAATAATGAGCTCATCTTTTACTGAACTCACCTTATAGGAAATCATGTTTTGAAAGAAGCAGGGAATTTCTACTACTGTTCTACCAGAATTCCTGTCTCGTAACTATCTGACTGAGTTTTTGCTGCCTTTACCAGTGCCTGAAATATAGTTACTACTCAGTAAATGTTTATTGAATCTTGAATGGTTGAGAGAATGCATGTGTGCAGTTAACAGTATTAACAGTGTCTGAAATAGCACCTAGAGTACCCAAATCTCAGGAAAAAATAAATATATTCTCCTTGCATGGATATAAAAATAGAATAATTTGAGTGACATATCCATAGCATAGTACAACAAGATTCGTAATTTCTACTCTTCATTGCATAGAGTTGTATGCCATATTCATGACCCAAACCCTAGGAACAATTTCCCTATTGTGCTCTAGAATTTAAACAAAATTTTGGATGTTTTGATTTGTGTAAGGAAGTTACAAAGTCAGTAGATAATTTAAAAAACCAGATTTCTATTATAAATCCTTCAAAGATCTTTCTAAGATATAATTTCTATTTTAATCCTGTTTCGGGAAAGAAGTGAGCCCAGCTCCCTTGAGACTACAGGCCAATGCATGCACAGCCCATCTGTGCGTCTGTAAGAAAGCAGACACAAAGGCAAAGTCATTTGAATTGGTCAGGTGCCCCAGTATCTGTGCTTCCAAGGTGATCGTGAATGTTCCAGGTATTGGGAGTTTGGTGATTCTGGCTCATGTCCAAATGGCCTGGAGGGCCATGTGCTTCAACATTTTTAAAAATAGTGTTGCTAAAATCCTGACACTCCTTTTCCTCATCACTAAGAAACTGTAATTGATTCAAATATGATAGTATGATTTCACGAGACCCTCTATTAGCCTGAGAACAGATGTACTGCTACATAGTGCCAGAATTGGAGTGGTTTGGCTTTGGTCCAAGCCGCGCTATCCACACATACCAATTTTGTAGAGAAAAGCTTTGTATATAAGGAAGAAATCAGGCAAATTCCTTAGTTTGAAGATCATCTCTACCTTCTCTGTATAAGAAAACCCCTGCAATACATCATCTTTTCAAAATATTAATGTGCCTTTTTAAATCATCCTATTACCTTATATATAACTTGTTTTTCCCTCATTATCCCAAAGCATGTATCTACTTCAAGGCCAAGGGTTAGGAAAGTGCCAAGAGGGAGTGACAGCAGCTACAGCAGGAGTACAAACAACTAAGGTTTGGCTTTTGCCATCTCAACTGAATTTTTAAGTCTATAGAAATACAACAGTGAAAGCTAGAATTTATCTTTAAAAAAAAAAAAAGGTTTGTGCTCATTTTCTTGTCACCTTCCTCCCATTTAAAATACCAAGAGGTAATCCTTGTCAATTTGGTTGTAGAATTTTACAAAATGAAATTATTTACCTAACAGGAAGAAAAAAAAAGGGGGGGAAGGTATATCCAGTTCTAACAACTTGAAAAGAGAAATAAGAAACAAGCCCACCCTTGCCTGCTCATGCTAAGGTCATAAAGAAAAAAGTGAAATACATGAGATGGGTAGAAAGGCATCCTCAGACTGGACAGAGCTCTATTTCACTGCTCATTTGAATGCCAGGAAGATTCCTCTAGGAAGAAGTTTATGATTCCAAAAGAGTAAACAAATAGGGAGTCATAGCATGCTTAGATTCAGAGGGAATTAGGTAGCACTCAAGAGTGGCTATTGGCCATTAGTTCCAAAGTTCCAAACTAGAAATTTAGGTATGCGCCCTAAGGTTCAGGGAGTGTGATAGATAGCTCCTAAAATGGGCCCAATGAACACTACCCTCCTGGTATTCACAGCCTTTGGAATCTTCTCCTTTTTGAGTAACTTGCTTTGAATTAATTGAATGGAGTAATCTGAAGAGGATATCAATTCTGTGATTAGCTTTCCAATATTGTGACTTCTGTCTTCCTAACAGACTCTATTGCCGTCTCAGCTTACACACTTTAAAGAAGCAAACTGCCATGTTGATGAGGCTCACAGGGCAAGAACTAAAGGGTGGCTAGAATAGTCTGCCCAGGCTGCCATAACACAATACTATAGATTGAATGCCTTAAATAACAGAAAATTGTCTTCTTACAGTTCTGGAGACCGGAACTCTAAGATCAAGGTACCATCAGGATTGGTTTCTGGTTAGACCTCTCTCCTTGGGTTGCAAATGGCTACCATCTCACTGTGGCTTGGATTGGGTTAGGGGGTGACTTATTTAACCTTAATTATCTCCTTAAAGACCCCACCTCCAAATTCACATTGGGAGTTAGGGCCTCAAATTCATAGGAATTAGGAGAATGAAGGAGGACACAATTCAGCCTGTAACAGTGGCCCCTGAGCACAAGCTAGTGAGGATCTGTGGCCCTCAGTCCATCAGCTAATGAAAAACTGAATGCTGGCAACAATTAATGAGGGAATTTAGAAGCAGATCCTTCCCCAGCTAAGATTGCCGACTTTGATTGCAGGCTTGTGAGATACTGTGAAACAGAGGATACAGACCAGCCATGCAATGGTTCTTGACCAACAAAACTACAAGATGATAAATATACATTGTTTTAAATCACTCAGTCTTTTTGTGATTTTTTAGACACCAATAGATAGCAAATACAGGGCAGTAGATGTTATGAGAGCCAGTAGGTCATCTATGGAGGCCAGGAATCAGGCAAACACATTGTTCAGGAAGAAAAAGAATAGTTTTGACTGACGCAAACCTGCTGTCCCTCCTCACTATGTTATCCATAGTCAGATAAACCTGAGTTCTAACTCCTCTGACACTCCCCAGCAGTACATTCTTTGGCAAATCACCCTACAGTAAAAATGAATCCGAAGTGGGGAATGAAAAGCAAAGTAGCTTAATATATAAAATGGATATAATAAGTGTGCTAATAAATGAAATAATGAGAATTATTTGACACATAAGTGTTTGACTGGCATTAGCTACTATTGTTAGGATGTAAGCAGAGAAAGGGAATAGGGCTGGGGTTAAAACACATACTGGGCTCCTGATAAGTGCCAAGAAATTTACAATGCTGTATGTATATGAAATTCTCAGCACAATTTTCCTCAACAGTTACCACTGTCCTCATTGTTTAGAACAGAAATCTCAGGGAATCTTAGTAATCTGACCAAAGTCATCCAGGTCCCATGGGAATTTAAATCTAAGATCACAGGTCTTGAGAAATCAACCCATCTTTTGGTTGTATCATGTCTTCCAAAGTGATAATAAAACACTGACAAAAATCTGTACAAGTTACTCAATATACTACAGAGTGCCAGTCTCTTGCAAAACAGATTTTTAAGGACAATAAAATACTGGTTGGTTCAGACTGTTTTCAATTTAGATTGAATCCCTTTTCCTATTATTTCTGTTCATGTCATGGCCACATCAGAAAGAGATTATCATTGGCTAATTTAAAATGACTTTATTCAATTTATTTGATTTATTTCACAAAAGAGAGAAGTAGGTTCATATTTCCCATTGCTTATGAACAAGATAGGGTCATCACCCTTTGCACTGCATTGATTCGATTTTTGTTCACATCTTTCTCACATACTCCATTAGTTGCAGCTGGATTATTATAGCTTCCTGAAATTGATCAAGTTTACACTGGGAAAGATGATTTTTGAAGGAACAATCAGAAAAATAAATATCTTTTCCTTTCACATTAGTAAGGCAGAAATGTCTACTTATATTGGCATATTAACCTTCTATTTACATGCACTCTAATGGAACAAATCACACTGCTATGTGCCTATGTGTTTTGTGACTTTTCAATATGCTCTAAATGTTGCATCTGGAAAATACAATAGTCAGGTTTTATAAGAACATCAATGAGCTGTCAGGCCCATCCCACTAAGAGTGACAAGAAGACAAGAAAATGAGACCAGGGAGAAAAACACTAGATAAATAATGTCAAAAGCTAGGAGCAAACAAGGGAAATGACAAACTATCCCACTAAAGACAGTTTCAGATGCTATGTTTCTATTAAACGCAGAAAATTGCCTGCTAAAATGACTATGAAAAGAAAATAAAAAGATGAAAGAAACATAAGATATGCTTTATTTCTATGTCATTTGTTCTATACTCCAAAATCCAGTAAATATATTCGAGGACCTATTGACCATGAAGTTAGCCTTTAGATCCCTTGGGAGGAAAAGGAATATTTGATATATAAAATGATCAATTATGGTGAATGCAAAGCCAAGTGGCTTCAGCAATTCTCTGGTGTTCTGGTTTCTTTTGATCTTTACAGGCTGTTTTGCTATTGTGGTGTTTTGTTGTTGTTATTGTTTTTTTTTTTTCCACTCTACATCTTTTCTTGTTCTTTAGTGAGTTTAATTACAGTTATTGTTCATGGGCTGTTGAGCTTAAAAATCATTTGCTGTCTTGTATATTTACCCTGCACTTGATTCATTCACAGCTGTTCATCAGTGCCATGCTATTCAGACCGGGGAGTGAAATTGCTTATCTTTACAGAGCAAAGAAAGCAGTTTCATTTACTCAAGGTCTATAAAGGGGGAATAATAAAATTATTACAATGGTAATTCTTTAGTTCAATTTATCTAAATTTTCTTTTATGTACCAATATTGTGGTATGCTTTTTATGACATCCTGTTAACTATGGTCACTAATTTCTGGAGATGGCTGAAAATATGAAGCTGCACTTTTTCTAGAGTGAGTAGGTCAACATATATTGGCCCCAAATGAAGACATTTTGGCATCTCTGCATCAGCACTGATAGCTATGGATTGGTTTTACTGTCGACCCAGAATTTGAATAACATCAGATAAGGTTTCTGTATAAAAGTTTTACTGCAGCACCTGGTATTTTCATTTTTACTCTCTACTTTGTGTAAAGATATTTTCCTGAAGTGAGTTCTTTTAATATGTAAGGTGTTACCTGGGAGAAGCAACACATTTACTATCACCAGCATCTGGAATTTGTTTATGAAGTGACAGAGTTGCAAGTCATTTCATGGAGTATACTCCCCCATTTCAGGATGAATCAACTGTTCTCAAACACTGAACACCAGCTAGTGCGGGCAGCCCTCTCGCTGAAGTCCCCCAGGGCAATCTTCACAAGGTGGGCATGTCAACTTCCTCTTTCTACCATTAAGGCTACCAGTTAAACCATTGTAAAATATATAGTTTGAAGGTTACTAAAAAACCATACCTAAACTAATTGAAAGTCGTAATATAGAAGATCACCTACTCTAACTTCATTTAAAGGTGAAAACACATGACCCTTCCCTTAGAAGTTTTAAATGAACTTGATGGTCAAAGTTTCAGAGTTTAGTAATAAATAAGAGAAAATATATGGAAGCAATCAACTACCTATGGAAGTTGGAATCAAACATACCCACACAAAGACATTAAACCAGGACGCTCAAAAAGTGATAACTTCAGCATCTTCAGAGTCCAGTGGACTGTTTGAAGAAGGAGGAAATGGACTACCTGTCTACTGTAGCTTTTAATCAAAAAGAAAAAAAAATCTTCCCTGAAAATTCTAGCTACATGTTGGTAGGAGGCCAGTATTCATCCTACTTGGATGCCTCAGAGTACCCAGAGAAAAATACTAATTTAGTGCAAGTGGTTCTCAGTAGTAGTGCCTGTGGGAACCTGGCAGGAGTATAGGATAACTCTCCTTAGAGGAACATATTTTAACCAGGCTTCAAAATTATCATACAGATAACATGTGAAGAAAATAATTTCTCAATGAAAAACGATCAAAGAATACATTTTAACCAGACCTAAAAATTATCATACTGATAGCATGCGAAGAAAATAATTTTGCAATGAAAAATTATCAAATACCCAAAGAAACCAATCAGATCACACAGCCTATCAACACAAAATTATCAGATACAGAACAGTAAATATGTTTATTATATTAAAAAAATGAGGTTATAAAAAGGAACCTAAAGACATAACAGCAATAAAAAACAAATAGGTAATTTGAAAAGAAACAAATGGAATTTCTTTGAATGAGGAGAGTGTAAAAACTCAATGAATTGGATAAACTGCAAATAAGATGCAAATTAAGAGGTTATTAGTGAATTGGTATATAAAAACAAACATGTTTGTGGAAAATGGGGAAATTAAAAAACACAGAGGATAGACTGGGCTAGTCTATCACAAAACTAACTGAAATTACAGAGAACGGGAGAGAGAAAACAGGAGATGGGAAATATTTAAGAAATGAATGAAGAGAATTTTTCTAAACCATTGAAAGATAAATATTCAAATCAAGGAAGCCCAATGAATGCCTAGCATTATAAATACAAAACATCTACATGTATTTACACCACACTAAAACTGAGAAAGACCTTAAACGCAATCAAAGAGATAAAATAGTAAACTAACAAATATCTGGCAACTTAACCACTGACTGTATATTGGATACTAGAAAACAGTGGAATCACAGCTTCAAAATGAAATCTAGAACTACATACTCCTCAAAATTTTATTTCAAGGGGCACCTGGGTGGCTCAGTCAGTTGAGTTTCCGACTCTTGGTTTTAGCTCAGGTCATGATCCCAGGGTCATGGGAATGAGATTCTCTCTCTCTCTGCCCCTCTCCCCTGCTTGCACTCACTTTCTCCCTCTCTAAAATAAATAAAAATTTCCTTTCAAAAATAAGGGAAATAGACGATCATTTTAAACATAAACAAAAAAATCATTGGATGAAGTTTTCACCAATAGGTCCTTACTAAATGATAAAAGATTCTTCAGGCAGAAAGAAAATGACCCCAGAAGCTCTCTCTTATAAGTCAAATACACATGCTAAAATGTTCAGGGTGACTACCAAACAAATACATGTGTAAAGAAAACATTAAATGATAACCACAAATACTCCTGGAACAACAAACTCAACCAATCTTAAAATTCAAGACAAAACAATTAGAAAAAGCCAAAGAAACAGAAAGCACAAAAACATTTTTGAAATCGTTTTTAAATCCATAATCAAAATAAAGACAAAATGAGCTAATACCTCCCATTAAAATATTTTTAGTTTAAAATCTAAATAATAATAACAACCTACATTTTCTATACAAGAATACATGTAACCTTTAAGAACACAGAAGTACTAAAAGTATAATAATGGAAAAGTATAATAATGGGTAAATAATAAGAAACGAAGACTTATTTTTGCTCTATCATGAGATATAATACATATGAAAGCAAAAAGTACTTTAAATAAACATGATATACATTAATAAAATGTTTAATCTACTCAAGTATTAAAAGGAGGGGGAGATATTCTAAACTTCTATGAGCCTAACAACATGGTCAAAATAAATTAAGTAAAGGCAGGCACAAACACAAGAAGAAAAAAATCCAACATCAAAATAAGAGACATTAAACAAGTAAAAATTAAGGACATTAAAACAACACAATGAACAAACAAGGTTGCACTAAATAACATGTGTAACACTGGGTCTCATCATTCATGCATCATTGACTAAAGTAGATTCTTTTTCATACATTCATCTTGCCACAAAGTGTCAGAAAATTTTTAAAAATCAGTATCATTAAGACTATATTCTCTAAGTACAGGTATATATTCTGAAAATTAAAATTAATTTAAAATTAATTTTTAATAACTCTAATGATTCATATTGATTGTGAATCTGTTTTTAATTCTAAAACATATTTTTTAAAATATGTAAATAGTAAGTTTGATGTTAAAGAATTTATAAATAAGAAAATATTTAGCACTGAACCGTAAGAAAAATACTATACATTAACCTTACGAGATATTAAGTAGTCTTTAAAAGGAAACATACAGGTTTATAAGTATATATTAGAAAATAGAGTGAAAATGAATGAGCCAAGCAGACGAAAATTATTTATTTATCCAGAAGAAAAGAAAAATAAATCCAAAAACAAAGACCGAAGAAAATTGCATTATATTAATAGAGAGGATAAACAAAGATAAATACTGGTTGTTTGAAAATGACTAATAGGGATACCTGGATGGCTCAGTCAGTTAAGAATCTGACTCTTAATTTCAGCTCAGGTGGTGATAGGAGAGTCATGAGATCATGCCCCAGGTCTGGCTCCATGCTAAGTGTGGAGCCTGCTTGAGGTTTTCTCTCTCTCTCTCTCCCCCACTCTGCCCACTCATGCTCTCTTTCAAAAAAAAAAATTTCCTTCCATTAAAAACATATATTTCATATATATGAATTCATATTATAAATATGAATATATATTTCATATATGTGAATTTATATTATAAATATGAATTTATATTTCATATATATGAATTTATACTATAAATATGAATTTATATTATATAAATATGTATATTTATATACATTTTTCCCATCCCTGTTTTAATGTTTGTATTCAGGTTCATGAATATAATTGTACTATAATCTTCCTTTATTACAAAGATTGTTTTGATATTATCTCCTGATTTGGTATATGTTGTGTTAACTTATACAGAGAACTGGAGAATTATTTTTTCCCCCACTGAAAAGAAAGGAATTGAATTTGCCTCTAAAATCACACAGGTCTGGTGTTTTCATTTAGGATAGTTTTCAATTATAGATTTAATTAATTTAATGGTCACAAGACTATTTAGGTTCTCTATTGTATCTTGAGTCAGTTTTTGTAATTTGTATTTTTCTGGAAATTCATTTCATAAACATTTGAGATTTATATGCATAAGTGTCTCATAATATTTTTAATATTTAATCTCTACTGTATATTTGTATTTCTACACTTATAATTAGCCAAGAGACTCATTTATTTTATTAATGATTTTCTTTTTATGTTTGTTTATTTTTGGGAGAGAGAGAGTGAGAGAGAGAGAGAATAAGAATCCCAAGTAGACTCCACTCTGTGAGCGCAGACCCTGACACAGGACTCAACCTCATGAACCATGAGACCATGACCAAAGCTAAAATCAAGAGAAGGATTCTTAACTGACTGAGCCATCCAAGAACCCCAGTAAATGGCAATTTTAAAGAAAAATTACAGCACAATTTTGTTCATGGATCTGAATATAAACATTCTTAAAGAGGGAATGTATATATATTTGTATATAATATATATTTATTAATGTATAGTTAATATGTATTTATATTTAATATAAATTATATTTAATATAAATATAACTATAACCAACTTGACAATAAACTATAAATGAAGAAAAGAGGGAAAGTATACATATTTGTATATAATATATATTTATTAATGTATAGTAAATATATATTATATATAATATAAATATATTAAATATTAATGTAATATATATTTTAATGGAATTATTTAACAACTCTTTAATACTGAAAACAAACTGAGGGCTGAAGGGGGAGGGAGAAAGGGGAAGGGGGGTGATGGTCATGGAGGAGGGCACTTGTGGGGAAGAGCACTGGGTGTTACATGGAAACCAACTTGACAATAAACTATAAATGAAAAAAAAGAGGGAAAGTATATATGTTTGTATATAATATATATTTATTAATCTATACTAAATATATATTTATTATATATAACTATAAATATATTAAATATTAATGTAATATATATTTTAATGGAATTATTTAACAATGACAATGAATTATAGCTATAGCTAATAGCATTGCTGAATACTAGAAACATAACATTGAGAATAAAGAGTCATAAGAGAACAGTTAATATTTTTATTCATACAAATACCCCAAACATGAAAAACCTAAACAATACACTAAAGATTCATGCTTATATATTTATAAGTTAAAGTGAAGCACTAGAATAATAAACATAAAACTCAGGTTAATGATTACATCTGAGGTAGGAGGAACTGAATTACAATCTGAGGGTCTCAGTGTCCTGAACAATGTTGATAATGTTCTAATATTTGAGTGATATGATTGATACATGGGATTTTGCTTTATTATTCTGTTTTAAAATGTGCTCGTATGTTATGCATACTCTTACATACTATATGTGTCATAATAAAAAGAAATTCAAAAGAAGGAAGGATGTTGTGACCTTATCACCATCAGAGAATAATAAGTAACATAGAAGTTGAAGGCTGGAGTTCATGCTGATGGTTGCCATGTCCAATCAACTACTTTAATATTTTTTATGGCATGTCGGAAGTAGTAGGGACGTGAATAAGATTTGGAAGGTAGAGTCATTATAGATTAAATCTAAGTTTAAAATGTAGATGATTTTGATATGGTAGGTAAAACTATAGTAGTATCCACTGAATTTGGAGGCTGTGATCAGTTAGGATTCTGCTTACATTTACTCCTTCGACAAATATTTATTGGCTACTAAACTGGACACTGAAGAAAGGTCAGAAAGGCACACTCCCTGAGCTCAAGAAGTTCAAATTCTAGTAGAGGGATAGATGAGTAAGTAGGAAATTACAATATAGCATAAAGCAAATAATAGCTTATGTAGAGGAACTGCTAAAAAAGATCAGAGACAAGACACGTAAGCTACGCATTGAGGCAAGACTAGGAATAGATCAGGCAAAGAGTGGGAAGAATAGAGAAAAAAAAAAGTAGACCAATTCAGGAACAGGAAGGAGCATGCACAATGCACCAGAAAGGAGAATGATTCAAAATTTTTATGAAATTCAGAGTGACTGAATTTTCAGGGAAGAAATAAGCCAAAGACCAGACAGAAAATCAAACAGAAAATGAAGGACTCAAGTCAATTTCAGTAAACTTAAGTCTGAGGGTGTGGGGATCCACTGGTTTGAGGCAGGACAATAATATATTCTAGATTTGTATATAAGTAAGATCATTCAGCAGTCTGAGATATTTTAAATTTGGGCAAGACTGGAGGCAAAATATTTAAGAGACTGTTGCAGAAATCCAGGTGAAAGATGACATTTTAGGGCAAATGGGAGAAACGGAAGGATTCAAGGCACAGGAGGAACAAAATTAACAAAATGTAAAATAATTCAATGTTCATGGTAGAAAGAGGAAGGTCTCACACATGATATTGAGATTTGGGTCTTGAGAAACTGAGTAGAGCAGGGAGCCAGTCACTTAGCTATGGAACCAAGAGAATAAGCAAAATGGGGAAAAGATAATGTTTAATTTTGAACAAAATGAGTTTGAGATGTCTGAGCACAGGCCAAATGAATCTGATTGTATGCCCATCTGAAGGTCAGGCAATAGATGTGATCTGGAGATGAATATTTAGGAGACATTATTCTACAGATAACTGAAGATACGAGAATTTTAGTAGCTTTCTCAGACAAATTGTGTAGCCTGAGAAGAGAGAGACGAGGATTCTTAAAGAATTCCAGTATTTTAAAATATGCACAAAATAGATCTTCCTATAAAGGAAGTTCCAAAAGAAATGGGAAGAAAATCAAGAGCATGTAGTTAGGGAAGCTACAGGATCTGGGAATAATGACAAATAGAGGTAAATGGTATGGGGAGTTAAGCAAGAAAGGCAATGGCAAATTCTGATCAATACTGACAAAAAGGAGTTTGATGATGTTGATCAAGATAAAAAGCACAAGGTTAAGGAGAACAACAGAAAGAATAACCAGAGAACATCTAATAACAACCATAAAACAACAGATAGAATTTAGCTGACCAGTTAACTGGATACGGTAAACATACAAAAACCAAAAGAAAGAATCAAATTAGGAAGGATGTCACCGCAAGGATTTGGAATCTGAGAGAATAAGACAATAGAAAGATTCATGTTCTTTTTAAAATTACTAATAAATGGGTTCTATAGGTTATGACCGTTAAAAGATATTAGTATATTTACTTCAATACACTTTAGAGTTTTAGGTCCGAGGCATAATCCATGAACTGCTGGATCAGCCTTTCAACATATTTTTCATTCAGCATTTCTTTCCATTTTTATTTACCAAGACCATTTCTCCCCTTCTCTCAACTTTTTAGGTAAATCTAATAAACATTGAGTTTACAATAAAGAAAAGTTAGGTCCCACTTCCAAAATCATTGAAATAGATTTTTCTTGGCTTTTCTGGGAATTACATCAATGAATCAACCTAGTTTAAGTTCCATGTAACTGCAGGTAGCAATTAGACTACAGTCAAAGGTGACAGCTGAGAATAGAGATAACCTGCTGACTTCTGTAGCAAATTCAGACACATACATCACTGCCCTGATTTGATCATGGTGTAGTAATTTAGTGCCACATATTCCTTTTCAAATGGTTCACAATCAACATTTGTGTAGATAATTAAAAAAAAAAAAGACCTATGGGTTTGCCACCACATTTTATCCTGTGCAAATGATGTTCTCCCCATTAAAGATTCATGGCACACTTCCAGTCATATCTCCTGGAGTTGATACATTATGTAGAAAACTCTTTACCAGGGACCATTTGCCAGTGGCAATCTCTTTTATACTAGTTAGCATAGGCAATCCCTCCCCTGTGGTTGGTTTCAGCATATCCTATTAATTTATAGTAGGTAATATTCTCAGTTTAGCCATCTTCTGTAATAACATTAATTAGCATCCAGGAACAAGCCCTTGTTGCCTATACAATTCGACTCAAGCTTTTGCTGTTTTACTAACATTTTTGACCTTGCCTGCACAATAGAACTGCTCAATAAAAGGAAAGCAGCCTTATCTTCTCAGACCCACTGCCCTCATGGTATCTGTTCTGAGCACAGCTGTGTGTACCATGGAGATCGACAGACTATCCCATTTTGCCTTCTTTCTATCTGGCTTTTAGGTATTCTTTAAAGTATATTGTTCCTCTTTCCCAACTGACTGAATTATACTGTTCACAAAACCTCTTTGAATTTACCTTGTGCCAGAAACCATGTGCCTGCCAAATGTTGTAGGTCATCTGTATCTCTCTAAAGTAAAAAAAAAAAAAAAAAAAAAAAAAAAAAAAAAAAAAAAAAGGAAAAAATCTTCTCCTGCTTTTGTGCTTATGAAATGATTTGTCTCAAAGTATTGGCAAAGTCCCCAGGACAAAAAGAAACTCTAAAGGCAAATAAAAGACATCAATAGAGTTAAGCTTACCTATATGTTGAGTATGGAATCATGGAATGAAGTTGAATGGTGTCTTAATATCCATCTAGTCCAAATGCTCATAAATTCAACAATCTTTTCTCCAAACTCAAGCTCTGTAGTCATAAAACTCCTATTTGAATAAGTCCCAAAAGAGCATCTTGCCACTTAATGCTTGATCAGGAATGTGAACAGCTCTTTTTCTCCTTTTTTCACTCAGATGGAGTCCTTGAGGCTAAATACACACAGATTCAGTGTCCTCCATCCAACCCTAACCAAGACAGACACAATCTTAAGAGCACCATACTTATTAGTAGGTGAAGTCTGAGATTAGTTGTGCTGCTATGATCTTAGCATATGGTAGTCCTTGGCATGAGCCCCAGCAGCTGAGTCCTGTCACAAGTTCTGGTTTCCCACAATCCCTAACATACTTTTCTAGAACTATTACTAGTCTTGTACTTGATTACTTACAAAGAGCTACAATGTCATAGGAGGGCTGAAGCCTTTCCCTCAGTCCAGGTTCACTGACACGGAATCCTGAAAGTTTCTTTCAGCTTTTGATAGATACTTGACTTTAAAAGGTAAATGTTGGGGCACCTGGGTGGCTCAGTCGGTTAAGCAGCTGACTTCAACTCAGATCACGATCTCATAGTTGGTAGTTTGAGCCCATATTAGGCTCTGCACTGACAGTGTAGAGCCTTCTTGGGATTCTCTCTCTCCAAATAAATAAGCTTTAAAAAAATAAAAGGCTAAATGGTACCTTTATGCCACAAGATTAGCATAACCTAGCTTATTTAGCTAACCCTTGCCTGATCTTAATTTTTTCTCCTCTAACATGGAAATAAACTTATCTTGTTCCTCTTAATAATGTCTCCAAGTGACAGAATTCTGTTTTCTCTTAAGAACAGAAAACTAAATTATACCTTTGTCCTGAATAACTTCCCATCTATTAATGCAGCATAAAATATTAAGTTTCTTGAAAGCTACACAATACTGTTTACTTTTGAATTTACTAAATGTAGCAGTTCTGCAAATAGTAGGTATTCGGTAACTTGGTAAGTTATTTTCCATAGCTAGATGGAGTCAGGTTTCCTTCTGTGGGTTCTTCTGCAGGTTGGTGGTCTTGAACCCAGAAATTTGCAGTTTTGTAGATATTTTATTTTGTTTTATTCAGTTTATCATTTTTTTGTTTAGATAATTGCATAAAGCTTTTCTTAATGAACTGTTATTTATAGTTTATGTAAATGTCACCTAAAATCTAATAATTGTGTCTATATACTTATTTAAAGTATTGGTTAAATTTAGGACTAAATGGGGGTGGCCAGGGTGGCTCAGTTGGTAAGTGTCCCAACTCTTGGTTTCAGCTCAGGTCTTCATCTCATGGTTTTTAAGATCACGCCCTGCATCAGGTTCTACACTGACAGCATGGATTGGGATTCTCTCTCTCTCTCTCTCTCTCTCTCTCTCTCTCTCTCTCTGCCTCTCTGCCACTCACATGTGTGCTCACTCTCTCTCAAAATAAACTTTTCTAAAAATTGGGGAGTAAATGAAACCAAAGGACAAAGGCTATTTTCAAAAAAATTCCCCTTTGAAATTTTTAATCTAATCATTTTGCGTGTCATTTCAAGGATACAATGAGGTATTTAACTAAATACTTGGGGCAGTTTGAAGACTCATCCCTATTTTATAAAGAATTGAAGCTAAATGAAATGAAGAGCTAATATTTGTTCATCTCTTTCCAGAGGTCTAACCATTCTTAAAAATTTCTTAAATACTCAACAATGACCCAATTCTTAATTCATTCAACATGAAACTAGTGTTCAGTTACTATGTTGAAACGTCTGTTCAATTTCACTTAGTATATCCTAGGACATAATTCCTTTTTTATTTTATTACTTTTTAATGTTTATTTACTTGAGAGAGAGAGAGAGCAAGAGCGAGCACACAAGTTGGGAAGGGATAGAGAGAGAGGGAGACACAGAATCCAAAGCAGGCTCCAGTTTCTGGTCTGTCAGCACAGAGCTCAATGTGGGGATCCAAACTCACCAACAGTGAGATCATGACCTGAGTGGAAGTCGCCGCTTAACTGACTAAACCACCCAGGCACCCCAGACATAATTTCCTTTGAAAACAGCAACATGCTGTCCTATCAAGTTCCCACAGGACTGTGTGACTCTAAGATCAAGGATTTTGTTCTGCGCTATTCACCCATTCATGCCCAGTGCCTAACAGGGTCTAGAAAATCATAGGTATTAAGTAAATCATTGCCAGAAGAAAAGTCATTATGTCTTCACAAACATTAGGCTTCAAATCTGTCTTAACTATCCTGCTTTACCCTTTTGAACTTAAAGCTAAGTCTCTTTTCAGAAGAGACAGATACTAAATAAGAATCAAGTAGCCCCATATTCTCCATTTCATCTTTATTTCATTTCCTGCTTCAAGCTAAAAGCCTGATCCTTCTTGATGCTAAAATAATTAAGAGGTCCTACTGATTAGTCCTTGCAATTATTCTATGAAATTGAAGCTTTTGTTTTAGTCATATTATGTTTATTTCACATCATAACAATTTGTGCTTTTTCTCTATCAGGTTTACCAATAATGTTCCTGGCATAATAAAAAAATAAATTGACAATATACCCATCTTTTAAAGATGAAAATTGGACACTGAGAGGGGATACTATTTTCTCACAAGTATAGTGGTGGCATGTGCTGAATCAGGACTCAAATCTATGACTTTTATCTCTTACAGAACTTTCCCAAGCCCTTCAGCTGCCTCCACAACTCTTGTAGCCACCTCTGGTTAAATATCCCCCCCCTCCCGCCTTCATCCTCTGTAATTGTCCTTAAAAAAAAAAAAAAAAAAAAAAAAAAAGTAAAGTTTAATTGAAAATTTGTCTATGAAAACAAATTGATTTCTACTTATTGACTTCTAAATGACCAGCTCATTTGCTTTGTCATTTAGATCATTTATATATTCAACAGTTTATTTTTGCACACTTATTTTTTTGCATATTGATTCATTTTTTCTTAGAGTCTTAGCCCATGAGTGAGCTAAATTTCTTCAAACAGGGCTTTTGAAATTTGGCCATATATAGAAGTCCTTCCTGACAGTCTCAAATTCCAAAAAGTCAGAAAATCTCTCCCAAGATTTTTTTAAATCCTATCTCATTCTTTAATGTACTTTGCTTTCAGTGCCTGTCCTTACAATGATTGTGTAAGACTCTACTCCCCTGTATTAAGCCCTCATATTTATATTGCTTTAAAAGGCTTCTGATTTCCTGATGGGAAAGCAATAAACTGACAGAAGGAATAACCTAGAGAATAATTAGCACATGGAAGCATACGTAAGAATGTTTATAGCAACAATACAATAGCAAACACCCAGCAAGAGGAGGTGAGAATAAAAAGGGGGTTGGTTCACAGGAATGCTGTTCTCTTTATCACAAGAGGGAATGAAATGAACAAAAATTAAGACCTCCCAATGTATAATACTATTGTCAATAATTTGTTTTATCTCGGGGCGCCTGGGTGGCTCAGTTGGTTGAGTGTCCGGCTTCTGCTCAGGTCATGATCTCATGGTTCATGGGTTCGAGCCCCGCATCAGGCTCTGTGCTGACAGCTAGCTCAGAGCCTGGAGCCTGTCTTCAGATTCTGTGTCTCCCTCTCTCTCTCTGACCCTCCCCTGCTCACGCTGTCTCTTTCTCAAAAATAAATAAAACATTTAAAAAAATAATAATTTGTTTTATCTCTATTAAATAGAAATTTTAAATACTTCAGATATTTTAATCCTCACAAAAAGTTTATTAGTATTATTTTACTAGTGTTGCTATTATTGTGACTATTAGTAGTAGTGGTGTTTTCCCTTTGTAAATTCACAGAGTTTAAGAGACTTGCCCAAGATCATAAAACCTGGAAGCAGTAAGGGAAGATTCAAACTCTAGATTTTCTGTCTCCCAGTGTAGGTTCATTTAAAGATTTTAAGGCCATTAGGAAGTTTCCCTTCTTATTTCTTGTGTCTCCTGAAAGTTAAAAGTATGTGGCCTCCTGGATTCAAGGATTTTAGAAGTTTCAGGAAGATGTCCACTGCCAAATTCCTGCCCCATGTAGGTTCCCCCAAACCTGAATGACGTGCTCTTTGCTCCTTTGGTGAGGAAAATACAGGTTCATATGCCCTCTAAAAAAGGAGCCTTAGGGGTGACTGGGTAGCTCAGTCAGTTAAAGCATCAGACTTCAGCTCAGGTCATGATCTCACGGCTTGTGAGTTCGAGCCCCACGTCGGGCTCTGTGCTGACATCTCAGAGCCTGGAGCCTGCTTCTGATTCAGTGTCCCTCTCTCACTGCCCCTCCCCTGCTCATGCAATGTCTCTCTGTCTCTCAAGAATAAAACATTAAAAAAGTAAAAATAAAAAGGAACAATAAAGCCCTTCCACACACTAAGCTCTTGGTTGAATTATTTCACATTTCCCCTGAGGGAGTATCCCTGAGTGTATCAGGGAAAGCAACATATTAGGTATGAGAGCCCTCGTGGCTGCCTGTTGCATTTATCATACCTCAAAGTGAAATACCTCTCATGAAGCTAAGCTAGAAAACTTTCTCAAACTTTACAGAAACATTCCATGATTTACAGTATTTACCATGGGATAATTGTTCAATATGCTACTTTACAAATGGATCTTATTCCTCATTTTGATCAGTGAGAAAACAGAGGTTGAAACAGATTAAGTAGCAAGTCTTAAGATCACATAGTAACAATCCTCACATTAGGGTCTGATTCTAAGGCGTATGGTCTTTCCACAAGAGGTGATCTCCCATTCTTGTGTCTCCTCGTATCTTCATTTGAATTCTTGCTGACTACGTCACTGTCACTACCTATCCAGGATGTAGAGACCCTCATCTCCCTAGGCTGGGAGTTAAAGAACTCACCCAACTGAGAATAGACCAGATCTTTCTGGTCTGATCAGGAGTGAGCAGGTGCGTAAAGGATGTAGCTCACATCACAGGATGTAGCCACCACAGGATGGCTCCTTGTTGCCAATTAGAGGAAGGTGAAGTAAATAGAAAATAAAACCTGTAAGTTTTAGAATTGTTGATAATTGTTTTCACAATTAACAAGAAATTTTCTAAAAAAAATAAAAGCAAATTTCTTTGATTCCTTACAACTCTTTTGCAAGATAGGTATTACTGTCAATGTTAATATTTTCTTTTATAGATGAGATTGAGAGTTCAAATGACTTGCCCAAGATCACACAGACTATATGCAATAATCCAGACCCAAATTTCATAATTTCTAACCCCAAATCTTATCTCTTTCCACAATATTATATAATTTATACCTAACTAATCATCCCTGGATACACAACTCCATTTGTACACCAATGGAACCATGAAAGCCTACTTTGAATTAAGAGGAACAGAAAATAGGAAGTATGAGCTCTGTTACTTGGAAGTAAAGAATCAAAGAATCAGAGAGTTTGATTACAAAATTGTTACACACACACACACACACACACACACACTTGACCCCTGATTCAATAGAACTCACTTTGGTTCAGACTTTCCGAGGAGCCTTTAGAGGAAGTATATTTGCTTTTTTGTTGCTGTTGGCTGCTCTTCCCGGGAAATGACCTCAGCATGGGGAATTGGCCTTTATGCATAACTGAATAGAGATAATGAGGTCTAATACTAAAAGAATAACATCAATTACCAGCTTTAAGGGGGCAAGGAGAAAGCTGTAGTCAGGAAATAATCCCAGGGATCAGGATCCGAGGATTCTAGAAATATGGCGGGACAGCATTCAAGAGGCAAATAAATTTGATGCCAGGGAAGAACTCACAGTTGAATAGCCACATGGCTACTGGGCTGCCCTGTTTAAGGACATAAAGAGGAACAAAAAAGTAAGGTATGATTAAGGAAATAAATATTAGAGCTTATTTCTATGGAAGAAAAACCTACCAAACTAAATATTTAACTATTTCATAAACTGGGAAGTGCTGATACTGAAAATAGTTGCTGCTACTCATCCCCATACCTGCCTGGTCTGCAGCAGTGACAAAAGACCTCTAAAGCTCCATGAGGAACGTTTTCTAGTCCTAACACAAGGACAAGTACCGAGGACATTCACATTCTCAATAAAATAGAAAGAACAGTGGAAAAGCATCTCTATTTTTTTTCCATTTTCACATTGAGAAGTACATTATTATATATTCTCCCCAGGTATTCTAAGGTGCATTTTCTTTTTGGTACAAGAGAAAGTATGAATGGATAGGTTATGAATCTCAGGAGGAAAAATCATGGGATTAACATGCTCACAGAAGTGACTGAGAATATCAAGAGAGATTTTTATTTTTTTAAACAGATCTAATATTGATCTTGCATTTGTATCCATGGTTCTGAGGTACTGTATAAAATATAAACCATTACAGGGGCGCCTGGGTGACTCAGTCGGTTAAGCATCCGACTTTGGCTCAGGTCATGATCTCATGATTTGTGGGTTCAAGCCCCGTGTCAGGCTCTGTGCTGACAGCTCAGAGCCTGGAGCCTGCTTCAGATCCTGTGTCTCCCTCTCTCTATGCCCCTCCCCCACTGGCACTCTGTCTCTCTCTCTCAAAAATAAACATAAAAAATTTAAAAATAAATAAGTAAATAAACCATTACAAATGAGTTCTGTATAGCACTGCAGAGTTAAAACATTATCCAGTTCATCAATATGATCCCAAAGAATACCCATTCTTAAATCCACCGCCAGTAATTTTCTGGAAAAGAAAACCAGGCAAGTTTTAGAAAACCTCAGTCCCCATATAATGAATAATTATTCACACCATATATTTATCAGAAGTTAGATCCAAATGCAGTGTACCTACCCACCAGCTGCCAAGAGTGACTGACACATTTGGTAATTATAATACAATTTTGAAGGGAATATATTGCCAGTTTGACATCTGGAAATCAGAAATCTAAATACTTATGCAAGTCTCTAGTGAAGATGTGTCCCAATTCACATTTGTGTCATGCCTTCTTTATGCCATTTTTAAAGTCACTTTCCATTTTTAAAAGCCATCCTTTTAAATTTGCTGTCACTGCAGTTTGGTTCCTACAGCTTCACGAATGGTGTTAATCCAACTGGCTTATGGTGCAGCAGATCCCATTGTTTAGGAATAAAATAACAAACTAGATTTACTCATGAGAACAAAAAGTAAATACTTGATTATGGTATTATTCTAATGGCTATTCAAGAAACTCTGATGTAATGTCTCATAAATATATAAGTCCTCATGTGGCCCCATTTTCATGCCAGAAGTGCTGGTTAGGGTGTGGCTGAGGAAGATGATTTAGTAATACCAACAGAGTAGATGATGTTTTAAATGAATATGTGCTATAGAAAAAAAATATATTTAGGTGTAGAACTCTCATTCACAAAGGCCGTATATCTGCGAGGATGTGATATTATTTCTGTTTCACATAAGCATCTTATTGTACTTCTAACAATGGCAGTGTTAATGATAGAAGAAATTAGGTATTAGCAATTAGCCTTTATTCTAAAGAACATTTTGATTAAGCTCCTGATTTTTAAAAGGATTATGTTTGCATTTGCTTGGTCTTTGCATTTTGAGATATCCAATGACCACTCTCTACCAGGAGAGACAAAATACAAATACAAATGTTTGTTATAGATACCTGGCCCAGAAATACTTTGGAGATACTCAATTAGGAGTCCTATCTCAGTAAAATCCCAAAGAGGTACCCCTAGGGATACTTTTAGTTATCAAATTCTAACAAGAGAATACTTTAAGACACCAAAGTGTTAGTTGAAGCATACTTTCAATTTTATTTTTTTAATATGTAATGTAAAAACCTTGTTGTCAAGGAACTGAAGAGGGGAACATGGTTAGCTCTTAACTTTTAAGATGCAATTAATAAAGACATTTCATTCATTAGAATGCTAAATGGGTACACTGTTGTGGGTGCTTTGGAGATCAACAACAACAACAAAAAAACAGCAAACACTTGAATAAGCTGAATGGGGTTGAGAACCAAAAGTGCTTGCTCAAATAAACAAAGGAAACCATTAAACTGCTACCTGTATCATGGAGCATCACAGTAACTACCGGTGCTTCTATATTTAAGTTCATAGGTGGACCAGAGGATAGACATCTGTAGTACTAGCAGAAGAGAGCAAAATCTGCAACATCGTACAGGGGAGACATCTAGAGCTTTCTAGGAGGATCTAGCAAGGAAGAAATGGAAGACTGGAAGGGAAGGGTAAAGAATCCCCCTGTGAGGACACAAACTAAAAGCTCTGGAATAATAAACATGTTTGCTGGGATGCATGATAAAAACCTACCCTTCCCTCTGTTCTCCAAATTCATCAGTAAATAGTACATTGCTTTCTAACACTATTCTGCTACGTACATAGGGGTCTTGAGGAGCAAGAACAGGACCAGCACAAGCAGGACACCAATGAGGGGAGCGCTGACATCTGGTCAAATAAGCAGGACCAACATGGCACTGTAGGAAAGCAAGATGTAGCTGCAAGAAGATTATTCAGTTATTGTTTTCTCATTTCTTCTGCTCTGCTTTTCATTAAACCATTTTCCTAATCACTTGCAGCCACCAAACTGTGCTTACATGCTTCATAGCTCAAACTTTAAATACACTGGGTTTGTTTTTTGTTTTGTTTTGCTTTGTTTTTAAAGAAAACTCCCAATCCATTCTTTGCTCTGGAATAGTTTCCTAAAATATAATCACAGAAAATGAGTCCTGTGGAATGTGAATGGCTTTTAGGTGAATAAAATGTTCTGTAGTCAAATACATTTGGGAAATACTCGGTTAAGTGGATTCTTCACTGCAGGACTCCTTAGAAACTCTTTTGTGTTCATGTATATTATGAAATTAACACCCCAGAAGAGGTTATTTGACCCCAGAATATTTTACTCTCCTACTGTCTCTTGGAACTGATATTAAGAGGAATCCTTTCTGGGAAACACTGCTAAAAGAAAAAAAAAAAGTGTTTCCTTCCGTATCTTATAATGCTTGGACAAAAGTCCATCAAATGCTTACATCTTTCAACAGCAGCAGCTGACATTTAATTGTCCTTTTACTTAGGAGTAATCTGTAACACAAATATGTCAATTAACTTGACCAAGGTAATTATTGACTTATAAGCAACAGTAAGTTTTCATGCCTGTTTGTGAGGTTTGGAGTGTTTGCCCTCAACACACAGGCCGAGAACAGGACCCAGGTGCTGAGAGCATACTAATTCTAGACACATTCAGGAGCCTTAGCTCCCAAAACTTGGTTCATCCGGAGTTTATGATTACCACCACCCCTTCTATTTTCATACCACCTTGGCCTGAAGGCTCCCAAGTATCTGTAATTTCCTTAAGTCAGAAGGCCGAGCTATATATATCAAAGATTCATCAGAAGTGGGTGCAAAATTTGAAATTGACAAGGTCAAGTGCCAGAGTCCAGCTCCAGCAGGTCCAGGGTTCCCTGAAGGATGGATGGTGTTGGTGAAAGGGAGAGGGAATGAGAGAGCCACGAGATTCTTTCTGATCACCAGGCAGGCATCTCTGCACTGACTGAGAGTCAGCTTTATTTATGGTAAAAAATGTATGGGGCACAGAAGTGGGATTTGCCTTAGACAATGATTTCTGATGACAAATTTCTTTGGCATGTAAAAATTTCCCAGAACATAGATTGGTAGAAGACTTACGCATATTCTTTATCGATAGTGATTGATGTAGGTGATTTAGATGCTTATCATATGGGGAAGAAAGCTCTATGTTCAGCATTCAAACACAAGACAATGTTTTTAGCACAGTAAAGGCAAAAGTTAGTTCTTTGTGAGCAGGAGTCAATAGCCTGTTTTCTTGAGGGGAAGTAAAACAGGTTTCTCAGGAAATGTAATATTTGCTCCCATAATCACAAAAGAAGAAATTCCTATAATAAGTTCCTTCACAAGGTGCAATCTGCATATTTTAGGGCCAGAAGGCGACAAGTTACTCAGTAAGGTGCCTTGCTGAGGTCGGTGCTCAAGCAAAAACAATTGAGTGGGGGGTGGATATCAGTCATCACCTGATGGCAGGAGGCCGTGCAAACCCGCCTTAACCTCACAAGGAGTATTTTCAACTTAGTGAGTTCAGAAATGGCTCCCAAGAGTCAAGTAGTCTGGTGGGAATGATCTTCCCAATACAACTCAGTTACCATTCAGAGAAACAGGAATGTCTTTGGGTTTGGCCACTAGTGTTTTCATGAGGAACAAAAATGGTTTATGATACACCCTCTCCCACATAACTACCCACCCCCACCCCCACCCTCACAGGTCTACTGGGCAGCAGTACGTTCTGGGAGGGGCTCCTAAAACATGGCTTCTCTGTGAGCTTCTGTGGTCAGTTCTGTTTAATGCACTGTTATCCACACACACACACACACACACACACACACACACACACACCCTGGCTATTCTTCCCCAGTCTGTGGACATGGGAGCCATTGCACATGTTAAAAATGCAGCTGATGAATTACTCTATCAGTATGGGGGAAGAAAGCCTAGGTTTAATAGAAGTTAAGAGACTAACAGCCTAGGTTTGAATTCTGTCCATCATTTTCTAATTTTGTGTCCTGAACAAATGACCAAACTTCTCTATACCTTGGCTTCCTCATCTGTAAAACGAAGACATTTTGAGGGTTACTGTAAGTAATAAAGGAGATGACACATGTTTTCTAGGATGCATTCCCCCATAAACTGACCCTGAGAAAAATATACAAGTGCAGAGAGTTTATTTGGGAAGTGATTCCAGGAAACCTATCAGGGGAGTGAGAGAGTGAAATAGGGAAGAGAGGGAGGCCGATTAAGGGCATGGTATCAAGCCAGCCACTGATGTGATCCACTAGTATTCCATTCCACTGGAAGACAGTATAGAACCCAGCTGAGCGTTATTCTGACCAAGGGCAAGGATGATGGAGTATTATCTGCCTATTTTTTTTTCTCTGCCATTGGTTGAGATCTACTTCTAAGGTCATTTACTACCCAGAATTTCTGTTTTGTCCTGTTTGTGTAATTAGTGAGTTCCTGCACCCTGAATAGTTCAAATATAGAAAACCAGAGGTATTCTCCGAAAGCAGCCTTTGGTGGAAAGAGATGAATGCTTATTAAAAGCCTCTGCTACACACATCAAATATAAGGAATAGTGCCTTGTACGTATTAAATACTATTAAAATTTAGATATTCTCACTACAGTTCAAAAATTTATATAAATACCACCATTTAAAAATTCTCTTAAATAACGTCCTTGTCAATGGGTCCCTTGATGAATCCCCAAACTCCTGATCCTTATTTCTGACTACTTCCAAGGGACAGTTTAAACTTCCTGAAACTGATTTATTCATAGGTCCTCATAAATACTTCATGGTTTCCCACTGCTATGTTTTGTTTGTTTTTGCTGCACTTAAAAACTCAAGTTCTCCATCATTGTATTTCCTAGTATTGTTTTTTCTATCAGACCCAGATCAAACATCTTCTCAGTGCCCTCTATGATTTTTTATAGAATGTCTTCTGTCATGCAACGAGTCATACAACTTTACCTTTAATTCTCTTACATTTATCAATTTTGCCCTATGTGAGAAGGCATTCTATTCTCTTCTCTGGTAAGAGATGCGTTTTAGAGGCAAGTTATATGTTTTGCATTTTATATGTTCCCCCTCAATGCTATTAAATGAATGTTGCTGTGTGTCAGAAGTTATAATTAAAAGTTTGGATGGGAAGAACACTTACTAATGAACTACAAAGAGTTTGGGATAAGTGTATATGGTGTTGATTACTAAGAAGCTGTGCTCAAACAGAGCAAGACAAGGATGTAGGATTCTGCCACGTCTATTCAACACTGTACCGGTGGTTCTACCAGGGGATTAGGCAAGAAAAAGAATACGCAATTTCCCTACAGTTAGATCTAGACATGAATTCAGAAAAGTTGTAGGATGCAAGATGAGTATAGAAATCAACTGCATATCAACACATAAGCAATAATCTGTAAATGACATTATGAAAATGATTTCATTTATACTAGCATCAAAACCAAAAAGTTTTTAGTAATAAATTTAACAAAGTATAAGACTAGTACATTAAAGACTAAAACCTATCATTGAAAAAAATTAAAGATAACCTAAGTAAATACAAAGGTATCCCCTGTTTATAGGTTGGAAGATTTACTATTGTTAAGATGGGAATACTCTATAAATTGATAGACAGACGTAACACATTCTCCTTCAAAATCATAGCTCAATTCTCTGCAGAAATGGACCCAGCTGATCCCAAGATTCATACGGAAATACAAGAGTCCCATAATAGGCAAAACAAACTTGAAAAGAAGACCAAAGTTGGAGGGATCACATTTTCTGATTTCAAAACTACAAAGCTATGGAAATAAAGACTGTGTTTGTTAATGGCATAAGTGTAGACAAATAGATCAAGGGAATAGAATTGAGACCCAGAAATAAACCTATAAATTTATGGCCAATTTATTTTCAACAATGGTGCTAAGAGAATTCAATGACGAAAGAGTAGCTTTTTCAATAAGTGGTACATGCTACAGTCTTGATGAGCCTTAGAAATTAAGTGAAATAAGCCATATGTAAAGGGCCATATATTGCATTATTCCATTAATATGAAATCCAAATCCAAATCCAAATAAATAGTAGATTGGTGATTTCCAGGGGGTAAGGGAGGAAAGGGAAATGAGTGAATGTTAATATATACAGGGTTTCTTTCTGGGGTGATGAAAAGGTTTTGGAATTAGATAGTTGGGATGGTTGTGCAGCCTTATGAATACACTAAAACCCACCAAATTACTGTTTTTAAAAGCCATTTTTATATTACACAAATATCTCTTTTTAAAAAAATGCGGCAATCATTGTTCTAAAAAGGAAAACTCTAGCATATAGGGGAATAGATACAAAAAGTCAAGTAAACTTCTTTTTCTGTCTCTTCAGTTCCTGAATTCTATCTTTTGCATAATTGATTCCTTAAACACATTTCTATTTTCTGCCAGATGGCATTGTCTATGATGGGCATAAAGAGTGTAGAACCAGAAAGAGTTCCTGCGCTCATGGAATTTACAATCCAACTCTAAAGAGAATTCAGATCTACATCAGAGTGGGGAGAAAAGTATATATAAAATAAAAAGTGATGTGATTCACAACAAGACTTGAGCAGCTGAGCCAGGATTTCAAGGTTATCCCATGTTTTCTGCTCAAACTTCTCAACTGGTTTTCAAATGGTTTTCAACTCTGGGGGATTGTGTCCACTATTTCCTCTAGACAACAGTGAGGACTGACTTTGTTGAGGTGACCAGAATGCAGACTGCCTACAAGACAGAGCTGCCAAACTTATACCACCCTATTTATTTCTAAAGATATTCTAAAGATATACCATTATATAGTAGCTTCCTATTTAAAAAAAAAACATCTAAATCTCTTAGTCCAGTTGAAAAACCCAGAAACAGCAAAATTCACACTGAGTAGCTTGGTCATTGTCTCTTGTTCCTTGAAGGAAGGGATCTGGCCTTCAAATACACCAACTTTAAACCTGTGTACTCTGGTTACTGCATGCAACTTCTCCATATTGTATCTATCCTGTTTATCTATTCCACATACAATTGTAAAATCCCATGTTATAGAGGAAAGAGAAAATAGAACTCTCCGTGTCAACCAATCAACCAATAAAAGCACATAAGGCATGGTCAGCATAAGCCTTGCATATACACACAAAATTCAGGTAGGTACAATGAAAATGGAGAACAGTGGGGGGCTCCTACGTATTAGACTAAGGGTTGCAGAGAAGGTTACAGGATCTTTTCTTCCGGTAGTTGTAATGTAGGAAGATGGCTTAGTCTGTGAATTGACCTAGGTAATTTTTTGCCCGAAGACATTTTCCCTAGGAATTATAGTTCTTTGTAACTCTTAGTGACCTGGAGGAGATCAGAATCATTCTACACGAGTGTCTGCCTTACATCCTGTAGTCCTGCTGAATCATCTATTTTGCACACTACTTTTGAAAGAGATAACTGAATTTTACCATAGTCCCTGCTTTCTTTTACTTTTCTGAACTTTTCATGGCTCAGAAAAAAGAACTGGCATTTAACATTTCAGTCAAGAATGGTTATATTTGGGGATAGACTATTTTTTAAAATGTTCATCATGTATAACAACTTAAACTTGAAAATAAATAATTCCACATTAAGCCATAATATTTCCAGCATGACACATGTGTTGCAAAAATATTTCAATGCCTGTGCTCTCAAGCACAATCATAAAATAAACTAGAAATTTGGCTCAGAGAAGACAGAACAGGAAACAAATGGATGTTAGTCGTAGGAAAGGAACACATGATTAAAGAGCTGAAATAATACCCTAATTTGTAAAGGAAATTGCATCTGGAGTTCCAGATGCAAAGTCAATTCATATCTTTTAAAGATGTTTGACCAAATGACAAGAGAAGTCCAATCAGTGCTTATAAATAATGAGCCATTCCGGAAGGAATAGGAGATTAGAGTCCTTCGCTGTGAAAGAAACCAAGAAAATGAAAAAGGAGAGGAGAAGTTGTGTGTGTATATAAAGATTTCCAGAAGTTATATGTCTGAGTGGCTGTCGGAATTAGGCAACATGTGTTTATTCCTGAGTGAAGTCTTGACTGTGTCTAAAAGAGGGAGTAACATGACAACTGTAGCATTTAAAATCACCATACGGAGGTGCCTGGGTTGCTAAGTATGTTGAGCATCCGACTCTTGATTTCGGCTCAGGTCATGATTCCAGCCGTCGGGGGATCGAGCCCCAGCATCAGATTCCAGGCTGAGATGGGAGGCTGTTTAAGATTGTTTCTCTCTTTCTCTCTCCGCTCCTCCCTGTTCATGCTCTCTCTAAATAAATAAAACCATCATATGGATTTTTCCTACTAAATAAGGGTTGGCAAATTTGCTATTGGTGTATTTCAGGGAAGCATTACTCTATCAGTGAAAATCAACCCTTGCCTATCCATTTGCCAAATCCTAAATGAAAAATTTAGGTCAGGGAAAAGGAAACAAAATTAAGATAAAAACAGAGAGGGAGACAAACCATAAGAGACTCTTAAATACAGAGAACAAACTGAGGGTTGCTGGTGCAGTGTTGGGAGAGGGGGATGGGCTAAATAGACAATAGGCATTATGGAGGGCACTTGTTGGGATGAGCACTGGGTGTTATATGTAAGTGATGAAGTACTAAATTCTATTCCTTAAATTACATTATATGTTAACTTAGATTTAAATAAAAAATATTTTTTAAAAAAGATTTTAGGTCAGAGTAAAAATAATCATGTTACAGTATCCACAATATTATAATCTGAAAAATAAAAGATGCTGTTTCTAACTACTTAAGATGCTCATGAAAAGACTTTGAAATAGTTGATTTATTTCCATTTTTAAGTGAAAATGTTATGAAATGAGGTTTTAGCTAACAGAAACTTATCTGTAACAATAAATAAATGTGCTTCTATCATATGCCAACACTTAGGTATGCATGTTGGGGGGTGTGGGATGCTATAGTGAGAGTGGGTGATATTATAACTATTGGATATATTAAATCCACCATATTCTAATGATCAGAGGCTCCTCTGATGGAACATTTCGATGACTTATTTGATAGGTAAATGTATTTAAATGCTAAAATAGTACTACTCCAGTAGCTTCTATGGGCCAGCTATTATGAGCAACACCTGGAGCTCATTAGAAACGCAGAATCTGAGGTCCCATCCAAGACAGTGAAGCAGAATTTCCAGGGTGGTGCCCAGGATTCTGTGCCAGCATTCACTATTTCTTCCTACTACTGTATCTACCAATAGGGTAAGTTGTTGAAATAATCTCCTTAAAACAGAGGTGTATATGGCTCTTATGCACCCAGGGTCCTCCCTCAGCCTTGGGGGCATCTCTGGTAATTCTTGAGTCTTTTCCATCCAGGATGTCCAGTTTTATGTTTGAGAATTTCCATCCTGTGACACCAAACTAGTCCCTGTGATTCCAGCTTATACCAGAAACCCAGACCTTTGAGGTACAATGCTATTTACTTCTCCTGTGCTTCCAGTTGGCAAATGGTGGTTGCCATTTCAATGCTAATCTCGGGGTTATGGTACTATTCTCTTTTTGGCTTGGCCCTACCATCCCCTGCTTAACTTACTCCCTGTATTAAATTCTGCCATTTTTAAATACTCAAGAGTGATGTTTCTTTTCAAGGTTGAACACTAAGTTATAAGTGTGTCATTTCTAATTCTCTCTCTTTTCCTCTTGTCCCCTCTTCTGTTTCAGTATTTTTAAAAATTTAGACTTCTAAGTCAATCTTTTTATCTCCTAGCTTCCTATCTCTGTGACCTTGAGGAAGTTCTGTTTCTGGTCCAGTTTCTTCAGCTGTGAAATAGGAAAAAAGTTTCCTACATTTTAAGAAATAATGTAAAAGACCGTGGTTGAGCTCACTGAATTTAGAGACAAATCATAGAACTCAAATTCTGATTCCATCCCTTTCTAGCTGTGTGATTTAAGCAAGTAGGCTTACTTGATATATGTAAGCCTCTGTTTCCTCCATGAAATATGATTATTATAAAATTCTCACAGAACCATTCTGAGGACTAAATGAGATGACAGACATGAAACATTTAGTAGAGCGCTCGGTAGTTGTTACCATAATGGCCATAATGATCATTATCACAATTACCATAATATTTGTAAATCAGGGAGAATCTTGCCAATAGTATCCCATTTTTTTTTCTCCTTTCTTTCTGCTTCTTTTTATCACCTCCCTATTTCTACTTCTGAAGTACTTATAAACTTACAAACTTACATTTTTTTAACTTACCTATAAAGCTCTTTCTATAAAATTTTAACATTAGGTAAAACCAAAGATAACACTACAGTGTTCCTAATGTCATTATTCTCAGTCCACCACAAATGCTCATCACAGGCGGAAGATAAGTAACTTGTAATACATTCACACAATGGTGCATTAACCAGCAATGAGAACGCATGAAGCACAACTACAAGCAACAAGGTGAATTAATCCCACCCACAATGCTGAGCAAAAGAGACCAGATATCAGAAGGTTTATGAATGATCTTTTTTACATAAAGTTCAAAAACAGGTGGACTATGAGAAGTCAGTAAAATGACTGTGTCTTGGTGACTAGAAGGGGGCACTTCTCAGGTGGCCAGTCATGTTCTGTTTCTTGAGTGCACTGCTTATCACACAGGTGTACTCAGAGAAAATTCACATAATTGAACACCTATCTGTGCATGTTTCTCTATATGTTTTAATTCAATAGAGATACACACACACACACAAAAGACAGGAAAACTACCTGTTGTCTAGTACTGTGTCTAGAATCAATTGTTTTATGTTTATGGCTACCAAGTTATGTTCCCTTCTAATTACTCTCAATAGGAACAAAATATACTTCTACTTGACTTCTTTTCTGCTACTTGCTTTTCTGCTTCACTTTGTAGTACATGAATGAGATCAGCTGCAATTGTCATTAACTGTATCTCACAGTTCCTGGGGGAAAACACAAATTGAATACGGTAGATGGAGTGTGGAAAAAACATCCAACGTCAACATGGCAAAAAGCACTGTTTCTACTCCCACTTCTTTGCTCGCTTACTAAAGCCTTGTGAGAAATCACAAACCCTCCCCGCACGTCAGTTTTTTTTTTCATCTATAAAATACCATTGATGATATCTGTGATGACAAAATACTGCATGGCCATCTCCCCAGAGCTGTATACAGAAACAAATGAGGCGGTCCATGTGAAAGCTTTTTGAAAGGTGAATGTGCTGTATGGACCCAACATTAATAGAAGTAAATGTATGTAAGACCCTCCACGATGTGTTCACATCACAGTTTCTTTAAAGGCACACAACTTTATGCTAACATTCCTGTCGACCTTACACATCTTACTTGTCTAATTCAGATGTCACTTTCTCTGATTTCATCCCTCCTCCAAGGAAGAATAATTTTCTCTATATATGTTTCAATGAATCTTAGGCATACTTCTCTCCCAGAATGAATAAGTTATTATAGTTCATTTTTCATGATCTGTTTCTGTGATTTTCCTTACATAACGACTCTGGCTTTTCATCCTAATAAATGCCTAACAAATCACAGAACAGAGACTTAAGATACCTGAGATTCTTTAAAGAGTTTTAGACTTAACTGATTTACTTACACTCATTCTACTTGTTCTTATATACTCCTGTATTATATGGTTTTCAAATGTATGCAAACATCATGTTTACTTCCCTTGCATGGACTTAGGAACACTTGGCACCAACTCAATAAACTCTCATACTGTGATTACAGGGCAACAAACCCACTAGTTCCCATTGTACAAGCTTTCTATTGCAGGGTGGGAAATGCTTGAAAACCCTCAGTTAGTGGAAATGCCATCGAAGTTATAATGACCTTTGTTACAAAGGGGGTGAATCCAGTGGCATTTTGGAGCTCTCTTGTATTGTAACTGAATACTTCATTTCCTTTTCAATTTTTTTTTTATTTTGACCTTTGTCTCCCCACTGTATACTGTATTTAGGCTTGAATGGTTCAGAGAAACTGTATTTTCCTTAAGATTTGACCTACAACATCAGAAATTCAGGATTCTGGTCACTTTGTGGAGATGAGACCTGAGGTATAAACAGAGGTCAGATGTCAGCACAAAAGGCAAGCTGGAACAAAAATACTCACCACAGATGACTTAGCTATGAAATAAGCTCTTACTATAATGTAAGTAACATGGCAGGCTAGTGTTTGAGAACCTGGCTATTTAATTAAGAAGTGAAGAAGATCCAGAATCCCATCCAACTGTGATGTAAAGGCAACAGATATGTTCACTTTGGTCCAATGAGAATTTTGATCATCACTTTCTGGAAGGATAATATATGCACTTTAATTGACTTTGTACAGATATGAAAGTCCAATCAGAAAATATTCCTGGGGTGCCTGGGTGGCTCAGTTGGTTAAGCATCCGACTTTGGCTCAGGTCATGATCTCACGGTTTGTGAGTTTGAGCCCCATATAGAGCTCTCTGGTGTCAGTACAGAGCCCACTTCATATCTTCTGTCTCCCTCTCTCTCTCTCTCTCTCTCTCTCTCTCTCTGTCCCTCTCCTTTCTCTCTCTCTGGCTCTCAAGGACTCTGTGCTGACAGCTCAGAGCCTAGAACCTGCTGTGGATTCTATGTTTCCCTCTCTCTCTCTCTCTCTCTCTCTCTCTCTCTCTCTCTCTCTCTCTCTCTGTTCCCCCTCTGTGCACACACTCTCTCTCTCCCCCCTCAAAAATAAAATTAAAAAAAATATATTTGGTTGGTTCCCTCTACACAATATTGAAATCTTCAGATCTCAGTCTCCCTGTCTCATCCTTAACATGTTTTTTTCTAAACTGTCCCAAAGTGACAATTTATAATAAGCAAATGGACTGAATTAAACTAGAGTTTTCTTCAAAGAAATGAGTTCTGTTAAGTTCTGATTTCAAACATTATATTTTATTGTCATATCATGTGTTTTGTCATGAATCTGAAATTACTGTAGCCATACATCTCATGTAAGATGAGAATATATCAAGTTTTAGGAGTCCTAATTCCACTGCAACCTGTTTCAGGTAAAATGCTCAGAATTCCAAGAAAAATTCAGAGAATAAATTTTCTTATAATCCATTTAATCCTTTATAATTGGTTTAAGGATATGTTTATTGGCAACGCTGTCTTATTCACTTTGCTCTACCACGAAAGGGTCCATACAGCTCTATGTATTACACACAGGATGTGCGCAAAATTTGCTTACTTTATACTTGTGCTCTACCTCTCTAGGTCTCTCAAATGTAAATAAACTTATAATTTTTTTTAAAAAACTCCCTCTCTCTCACTTGTGCTCTACCTCTCTCTGTCTCTCAGATATAAACTTAAAAAATTTTTTATTTGCTTACTTCAGAAATCATGCCAGATTTTCTGTTTAACAATATAGATTATTTCCTGATTATAATACCAAAAAATTTAAGGTAACCATTCACATTGTTCAACAAATGAATTTTATCTTTCTATTTCAGAGGCTACGTGCTACCTATCAGCAGTTACCTCTTTGACAACAGAGCTGACAAATATGCCATTTGAACTACTCCACTGGTACCATCTTTCTATTTTCAATATTTGACTGGAATATAGTTATGGATATTTCATCAAGTTCAAAAGTCAAGGAAAGAATGTCCATAATGGTAGAGAAGTGGTGGAAAAAAAAATCTGTCCTAACTTTTACATATTCATGAAATGTATATTCTTTTCTGCCTATATGGTGAAGCATTCAAAAGTCTTTCCTCCATTCAGACTTTCAATCTTCTCACGTCTTGAATCTTTCCACAGTTTACACATGGGATAAATGTAAATGCAGAAATGTATTTGGAGGAGGAAGAGGAGGAGAAGAAAAAGATTTCCACACAGTATCTTTCCTTGAGTATGTTGTGTTTGTCAGACTGCCTTTGTGTTACTCGCTCTCAAGAAAGGTACAAGGAATGAGACCTTGCAGAAGACATTTCCATCCTAAATTTGCAAAGAAAATTTTTCTCCTTACACAGTAAACTTATGACATCAACTTTCAAATATGTATCTGAAAAGGGATTAGGAAAGTTCTGGTCTATATTAATTCTAGCTCATGAACTAAAATGGTAATCAAATGAAGTTATTTTGGTTTTGGTTATGATCTATTTATTTGGTTCAAAGGCAAATTCAGCATTACATGTATATCCTCTCTAGTTAATGTCATGCACCTGCAAAGAGTAAATTTAATCTTTAAGGGAAAGAATTCTGAGAGGTTTTGTTTCCATTTTACTTGAGTTCCTTTTCCTCAAATGTGGACTATAGGATATAACAGTTGTTACAGATGACCAATAATAAAATCACAACTGATTAAGATAAATACTACTACCTACTTATGTAACCCAGTAGAATTTTATTCCTTACTTTACATTTGAGCTCTAGTTAAGTCTGCTATCATGGCTTACGTGTATATTTTAAGATACTCCATGCTGTTATTAAGCCATATGTCACCAGAAAACAAGAGCTATGACAGTGAGGGTTCTTGTAGCTCTATGACCTTGGCTGTAGCCTTTCTAACACTGCATTCCTTCTTCAGTTGAATAAATAATGAGTTTAAGTCTCTTTAAATCTGTAGATTTTCCAGGGGCACCTGGGTGGTTCAGTCAGTTAAGCATATAACTTCGGCTCAGGTCAAGATCTTATGGTTCATGAGTTTGAGCCCCACATCAGGTTCTGTGCTGACAGCTCAGAACCCAGAGCCTGCTTCGGCTTCTGTGTCTCCTCCTCTCTCTGCCCCTCCCCTGCTCCCTCACTCTCTCTCTCTCTCAACAATGGATAAACATTTTATAAAAACTTTAAAAAAATTAAATCTGTAGATGAGGGAAATCCCTTTCAACTTTTTTGTACCTCCTTGCAATTTATTTGTTGAATAAACAAGTTCTGGATTTTGCCTATTGCATTCCAGTGGTGTTAATATGTCCCTTTGTCCATGCACTTCCTAGAAAATGCTAGTTAAACGTAGGTTTGACCAAATTCAGATCTAGTTTTTTGGGAAAAATATTTTAGGTAGTACTGTCTTCTTTTACCCGGAGGTCCATAATGTCTGGCTGCTTTTCTTGTTGTGATGTTAGTAACTGTTAGAAATCTCTGTAGAAATGATGAACTCAGCAATGATTATCAAGTTTGTTTTGGAGGGACAGATTCAAAATATACGGTGAGGCTGTAAAAAACTATTTGTGTTCAATTTATCCTTACTTCCTCTTCTATTAAATAAAAACTATAAACTTCTATCCCCTTCTCAAGATTCTTGGCCAATAGAAACAATAAACAAAAATGAAATGGATAGAAACACACAACTTTGCACAGGTAATTTAAAATGAAAATAATTTCCAAGGTCATGAAAGGAAAAGAGAAAGGCAAATAAGAAAATAAAACTGTAGCACATACTCAAAGTACTTAATTTTGTTACCACCTTGGTAAGCACCCTCATCTGAGAGCTTTCCATTCCCGGAAACTAACTAACTAACTAACTAACTAACTAAATAAATAAATAAATAAATAAATAGAAGGCAACATTCCTGCATACTTTCCTGAGAAATTCAGTCTATTAGCCTTTCCAAGAAAGCTTTGAAAATGTTTTTTACTGTACTGCACATGTGAGTGACACTTTCTACCTTCAACCCTAACAGGAAGAAAAGAATTTACCAGATGTAGCAATGACATCAGAGTACATGGAAATGAAGTGATACCCACCATAATGTTGGCACCAGGGGCAAAAGAGAAGCCTCATTATAAGCTTTCCTCATTATAGTGAGAAGGAACTATGTGTCTGCATTGTGGAATGGAGTGATAGGGCTGCAGCCATAGCACAAGTTGCTAAGTCTTGGGAGTAGAATAAAGGCTCTGCTGTCATCTTCCAAAGCCATCTGTGCAATACATAATTGCCTATGACTCTTCTCTTACACTATGCCTATTTGATCTTTTGGCATGTAGGGTAGCACATTAGGCATAGTCCCAAAAGAAGTAATTCCAGCTAGAGAGTACAAGTATGTCTGTATCTGAAGTGTAAGGCACTGAAATGAGTAATTACAAATCAGACAGGAAGAGAAAATGTAAGCCAGGTCTCAACAAGGGAATCCTAGAAAACTCTACTGGGAAGATTCTGATATGGAAGAGGGCAGTACACCACTTTTGTGTTCCAAAAGTTTAAGTGAAACTTATTTGTAACTCCAAATACATTTCTTCATAGAAAGAAAATTTCACACAATGATCAGTGTTCCCAGGCAGTCTAGAAGTTGGCAATGTTAGAAGGGGCTATTTCTTTTATCATGCAATCATCCATCCACCCATCCATCCATCAGGCAATGCATGGAAAATGGAATTACTTGTCATCATTAAAGTTTAAGGATGTTTACTTTCATTATATAATACGTTAAAATGTTTTATAAACAGTAAGTTTCCTTCTAAATATAAAGGGTTGCTGTTATGGGCTCAGTTGTGTCTCCTCAAATGTATATGCTGAAGCCCTAAACCCTAACACCTCAAAATACGAGTGTATTTGGAGATAGAGCCTTTAAAGGGGCAATTAAATTAAAATTAGACCAACAGACGGTCTTAATCCAATCTGATGGAAGCCTTCATAAAAGGAAGGGATTACAACACAGACACCAGAGGTGTGTATGAAACGGCAGCAAAAGGGCGGTTATCTGCAAGCCAAAGAGAGAGACCAAAGAGAAACTTGATCTTGGATTCCCAGCCACCAGAATTGTGAGAAAATAAATTTCTGTTGCTTAAACCACACTGTCTGCAGTGTTTTGTATAGTAACCCTAGGAAACAAATACAGGTGCTATCATTATTATTTGAAATTAAAATAGCAACAAAGGTTAAAGTCACTCTAAGTCCTATTAAGCCAAACAAATTTTTAATACTCTAGGCTATCATAAATTCAATTGTCCTAAAAGGAGAAAGTTCTCCTAAAGGAGAAAACTCTACAAGCACTATTTCTTTTCTATGTAATGAAAGGTCATTTCTATGGTAACCAAGTCTCTTTACCATATAGAATTTCGTAAACATGTTTGTGTTAATTTCATCATAGAACCCTGCAAAACCCTGAAGTTTCTAGTTACCAAAAAGATTTTGGAAGCTATTTTTAAGTACACGTACCATAAAATATAAATATTGCTAAAAGGTTTACCTAAAAACTTTTATCCCACTTACATCTATCTAAATCATTTGCTTCCAACTATTACTTGTGACCACTTCATGAGACAGTAAACAAAGTCAGCTATCATTCCAAATTCTTGCTGAGAAATATTTCTAAGAGATTTAATGTGAACTTATTTAACTAGCAAACCAGGCAGAATAAAAGTATGTCTACATTATGTTCAATAACTCTAAAAAGAGGACTATTTTAATTAAACCAATGAACAAAGTAGCTTCAATACCAAATATTTTTCCAGATCATGTGAACCTGAAATACACTTGGATTAGTTTCTGTTATAGTTCTGTTATAGAGAACTTTGGGAATACTTCATTTATAAGTCCTCAGTTTTAAGCCAATTAAAAGGGTGCTTTAGAAGTTAATTTTAGCAATACCATCTGGAGGTAAAAAAAAAAAAAATCACAAGTCTATAAAATGCATATATGGACAAACATACAGACACAAATATTATAGATTTTATCTTAATATCTTACCCGTGACACAGGTATGATTATGTGAAACTATGTTATAAAAAGAACAATTCCAAATTGTGTTTCTGGAAGATGGACAAAATTAAGCTTACCTGCTTGGATAGCTAAAGATTCTTCTATTATTTGTGGCAAAGTCATCTAAGGCTTTTCATTAGCCCAATTTCCAAATACTGTTCTCCACCCCCGTACCCAGGAGAATTAGTCCCTTAAAGTTTGCATTTCAAAGAATAGCTCTTAATTGCTAAAGAAGATGGCATTAGAAAATGTTCACCATGAAGACACAGAGAAAATATCCAAGTTTTCTCCAAGGAGTTTTGGCTTGCAATAATTTTTTTTAATGTTTATTTTTGAGAGAGAATGAGAGAACAAGCTAGCAAGCAAGCATGAGGTGAGGTGGGGTGGGGCTGAGAGAGAGGGAGACACAGAATCCAAAGCAGGCTCCAGGCTCCTCTCTTGTCTGCAGAGCCCAACCCAGGGCTCAAACTCACAGGCTGTGAGATCCTGACGTGAGGTGAAATCGGTTGCTTAACCGACTGAGCCACCCAGGGACTCCTAGAATAGTTACTGTTTAAATTTTTCCTTTCCTTAAGCGCAAGACAATTCTGCTTCTAACATTCTGATCTTTGACTAGGTCTACAAGCATTTTGAGATGAGTTGGGGAGCTTTAGAGATTGTTAAAGATAGTTGGGATTTGAATTGCTTCTAGAGCCTCCTTTAAGGTTTTGGAGACATTTGCAAGACAAAGACGCTATTTCCAACTCCCCAAAGAACTGAATTGCAGCGTGAATATCTAGGGAGTGACCTACCTTTTCCAACTTGCTTCTTTTAATGTGGGATATTTTCAGCTAAGACAGGAATCTAAAGATTTCCAGAGCTTCATGGTTTAATACACTATGTCCTTGAAAAAAAAATCTGTGTCAAGAGTACAAAAAAAAGGCCTTCTGAGTGCAAAGTTCAACCTTGGACCAATTTACCTTAAAAACCTCTACTATTGCTTCTATCAACTGTTGAACACTGGCCTTCAGCTGATCATTTGTAGAAGAGCCTAGGAGAAATTATGGTCAACCATTTCTTCTGTGAAGGGGCATTTTCTTCAGGAGACTGTCTGGCTCATCTGATAATGGCAGTTTAATTACAGGTGGGAAGAACACCCCTTAGCAGTCAGTCAAGGTCCCTGTGAGATTGTGAAGGACCACTAGTCTTTCCAAATGTTGTAGAATCTTCTCAAAGTAGAGGCAAAAGAGCTTTGTCATTTCATCTTTTTACGGGAGTCCCTAAGACTAGGTGCCACACTAACTTCATGTTCTCTTTTTAAACTGATCTTTCCATACGTGCCAATAAGGCAATTGTTTAGGATGAGAGTTCTCTAAGAGATTCTTCATATATAGAAGTCTGTCCAATTCAAAGGATCCATCATCTGTCCATTAGTCAATAGGATCTTATATTTATCTCAATAGTCACTCAAACCAGTAAGCCTTTTTATGGCTTAACCATGGATGCAGGAAGCATCCCAAAACAGATGCAGCCCTTTTACGATCTAAAAACTCACTCCCTGAAATAGCCTAAGAAAGCAAAGGACTTTGTTATTGCAGGCAGTACGAATGGTGTGGTGAACATGGAGTCTCTAGTTTACCCCCAGAATAGGAGACATCTCCAGGCAGGGCCTACTAACCTGTGACCCCCAGGCTGGCACTCGTGGAATGGGACTGTCCAGCACTAATGAGACATAAAGGTTGAAATAACAAAAGACTCTTATAGTCTAGACCCCTTATGACAAACTCCCCCAAGAGCCATAGTATTTAGACAATAACAGTACTGTTTGTCTTCATGTCTCAGAACCCCAGTCTGTTTGAGTAGCCACCAGGACGCACACTAGTATGCCTACCTTCCTGCTGGTGGAGACCAGAGAATATTCTCAGAGGTCACAAAGCCAAGCTCTCAAGACAGAGCAAAATAAAAGGAAATCGCATCCCTATTTTCCCCACATCCACATTAACAGCTTTAGCTAAGCCTTGAGTGTCTCAGAACCAAACTAAGAACTAAGATGAACATGTTTCTGGGTTGGGTATTGTGTGTTTTATAGAATACCTTATTGCAGTTTTTTTTTTAATTTTTTAATGTTTAGTGTTTAATGTCTCTTTTGAGAGAGACAGAGAGACCGAGCGAGCAGGGGAGGAGCAGAGAGACAGAGAGGGAAACAATCTGCAGAAGGCTCCAGGCCCTGAGCTGTCAGCACAGAGCTCAACCTGGGCCTCAAACCTCCGAACCATGAGATCATGACCTGAGCCAAAGTCAGACACTTAACTGACTGAGCTACCCAGGCACCCCTGGCACAGTTTTCTTGAGGTTGGCAAATGACCAAGTATCAATCTAACCCATGACCAACTTCTAACATGGAAGCTGCCTTTGAGTTAGGTGGCAAGCACTCTAACAACCTTTAATGCTCAAACCATGCCCACCAATTTTGCAGCTTTGGCTTCCAAGATGTTCCTTAGCAACAGCCTTTACCTTGTATGCACATTAACTCACAGCGTGGACAGTCTAAACAGACAGGAGTCTGGAAGTACCATAAACTAATTAGTCTGTGAGACTAGCTCAGCTCAACAGCAGGCTTCTAGGGCCTAAGCCTGCTTTCTACCCTATGGTTTTTCCCTTATGACAAATGACACAAGAGACAAAGAAAACAATGACCATCTCTGGAAGGAAAAGGATCAATAAAAACCAATAGGACTCCTAACAAATCTTTAAGGGAGTTGTTATGCTCAAGGATCTAGTTTCAGAAATATTTCTTCCTGTTA
Source organism: Cryptoprocta ferox (assembly GCA_028646485.1). NCBI lineage: Eukaryota > Metazoa > Chordata > Mammalia > Carnivora > Eupleridae > Cryptoprocta > Cryptoprocta ferox. The sequence goes on along the minus strand of CM053573.1, from coordinate 129,388,344 downwards.
ATCTAAATTTAGAGAAGAAAACAGAAAGGGACGTTCACCACCCTCTTTTCCACTGGACTCTGCAGCCAGAGATTTGGAGACTGATGTGGACAAGAAGTTTTACTTTTTGCTGGGTTTTTGCCTGAAGTTCCAGGATTTCTCAACTGCAATAGCCCCAGGAGCAAGAGTGTCTCTTTGTGGTCACCAGCGGTAGGAAAAGAAAAACTTTTCTTTCTTCCCTTCTGGGTTCTTTGGCTGGTCTAATAGTTAAATGGACATAAGGCAGATTAACAGGAGAAAAACAAATTTTGTAAATGGGAGCTCCATAAAAATCTGAGGCCCAAAGGGTAGCTAGGCTCCATGCTGACCTAAGGAAAGGGGAAGAAGTCTGGAGATACAAGGAAGATCATTCACAGGAAGGTGAGAGTGGAGACATTTGGAAAACAATGGCTCCCTGTCATGAAGTTTCTTTGGTAAAAAGCTATCTTCTGGTAACAACGATTTCCTGGTACAGGTCCCCTTTCCAATGTAAATTTAAGCAGTTGAGGGGCAAGTAAAGAGCTTTTCCTGAATCTGCTGTGTTTTGGCTGGCTTTAGCTGAAAATAATACTGATGCCAAGGAGGTATATTTTGGGGTGGTAAAATCTGCTCCCCTTCATTCACTTAGTAGTCAGTAGCTGGTATCTACAGATACCAGTGCTAAGTCCAACAGACTTCATAACAGGCAATTACGTCTTTAATAAATCCCCCAAAGAGGTCATAGAAGAAATTGTTTCCAAAGCGATAAGATAAGTGTTAAATTTTAGAGTGAGGCCCCTATTTCTTGCAGGCTGGTCCTTGCTTACTCAATGAACTGTCAATCCTCCAATCAACAGGCTTTTAAGGTAGGCCTGCACTGTCCCTTGACAATTAAGTAGAAGAAGTAACAAAAAGTTCTTTCTCAAAGACAGATTGGATAATAGAAGTTTTCTACTCTTCTAGATATAGTAACTACTTGTAATAATGAAAAGACATCTGTTATGGATGTTTGTAGCACACAGTATGGAGGAATAAGAATAGAAGAGCATTTTTACCTCAAAGTAAATTCAAGAGTAGATACTGCAAGGAGAACCCATGCAGGGCCTGGAGTCAGTAACTTTTGTTCAAATTCCATTTCTATCTTTCAAATGTTATTTTTTCTTCCTTTCTTCCCTTCTTCCTTTCTCGAAAGCTCTACACCCAACATGGGGCTTAAAGTCACGGCCCTGAGATCAAGAGTTGCATGCTCTACCGACTGAGCCAGACAGGTCCCCTGATGCATTCCATGTGGGGGCCTCCCTTCCATTTGGTCATGGAGTTTCAGGGCTGTGCATCCCTGGAAACAGACCCAACAAAAGGACAATATTTTGGTAATTTTTGCTGTTAATGATATTGTCAGCTTTTAAAACTTATAAGTTGTTATTATTAGTTGATTATTCTAAATATTCACTTTCCTATCTAATTGCGTATTTCTAATTTTGCATATACTAAGTAAGTATCAGCCAAGAAAGGTATGTAGATCATAGCTGTTCGACAAACAATATAGTTATGACTCAAGGTAAAGGAGTTCTCAACTCGAGGAAATTTTGCCTCCTGGGATCCATTTGACAATATCTGGAGACATTTTTGTTGTTCTCACAAGGGGGCAGGGTTACCAGTATACCAGTGGTTAGAAGGTAGGAAGGTTGTATAACATCCTAAAATACACAGGGCACCCCCCCACATTCAAAAATTATCCTGCCCAAAATGTCAATAGTGCCTAAGTTGAGAGACTGACAAAGTTGTCCATTCCTTCAAAATTAAGAGGTGGTAAACCAAGACTCTGAACCAAGTATATCTAATTACAAAGTTCATGCTCTTTCCACTACATTACTCAGATTGGTTTTAATATTGAACTCTTTTCTAGCAGCAGCACCAACATCAGTGGAACAAGTTAGTCTCAATTGTATGGTACGTTAATGGTCATTGCACTTACATTTGTAATGTTCTGTAATGAAAAAGAAAAAATCGATGTGTATGCTACTATGTTGGATATGCTGTATGAATAAAGGGGAAGCAGATAAGCAAGACAGTACCAGCCCCTTTCCGGTGCTGGCCCTAGTTAATGGCACCATGTGGCACTCAGTTACGCGAACTACACCCTAACAGCCATCCTTAACTTCATCCCCTTCCTACTTTACCATATTTAATCCATGATTTATTTAACCCACTCCAAGTTATCATCCACTACTACTGCTCTAGCATTCACATTGGTGCATCCAGGCTATAGTACAGTGAGAATAATCCTTTGCAATATACATCTGAACATGACACTGTCTTGATTGCTTATCCCTACACTAAACTAACTGCTCACCCTTCGCTCCCCCCCTCCACCCCAGCTAAAACCACACAATGATCTCCAATTCATCTTAGGATAAATAGCCAAAATCCCCAACATAGCCTACACTGTCCTCTTAGTCACACATGTGCCTTTCTTTATAGAATCACCTGCCATCTTTCTCATCCTTGATGCTCTAGCCACTGGTTCTCTTGGAGTTGACATAAACATGTCACTTACTTCTCATTGCAAGTCCTTGCACTAGGCTTAAAACATTCTGCTTCTCACTCATTTTTTATCTAAAACATGTCTCTCACTTCTTTGGCTAGGTCACAGTCTCCCATTCTAGGTTTTCATAGAACTACAAAGATCTCTTCGGTGAACTCATCACAGCTATAGTTTTACATTTATACATGCAATTATTTTCAAAAATTCTTCTGTACTGTCAACTTCATGAGGACCTGTACTCTGTTAACTTTGTTTGAAAAGCAAAGCGTACTGGAAGTCCAGCCCCAATCTTTGAGAAATTGACAATAAATGGGGTTCAACGAATACTTGTTAAATGAATTAGTGCATAAATAAGCATAAGAATGCGTGGGTTAATGAACAAATGAGAGTAAAGGCCTAAATAGACTTTAAGTATGAGCCTTAATGCTCATATAACAAACTCTGCATTAGGTCTGATAGAGCTAAGTCAGAGCCAACAAGGTGTTAGGCAACCAGAGATGTCTAAATCAAAATGGTCACTCTGACCCCCCCCCCAAATTCAAGAACTATTGGGGAAACTGAGTTTTTCTGCAAAATGAAGCCTTTTAATTTGCACTCTCCTGGGAACCAGTCAGTTATTTTCCAAACATTTCCAAAGCAGAACATTTTAAGCCTTACAGGATTACTACTAGTAAAAATGAGACTCACATTAGTGAAGACAGTTCCACAGATTCAAATGCATATGGAAAAAAAATTTTTTTTAAAGATAAAGAATTCTCCAAAAGACCCAGAAGCCCAAATCCAAGGTGACTACTCATGATCCAGCAGAGACAACAGGTCTTTTGGCATCAAGCCTACATCCTAAGTGACCAAGCCAAGAACAGTATACTTTGAGCAGTGTGGAGCCTTGGACCCAAGCCATGCAGAGCCTGACAGCCCATTCAAGGTAAGAAAACACAAAAGATGAAAAAAAGCAGAATAATGCCTCCTGCATCTTTATGGAATCATGGTTCAAATACAAGAACTTGTTCTCTCTAAATGGCATGTAAAATGCAATGCTAGATTCTGAATTTAAGGCATCAAGAGTTTGTACTTGACTTTAGGATGTGTGTGTGTGTGTGTGTGTGTGTGTGTGTGTGTGTGTGTGTGTTTTCTTATTCTAACAGTGCATTCTCCAAATTGTAGGTTATCTCAACTTAAAATAACCTTCCTCTAAATCTGCCACATAGGGTCTCTTAAAAATGTTATGCAACCTAAGATCCAACTCTTATTCTTTTGTTTTTGCAATGACATTTTTTCAAACATTTACCATTATGCTGCCAGTGAGTGCCCATAAAACAATTAAACTGGGTTGGCTTTTCCCTAACTTGCTCCAAAGTTGATGACTCTAGGATCTGCTAGAACATAAACAAAGGGCAGTTGTCCCCTTGATCCTTCTTGCTTTTAATGTATCTTCATACAAATGAAAAAGATTGCCCAGCCCTTTCTAAAGCTGAAAGCCAGCCTTAAATGCCTAAGTGACATGACCCTAGACAGCCACAGACACCTTAGGACAATGTGATGCTGAAATCAGAAGCGCTCATTGTTTTACATCATGAAAAGTCTCACTGTGCCTTTTTCAAACAAACTAACACAAAGTGGTGACCCACTTGACCTGGCTGACACTTCTTAGGGCAAACAAAAGGCAAATTGACTCCTTCTTCTACAGTAATAACAGCAATGACAACATAATTGGTATCCAAATGGCACCTTTCACAGGAACTGCGATAAGGCTCCACATCAAAGACCAGCTCACCATGAAAAATTCCAAGTTTAGCACTAGATTTGGTCTTGGGTTGCTGAGTGTAAAACATTTCTGAAGTGCTGAAACATTCTAATGCTGTTGGCATTTTTCCCATTCCAACCTCTTTTGAATACAGAATTATCAGCTTAAAGCAAATACGCTTAGACAAAATGATGAAAAAAATGAGTGAACAAACGCTACTTTAACTTGGGGTACCTACAAGGCTGATGGAGTAGGATGTTGTGACACTTACCTGTTTGCATTTAGATCATGGTCCTCCCCTTGCTTTGCATCTAAGAGGGCTGACCCTGCAAACTAAACTTCCCAGAACCCTCTTCTACCTAGGTTGGGCCAATGGCAAGTACTCAGAGTGGATGATAGGAGGGAAGGTAAAACAAAGAGGAATAAGGATGTTTCTCCTCCTCCCATTCTTTAGCAGTGTTTTTGTTCTTTGAGCCGTAGTCCCTGTGACTTCACTATTGTTTCAGCTCCCATCATGCTCGTCCACCATAGTTCCAGCTGCTACCAAGTGGCTCCCACCCATGATTATACCATGTGCCCCTCAGCCCTGAAGTTGAAGGCAGCTTCTAGGAATTGCTATTTTCTGGGTTTTTCTTCCCTTCCCTGTACCTTTTCAGCTTTTCTAATACCGAGTTACTAATTCCTTATACTGCACTCCCTCTATTGAATAACTTGTCATGGTGCTTTTGCTTTTCTGGCTAAATCTTAATTGACGAGATTTCTGCTGGACCTGGAAGGAGTGGATAAATGACCAAAAAAAAAAAAATAGAAGTTGAGTAGACTTAGCATCTCTCAGCCTTGCCCTCCCTCTCTTACACACGACTGTTGTGTAAGTAGGGAGTTCTTACAATGAAAAGGTACATCAAGTTATACCCTTTCAAAGAAGCTACTAAGGGGAAGTCATTCTACCATGGGTCTTTCGCTCCCTACTCAGGGATTATTATTGCAAACAGAAGAGGAATTTGTTTTCTCTCCGAAAAACAGGTGGTGAGTGATGCTAAAGACATATATGGCACTGAAGTGTGACTGAGCCTTCTGTACTTTGGGCTTTTTGGCTCCTGGGCATAGTGTGTTGAAGGCAAATTGGACAAATGATACAAGGACACTCCATAGTGAGCCTCAATCAGTGTGAAAAAGATGCAGGTGGCCTGGCAAAGAGGCCATACTCTATATTGGTAATGAACCACATGAGAGAGAAACATTCTGATGTTAAAATACACAGCCTCCTACAGACAAATCAGTGTTAGCCCAATGATTCAAAGCCATCTTACACATACAAACCAAAATATCTTTAGGAGATAATGGATTTTACCAAATTTCATCAAGGAGGCAGGAAAGAAATACATATAAAGTAAAATTAACGAAAATTACTAATGAAAAAAAATAGCTGGACTTTATGGACCTCAACTGAGGTTCTGTTGTAGAATTAAGTCCTCATGTTCTATGGCTTGCAAAGTGGAGTCCCCCAAACAGCGACACTATTACCACCTGGGTATGTGTTAGAATGGCAAATTATTAGCCCCCACCAGATACCTACAGAATCAGAAACTATAACCATCATATTTATAGATTTTTAAAAAATTAAACTGTAATAGGTTAAATGCCATAATTCCAGAGTCAAGTAGTAGAGTTAGAATTAAAATTGGTTTTAGGACATCCTATACTATAATAGTCTGTACACATACTCTACCTGAATGCAAGAATGGCATCAAGATGATTTGACAATGTTGGCCATTAGGGTGAGTATTCCAGAGAGTGATAGGTCACTGCTGCCTCCTTCTCACTGACATAAGTAAGAACTCATGATCCCACAGACAATCCAAAATATTTCTCTGCTTTGGAAACTGGAGCATTCCGATTATGTATCTTTTGAAGAGTCCAGGACTCTGTCATCCCTGATACTGTACAGCAATACCGTGTAGTAGGCAAAGACATGATCTTCAAAAGCAGGATCTACCAATTACACACAAGTTTTTTAATCTTCCTGAGCCTACATTTCTTCATCTGGATAATGAGGGCATTAACATCACCTGAATCAGAGGGCATAATGTGGATTACTGAGAGACTGTTTGCTAACTCTTTAGCATACTTCTTGGCATTGTATTTTCTTTGTGTCTCTTTTCCATTTCTCCAAAAAAGAAGAGTTACTACAGGGCCCAGGATTCAATGGAGGCCACTGCATTGTCAGAATGCTCGTTTACAGACCAGTCATGGAAACTTCACGTTTTGTTTCATTATCTATAATAGAGTTTTCTCAACCTTAGCACGGCTGACACCTGGGGCCAGGTAATTGTTATATGGGGTGCCCTCATAGCACCTTCCTCCCATTCCCTGGTTGTGACAGACAAAAACAGGTCTCCAGACACTAGGAGATGTCCTCTGAGTGCTAAATGTACTCCCTTCTAGCCTCAGTATTAAATCAGCATTTTGTTTGAGGAGGACTGAAGGAGATGAGGGTTATTCTACCCACTTCCACAAACAACTGCAGGAAGGAGTTATTAAACGCTCACAGGGGATTTTTGCTAAACGGATTTATAACTATTCCTGCTTTGGCAGACCATTTGCTTTGACAAAGAATATGTTTACACAGAAGAAGCTAGCTGGTGAACTGGGGCAAGTAATTTAATAATTTGGGTAGAACGAGCCAACTACTAAACAAATTCTTGTGTTTTAGGTTTGCATTTCTAATTTGTTTATTTATCCATATTATGTTATTAATTCAACTAGCTCTACTCAGCACAACATAAGGCCTCCGAGAAGTTCTTGTTATTAAAATAGTACCATTTTATTACTTTATATTTCATTATAAACATAATGAATAATCCCATCCTTCCCAGACACAACACTTAATGTGTTCAATGATCGACTACCTAAAATACAAAATGGTCCACATCTGTCCCTGAGACAGACCAAGAAGCTCATATAAGTCTTATAAATAAATGGATGCATTTTGTTCAGTTCAGTTACCCCAGTTGAATCTTGGCCCCTAGTAAATAAAAGAGAGAAGACAGCCACCGGGAACTCCTAATTACCTTAATTCAATTCCTTCCGCTTTGGGGAACACCTTAGGCTAGACAGGCAGAGGTCTTCCTGGAATCCTGAGGTGAGATAGTGAAAAAGAGGAAGGAGGTAATCTGGATACAGGGCCATAGTGTGCCTCTATCTTTAAGCCTCTCTGAAGTGACCAATCTGGATTGGACTGTCTGCTTGGAGTTTCTAGTCTGGCAGAACCATCATTATGTATAATGTATAGCTCTTTGTGTTGCAGCTAACTAGGATGTGTTTATGGATTGTGTGTTTGTATCCCCCCCCCCCCAAAACACACACACACCAAAGCCTGCATGTGATAGTATTTGCAGGTGGGGGCCTTAGGACGTAATTAGGTCATAAACGTGGAACCCCCATGATGGGATTAGTGTACTAATAAGAGAACTAGCCCTTCTTCTCTGCTTTTTCATATGTGGGAACATAACAACAAGACCATCATCTGCCAATCAGGAAGAGGACCTTCATCAAGAATGTAACCATGCTGGCACCGTGACTCGACTTCCAGCCTCCAGAACTATCAAAGGTAAACGTCTGTTGTTTAAGCCCCCCAGGCTACGATGGTGTGTTACAACACCCTGAACTAAGGCTGGATATTTCTCCGAAGTTCTACAGAGCATAGTTCCCACTCTGATTTCCCAACACTGTGGCTGACTGATTTTCACACATCCACTGGCTGGAGCAATCACACACAAAAGCCTCTCAAGCTAAACTTTGGGGAAACAGAACACAGCATCTCCTAGGCAGAGATGCCACTACAGATGAACTTATTCAATATTTACTTTACCCAGGGAGACCAAGTCACAATGTGTTCTTAATTTTTTGTCTTGACATTCAGAGTAACTTTCTTTTCAATCATGGCTGACAAAATTGGATACAAAAATGGACTACCATTTCCAGAGACTCAAAATACTCTTACTATTATCTGAAAGAAAAGTGAGCTCACCCAACAGTACATTCCCCGAATGAGAAACAAGAGGCAGATGATAAACAGCCTGTGTGCCCTTCACCTTACTATTTACTTTTCCTCTGCTCTTGTTCAAATAGTTATTTAGTGGATCAAATGTTCAAATGCCAGTCTGGCAGGCACTCAAGAAAAATAAGCAGTCTCTTTTTTTTTTTAATTGTTATTTTGTTTGGTTCTTGTTTCTGTTTTAAGACCAAGAGAAAATATTCCAACGACACTGAACTGACAGAGAAGAGCAGATGTCTGCAGTTTATTCTCCTTGATTGGATTTTAATCGAATTTGCATAGGGCCTTATTTATTTTCACTTTATCATGTTGGGGAGTACAGACTCATGAAGCCAACTGAGGGTCAGTGTTTGTTCTGGTTGATGGATGGTGGAGCCACGAGACTGGGATCATCCAAGGAAAGTCTGTGATTCTGAGCAGAGACAGATATTCAACACCGGGGAGCAGCTGCAGATCAACTTAAGCAACTTTTTCTCTGGGATCTCTAAGAAATACTACTACCAATCATTGTTAGTGACTTCCGTTCCTTGCACATTCTGCTAAGCACTCTACATGAAAAATCTAATTTAATATACTTACCACTCTGTGCGTGAAATGCAAGTCTACAGCCAACCCCTTACCAACAATTCTGATATCCAGGGAACTCTAAAAACAAAGTAACTTTTCCCACAAGCTTCTGGCAAACCTATTTGTGGCAAAACATGACCAGAACTGATCTGAGGCTATAAAAAACGTATTTATTACTCTTTGTGTGAATATTCATACATTTGCTGCAGAAATAGACTGTGATGATTACAGGGTGCTGTATCTCCTGGGGAGGCAGGTATATAATTAACTTTCTAGAAAAAAAATTATCTAAAATCTGAAAAATGCTCAATTTCAAAATCTGTCTTTCCCTGAGGTTTCGGATAAGGGACTGTAAGCCTGCAACATTATTATTAGCTACATTTTAAAGATAAGGAAATCGACTCTCAAAGGTTAAATTGTTTGTTCTTCAGAAAGTGTTTATAAAAAGATCTGCTCCTTTGTCTAGGTGATACAGGGCCAGTGCACATAATTGTATGAGCCTTAAGTATATTTTAGGCCTCATTGCCTAAGCCAACAATTTCTCTCCTCACCTTCCTGAGTCACCCCCTGAGAGAAAATCCTTCCATCTTGGCATTACAATGATTTACATCTAAATGGGGAGTCTCATGAGAATGAAGGGAGCACTATTAGTGATTTCACCAGGGCAAGGACCAAAAAGCAGGTCTGGGGCAAACTGTTTCCCTATGTATGTAACACCTTCAGCCAAATACTCAGGACAGAAAACAATGACTCTCCCCATGGGGAATTACCACGTAACTCCCACACTGTTCCTCTGCCACCTTGACAAGCTTCCCCAGAATTCCTACTTTCTTCCACTGCCAAATCTCTACTTGGAATGTCCTTCCAGTCTCTGTGTGATGACATCCTTCCCATCCTCCAAGGACATTCCAGTGGGCTCCACTGGCGGAAGCCTTCCTGAGCAGCCTCTTGTCCTTTGCACCTCCACGGCTCAACACTGGCTGTGCCTCCAGTACAGGCCATCTCGTATACAATCTCATGTTAGAGTTAGTTTCATGGTGTGAAGCACCTGGTGTGTGCATTATGAAGCACATTTATGAAGCCAGTGTTGGTTGGTGGACATTCCAAAGTCCATGCATCTCACTGGTCTTTTGAGGTGGGGAGCTTCCCTGCCTTTAAGATCTCTAATTGAGCCTGCCAGAAACAACGCACGGGTAAATGTTTTCATTAAATTCCAAGGATGACAGACAATGCCTTTTGATGGCTCCCATTTCTTCTGTCCGATCTTGGAATTAATGCTTTTGCTCTAGGAGGAACATTTCCTCACTGAACACATGCCACTGAAAATCCTTGCCTCCTGATGGCCTCTATAAGGCAGTAGTAAGTATAATCTGGTTCCAGATTTGTTTTGCCCAAGCAATACCATGTCCAGTGGGTTTTCCCTCTATTAGATTATCTATGCTGTTCAATATGGTAGCCTCTAGACCCATGTGGCTATTAGGTTTATATAAATTATGTTAAAATTATTTGTATTTGTTCTTTAACTTTACGTGATGTAGCTAGTAGAAAATTAAAAATTAAATATATGACTCATATCCGTAGCTCACATTTATTTCTACTGGGTGGTATAATTTTAGATGCCTACCTACAGCATCTTACTTGACAATGTGCCCAAACTGTGTCCCAAACTCAAGAAATAGGGGACCCAGAGTCAGGTGACAGTTTTAAAAACACAGGGACCCTAAGGTCCCATCACTTGGGATGGAGCCCAGACTCCTACATCTTAATTAAATACATTGCCCAGAAGCTTCTAGTAGGACTTAACTCTAACACCACCTTCCATAATACATCATGTTGAGTAATATCAGAGGAGTCTACCTTCAAATGTTCTCTTGTTTTTGTTAAATTCGCTCTCTCCCCATAAGCTAATTCCATAAAGACGTGTTTTGTTTTGTTTTTATCCTACCCAGTTAGGGACTAAGTAAGAGATTCACAATAAACAAAGTGTGATATCACCAAAAAGTTCCTCTTTGCTTTTGCAGAAACCCACTTGATGCATGTGCCAGAGTTGGATAGAGATGATGACAGGGAGAGGAGGCAGAGTTCAACCTCATCTCTTGTAATAAAAAGAACAGAGCCACAGATCAGCCCTTTATCTAAAGCCCCATTCTTCCTAAACTGTCATAATCTGTCTGCTTTCTCAACCACAGATAATTTGGCTTTTCAAAAAGCACTTCCTTTGTCTCTTATCAGTTTGTACATCATCTGTAAGGGTGACACTCAAGGGGCAGACTCCTCCAGTGGCCTATTAGAATCAGAGATCACAGCACATTTTTTTCCCCTGAAGACAGATACTAGATGTAAGGTTTCCTCAAGCAATGAATCTCACTCATAAGATTCTAGAAAACTATCAACAGCATGTCTTCTTTACAGTGGTTATTACAGTGACTCAAAGTGTTTTGGCCTTTTGGGAGGCTTCAGATAAATGAAAAGAAAATCGGGCATCAAACGTACGTAGTGAAAGTGTTCATCTCAGTATTACTCATAATTGCTCCGTGATGTTCATCAAAGGCCAAATGGGTAAATGAATTATGCTGCATTAACACAAAGAGTAATATATAGCAATAACCACAATCACACAAAACCGCAGGTAAGCCTCAGAACACTGAGCAAAAAAAACCCAGGCACTGAAGTATGTACTGTGTAATTCCACTTAAACCAAGTACCAAACCAGGCAAAGCAAGCCATGATGTTAGGAGTGAGGATGATGCTGACCCTTGTGGATGGAGTACAGTGATGAGAAGGCAGACTCAGAGAATGTCCCAATCCATGCCCAATGAAGAAGAGGAAAGATCACACAAATACTGCATCCTTTAGAAACATTTCCAGTTTCTTCTCATGACTTTTTTTTTTTTTTAAAAAGGGAGGTAGAAGACTTCCCTTTTAATCTATCATCTCCTTTGTTATTCCAGTTTCTTTACCATAAATACTTCTGCATTATGCTTCATAGAAGTCAATTGCACAGGTAACTGGGCTGTTATCAAGCAGTTTAGGAGACAACAGTAACGTCTAAGGTTCATTCACAGCAACTATAAAACCAACAAAGGGGGCAACAAGAACTACACTGAGCAACTATAAAGACATTCAGAACTTAAGAAAATTGAGCAGAGGAAAAACAAGCACTTTCAAAAGCTTTCTGCCACTTGTCAGAGTCACTAGATTTATGATGATTAATTATAGACCCATTACTGTTATTCCTCAAAAATATATTTTTTATAGAATGAATAGTACATTTATTCATTCATTCAACACATATCGATTGAACACCTACTAAAGGTCATGTACTATGTTAGATGCCGACAATATAAAAATGAGTTGTGGTCTTTGATTTTTTTTAGGGTACCATAGATTAATGGGAAAAAAAGCTAGTAAATAATTATAGTATAATATAGTAATAGAAAAAGCACAGATTATTAAGACATTAAAAGCCCCTCCTCCACTAGGTTGTATATATAATAGGCGATGAGAGATTTGCTTTCGTGCCAAAAATTACTCACACTAGCTTAAACAAAACATATTTTAATGGATGTATAGGAACACATTTTATGAAATCCAGAGCAAAAGTGAGGCAATTCCAAAGGCATTGGACTGTGCTCTGAAAGGTCACCAAGAATTGAATAAACAACTACTTCTCTCTTGGTCACTCACCGGTCACCCAGAGTTTCAAGCCTTCTGCTTCTGTAGCTCGGCCTCATTCTTCCCTTTCTCTGTCGGTCACTTTTCCTGATATGTTTGCACTTGAGGAAGCCTGGCCATCACTGCCCTAATGTTATGCCATCTGTAAGTGTGAAACCTGAACAGAGATGATGTCCGAATGCCAAGTTTTCAGGATACGTGCATCCTAGCATCTCAGGTTAGGTGCTCATTTAAGGTGCAGGTACCAGAGCAATCTCTGAAAGTGGCTGAGTTTTGAAAGCTGGGCAGAGCTTTGCCAGCAAACAATGAGGGTCTGCATGTTCTAGATAAACAATGCAAAATGTACACATGCAAAAAGGCATGAATTGTTCTAGAAGTGGTTTTATAGAAAAGTCACTCTCCAAGCCTTTTTAATACGTAGGGGTTAGGAGTTTTCCTGCAGAGTAAAAAAAAAAAAAAAAAAAAAAAGAAAGAAAAGAAAAGAGCATTTTGGCAAAACACATTTAAAGGAAGTCACTGTTAACATTCTCAAGCTATCCGTATCTCCCAGAGCTGTTTGAAAATGACTAGTTGCTAAGGAAGTGTTATCTGGAATGGGTTAAGAGACAAGTCACTTATAAAGTAGCCAGAGTCTTTTCAAGATCATAAATGGAAAGACTATTAGTCGATGGTGATAATAAACACAAACCTGAAAAACCTATCCTCCTGAAAATAGGTTAATGTCTTTCAAACAGTATGCATGTATTCAAAGTCAGACTCCAGATAACAAACCCCTAAGGATTTGGTAAACTTTCACAGTGGTATTTGTAACCTCTCAACTTTCCACTTTATTTATTAAATAATGAGTCATGGTGGTGAGTTCCAAGGATCTCGAGTGGCAATACTGATCTGAGTAAATCAGATCTATCCTTGACATTCTAACACATACAGCAAATATTTTTTTCTTCCCCTAAAAGCATGTTTATGTTAGCATTTATGCACTACTTCTAATATTTTCCAAGTTGTGTCCTAAGTAAAGCATAATTCTTTCCCCTTTATTAATTCCCCTTTATCAGTCTTTTTTATGGATTTATCAACACTCTTAGCCAAGTCACAATATCAGTGTTTTCAATTTCAACCAAAAGGCAACAATACTCACTCCCCTCCATTTTTTTTTTTTTTTTACATTTTACTCTAGGTGGTAGCTTTTATTTTCTCATTAAAACTTGGACCTTTGCTTCTTAAAGTTTATTGCTTTCCTTTTTTCCCCTAGTTGTAAACTGAGAGAAACCTGCTCATAGTTTCAAGTTATGTAGGAATGAATTATCCATATATGTATTGCTACCAAAAGAATGTTCTTGTGATCACTGACAACTGGACTTTCCTGTTCCTTGTTTTTGCACTTTCTCCTCGGGTCTGGCTTCCTTTTTAGGTACCTCTGTGGGAAGATGATGTTACACTTGCTTAGGAAGGAACTATGAGAGATGCTGACCTCTGGTCCGTTCTAACACCTGGGCATTGTTCAAAGAGTCCTTGACCTTGGCTTCAAAGTCTCCCTAGGCTTCTGTCTCTCAAACAAGGGCAAGTCCTTAGTCACTGCGAGGATTAGGTGTTACATCTGAAAACTACAGAGATTGTCTAGCATCCTGAGTTTAGAAATATGTCCGAGATGATTTGGGGTTCTACCGAGGAGCTTTACCAAAGCAGACACATATTTACCTGTTTTTGATATTGAGGTTTTGAGAAAGAAGTTATCTAATAAGGGCTTTCTCTTAAAATTCTGTAAACCCTTTGACCTAATTGATATTTCAGTTTCTTTCCACCTCTCAATGTCTAGAATCATGAGAAAGGGCACATGACCACAGTGTTTCTCTTTTTCCTACAAGTAAGCTTTGTAATTGCACTGCTTAGCTCAGAGGAAAGAATAAAATCCATTATGACATGGTCTGAGCATTAGCAAATTCAAGATTGAAAATCTCTCTGGGGTCGTTGGTTGAAATCTTCAACCAAGAACATTCCAGCTGAGAGAAAAACAGATAAGGATAGAGCCAACAGTCTCTTGAAGCATGAATTGAAGAGCTTTATTCACTGCTACAACCCATCAATTGCTTCCCATTTTCAGAAGATTTTTCTATAATCAGACTCCAATTATCTAAAGAGTTACTGTTCACTCTCCCAAAGTTCTCACTATGTAATTGAAATTATAACTAAGAAAAGCCAGTCAGATCACTTATATTGATACTGACCTTTCCTCCAAAGAAAAAGCCTCTGGTTTGTCCAGTGGACTCTAAACCAATGGTTCTCCAAGAGTGGGAACATGACCAGAAGCATCAGTATCACCTGGGAACTCATTTGAAATGTTTATTTTGAGGCCCCATCCAAAAATTTTGGGTGTGGGCCCAACCAGCACAGCCATCTAGTTGAGCAAGTCCTCCCGGTGATTCTGACATACACCCAGGTTAAGTGCTCTAAATTATGTCTTTCTCAGGGACCAACAGCTAGTAGCTTGATTGAGGAGATATTACAGACACAAGATGTAAGGACCTGAAAGATGGGAGAAATGTCTGGGCAATTGCCCATCAGAGAGATTGACCCTTTCCCTTCCCTCGCTTCTTGCTTTTTCCTCATAGAGAAAAAAGAAAAATAAAGTTGTTTCTTGGGGGTACTTTTATCTTAAACGATAGAGAGGACAGAACCTAAATGAAAAGGATTTCAAAAAAAGTCTGAGACACGTGGAGACTTTCAATCCTGATTATTCGTGCTAATACTATCAATGCAGCTGTAACACTATTAGCTAAGAGCTGTGACCATAGGCATGCACTGGCATTAGGCCCAGTGGCTCCCAACTCCAGGTACACTGAAGTCATCTTGCTGCTCCAGGTCCTAGCTGGTCTTCAGGCCTTCCTCTCGGCTATTGTTCCCACACCATCCCCAATCGTCTGACGATTCTGAAATAAGGAGTGCTCTAAAATTCTCCAGAAAGCTAAGTCAGATGCTTCTGTAAGCCTCACTGCCACCTGGAACATAATTCTTGCTCAAAGAATTTGCTCTAGTTTTAAGTGGTTTCTAGCTGCCTACTGCAATCATTTTCAAGGAGGTGAAAATATTATTTGCTCTTCTGATTGATGGTAGCCTGGGGTTTTAAACAACAGTTTCTTCAGGAAGGTGGCAATATTAGAGAGATGGGGATGGAATGATTTTTAGTATGTGTCATAATCTGCTTGCAAAGTGCTGTGAGACATTTGGATGAAAGCCAACATCTGCCTACACAAAAGACACAATTTTGGGGGGCCAAATTTACCTAATGAGACAAAGTTGTTGTGATTGTTTACATTTATTACCATGTTATATATGCCAGCTTGCAGAATTCATGAGAGTCAAGGCTGAATCCATATCCTAAAATATGAAATACTTTAGGCCTTTGAAATACTGTGGGAGGAAGGAATTTTCTTGCAAGGAAAATCTTAATGTAGCCTCTTATCTGTTCATTGTGCTTTGTGGTTTAAAAGGGGGCTTCCATATACACACTTTCACAGTAACTCTGTAGAGATAAGATGAGCCTAATCACGCCATTTATATAAGCGAGAAACAGAAGCTCAGGGAGGTTAAAGGGTTTGCCAAAGCCACACAATTCGTAAATGGTGGAGTTCACACCCTGACACAGAAGGGTACCATTCACTTTTGCTTTTTGGAGAAAAGGAAAATTGAAAAAGAGGGAAATACTGTGAATGTAACTCAGATCAACTAGTGCTTCTGGCTTCCCAAGTTCTCAGTCTTTCCTGACTGGCTAGTTTGAGCTGCCTTGGACTCATCCTCGCTTGGCCTCCATAGAATAACTCTTACAGCCACACAGACCTAAGTAGTGATCTATCTTCCATGTCAGAACAGACTATTGTGTGGAACGTAGAGACAGTAAGATCAGTTGCAAGAGAGAAATGAGGTCATACAGCCATCAATTTAGGGTTGGTCTAGTGTCTTTTGCTAAGATAGCCATCCTGCAATGTCATTATGGACAATGTTTGTTTAGATTTTTTTTAATGTTTTTTTACATTTTTATTTATTTATTTATTTTTGAGAGAGAGACAGACAGCATGAGCAGGGGAGGGTCAGAGAGAGAGGGAGACACAGAATCCGAAGACAGGCTCCAGGCTCATGAGCTAGCTGTCAGCACAGAGCCCGACCCAGGGCTCGAACCCACGAACTGTGAGATCATGACCTGAGCCGAAGCCAAACACTCAACCAACTGAGCCACCCAGGCACCCCTGTTTAGATTTTTTAATAGGTAATGTTAAGGACCGGTAGTCAAAATATCCAGTAGGGTCTAGAAGAAATATGGAGTGTAAGCATGGTTTTACTTATAAACCGTCCTTCATGAACTTTAAGCAATGTGCCTTGGGCAGCTCAAGGTAAGTGAAAGGAAATAAAACATATAATGACTGGTGCCTGGTGACTCAGTTGTTAAGCATCCAACTCTTGATTTTGGCTCAGGTCATGATCTCATGGTTCATGAGTTCGAGCCCTGCATCCAGCTCTGTGCTGACAGTGTGGAATCTGCTTGGGATTCTCTTTCTCTACCTCTCTACCTCTCCTCCAAGCATGTGCTTGCACACTCTTTGAAAGTAAATAAATAAACTTCAAAAAAATGTACTGTCTGCTATGTGATGGAGGCGAATCCAGTCACTCCAACATACATTACCTCATTTAAGTTTCACCATAAACCTGTGAGGTAGACATTGTAACTTCCACATTGCAGATTCATTCCCTCAATTGAGTAACTGAGCTTCTATTATGTGCTAACGCCTAAAGAGAAAATTCTGAAAGAAAATTTGTACCCTCAGATCACCCATCCTCTACTTTGAAAGAAACATGAAGTAATAAGGCCATGCAGGGATAGAAAACAGAACAATACTGTGGGAATTGAGAAGGGGCAGGGAGATTTGAGTCTTAAACCAGAAGGAGAAGTTAATCAAGCAATGAAAAGTAAAAGGAGAATTCTAGGGAGAACAAATGGAGACAAGAAATGATACTGTATGTGGGAGAAGTTTTAAAAAAGGGAAAATTTTTGCAAGACTGAAATGAAGAAATCCAGTTAGTTCAGTTAGATCACTGTAATGATTTAGGCAAGAGAGATGGTGTACAGTTGAATTTTCACAGTTTCATAACAAATGATGGAAAGAAAAGATTTAAGAAATGTTTGGAATTTAAAAAGAAAGTGTCAGTAGTTAATGATTAAAAATAGATAAATAAGGTTGGTAAAGTTAAATATTTTCCTCAAGGCAGCATGGCCAGCAGGTGGCAGAGCCTGGAATCCAACCCTATGATGGGGAAGGAGAATAAAAGATGAAGAATCCCTCTTGTATACACTGTAAACTTCTAGCTCAGGAACTATAACTGATAGACTAGATTTGATACTAGATTTGAACTGATAGACTAATGCCATAGGTGTACATTAATACATAACTTATTTCCCTCAATTAACATACCAAGCCTCAGCACTGGAATGGCAGTGCATGGTAAGAGAGAAATCTTTAAGAATTTTTTTAAAGAGAAAAGTGATTTTGGAAACTAGATGTTAAAGCAAAACTGGAACATTCAGGGAAGGACTTGAAAACAGTAATAGAACAAATCAGCAAAAAAATTTTTATTTGTATAGCTGAGGGTTTCATGAAGCATAACCAGAATTTTCTTTTGCTGAAGTAAGTTCAAAATGTTTTCTTTTCATCTACAGAGAAATCTTGGTGTGCGTCATCTTTGACTCATCCACGAACACTTGAGTAGCAGTAGCTGGTTAGGCAAATATAAGGAGAGTAGACTCCCACCCACCCCTGTAGGGGGAAGGGGGGACAGGACCCTTGCACGTGGCAGAGACTGATCCTTCCGATCTGTTCAAGCACCAGAGAAACTGCAAGAGGGTAGATGGCATATTTGCATAGGGGCTTAGGACCTTTCGGGGGGAGGCGGTGGGGGAAGGGATTATAAATCCATCGAGAAAATCAATGGAAGTAGAGCCTTGTTGATGGTCCTCACCATGAAGGGAGCCCACATAGCCAAAGGGGAGGTCGGCATTAAGTAGATGCTCTGGCTCAGGTACAGCACAGCGTACCTGGGGACAGTGTGCAGGATGCAAGTGGAAGTCCCCTGGCACAGAGTTCTCCTTTTTTTTTAAATTTTTTTTTGATGTTTATTTATTTTTGAGAGAGACACAGAGTGTGAGCAGGGGAGGGTCAGAGAGAGAGGGAGACACAGAATCCGAAGCAGGCCCCAGGCTCTGAGCTGTCAGCACAGAGCCTGACGCGGGGCTCAAACCCATGAACCATGAGCTGAAGTCAGCCGCTTAACCGACTGAGACACCCAGGCGCCCCCACAGTTCTCCTCTTCATGGTGCCCATGCAAACAGAGGCTTTGCCTGAGTATACAGCTGAAAGATCTGTAACCCAATTATGGGCACCCCTTGTGGGTCACTCGAGGACCTGCACAAACGATGCATTACTGCAGTGGTGGTCACTCACTGCACAAAACGAATTTTCAACAGTGGCCGGATTTTGCCACAACAGCAGAAGCCACAGGAGGAGGAAATGCCAATTCCCTAGGCCTGGCATCTGCCTCATTAGGCTGGATTAGCAACTAGTGTTTATACAACATTTGAGGACTGAGGCAGGAAGGTCTCAGGCAGTGGATTAATTGTTAACAGAATCTGTAGGCGCTTAAGTTTGTCAACAACCAACCAAAGTGCTCCAAACATTGATACCTCAAGCTGGTCAAACTGAATACACACTATTAACCAAATCTTTAAAGTATCTTCTACTTCTATTTATCTATTCACTTTTTTCTTATTTCATATGTACTTTACAGAACACTCTGGCATTATGATTAGATAAACATCTTCGCAGTAACGTAGAAGTTATTCCAAAAGACATTGTAAGATACCCAGTTTATAGATGAGGAAAATAATGACAGGGCTGGGACTAGGTCTGTACCCTGGCATTACAGCGCTGGTCCATGGGCCCCAGATGTATTCTATTTACCACTCCTGCTCCTGCCTTCTAAATCTCCAGTCTGCATAGCTGTTGGTAAATTAAAACAGAAGGCTAAATTAAAAGAAAGGGAGAGAAAGCAAGCCATGTCTGACAGTAATATTAATCCCTCTGAAATTGCTGGTCTTTTCAATTAACAGCCTCTTTCTGAGATGTTTATTGCTCTTGGCTTGAACTGAGGTCATTAAAATACTCATGAGCAGGGTTCTCAAACAGCCTGCTTAAACACTCTCTACAAGGGTCTGGGAACCACTTCTGCTTTGCATAGATTCAGAGAGAAGGCATAATAAAGCAGGCCCCAGGGCTGTCATTTTTGCCTCTTTGCCTCTATTTTATTACTTGAGTTCATGAGCCTGTTCAGAATTCACCCCTGGATATACTCCATCATCCGGGGAAGAAACCTATATACTTCATTTCAAACGTAGGTCTGGAAGAAAGTAAATATATAAATTAGGTACACCCCTACACACGGCATAAATTCCAGCTAACCTCAATGTGATTGTGCACATCCACCTAAAAGGTTCAGCATAAAAAGCATGCTACATGGCAAGATGAATCACGGCAGCTTTATTAACCTACACTGAATTAGCCTCCTCACACTGGAATATTTTACAGCACTATTTTATTGGCAGTCACTGTCACCAAATAAACTACAAAGCAGTGACTGATGTAGTAGAACTAGACAGCTTGACGGATCTAGATTACTTGTAAAAGAGGAGTATTTTGCCAAGCGCTGCAACAATAAAGCAATCGTGATGCTCATAAAAGGAAATAACGGATGGTGGCAAATCTCAGCTGAACCAGGGCTTGGGAAAATTACCTGGAGAGGATAAAACTGACATCGGAAGCCTCGGTATTTTCAAATGCATGAGTTTGCTTTTGTTTTTAGTTTAGTTTTTTTTTTTTTTATAACCGAAGGCAGTAATATTCTGAACATACTGTATTTTATCGCAGTAGCCAAACTCATCATGTACTCGTTACACACATTTGCGAGAAAAGTAAGTAGACTATAATATAGGAAGCTGCTCAGACTGAGTATGAAGCATTTGGACACAAGGAATGAATGATGGTCTTTTTTACCCTAAGCATTCTGATTGGCCCGTCATTGATCTAGAAACAACTAACAATCTTTTTTTCCCAGAAAGAAGGAACAACATATTTGATTGTCTCGGAGGTGACAGAAGTTTGAAATTTCAGTGTATAATGCCACCTTACCCATGTTTAATATCGCAGGAAATTCATTTCATCCCAGGAAGGAGAACCTTCAGTCTCTTGAGTATAATAAAACTGATTGACAATCTAAAGACTATGTCCTGAATTGTATAAAAAGGAGGGGTTTCAGGGTGCAGGGAGGTCAACAAGGCCCTGTGTGCCTCCCTTTTGCATCTCCCAGCGCTAACTTTCTAAAACCAGATCTGAGGGGCACCTGGGTGGCTCAGTCGGTTGAACATTCAACTTCGACTCAGGTCATGATCTCCTGGTTGACGAGTTCGAGCCCTGTGTCAGGCTCTGTGCTGACAGCTCAGAGCCTGGAACCTGCTTGCAATTCTCTCTCCCTCCCTCTCTGCCCCTCCACCACTCATGCTCCCTCTCAAACTAAACATTTAAAAATCTACGGTTTGTGGGTTCAAGCCCCGTGTCAGGTTCCATGCTGACAGCTCAGAGCCTGGAGCCTGCTTCAGATTCTGTGTCTCCTCCTCTCTCTGCTCCTCCCCCACTCGTGCACGGTCTCACTCTGTCTCTCAAAAATAAATAAATGTTGAAAAAATATTTAAAAAAATAAAATAAACTAAAAAATAAAATAAAAGATACCTCAAGCCTTATTGGCAGCTCTTGTTCAGGGCCTACATCTGCCAGCAGGTAGTAGAAGAGCGGTAAATAGGGATGTGGTTAGACGGTAGGAACCAGGTCAGTGCCTGATACAGGTTCTGCAACCCAACAGGCACTCCTTAATTGTTGAAACCAACTACACTTAATTTCTTAAATTGTGCTTACATCTGTCCTCGTCACTACTTAGAGATTTCCTTGAGAACTAGGACTCTGTTTTATTCATCGTACTATTGATTCCTAACTCAAATGCCTAGCAGAAAGAGTAAGTAAGAAAATGAGCAGGGATGCTTTTTAGAGACCACTATCTCGATTTAAATCCAGCCTACTACTTAACTAGAACTCTGGAGCCAGTCCTTCACCTTCTCAGCTCTAACATGGTAATGCAAGTATCTACCCTGTAAGGTTACTGTGAAAATCATGAGTAGGGACATGTTTATAGAAGAGCCTAGAGTCTGATGCAGGGTCCACGGTCCATAAATGTTGGTTCATTCCTTCTTTCTGCTGTAGGTTTTAGTTAGTCATATTTCCAGTTTCTAGTAACAGAACACCCAATGTCCAGTGCCTTCAACAAACGCTAGCCTATTTTTCTTCAACAGCAAGCAATACAGCAGTGAGCAAAAGTTGGTGACTTTCTCGTAACATCTATTGCCTTGAGTCAGGAGAAAACCTATCAGCTCTTCGTGTTTATGGCTCTGAATAAAACCACTGATGCCCCTGCCTCTCCATCACTATCATCAGTTAAGAAGAGGGTCCCTAAAATTCTGCTTATCCTGGCAGACCTCCTCACCCTAATGTATACTCACACTATCTGCCTTGCAACCATCAGGGCTAATTTCACACTCTTCATTTATATTGTGTGACATCAAGTCTAGAATCCAAGTCATCATTCACTTTCGAGACTCAAGTTCATATACAGGTCTTTGACTAAACCCTAGCACTCCCAACCCTCTCTTTTCCCTGCTTTGTTCTTCACCTGATTTTTTTTTTTGTCATTTTGACATACTATACACACACACACACACACACAGAAATTTGTTTCCTGTCTCTCCTCACACTAGAAAGTAAGATTCATGGGAACAGAAATGTCCTGTTTTCACTTATACATCTCTAAAATCTAAAACTATGTCTGTAACACATAAATACCCAATAAACATTTGCTGAAAACTGGAAGAGACAGAAGGAGCACCGATTCAGACGCTTGTCAGTGACATCAAGACTCAGGTCTTTTCTCTATTTTCGCTCTGTTATTTTTAGCATGTCGAGCTGAAGGATGGCTGCTCCCCTTCTAAGCAGCCCCTACGTGCTTTGGGCAGATTGCTCTGGCACGTTGTTCATCAGAACTGTGTTGCACGTTACCCTTAACTTCAAGGGAGGCTGTCGCCCAGTAAGGAAAGGAAGAGAAAAGGGATTGGAAATGGGTGTCGAGTTAGCCACTCAGTTTATGCCACACGTTTCTCTGTGATCTTACGTATTATACTTAAATGAGTTAATCAGAAATTTGTTTAGGGTTTATTTTTGAGACAAAGAGAGACAGAGAGTGATCAAGGGAAGGGCAGAGAGAGAGAGAGGTGAGACAGAGAATCCAAAGCAGGCTCCAGACTCTGAGCTGTCAGCACAGAGCCCGATGCAAGGCTCCAAATCACAAACTGTGAGATCATGACCTGAGCCTAAGTTAGACGCCCAACTGACTGAGTCACCCAGGTGTCCCAGCGAATCAGAATTTAAAGCACCATGTATTACATGGAGGTAGCAGGTAAGGAATTTTGCATGTAGTAGGATTTCATGCCTTAGAAGAAGAGAAGGTAGGCACGTACTTTTACGAAAATGAAGAGAGGCAGAGTAGGGATACTTCCAAATTATAGTCAAGACAAACCCACCATTTACATTTGGTTTTGGAAGGTGTCTTGAATTTTCTGTTTGCATAGGATGAATATCACTTGCTTAGACTAATACAGGGTTTACGTACAGAACATTTCTAACAAAAAAAAAAAAAAAAGGAAAGAAGCGCCTTAATTACAAATGGCATGAAAAGGTAACAGGTACCCTTTGAGTGTCTCTTGTAGTCTACATGCTTTGCATATCACCTATTTTAGAGATGAGGAAACTGAGGTTCAGAGATTTTTTAATCAGAGCAGTTATCCAACCACCTTCAAGCTCTTCCTCACACAAGAGAACCATACTGCAGTGTGTCATCCAAAGTTGTGCACTGCAATATAGTTTGCCTATTTTCTCTTCCTAATCCAGATGCTGGCCCGTCCTAGATGAAACACATCCCCTCATACTGATGCAAGGTCTCCCCCCAGGGATTCTGGGATCAAAGAGAAAACAGGCAGTGACTAGATTAGAAAGGCTTTCTTCAAATAAAACAAAGTGCAGGGAGTTGAGATCTCAACTAGACTACCAGATTAGCTCTGGATCAATACCGACTACCCCTGTCAACAGAACAAATCCTTAAGCGGAGAAGACCTTGTCAATAAAGGTGAAAGGAATGCATCATGTTGTGGACAGAGCTCTGGAGTCTGTTGTCATTTTTCATTCGCTTTTGAGCCTTCTGGAAAGGACTGCTATTAAAAGGTGTCTTGAAGGGCACCTGGATGGCTCCGTCGGTTGAGCCTCCGACTTCAGCTCAGGTCATGACCTCGCGGTTCAGGATTTCGAGCCCCGGATTGGGTTCTGTGCTGACCACTCAGAGCCTAGAGCCTGCTTCAGATTCTGTGTCTCCCTCTCTCTCTGCCTCTCTCCCACTTGCACTCTTTCTCTCTCGCTCTCTCAAAATAAGTAAACATTAAAAATTTTTTAAAGGGGCGCCTGGGTGGCTCAGTCGGTTGAGCGTCCCACTTCAGCTCCAGTCATGATCGCACAGTTCATGGGTTTGAGCCCCGCATTGGACTCTGTGCCAGCAGCTCAGAGCCTGGAGCCTGCTTTCAATTCTGTGTGTCCCTCTCTCTCTGCCCCTCCCCTGCTCATGATCTGTCTCTGTCTCTCAAAAATAAATGTTAAAAAACTTTTTTAAATTAAGTAAAATAAAAATTAATAAAAATATAAAATAATAAAAGGTCTCAGTAACTGTGATGCCAACCTTCAAGAGGGGGACTACACTGCCAGTTACCTTCCCCTTTACACACACCTCCCAAAGTTTGGTGTTCATGAAATGAGAGGAAGAAGAGGTATTAATGAGTGGCCATTGCCTACTGTAGTTCATACCCTTCCTTCATCAGCCTCAAAACCACAGAACATTTCCAATTATTACTATCCAAAAAAGAAAAATAACCCTTCTTCTCTCTAAAAAAAAAAAAAAAAATCTATGGCCTGACTATAATAAGAATGTACTCCAGGTATTGTGACAGTAAGCAAAGCTGAAATCAGTAGGAAATTGGAAGAAAAAGAAGTAGGATTATGGAGAAACGTTTCTTTTTCCCGGATTCTTTACCTATCATTCCTCTGAATCCCCAGAGCAATATTGTAAGTCATGTAGTATTTACATTATTCTATGGATGAGGAAATGGAGGTCAATGAGGCCCAAGATCAAAAAGGTAGTACATAGGAAGTGCCTGGGTGGCTCAGTCGGTTAAGCATCCAATTTCAGCGCCAGGTCATGATCATGCAAGTTCGTGGGTTCAAGCCCTGCGTCAGGCTCTGTGCTGATAGCTCGGAGCCTGGAGCCTGCTTCGGCTTCTGTGTCTCCCTCTCTCTCTGCTCCATCCCTGCTCATGCTCCCCCGCTCGCGGGCTCTCTCTCCCTCAAGAATGAATAAACGTTAAAAAAAAATGTTTAAGAAAAGGCAGTATATAGGGGATGTGTCCATCTCATGCCATTAATGTGCACTTTGCCACTTGATCACACTTCCTTTCAAAATTTTTTTTGACTTTTCCAAGATAGACCAGCTTTTGATTAACTGTGACCATATTTCAAGACGATCAGACCAAGGCACACTTGGATCAATAAAAGGTGCTGTAGATTTAGGGCTATAGAAAAACACCGTTTGGGTAAAAACTAAGCTTCTATACAGAACAGCCCAAACCTGGAGAATCTCTAACACAGTAGAAGTTGATTCTCTCTCCAAGTAATAGTCCAGAAGCAGATGGGGAAGCCAGAGGCGAGCAGCTCTGCTATGGCTGGTGCGCACACACTCAGCTTCCTTCCATCACCAGTACAATTGGGGGTGCTCCCCTCCTTCCTGTCAGTTCCAGCTATGGCTCATCAGCACCACAGATATTAGTCCATGGGATTTGTAGGGCTACCTGCTTCCTTTTCGGAGAAGTGATGAGCTGGTTATATGAATTCCTTACATTCAAAATTCACTGGCCACAATTTAATTGAACGACCACAACAATCCACCAACAGTCTCTAGCTGGGTCACTATGGGCATTGCTAAGGCGGAGTCTGTATTGCTTTAAAAAAAAAAAAAAGTGAATGGACACAAAGGACAAAGTACTTTCAGATATACCCCTCTTTTCTTGATTGAGGTGGACTGGTCTGGAAATCCTCACACAATATCGTTCCATTAGGGTGACATATATATATATTTTTTCACATAACTAAAAATGTTGCTTCTCAGATCCAAATGACTTTGAGCCCTTTTTGAAACCAAAGTTGTGGCAAGGGGATAACTGGTGGCCATCAAAGTTTGCAGTGGAATATTAGTGTCTTTAATTAATATGAATACTGAGGTTCCACAGGGACCTGCTCTAATTACACAGCACCCCTCTCCCAGTCCCAGCTAGCAAGCGACTTAGCTGAATAACAGAAGTAAAAATCAGCTTGACTGGCTCTGCTTTTTATGGATCTCCATAGAGCTGCTCTCCTGCAGAGAGGGTTGCGGATTATTAAGGAATATTAAACAGACTTCTTTTCCCCAAAGGAGTGATTGAAGAGTTTCTCAAAGTGCCCCAGGCACAGAGCAGGTTAGGAAGTCATGCCCATATCTAGGGCTGTGCCCAAGTCCTCACAGAATCAAATCTTCCATTCTTACAGACTCCTCTCTGTGAACTCAGGATCTACACAAAGCAGCAGCTCAACATGCAGGAAGTATCAGGATGTGACTCAAAGCCTCATCATATATGGTAATTTTCTTGCCTAGGACATTTCAGTATGACAGCCAAATGGAGTGCAAAGCTGGTAGAAAGTTACATGTTACAAATAATACATCACAAGCGTTAAAGGGCTCCTTGCTGGTGCTGTAAAGTCACGTCCCTAAAGTCCTTTGCGCAGACTAGAAAAGTTGCTAATAATCTGGGAACAGGACAGTGTGTTGGTTGAATGTTTATACTCTGAGCCCTTCTAACTGGATCAAATCCTGATGCTGCTACTTCCAAGCATTTTTCAGAAAGAAAGCCAAAAACAATCAAGAGATATTTGCTATCATTCAATCATTCCTTCCTTCAACATATTTTTGTTTTCTGTTACCTGCTATGTGTGAGATAAAAACTGAACTAATTCCAAACTGAGGTGCTGGCAGAAGGAAAGAATTGAGGACAGACAGAAAGCTATTTGTTATTTTACAAGTGGAACTGACATCTAAGTAAAATAAGATCTCATTAAGTCATTCTCCTCTTCCTAAGATCTAATGGATCTTCCGCAGCCTGCTTTCTGCTGTCATCTATTTTCTACGAGTAACTTACTCCATGTGGTCAGTATAGTAGCTATCATAATGGGAAGGTTTGAACAAATTTTTATAGGTAAAGCCTGCTGACTCTTTGCTTCCCTCACTCTGAGTACACAGATGTTTTAAATTACAAAGAAAGTCAACCAAAGAAAAATAGACACGCTTCTCGTGCCCTGAGTAGGTTGTGGAAGAAAGAGCACAAGGTTCAAAGCCAAAACTTAAAAATGATTCCTGGGGCTCCTGGGTGGCTCAGTCAGTTAAATGTCCGACTTTGGCTTAGGTCATGATTTCACGGTTTGTGGGTTCGAGCCCCTCGCCAGGCTCTGTGCTGACAGCTCGGAGCCTAAAGCCTGCTTTGGATTCTGTGTCTCCTCTCTCTGCCCCTCCCTCCACTTATGCTCGCTTGCTCTCTCTCTAAAATAAATAAAACATTAAGAAAAATTTAAAAATGATTCCTGGTTGTAGCAGAATACCAATCTGGACAACTCTATTGTCACTGCAATTCTTCACTGGTGAAATAAGAACAGCAATGGGTGTGCTGCTGCCTCAAGGAAATGTTCAGAAGACATCAACTCAAAATACTTTATATCTCAAAGTGTTATTTGCAGGGACTTCTCCAGGGGAAGCAGACCTAAGGGTCTCATCAACTTTCTTAGCACATATTTTATGCTCAGAAAATCAGATAACAATACTGGGAGCAGCCTAGGAACATGACTGGAAATACAAAGGGGTATCCAAGCATCTTTGTGATAATCATGGGGGGTAAATATGTGTGTGTGTATGTTGAAGGGGTACAGGACAGCCCCCTCCCCAGAATGTGCCACTGTAGCATGTGGAGTATTTGAGCTGAACTTTTGTCCCTCCCTTAGCTACATTACAGATTCTAAATTGGGGGTCTTTCCCAGAATAAGGGTCATTAGCAGAGATAAATTTTATCTGAGTGACTCATCTGTATGGTAGGGCAAACATCTAATTACTAAACATCTGCTCTTTTTATCACTCTGTGAAATGTCTTCCATTCCTCTGAAGTCCCAGAACCCTACCTCTTTGTCCTTAGTTCAGAATGACATATAGACCTCATTTTGCCTGTCTTTGGAATTTCCATGTCTATGTGGATTCCCTGTATGTACACCTATTAAAGCTGATTTTCTCCTGTTAATCTGATTTTGAGTCCAGCTAGAAGGATCTTTGAGGGGACGGGAATTCTTGCTCCCTGAGAGAGAGAGAGAGAGAGAGAGAGAGAGAGAGAGAGAGAGAGAGAGTGTGTGTGTGTGTGTATACACACACTATCTGACTCAGTCACTATTCTGCTTCTCTTAAGATCTCATAGGACAATAGAGAAACAAATAATGTGGATGTTGACGCACTTATGTTAATTGGCAATTTACTGTGAAGGTTTTGGTGTTTATTTCAAGTTCAGTATCTAAAGAAAGATCAGTACAAATGAGTCAAGTCTCTTCTCCTGGTATTTAAAAAGTGTTGATGTTTCCTCTATATAATATTTCTCAAGTCTATGTAAAAATTACACGTCCTAACTTTTTAAAATTCTGATAACATGAGAAGTGGTTCTTAGACATAAATGTTCTTATAAATCACCTGACGAATTTTTTTTTTAAATACAAATGACCTAATTCCAACCCCACTCTCCTCACACACTTTCAACTTGCTTTAAGGTCTGTGCAAGGGCCTGGGCATCTCCAGGCTAACACCTGCCCCTATTAGATGCAGATTTGCTGACAATTGATGGCTATTACTGGCAGAAGTGACCTTCATCATCAATTAACACAATCACCCATGGTTTGGAGATAAACCAGATAGGAAAACTTGAGTAGTACGTACTGCCCAATCTCAAAGAGTTAGTACAAAAGTCAGCAATCAGAACTAGATTTCCTCCATCCATTTTGAGATTTTAGAAGATCACATTAAAAAAAATCTACACCTATTTACTATTTGGGCATTCCATAACCTCCTTAGGCCCTTGGACTATGACTTTGCTGCTTTGGCACTTTGCTAGAGACCTGAAGGCTTTGAAGTTTCATTTCTGCACCCATTTTTCTTACATGTAGCACAACTTGAAGCTCAGCCACCCATTTCTAAATTAGCGTGTTTGGGGACTAAAATTTTTATGGTATACCTGAATATTCCAGTTCAGATCCAAAATAATAACCTCTTTCTAAGATCTGAGTCTTAACGATTGTTCATAGTGACAGTCATTTCTTTGCGGGGGGGGGGAACCTCTGTGCTCTCTTCCAGTTTAATATTCTTACACTCTTACTTTTTACCTTTAAGGGTAGAGTATTTTGTATTAATACTGGTGACCACTATCTTCTCTCCCCAAAAAACACCTCTTTCTACTTTTCCCTATTTAGAAGAGAGCTGCCAATTCCTTTTGGATTTGGGAAAAAAAAAAAAAAAAGGTTATCTAATGACAGCTGTTTAATCATTTACTTTATAGAGTCCCATAATACATGGCACAATGAATTTGTCCAGGACTAAAAATCAATTTGAAGATAAAACCTAACAGTATGATAATAAGAGTCAACATTTATTCAGAAAATGCTCATCAAGAATTTACTCATTTGACAATACTCATACATACAAACAACCTACTATGCTGCAGGCATGGTGCTGGGGCTGCAGCCAGGAAGGAGACAGACGTGATCCTCTCCGAGTGGAACTATCAAAGGCAGAAAAAAGACATTAAAAAAAAAACAACTCAATTGTAGCTTTCAAAAGAGCTAGGAAAGTAAGAATGCTAAGAGAACCACAGGGAACCCTAACTGTGTTTGGATTAGAAAAGACCTTTTTGGAGCACCCAGCTGAAAAATAAGCAAAATGTATCCTTAATACCTATGATTCCCCCCTATGCCTTCTCCCCAGTCATTGCTCATCTCTGCTTATGCACATTTGCAGTATTTCCAGATACTCTTGTTTTACAAAATCTAGTCTGCAGATAAAGGGTGAATAATTAGTTTACTCCATCTACCTAGCCATGGGACTTTTAACAGTGTTTAAAGCTCCAAAACCCTGAAGTATTTTGACACTGCAGTATTGGGGAAAATCTGTGCTTCATAGAAAACTATGCATTGCTAATAGCACCTTTTTCTGGATTATCTGATTTTGATTCTTTAAGTTATTAATAACTGATGCCAATGCAAAATAATTCTTGTCTGTAGGTATGTGGCTGAATTCTGTGGATGGATGGATAACCCACTTCCCACGGTCTCCCTCTCCTCCCAATGGTAACACTAGATTTACCTCCATTTTTTTCCTGTTTTTCAATAATCCTCATCTATATATGTGTCTATTCTTTGGATTCCCTGTGAACAATTTACCTAACACCTGCATGCTACCTCTTTATAAGTGAAAAATCTTTAATACGTATTTCTTTTAATGTCTGTATAAAATTCAGGATTTTACCCCTTTTATAAGATGATCTTTTAATAAGATGTTTGATTCTGAACTTGACATCACAGGAAAAATTGTATATTGCCAAAGTCACTTTTGAAAATCCCTTTAATCATCCTTGAAATATTTGTTTAGAAATTTCATGCCGGGGGTGCCTGGATGGCTCAGTCGGTTAATCATCCAACTTCGGCTCAGGTCATGTTCTCACAGTTTGTGAGTTCGAGCCCCCGTCGGGCTCTGTGCTGACAGCGTGGAGCCTGTAGCCTGCTTCAGAGTCTGTGTCTCCTCCTTCCCTCTCTCTGGCCCACCCCCACCCCTGTTCACACACTCTATCACAAATAAACATTAAAAAAAATTTCATGCCGGAAATTTCACTTCAGAATTCAAATATTACTTCATAACATATGGGATTTTCCTGTTTAATGCCTTCAATTTTAGCCTTTTAAAGTATAGAGCACAACATATGATGTCACATATATGGAAATAACATTAATTCCCCTCTTTATTGACTCACATGTCTCCATGGATCTTACTTTGTAACTTTCCTGGCTACTTCACAACTGTGGGGTTGCTTGTTGGTTTGTTTTTAATGGTGGAGAATCTCTTTAAATCATTCATACACCCTTTCCAATAGTTTGCCTACAGGTATCATCTGATTCAACTTTGATTGTTTTCACACTGTGCGAAGTCAGGGAGAATCAAACTAAGAGCCCTCATTCACAGACCTAAGTCCCTGACAACAATTATCGTCTGGATTGTTTTTAATTTTTTAAATTCACATTCGCTCTAGCTCTTGTTCTTTCATAGCATGCAGACTTCAAGCCCAAAGCATCTATGATTTTTCTATGAACAAAAATGATGATGTTTAAGACACCCTGGGGCGGTTTCCCAAATGGTTGGAGTCAGAAAGTAAAGGTGGTTGGAGTAGGAGTAAAAAAGTAAAGGGAAAAAAACAGTAAAGGGAATGGAGGCAGAGATAGGACTGTTCAAGTGTTCATATAGAAAACAGTAGAAAAATGATTTTGGAAGCATCAACCCCAAGGACACTGTATTCAAAAAGCTATCTGAACCACACATTACAGGAAAGAAACGTTGTCAGTGATAACTTGACAGGAAAGAGAGTTGGCTTCTACTGGCGAAGGGCATTGATTTCAGAAAGAATTTTGCCTGCGTAAGAATGTCGGAACAAGCTCTCAGTAGGGAATATCTTGGCTTACTGAACCTTTGGGAGACTTAACCATTCATCATCAAGTCAATGTGAATTCTCTCTATGGCTCAGCATTTTGTCAATTAACTTTCAAATGAAGAGATTCTACATTACCACCAAAATACCATAGGCTGACCCCTCAGTAATTACTCCAGCTCATTAGAATCCTCTTTCAAAATACAGTTATCCTTTTGAACGGATACCAAGTATTCTATAATTTATAAATGTGACAGTGATAATGTGCAGATAAGATTGCCCCGTATTTCAAGCTAAGAAATGGAATTAGACAAAGGTACAGAGAGAAGGAGTCTGAGTGATTATGCTTGCTTGTTACTGAAATTCTCTGGCTGGTTTACTTGCTTTTTGTGCTATTTTGGGAATTTTTTTCACTGCATTATTCAGATACTGAATTGCGGCGATAAACAGGTGACATCATCCAGGAGGTGAGCTTATTCAATTTCAGACACATCCAAGAGTCACTACCCGTCTCCAAAAAGCTGATCTGAATTGCTAACCAGCAAATGGAATTTGGACTAATTTTCCCATTACCAAGATAAGCCCAAATGAGTCTCCCCTTAAACACACTTTACACAGTTCAAACCAAGGCAATGCTTTCTCTGCCTTAATGCAAACTGACAAAGTCTGAAAGTTTCAGAAAATACATGTTTTTGTATGTGTGTGCACACATATATAACGCAAAATACTCTATATAGTCTACTCGTAAATAGTGAAAGTAAATCTAGCATATATTGTCTGTTTATTAAAATTACTGGTGAACTCGTGTGTTTCATGAGACAAGATGGGCAAATTTTTATCTTTTGAAAGAACTACAAACTTCTGGTTAACCAGAACATATGAAACACAGCATTTATCACCACTATCTCCTGAAATTCCTCTAAGATTTTAGTAAAAGAGAATGGGAGGAAAGGGTAGTTAAACTAGAGGTGGTGGCAAACATGAAACAAAAAAAGCAGATGCGTGTGGGTAACTGACTTAGTATGGAATTTCTCAAACTTGCTGTCCATTAAAATCACGTTTTGAGTATCAAATAAACCTATGATAGAAATGGCTTCTAACTCATTGAATAAAACAAGAATCCATGAGTATTCAGGCCCTACAAGGTCTCCTAACACTGAACTTGTGGTATGGCAGATGAAGCTGCTGCCCAACTGCTGCCAAGGTGTTGGGCACCATGATTTACTGGTTAGGTAAGTGGCATTTTGGATTAGATATACCAAGCTCTGAGTCTGTTTCTGGCTTTTTTTTTTTTTTTTTTTTTTTTTTTAGAGATATGTCTTAACAAGGTGCTTTGATTCTGCAAGCCTCAGTTTAAATAATTGCATGTTTGCAAATATTTGGCCTATTCCTGGCCCAGAATTAATATTTGGTAAAGGCTGCTATTTCATTATATTACCATTAAGTGCATGTTTATTTTCTTTGATGGTATATTCCTTGGTTATCACCAAAATGGGTATAAAATATGAGACAGCTAAATTAGAAAATAATTAAGATCAATATTATCTAGTTTATTTCAATTCTAAATACAAGTAAAACTTAAGGGGTACAGGATAAAATATGTCATCAACTTCAATGAAACTCCTCATAAACGCTGAATTCCTAAACAATCAATGAGTTTAGATAATTAGATAAACTCATTAGATCAATGAGTTTAAATAATATGCCCACTGGAGTTTTAATACACTGTCTAACCATACATTGGGAGTCAATTAAAATACAGTCTTCATGCGAAGTTGTTTTTAATTTACTGAAATTTGAAATTGAGTAACTCACATATTTTTCTGTAGGTATATACCAACAATAAGTAAAAATAGTGTTTTCTCTTTTCATTTGTCAGAAATGAGTCTGCTCTCTTGACCTATATTAACCTTCCCATTATTATGAGGTGCAATTGCCAGATGGCCCTTTCCTTCATTGTAATCGTTTTTATTAACCTGTAGGGAAAAGGGTGAACTAATGGGATAGTCCAAACACAGTATTCCAAATGTTTCTAACTACAACACAAGTGTGCTTCATTCATGGAATTTATTAGCTGTGAAAACTCCAAACACTAGGTTTCTCAAGGCCAAGATTATATCAGATACAGAAAATGGAAGGAAAATAAGCTCTTTGCCTACACTCTGGAGGCTGGCTCGGTTTCAGGGAACTCCTCAGTAACACTGTCTCCCCACCAGATACCAGGCAGAATTTTTCAAAATCTCAGAGGAAAGACAAAGCAGAAAATGGCCATATAAAAAGTAAAGCTGACATGATACATTTTAGTTGTGAAAGAGCCAGCTTGCTGGTGTAGCAGTTTTGTTCATATGTCCATTAATCACAGGACAAAACTTGGAGCATCGGTTCTATTGGGGGCTTTAATGAGATCATACATATTCCTATTAAGGTTTACCCTTATGGATACTGAATTTTAAGCCAGTATGTGTCATGATTTAGCATTTTAACTAAGAATAAAAAAAGGTCTTAAAGAGACCCTCCATTGGATATATAAGTAGCCTATTTCTTAGTCTTCAAATGTGACTCAAGTTACATAAACTAGAAAAGACTTCTCTCTCCCTCTCCCTTTCTCAACTGAACAGTCTACCTATTATCTTTTTCTTCAGCTACAAAACTAGGCCAGGTTTATAGTATTATCTTTTAATGCTTCACAAAGTTGTTAATATTCTCATCAGTCCACATCTTTTTTTCTCCAAGATAAATAACTTACTTTTAAAATGTGGGGTTACTTTTAAAACAGGCAACCGACAGAATGCGAAAAGACAAATGACATATTGGATAAAGGGCTAGTATCCAAAATCTATAAGGAACTTACCAAACTCCACACTCAAAAAACAAATAATCCAGTGAAGAAATGGGTAGAAGACATGAATAGACCAAATGAATGTCCAAAGAAGACATCCAGATGGCCAACAGACACATGAAACGTGATGCTCAGCATCACTCATCATCAGGGAAATACAAATCAAAACCACACTGAGATACCACCTCACGCCAGTCAGAGTGGCTAAAATGAACAAATCAGGACACTACAGATGCTGGTGAGGATGTGGAGAAACAGGCACCCTCTTACACTATTGGTGGGAATGCAAACTGGTGCCGCCACTCTGGAAAACAGTGTGGAGGTTCCTCAAAAAATTAACAATAGAACTTCCCTAGGACCCACCAATAGCACTGCTAGGGATTTACCCAAGGGATACAGAAATGCTGATGCATAGGGGTACATGTACCCAATGTTTATAGCAGCACTTTCAACAATCGCCAAATCATGGAAAGAGCCTAAATGTCCATCAACTGATGAATGAATCAAGAAGATGTGGTTTATATATACAATGGAATACTACTTGGCAATGAGAAAGAATGAAATCTGTCCATTTGCAACAACGTGGATGGAACTGGAGGATATTATGCTAAGTGAAATAAGTCAGTCAGAAAAAGACAAATACTGTATGTTTTCATTCATATGTGGATCTTGAGAAACAACAGGA
The DNA here is from genome assembly GCA_028646485.1 of Cryptoprocta ferox. Classification (NCBI taxonomy): domain Eukaryota; kingdom Metazoa; phylum Chordata; class Mammalia; order Carnivora; family Eupleridae; genus Cryptoprocta; species Cryptoprocta ferox. The sequence goes on along the minus strand of CM053573.1, from coordinate 129,353,196 downwards.
GACCATGGGGGAGGGAAGGGGGCAAAAAGTTACAGAGATGGAGGAAGGCAAACCATAAGAGACTTAAATACTGAAAACAAACTGAGAGTTCATGGGGAGGTGGGGGAGAAGGGAAAGGGGGTGATGGGCATTGAGGAGGGCACTTGTTGGGATGAGCACTGGCTGTTGTGGGGAAACCAATTTGACAATAAATTATATCTAAAAAAGTAAAGGAAAAAATGTGGGTTTTCTTATCTTTAAGATTCATTTTGTTAATTTTCTTTTCTTGTTCGTTACATTTGAATGGATTGTATCATAATCCTCCCAACTTTGGTTAAGCTGGACTCGATTGTATCGTAATCCTCCCAACTTTGGTTAAGCTGGGTGCTCTTAAACCAGAAATATGTATGTAATAAAGGTCTAAACAAAAGCAGTACTTACAGGATGGGTAAATCCCCACATACCGTGTTCCCCATGTATTTGGCTTTGTTACCGAAAGTGGTATCACTAAAGCCATATATACCTGTTTATAAAAGTGGTATACATGTTGTTTGATTTTCATGTTTCTGTTTTTATCCTTAAAACTGAACTAGAAGAAAGTTCTCAGGAGTCTAAAGAATAGGTCCCTAAATATAGGCTGAGAATACATGAAGGGATTAGAAGGTCAAAAATCTCGACCACTATCAAAACTATCATATTTAGGGATGAGAACACTTACATCTGCTGAGAATCTTCCATGAAGCACATCTTCTCAACACATTAGCCAATCACACTGGAGGAAAGGGAAAAGGTCTAAGAGACTGGGCTTTTTGCTCCTAACAGGCCACACCAGAACCAGTTTCCTCAATATCATCAAGACCTCTCTGTTGCTCTATTCAAAGGTAAATTCTCAATCCTTTTCTAACTAGACAGATCAGCAGAAATTAGTACAGTGGATAATGTTTTTTTAATATCATTTACCAATCCTCCAATGTACATGTTTTATGAATACAGTTGAATAAATTTGACAGCTGTAGACACCACTTAAAGACCACCCGAAACAAGACACCCAACATTTCCATCACCTAGAAAATTCCTCTGTGTCCCATTTTGGTCATTCTCCACACTACTTAGAGGCAGCCACTTTCTGACTTCAGTTACCATAGGTTACCGTGCCACAGATTATTTTTTCATATTTCATAAAAACAGTATGATTCACCATGAATGTGTGTGTGTGGTTTCTTTGGCTAAGCATAGTTTTTTGACATTCTACACCATAATTTGTTCGTTCATTCTCTCCTTTTTGGAGTATTTACATTGTTTTTGCTCTTTAGTTATTATGATTAAGGATACTGTTAACATTCTTGCAAAAGTTCTTCCAGGACTTTTTTTAATCCATTAAAAATTACATCTTTAGGTTGTCTTAAGTTGAACTATGCTGCACAAGCATACTTTTTGACTCCTTGAGATTTGTTGAAGTTCTTGGCGATATGGGTTACTATCTTTCATCATTGTTGGACCATCTTGGCCATTATTTCCTTAAATATATTTTTCTTCTCCATTCTCTTCTCCATTTTACTGGGACTCCAATTACAGGTTAGACTATTTTATATTGTCTCAGAGAATTTTTCTTTTCTCTTCCCCTCCCCCCACTCTTTTTTTTCCTTTTTGTTTCTGTTTGGATATACTCTATTGACCTTTCAAGTTCACTGCCGTGCTCTCCCTTTAATCCATTTGCTTTAGGCTCATCTGATGAATTCTTTGTTTTTTCAATCGTAGCATTTTTATATCTTTTGTATAGTTTTCCTGTCTCTGGAAAACACTCCATCCCTTTATGCATATGGTCTATCTTCTCCAGTAGATTCTTAAAGCACTTTTATCAGAGTTGTGTTAAAGTTCCTTTCTGATATAAGATCTGGACTATCTCTTTATCTACTTCTATTTACTCTTTCCTCTCATGACCATGGGCCACATTTGTTTCTTTTTTTTTTTTTTTTTTGTATGTCCATAGCTCATTTTATGCTTTCTGTATAAAAGACCACGGGAAACTAAAATGAGTAATATTCAGCTCTACAAAGTGGCATACAGTTTCTTCTGTTGGCGGGGGCGGGGGGGTGCTGAGTCTATCTTAACTGCAGTTAGTGTGGATCCAGGTTTTGGTGCAGGCTCACTTTAATATTTTAATGGTCGGCACAGAATATTTCCTTTCAGCAAGTCATTGGTGAGATTCCAGACAGCTCTTATTCCTTTTCCGAATTCCAAACCATGGAAAAGCTTTTGCTTTGTAGTCAAGCTGCCAGCTTCTGGGGCCCCAGGGGATTCTCCCTGCCTTCCACTCCTGTCCCCATTTTTCTCCATTTCTGAAAGTGTTTCTCAGCCTTCCTGCCTTTTATCCAGCCTTCAGAGGGTGGTTTATCTTCTATGGTATCACAGAATACTTTGGTGAGCTTTCACTCTATCTTCCTTCTAGTCCCAAACTTTGGTGGATGAAAGCCCACAGTGCTTCAGATGTATTTCTCTGCTATATTACCATGACCCCAGCCTTCAGGGGATGGCAGCCTTGCATGTGGGAGAGCTGGGAGAGTCTTCAGCAGGGGTCTCTCCCAGCTACACTTCCATAGCTCCAGTCTTCAGCATACTCCCTGCACACTCCCTAAGGCCCACTGGAAACTGCTGGCCCATAGATATAGACCTGCTCCTGACCAGAGTCCTCAGAACTCTAGTCTTACATGCCACGTGGCCAATAAACATCTGTTAAGATTTCAACTTGTTTGTTCTTACTGCCATCTATGGCATGGTCTTGTCATTGCTCTCCCAGTTTTTAAAAAACTGTAGTCCTTTTCTCTCCTATCAAAAGCTCATCACTTTCTAAAATTGAATTTTGGTTTATATGCTAAACTTCCTGATAGGGTTTTAAGATACTTTTGTAGCTTATCTCGTTCATTTTGGTTAAGATGGATGAGTGTTTTGCAACTTTCTTCATTACAGCCAGAGGTAGAAGTCCTCTCACCCCTTTGACATACTGCCCAAACCAGCCTACGTAATCCTGTCTCTTGTATCTGCCAGAATTCCTACTTTTTATTTCCCTACTCCTTAACTTTTTCTGTATTATTTACTGATTTTTAACCTATTAGATTCTTACTTGCATTTTTTAAAATTTTCTATAGATTTAAAAAAATAGTTTCTGTGAAGTCAGGGAAATTTATATATGTTGTTTACCTGATACCCCATATGACTAAAGCAGAGTCAGGCACACAGTAGGTATAAATATGTATTTGTCAAATGAATACTTTAAAAGCATTGAATTTCATTCAGACATTAGGGATTCCATTAATGTACCTCTATCTATTTCTTGAGCAATTGACTTTGAGTGTAATCATGTGTCTTTATTAAGGAAGATAGAATTATTTATTTTGCAGGAATACCTATTTGCTATAAGACCCATAAAATTTTGTAGTACGTACTGATCGATGCAGAAAATAAAAGTTAACTTGGAGTAATTTATATAATGTTCAAAAGTTGTTTAAATTAGATTATGGTTTCACTGATGAAAGAAAATGTACTATAGCACTAAAACAGTTCTGAAGATAGGATGAATTTTTTTTAAAGTTTATTTATTCATTCATTCATTCATTTATTGAGAGCGAGCAAGCGAGCGTGCGCACGTTCAAGCCCACCTGAGTAGGGGAGGGGCAGAGAGGGAAACAGAGAATCCCAGGCAGGCTCTATGCTCTCACTGCAAAGCAGGATGTGAGACTCATCTCACAAACCATGAGATCATGACCTGAAGACAAAATCCAAAGTCAGACACTTAACCAACTAAGCCACACAGATACCCAGAAGATAGGATGAAATTTTTGTTTAGTATTTATTTTTAGGAGAGCACAGGCAGGAGAGGGGCAGAGAGAGGGGGACAGATGATCTGAAGCAGGCTCTGCCCTGACAGGCTGACAGCAGAGACCCCAATGCGGGGCTTGAACTCATGAACCAGGAGATCATGACATGAGCTGAAGTTGGATACTTCAGTAACTGAGCCACCTATGTGCCCCAGGATGAAATTCTTGATTAGGACATTATTAGAGTGGCTTAATGGTAGATTTTATCCTGCCAAACTTGTATTCTACTAGAGACTACTATCATTAGTGCTGTTTTTTAACTATTAAGTTTGGAGAACTTGTTAAGAGAACAAAGAAATACCTTTCTACCAGTACTTCTCAAATCAATGCATAATACATACACAAATACCTGGGGGAGGGGGTCAAGTTACCTGGGGATCTTGTTGAAATGTACATTCTGATTCAGTAGTTCTGGGGTAGAACTGGGGATTCTGCTTTTCATGTTTTGTAATGTTTATTTTTGAGAGAAAGAGATAGGGAAAGAGAGACAGAGTGTGAGCAGGGGAGGGGCAGAGAGAGAGGGAGACCCCAAAGGAAGAATCCGAAGCAAGCTCCAGGCCCCAAGCTGTCAGCACAGAGTCCGATGAGAGGCTTGAACCACCAAACATGAGATGGTGACCTGAGCCAAAGTCGGATGCTTAACGGACTAAGCCACCCAGAAGCACCGGGATTCTGCATTTCTAACATACTCTTGGTTGAGAGTGATGTCCATCCTCCACAGTTTGAGTAACAAAGCTCTAGATTACATACCTACCATGCCTACATTCTTAGCCTGCAGCTAAACACTTCAGCAAAAACACTTCTGCAGCAAAAACACTTAACATATCCAATCTCTTCCACTGTTTAGATATGCATTAAGAGTATGGCACTGGGGATAACTGCTTTGAATCTCTGGCACCCCCTGGCCATCACACCAGATGGACATGTGTGTACTTATCTAGTTGTCCTTCAAGTTCCCCACTCTCTCTGTTGGAAAGGAACAGCTCTCCCACCATTCTCCCCAGGAGAAATGCTGTACCCTGCATTTACCTAAAGCATAGCAGAAGGCATCAAAAAGCTTTATGACCTCAAGAGATTAAAATTCTGTAGAAAAGAGGAAACCTTGCTCGGGGAAGAAAAGAGAAAATGTTAGAAAGAATTATAACACACACACATACATAAAGTAGATGAAAAGACCATGAAGAAATTCAGATTAAGCTTCCCTGTACAGATGTGAGCCACGTAAGGAAGCATTAGCAATTCTACAGTCTGTATGGAACTGAACTCTATAAAGAATTTGAGTTGTGGCATTGATAATACCAAACAATAAAACGTTATCCTTTTCACGTTTCTTCACAGATAAATTCTCCCCAGTCAGAGCCACCAAAATGTATTTTAATCAGAACTCTATTTGTATATAAATGACAGATAAAATATAGGTGAGCACTTTTTCTTTCTTTGCACAGCTCATCATTTCTTTGAGGAATGGAAACACAATAAAAGAATACTGATTTCCATTAATTTTTTCTCCTTGCAAGTAAAATTTAGGAATGAGTCCGTGAACAATTCTCTACCTTTCTTTTTTTTTTGCTCCTAATTCTCCACCCAGACGATTTTTAATAATAACAAGAGAATTCTGCACTACATAATATTAACATGAGCACATTTCTTCAGTGAATGAAATGACATTATGTTGCTAATATTCAACTTCTACCTCCTGTTAGAAGTCAGAAGAGGCAAATTCTAATTTCAATTACTCAAGGGTCATCCCAATTTACCAATGTTAGCAAACAAGCGTAAATTCTCACCAGCACAAGTGACTCACCAATTATTAAAGTAAGTAGATTCAAACTAAAAAAAAAAAAAATCTGAAAACAAAATTCACTCATAAATTACACAGAACCACCCAGGAACAAATTTAACCTTAAGCAGTCTGCATAATATTAAAAGGGAAACATTATACTATTATTAAAATAGAGCAGAGAGGTGAAACACCGCACATGCCAGCTAAATTCTAAAACCTTTTCCTCAGGATTTTCACATCTTTTGCTTTTGTTTGAGAAGGTGAATGAAATGGATTGCTTGGGTCATTAGCAGGAAAATGCTGTTTTAAGTGAGTGAAGGAAGCAGCCTACAGTAGAAGGTATTAGCACATTCCTTGAAAACTACCTTAACTCTCTTTCCTCTCACGCATCTTGCAAAGACTAAATTTACTGGATTATTCACTCTGCTTGGGAGATTTGCAGTAGCAGGGCCTATGGTTGTGAGAAATACTCTCCCCATCTTTTCTAGAGAGTCCTGGCCACTCCTTCTCTTCCTCCCATCGAAGCCAAAAACATTCTTTACAATATGTCCATGCTGAGCAGTTCCCTCAGTAGGGAGGACTGCCAAAATCCTAAAGGGATGCTTTGTATCTGTATAAAAGCAAAGACGCAAACGATACTACTTACAATAAGGTTATATAAGAGAAGTTTCTCAATCTAGTAATTTTTCAATTGTTTTAAGTAATTGGACAAATTGTAGGTTACCTGGCTCAATGAACTCATTGAGCTTAAAGGCCATTGCCAAATGACAGTAGGTAAGGTCAACCACTTGGAAAGAAAACAACTGAATAGATAACAAAGTAAACTGTTTAATCAAAACTGGTATTTCAGTTTTTGGCCAAAACACTAAAATGTGTCAGGGAGATGGATTGACAGGGGTCTTAAAAGCACTTATTACATTGGATTTGCAGAGAGAAATTCAGACCGAGTGACTTAATAATGTTGATAGCATCATCCATCTTACCAGAAGAAAACGGCTAATCTACTTTAGCACCGAGTTCATTAAAGACTGATTTCCTCCTCACACCCCCCGTGGAAGAAGCAAGGCCTGAGATAAGTCACCTTCAGCTAAGTATTTGCACACCATTCCACTGACAGGTAGCATGACAGCCCACAAAATAACAAGGCACAAGAAAAAAAAAAAAAGTCCTCTGTATTTTAGAAAACACTACAAAATAGGGAATATTAAAAGATTCTGACACACCAATTGGAGATTATTCATGTAAGACTTTGAGAGATAATTAAATGGTTGGTCAAAAGCAAAGAGAAAATGAAGGAAGCTTAAAAAAGAAAGAGTTAAGAAGGTGCTTGTACAGGAGCTTATGATGGTGATGCGTTCCGAAGAAATTTTTCTGGTATGTTCCCTGCATTAGGGTATCTGTCAACAGACAAACCAGTGGCTGGCAAGGCTTCAGACATGGATTGAATCTAAACAAAGAGCCATCAGAGTTGACAAAATGTTTGCTTCAGGGAATAGCTTTTTCCCTTAGATGACCTAAAAAGCATCCTGACTCTAACAGGAGTGGGGAGGATGGTCCCAATACCTAAAAAGAAATAAGGTCTTTTGGCTTTTTACCAAGATGAGGCAGCCATAAAGGGATTTTTTTATGATGAGTCATAAAGCCACACATCATGAGTTTGTGTTCAAGAGAGTTTTTCTAGGAAAACATTCCTGCCAGTGCCACACAAACTGGGAGAGCTATCTACCCGTATCATCCTTGGGCAAAATGTAGAGCTGATATAGAGTCCAATTTGGCACAATCAGTTATCCCTCACCTCAACAAAAATTAAAAGGAACATATGTAGTAACTGTGGTATAAGATCTAGAGCAAAAGGCCTGGGTTTGATGAGATTTACACCTGTGTAATCCTAAAAAATGTAATTGTCTGAATCGAATCAATATTGATAGCACTTCACTAAACACGCAACTCTCTAAGTGCTCTATATGTATGATCTCTAATTCTCAAAACAATCTTCAAACAAATAGGTATAGTATTGTCGTTTTAGAGATGATACAGCTGAGGACTAAGGGTTTAACGCTGGCCACATGACGGGTGAGTGTGAATGCAGGAAATGTGGCATCATGAGCCAAGTGCTGAACTACTTAACCTGTAGCTGCTGCTTCTAAAAATCTACAAAATGAGTTAAATCCAATCAGCTTCCTCACAAGGCTGCCCCAAACTCAAATACAGTCACATTTACAAAAGCACTGCACAAACTTTAAAGCATGATTTAAATTTAGTTATTGCTAATATTATTTGCATAAATTAAGGGTTCCTGGACAAAATCCTACAAAGGAAGGCCCTCATGCACCCCCAGAACTGCTGTCTCCCTACATTCTCCTCCAGTAGGCTTCTCACTTGACAGGCTCCTGTGAATGGTGCCGATCTCTATTGGAAGGACCACTTTTGATTTTTAAATACCAGTAACGACAACTGTAACATACTGGGTAACTATTTTATAGCTGGCCTCCTATATATTTCAAGTCAATTTTGCCAGTGTCTCTGTAATACTGCTATGATCATCTCCAGTTTAGAGATGAGGAAAGGGGCCCTGGAACTGTTTAATTTGGGTAAGCAGCCCCAGCTAAGGTAGTGAAGTTGTTGAGAATCAAACTGAGGGTTGTCTAACTCCAAAATATGTGCCCTTTGCATCATTACACCAGGGATTATGGAAAACCAGGATTGTTTCAGTTATTTAATGCTGCCTTAAATAGCTATACCTAAAACCACCATATTATGCTTATATAGTGCATGGATCAGGAATTTGGACAGGACTCAGCAAGGATGGTTTATCTCTATTCCACAATGTCTGAGGCTTTACCTAGGGAGACTCTAAGAGAGATAAATGACTCAATACGGCTGGGGGTTGGAATCATCTTGAGGTTACTTACTCAAATATCTCATACCTGGACTGGAATGACTTGGAGATTGGGCTCAGCTGAGCTGTTGACTGGATCACCTACACAAGACTTCTCTGCGTAGCATAGCAGTCAGGTTCCAAGAAGGATATCCCACACAAAAGTATCAGAGGGTGAGCATTCCATGAGATGCAGAAACTACCTAGCCTTTTAGGACCTAGCCTTAGAAGTCACATTGTATCACTTCCACTCTACTTCATTGGCCAAAGCAACCATAAGGCTGTCCAGATGCAAGGGGAGGAGACACAGACCCTCCCTCCCAAAAGGGATGAGGAGAACACGTTACAGAAAAGCATGGGAAATTAGAAGTAGTACTGGGGCCATCTTTGGAACATTCAACTTGACACCAGACTCTTCCTCTCAAAACTAACACTGAATCTTCTCTGAAGAGATTAACTGCTTCTCCTACTTTTCCAACACTTCAAGTCTCTGTGTATAAACATTTTATGTGCTTTCCTTCCTCAGCTCAATACTAACAAATCCTTAAGAGCCCACCCCAAGCTTCACCTATTCTACCCATTTCTTAGCAAACTCTCACCAATGCCAATTCATCCCTGTTCACCCTAGAATCCTCATGGTCTTTATTTAGCATTTTGGCATTTAAATACGCTAAATTAGTAACTTGTTATTACATTCTTCTTTCTGTTGCTATTAACTGTTCTTTGAAATACGTGTCTCACTTCCCTAACTAAAATTCAGAACACCTTATAAACCTCATTTTAATTTCACTACACATGGCATAGCTTTGGATATAAACCTTAACCATAATAAAGACACTTTGGATTGAATGATGCTACATGGTAGTTTTCAAGTATAGATACATGAGTATAGTTCATGTATCTGCATTGCTCTTTTAACATATATGAAAATGCAGTGGTGATTTACAGGTCTCCATTCATCCAACAAGCACAATCGAGGACCTGCTATGTGTGTGATAATATGCCAAGTGTGTATTTTAGATATAGGCTGTCAGCCTGTTTTCCTCATAGGCATTATTGGGAAGCAAATACGTCAGACTTGTGCATGTGTGTACAAAGACAGAAATATGCAGGCGTCACAGAGACGTACAGGTATATGAGAGGAACAGAATGGGGACGCTTCAAGGAAAAAGATTTCTAGCTAAAGTATTGAAGACTCTAAGGAGGGCTCATGTAGGCTGGTTACTAAAGGATACATAGTATTTGCACAAACTGAGATTGACAGATTCTAGGCAAGAAAAGAGAAAAGCTGATCATATTTGGTTAAAGGGACCCAAGTTGTTATGTTGAGGGGAGACACTCAGATTTCTCTAGTCCCATTTAGGGTAAGAAATCTGAGCTAATCAGTCTGTCAACCTCAGTATTGTTCAAATTTTCTACATTTGGGATTTAGCTTCTCCCTCTAGTTCCTCATATTATGTGACGTTTCTTTTGAAACCCACAGCCCCTTCTCAATAAAGAAAAACCTTGCATGTAGTTGCTCTCTTTGTTCTCTTGAGGATTTGACCAAGACACCCCAGCTTGCAGACTATTTGCTTGACTATTTAGGACTACAAGTCCAACTCCTCAGTTTTTATTATGTGTACAAATGCAAACTCTGATTTCATGGAGTTTCATGGCACTTCTCAACAACACTCAGGTGTTGCTGATTTTTCTGGCCCACTAGAAAAATGGACTCTGGTCCACACACTTAGAGTAACGAGGATCTAGATTAATGTTACAAGAACAGCAACCGGGTCAGTCACATTGGCCACATTATCCTCAGTACCTGGCTCAGTGCTTTTGAGTTAATAGATGCTCAGTGAATGTATTTTAGGGACTATAGGAGTGAAAGAATGAATAAGTGAATAAACAATAAATTATCATCCTATCACACAGGGCCCTCCTAGCCTGTAACTAAAGCAATTTCCCAATATCTCATGAGTCAGCAAATTAACACCGGAAACATATACTCTGGAATGCCAGACCCTTTATTCACCAATCTACGGTGCTTCCATAAATTCAAGGACCAAAATGAACACAAGTAACATTCTGCCTCCAACAAAGGGCTTTAGAGTCATCAAGGCTATTTTCCTTGACTCAAAGAAATGACTGAATCCTACCATTTTTACTTTGTCTCCTTTTGGTAACCTCTTCAAGGCTCTCTCAATCTCCCAGCTGCTAACAATCTTTCTTGAATCTAAATTATCCTGGGGCTCTTTCTCTATCTCTCCTTGGAAAAGTTATTTTGCTACAGACTGAATGTGTCCCTCCCCCCAAATTCAGACGTTGAAATCCTCACCCCCAACAAGATGGTATTAGAAGATGGAGCCTTTAGGAGGTGATTAGGGTCATAAAGATGGAAACTTCATGAATGAAATTAGTACCTTTATAAAAGAGACCCCAGAGGTCATCTCATCCCTTACACCATATGAGGATGCAGCAAAAAGTCAGCAGTCTGCAAGGATACATAGTATTTGCACAAACTGAGATTGACAGATTCTAGGCAAGAAAAGAGAAGGAAGAGGGACTTCACCAGAACCTGACCACACAGGCACTCTGATCTTGGATCTCTAGCCTCTAAAATTGTGAGAAATGAATTTCTCTTATTTATAACCCACACAGTTTATGGTGTTTTGTTATAACAGCCCCAAAAAACAAAGACAGTATTGTCATGTGACCCCTCTCTTCAAAGCTGCTTATCCCATGTACAGATCCATAAATCTATGGAGATGTTCACATTGTAATTGGAAGGTTCACATTGTAACTGAAACTCCCACAGCCCATCTTCTGTACCCATCAGAAAGCCCAATGCAAACATGCTGCCAAATCATTCTGGAAAACGAGGAAATGATGTTGTGATTGACCTTTTTCTAATAGTTTTATTCTAATAGCTCAAGGGCTTGATAAATGCTATGGCTGTTTAGGAAACAATATAGAGGTATCATATCATTTTTCCATCAACGCTCAAATATGGCAGCATTTAACCATTCATAACATCTGACCCAAAACTGAGTTCAGGGATGATAGCAAACAACAATTGTCCTTCTTTTATAAAAGCAAACGGAATTATATTTTGGTGAAATTAATCCACCCAATAAAATCTCAGGCAGAATTTACAGCCCAGAAAACATGACAGGGAAAATCATTCATTACTATTTGTAGATCTAATTTGTTTGTAACACCCTGGAGGTGCCAATCACCCGTATTTCACAAGATAAAAGACAAAATAATTAGTAAAGGAAGAAATTTGAATTTTGTTGCAATAGGAAATGAGGGAGGGCCACATACTGAGGTTACGAATTCTTTCAAATTCTTTGTTTAAATGAGTTCAGTGTTCAGTTCATGTTAAAAAGTGTTACTAATGACGGTTTGTACAACCCGCTTTAGATTTTTTGCTGTTTTAATTACTGCATCATTTATTTTTTCTGCAACCTAATTTTTTTTTTAAAGGAGCTACACAAAACCTCAAAGTCTTTTTGTGGTCCTATGTCAAGAGAAACAAAACAAATACAACCTAATAAATAATTTTTAAAGCATTTATTCATTATTTGTAAAAAGAACCTAGACTCTCAAACTTTGTCATAATATATAATAGGCTTAGAATCTCTGGTATTCCATTTACAGGAGATCCTAATCAATTTACTTGACTTCTTGACATTGGTTTATGGGTATATTAACAACTATTTCATCGGTGTGGTTAATATATGCATTCAGTTAAGATAATAAACGAAGAACACCCAAATAATATCTGGCATATAGAAAGAGCAATAGATGTTAGTTCCTTTTGCCTCCCCTACAGGTCCCCAATTTTTTCTGCAGCTGAAATATAATGGCAGGACAGCGCTCTCAGGACTATGGTTGCGCTGAGAATGCTATGTTTTCTGTGTCCTAAACCCAGAGGAACTCATGCTACCCACTTTACTTCCTCTCTCCGCATCACCTGAGCTATGGAACTCTGGGCTAAATCCTGGAGAAACATTTTAAATTACTTTCACCTTCACCTCAATGTATCTCCCGTTTGCCATTAAAAAGTATCTTAAACGTGTGAGATATAAGTATATGCTAGCTAATTGCGAGTACATTATTTCTGGTGTTCAACTGAAGCCGTAGATTATTAGGTAAGCCTGATTAAATGGTTGGTTACCTCATTCATTTATTCAATTATTCCTTCACTGATAGTCATTTACTGGATGATTTGCCCAGTAGTCATTGATTGATAATTTAGTATTTGTAAACTAATGGGTGAGGCACATTGGAGACATGCAGAGTCCCAATTATAGGCATGTGACCAGATGCAGTCACACAGTGTTCTGCAGTTGGGCTCTAATGCTCTGCAGCAATCGTCTTGAAGTTGTTGTTAATAATCTTTAAACTTGTGTTTTTTAAGTGAAGTCCCATAGAACAATGAAGCATCTCTAGGAACTCAGTTTTAGTTCATGTGTGGTCCAATCTCTAGCTACCTTTCCACGATGGGATCTCAACCACCTACTGTCTGTCTTTCGGTATCCTGGGTGCCCTCTTCTCATTCCACTGCCACTCTCCACACCAATGATGGCCTGGGCACAAGCATGGAAAGAGTCTGTTGGACACATGCCCCCTAAGCATCTCAGGCTAGGGCATGGCAGCAGCCCTGTGAGATGACAACGCAACAAGGCTTTGGGTGAACAACTTGATGGAGACTAACCTACCTAGTACACCCTGGCATAGCTGTCGTAATGCTCCTGGTTGGGAATGGGGGTAGGGAACCTGTCCACTGGAAGTTGAACTAGCCTGTTGGTCTCACATATGCCCATCTGTGCATACAATGTCATTGGTGGGGTCCACTCATGCCTGTGAGATTCTGTACTTGTTCCCTGAATATCCCTGCACCAGAGGGACTGCAATATCAAAGGGCAAATTAAAAACATCTTGACTGGTCAAGAGTATAATTATGGTGAAAGGGAAAAGCCTTTTTCCCTTTTTGAATGAGAACCTCCACATTTTTATTTTTCATTGGTTCCCAAAAATTATGCCACCCCTGAATACATGAATAAGCCGGTCTTTATTTTCAAAGTGATTATAAATTTCCATTGATTGAGAAGGCAAGTTTTATACAAAAAGCTCTAGCAGTTTCTGTCTCCCAAACACTTCATCTCCCACAGTATTCCAAGAGCACTTGCCATTGGCCATACCTAATGGGAAGCCTGGGGAAAGCAACTTGCATCGATCAGCCTCCTATAACAGAAGAGAACAAGAGAAGGACACATTATAAAGCTGAGGTAAGCAGACCCAAGAATAACTTGGGAAAGAAAGTATCTATGCCGAAAGACAACTTTACAAGTGAAATACAGAGTAAGCATTCAAATAATCTGTTCCGTAAAAGCACAGAGGAGATGAAGACCACAGAAGAGAAAAAACAGCATCTATGGGTCGCTTCATATCCCAGCCACTTCCCATACTTTAAGCAGGTTAGAAATTACATCTTTAAAAAAGACTTACCTTACTCATCTTGATCTCCCAGGATTTTGTACATGAAAGGCACTCAATGCATGTTGAACTGAATTATACTGAATTCAAACCCATTTCATGCAGAAAACATAGGTGTCACATAAGCAAGACAAATGCAATGTCACCAGTTGCAATCTCACCATTTCTGTAAAATTCAGTAGGAGTAATCTACCTTGCCTCTAGATGGCAAAACTCCAGTAGAAACATGACCCAGGCATCACTGTTTTGAGCAGTCCATTGCCTAGAGTTAGGAAAATGCAGGAGAGGGGTGCCAAACAATGGAACTCTGAAGAGATTTCCTAAATATTGTCTTTTTAATCTCCTTAGTTCTCTTCTCCTCTCTTACTGGGCATACAGTGGTGTATCTCCACCCTCTGTGTGAAGTAGTCTTAGCCCTACAAAGCTACCCTATTGGACAGAACTTAATATAGTTCTTCATAGTTCTCTTTCCCCTATACAGTCCCCATGGTCCTCCAAAACAAAACAAAAACAAAAAATATCTTTAGCCCAAACACCCTGTGGCAAGGCAGGACATTACAAAACAACACTCTTTTGAATCCTCGACCACAGCCCACATATCTGTTGGGAGATTCAGGATACAGTCAGATCCCATTTCACAACCTGTTTTTGTCAGATGTAAATCCAGCAACTGCTGGACATGCAGCTGTCCACACTCTCTAAGTGAATCCTTGAGGACCCCTTCACTAGGCAGATGGTTCAAAGGTAACGGGACCATGCTGTCCCCAAGGCACAGTGGGAATTACAGACTCAGCAGTATCTCTCTTAGAAAAAACTCGTTTCCAACCTCCTCTTCTCAGATCTTTGAAAACTTTGTTTTTTAAGTCTTGATCTGGCTGAGAGTTTCAAAAGTTGCTAAGCAAATTCAGAGTCACTTCCTCTTGCCTGTGTGTAGAGGTGAAGAGAGGTGGATTCCTGTCTTCAACTCATGCCACTCTCTCGATACACATGGAATTGGTGCCGCAACTGAAACTAAGACAGGAAGGCCATACTCTAAAAGCCATGGTTTGTACCACTGGACTGAGCCAAGAGCAAATAGTGATGAAATGTTTTCAAGGTTATCTGGGTATTAAATGGTGGTGCAAGAAGGGGTAGTAGAGACTTCAGACTTTCGCTTCTGCTAAACTGTAGACCAAAACACATTGGAACATTTGCCTTATTTGGTGAAGAGAGAGAAAGGGAGAGACTCAAAATTCTGCAACTGAATTTTCTATGAAGTCTTCTGTTTCTCTCCCCAGTCTCCATCCAAAACCAAGTTCAAATTGCTATCAAACACTGTCAGCCAAATAGATTTCTCAATCCAACCATATCAGCCTGTCCTTGATTATAATGCAGCCCACAACGGGTATAGCCTGGGGGAGGGAGGAGTCACAAACCGCATGCTCTGAGAAAGGAACAAATATGAGTAAGAATTTCCCACCATCCCCTTCAAGCTCCTACCCCATTTCCTCTCTGAGTATTGCAGGCTTCTTCCAAGGAAGAGCCCATGGGTATGTGCTAATTTGCACGGTGGCCTTAGAAGGTACTATTCTAATTGCTTCAGCTGAAATCCATTTATTTTATAGCCCAATAAAATTCTGTGTGCAATGGTAAATAAAACCATGTGGATGTGGCCTCAATGCACAGTTCTCTGGGCTCCATTTGCAGTCCGTGATAAATTAAGGGGGAAAAAAAACCCATTGTGCAAACGGATGCAATTAGCTGAAACGGTATATTTTTGGCCTCTGCTGATGTCTGCTTACATTCAATTCCCCACTTGAAAACCAATCCTCATTTGAAAGCAAACTAGAAAAATCTCCGTAATACAGATGGACCTCATTTGGCTGCATGTTGATGTGCAAAGACACCTTTATACATTAAATTGCAGTGTTGACTTCTGCACTTGAAATTTCATTTTGTCATTTTTAATCACAATGAGCAAATGTCATCCTTAATAATAACCCTCTGCTTCTCTATAATGCCTTTCGACAAAGGACCTGAAAGCACTTTTGCAAATATTAATAAACCAAGATTCACAACAACTCCCAGAGGCGTCTGTATTGCAGGCTGAAAAGAAGCCCAAAGTCATGAAGTGACTTTGCTGATCCACACAGGAAACTAAGCTCGAGAAGGAGAAACAAAGACTATCATCTGGGTTATGTCAGGCTCACCTCATTCATGTTCACCAGGCATTTTCAGCCACAACTGGAATATCAGGGCCCAAGGAATGAATGAAGGACAATTTGGACTCTTACTAAGATTTATGCTTAATTTTTTCCCCCTCCCTCCTGTGTTCCTTCTATATGATGTTGGGTTCCAAATTCATATATTCAATCCAACCTGTCCCTTACTTTCCATACTCATGAAGAGTCCTAGCTATCTAATAAATACGTCAATCTTAACATATCCAAGCCAAACTCATGATGCCCCCTCCAGAAAACCCGTTTCTACCTCAGTCATTTCCCCTTTCAGTAATTGGTAATTGTTTTCTAGTTTATCAGTCCAAAAGTCTTAGAGTCATCTTTGACTCCTCCTCCTCTCTCACCCCATGACAAATTATCTGTCAATCTTATTGGCTCTACTTTGTAAATAAACCCAGAGTCCAAACATTTTTCATCACTTCTCTCTGGGCCCACCCCACCATCGGTAGTCAGGACTACTCAAATAGCCTGCTAACTTATCTCCTGTTTCCAACTTTGCCTGCTAATCTCTACCTTTCCACAGCAGATAGATTGATCCTTTTAAAAATGCAAATAATTTCTTGTACTCCTTTGCTTAAAGGTCTTCACAGTCTTCTAATCTTAAGAGTTAAATCCCAAGTCCTTACTCTGGCTTACAAGACCTTATATGATCTGGCCCCAGTATCTCTCTGAATTTATCTATTGCTACGTCCTCCTCCTCACTTCTTTAGCTCCAGTTCTGCTGTCTTTTATGCTCCTCAAATAAACCAAGCACGCTACTACTGCCTTGGAGTTTTCACACTTGCTAATCTCTGC
This sequence comes from Cryptoprocta ferox, assembly GCA_028646485.1. Taxonomy (NCBI): domain Eukaryota; kingdom Metazoa; phylum Chordata; class Mammalia; order Carnivora; family Eupleridae; genus Cryptoprocta; species Cryptoprocta ferox. The sequence goes on along the minus strand of CM053573.1, from coordinate 129,336,180 downwards.
CTGGAATGCTCTTCCTCCAAATATCCCAATGCTTGCTCCTGCCCATTTTTAAATCTTTGCTCAAGTCACTTTGTCAAAGAGGTCTTCCCCAACTACCTTATCTAGCATACATAGTACCACCCTCTACAACACTCTAGGCCACTAACCTTGTTGTATTTATTTTCATGTCACTTATCAGCTGGCATCAGTTTCCAAGTTATCCTTACATACGAATGGGCATTGTAATGTGACAAGTCTTCCTCCTAGGATTGCAGAAATTCTTCCTTCTCCACTGGGGAAGATGAAATGCTAACTTAGAAGTCTTTGAAAAAGAATTCATTTCTAAAGGACTAAATTTTCCCTAAAATTTTAAGGCAATATTGTCATAATCTTTCAAAGGATTTTCTGATAGTAGGTCATAGACAAGCCCCCAAACTACTTCTGAGATTGAGCCTTCCTGAACTGTGAAAAATTATAACTGAAAACAAAGCACATTTAAAAAGACATCATTTTATTTCAATTAATTCCCCATATCTTATTAAATAAGTCAAGTTCACCCTTTACTACAGTGAATAACTTCTGACAGTGGTCTTGATAAAGGCTTCAAAGTCTTCCACCAGGTGTATTGCTAAAGCAAAAAAAAAAAAAAAAATAGATTCACTAAGGGTATATGCATGTTCACTTTTTTAAGTTTATTTATTTGAGAGAGACACAGACAGGGAAAGAGGGGGAGGAGCAGAGAGATGGAGACAGAGAATCCCAAGCAGGCTCTGGGCTGCCAGAGCAGAGCCCAGAGCAGAGCTCAAACCCATGAAACTGCAAGATCATGACCTGAGCCAAAACCAAGAGTTGGAGGCTCAACTGACTGAGCCACCCAGGCACCTCTTCACTTAATATAGACCACAATATTTCTAATTTTTTCTTCTGGAACTATTAGTTTGAAAATGTTTCTTTTGCCAAATTATGGATTATCTTGTGAGGATCTCCTTGTTTTAATCTTCTGTTTCCTCTTTTGGTTTATGATTTAGATCATGACAAAAAGGTAGTAAAAATAATAAACAAAATGAGGAAAGGAAACTCAAACCACTGGGTGGGTTCAAATCTTCATTTTTCTAGTATTTTTAAGTATATAAACCACCTCGTAACTCAATATATAAGGCTAACATTACTCTAATGCTAAAAATAAACCATCACAAAGAAAGGTAACTACAAACCAATATCCTTCATAGACAAAAAGACGTATCAAATCCTCAAAAGATTAGCAAAGTATTGCAATATATAAAAAGCATAATACATCATGACCAAGTAGGTCTTAACATTAGAAAATTAGTAAGTTTAATTCACCCTATCAGCATAGTATTTAAAAAAAATCATTTGACCATCTCAATAGATGGAAAAAAAAATCAACAAAATTCAACATCCATTCACGATAGAAACTCTCAGTAAGGTAGGAGCAGAAAGGAACTTACTCTTCCTGATAAAAGGCATTACATTAAATCTACAGCTAACTTTATATTCAATGGTCAAATATTGAATTATATATCTGATTAGATCAAAAGTCCAAGATGTCCAACCTCGCTGTTATTCAATCTCATACTGAGGTCCTAGCTAGTTTAATAAGACAAGAAAAAGGCAAAGCATTTAGATGAAAAATAAAGAATACACAAGAAAAATTATTAAACCCCTAATTTAGCATGATACAAGTTCAATATATAAATATTTAACATATATCTGTATACCGCCAAAGAATAATCAGAAATTGTAATTTTAAACCCAGAACAATTTATAATGCCATCAAAAAAGAAGTGTTTAAGGATAAGTCAAACCAATACATACAAAATTTATATATTGAAGATTTCGAAACATTTGCAAGATCAAAGAAAAATCTAAATAAAGAAATATGCAAATTTTATGAATCTCAACAACAGATACTGTTAAGATATCAATATCCCCCCAAATTATCTATAGAGTCAATCCAATCCCAGTATAGGGAACATCATCAAAATAAAGAGCTTTTTCAAAGACACTGTTAAGGAAAAGAATCTACAACCAGGAAGGAAGTATTTTCAAGAGATGTGAATGAGCAAGAACGTGTATCCAGAATATGTAAAGAACTCACAACTCAATAAATAAATAGCGAAGGATTTGACGCACATTTTATCCAAGAAGCAAATGACCACATGAAAAGGTGTTCCAATATAAGAATGCGAACATAAACTACAACGAATTACCACTATATGCTTATGAGAATGGCTAAAACACAGCACAGAAACAAAAAAGTGGCAATATCTTGTATTGATTAGAAGGTGAACCAACTGGAGTTTTCAATTATTCCTTGTGGTAAAGCGAAAAGTTACCATCACTTTAGAAAACTGTTTAACATTTTTATAGAGTTAAACACACTCTATAGTAAATTAATAATCCAGCTAGTCATTCAACTAATAAAAGGATAAATAGGTTTACATCTATATAATGGAATACAACTGCAATAAAAAGCCAAGAACTACTGATATATTTAACTTAAATAAATCTCAACAAGATTTTGCTAAATCAAAGCAGCCAGGCACAGATTACTACACACACTATGATTTCACTTATTTAACGCTTTGCAAAAGACCAAATATTTCTCGACAGAAATCAGATCAATAGTTTCCAGGAGGTAGGAATGGAGACAGGAATTGACTATCAAAGAACAAAAGAAACTTTGGGTGCTAATAGGAATATTCTAAATCTTGACTGCGGTGGTTGCTACATAACTGTGTACCTTGTATATGTTTGTCAAAACTCATTGATCTGTACACCAAAAGAGATGGATTTTACTCTTTGTTTATATACCTCTCTAAACCTAGTCTATAGGAAATAGTAATTGAGAGTGTATAAGAGAAAGGCAAAATTGGTAGTAATTGAGAGTGTACAAGAGAAAGCTTTAGTGTCTTTAAGGTGACATAGTTGGAGGCACTTTAGGATAGAAGGCAGTGCACCTCAGTGGAAAGAGTTCTTTTCAGATTTTAGTACCTGGAGTGTAATAAACTGGGGTCTTTATTTATTTCGATCCAAGTTAGTTACCATCTAGTGTAGTACTGGTTTCAGGAGAATTTAGTGATTCATCACTTACATATAACACGTAGTGCTCATACCCAACAAGTGTCCTCCTGAATGCCCATCCCCCCTCTGACCTCCCCTCCAGCAACCCTCAGTTTGTTTTCTGTATTTAAGAGTCTTTTATGATTTGCCCTCCCCCCCCCCCGGCTCTTTCTATAATTTAGCTATTGATTTAAGTGCTGCTTATATACTGGGGTGCATGTGTCCTCTCAAATCAGCATTTTTGTATCCTTTGGATAAATTCCTAGTAGTACATATTTGATGGGGCTTAAACATACATAGTAGGAGATATGGGTGACACAGCTCCCACTTTTCACCATAACACAGACTGAAGAGGTATGATTTCTCCTCTAAAATCCTGAAACTCAGTCTAGGGTCTTATATTGGGATGCAATGCCATTTTGGAAAGAGGGTGGAACTCAGGCTGGTTTTCCAGATTTTCAATTCTAAGAATTACGGAGTACGGAAGGTGGAATATAATAGAAGCTATTAAAGAATTTAACTAAAAGGAGGGCTGGAGAACAGACGAAATTATAGTTACCCACTTTGACGGAGAGACATAATTTACTATCTGAGTGACCTGATATAAGCTTTATTTCCTTAACCTCTTTCCTCAAGCTCCGCTTTTGACAAAACTGTAAAGAAAATATTACATAACTATCTATTCAGTGGTTGCTGTGAGGAGTCCTATGTAAAATACAAGAAATGTCTTTAGTATCTAGTAACTACCTAGTATTCAATACATTTTAGCCTCAAGAAGAAAGAAGGAACCCTTTCTATAAGAATGTGTAGCAGAAGCTACTGCCAATCTTCTTCTAAAACTCTAAAAAGCTGGGCTTGCAAAAGTTATTTAGCAGGTGCTGTTTACAAATTTAAACTTTTGTCATAATGTAAATTAAAGAACAAGTGAAGATATTTTTATTAATTGGTAATTTGAAAATGCTGGATATAAGGACTGCTAAAAATTTATGACATGTGTTTAAAAAAAACAGACAAAAAAACCTAATGACTTTATAAACAGGCATAGTGGATAGTGGAAGCTTCCCAGAGAATAATTTATTTCTTTCCATGATGAAGGGTTTGTACTGGTTTAGTATTTTCCTATAATCCATTATTTTACATCCTCTTGAAAGAACTAATCACACAAAATTCTCCAAAGTAACTAGCAAATATCCAATTCTGAACAGGCAGATTTTTTAAGGCCATGTTACTCAGAAACTAGTTACTAGGGCTATAGTCAAAGTCCATTATAACAGAATTCAGGCTTCAGAATTTTTCCTTCAAGTTGGAAGAAACTTGTAGGTCAAAGGACAGAGGGGAGGACCAGGAAAGAATTGAGTTTTGTAAGTCCAGTCTTAAGCCCCCTGCAGGATAATCTCATATACATTATATCCATTTAATTCTCAGAACATTGAGGTAATTCCTATTTTACAAATGGGGATATCAAGGGAGGTTTAATTCGATCCATACTCAGCTAAAAAAAAAAAAAGACAAAAAACCAACACTTTAGGTGTTTAAAATAAGGTTAGAACATAGGACTTCAGGCAGAGGAGAGACTTCTCAAAGCTTCCCTTGTGTGCAGATTCTTAGTCCATTTTACTGGTAAAATGGAGGATTCACCAGCTAATAGCATCAAAACTTACATCTTTAGACTGTTATCCTGTTCACAAAAATTTCACAAATTCTCCCTGGTTACATTGTCACATAATCTTATTTATCATCAAGCCATCTGTTAGATACATATAATCCCGTTTTCCAGGTACAGAAATTGAGAGTCAAAGAGATGAGTATCTTATTCAGTGTCTTAAAAAAAAAAAAAAGCCAGTAGAGCTGGGGCTCAAACTTATCTTCAAATTCAAATTAAAATGTGGAGTAAAATTGATACAGTGAGACGATACCTACTGTCCAACCTGAGGCTTCAGTTGCCCCCTGACACGCCATCGTGGACGTTCTGGTTGTCCTATATCCCAATAGGAGAATCTCAGCTCTGTATCTTTTACTGTAAAATAATATGAACACTGAGGAAGAAATAAGCTTATGGAGGATCCAGTAACCACTACGTAGCCACTTATATTCATCATGCTATTAATATTTACAGTGACATAATTAGTGTGCATTTTATTCCCACTAAAAATGGAAGGCAACAAGACCAGAGAAGTTGGGTTTCATGTGCAAATTTACATCACTGAGTGGGAATTTCAGCCAACCAAGTGGCAGGAGTCTGTCTCAGAAGTCCCCATCTGTCTTATGATGCTCCCGTGTAGCTTTTATTTTTATACCAGAAGCTTTTGATTTCACAGAGGTAAAGGAAGTAAACTGTACTATACTTAGAGGAGAAAATAGATTATAAATAGAAGCGAGGGACTTTTTTTTTTTTTCTTTTTAAGTCTGGTACAACAAGAATATCCCACAATCCCACATTCAAAATTTGGTGATGGATGATGTTTGGGATCAACATTCCTGCAATGGCCCAAGGGCATCGTTTGCTTATAACACTTTCATTTTTCACTGGTTTGAAACGTGCATACAGATGCTTTTCTAGCTTTCCATCCTGGATGCTTCATTTTTAAAAGCGATTGTGAGGAATAGTTGTCTTAATGATGTGGCAGAGATATTTCTGAATATCGAGAAACATCAAAGACATTATATTACTAAATTCTTCAGTATTTAAGAATATGAGACGTATCTAAAACAGTATTTTTTTTTTCAAAGTTTAGTGTCAGAGTCTGGGATGTTAAAATGAAATGGGTTTGCAAATATTATTCTCCCCCTTTTTAGTATCTATTCATACAAGCCAAACTAGAGTTCTTATATGGAACTAAACATGTTTTGTTTTTTTTTAATTTAAATCTTTTGGAGCACCTGAGTGGCTCAGTGGGGGAAGCATCTGACTCTGGCTCAGGTCATGATCTCACAGTTCATGAATCTGAGCCCTGCATCTGACTCTGTGCTGATAGCTCAGAGCCTGGAGCCTACTTCCGATTCTATGTCTCCCTCTCTGTCTGTTCCTCCCCCACTTGTGCTCTCTGTCTCTCTCAAAATTAAATAAACATTAAATTCTTTTTAATTTAAATCTTTTCTCTGTCCCTGTTTTTTGAGACAAACACCTCCCATGGTGTTTGGTGGAGGTGATATTTTCCTACATTTTAATTGTAAACTCCTGATAGTCTGTAGGCATGAGGTGTGAAATAAAAAGGTGCCAACAACATTTAGAGAGGATCTCATATGTGCTAGTTCCTAATCATACAATTTCCTATTTTATTCTTTTAACAATCATGTGAGATAAGCATTAATATCCTTGTCTTAAGGCTGTGCCAACTGAGGTTCGCAAAGGTGAAGTATTGCTTCCTAGATCACATAGTTGGTACGTCTGACTCTAAAGTACCTTCTTTTTTCCAGTTTACCAAGGATTGGCCAAATCTAGCCTGTAAATAAAGTTTTATTGGAAAACTGCCATGCTCACTTGTTTACATGGAATCAAGGACAGAACTGAGATGATGTTAAAGGTCCAGATACATACTTTTGTCTTCATTAGCCATGTGGTCTCTGTGGCAACTCAACTCTGTCACTGTAATATGATCGAGCCATAGACAATTCCTAAATGAGTAAGCATCACTGTGCTCCAATAAAACTTTATTTACAAAAAATTTAAAGGTGGTGGGGAGTGATGCCAATTTTGCCTTGCAAAATGTAGTTTGTCAGCCCGTCCCATAAAGCAGAATTTGGGGAAGTTCATTGAAAAATACAGAAAGTCTGCAAACTTTTTTTTATTTACTTTTTTTTTTTTTTTTTAACATCAGTGGTTGATAAGTTCAGGCGTTTCAAGTTCAATTTCCTTCTAATTATTTGAGCATAAATCCTGTTGTTTTTCCAGTGCCTTCTATCAAAAGAATGCTGGGAACACTAGCATCCAGTATTAGAATGATCTTGGTCTGCAAGGAACGCTCTTAGAATAGGTATAGTATAGAATTTATATATATTGTTCATTTGGGCACTCTATGACAGATCTAGCTGAATATACAGACAAGGCTTTGGCCTTCAGAAAGGTCATAATTTAAAAAGCAAAGAAAAGCCCTATACAACACATCACACAGGCATAGCACAGAGCACATGAAAGCCCGAGATCTCACTGCTAAATCTCCCAGCTCAGGTACAATCCCAAAGCTCTGTGAAATGGCTTCTAAGACGTATTCTCTGCCCACTTATCTTGCCCAGCAATACAGTCTTGATTGACACCCCATCTCCCAAGTGAAATGAAAACTGGAGCCAAACCCAGACACCCAGCCAAAGGGAAAGAGTGCGTTTGGCAGCAGAACATGTGTTAGATGTCAGTCATATGGGGTAAGAATTCCAGCCACAGGGGGAGCCTGGCATTTTGCGGAAGAAATATGAAACAGGCATGATCCCAGATTTACAATGGCCTACAAAAGGATGTCACTGCTTGAGGACCAAAACAACAAAGTTACTATTGTTCTCCTGTTTCATTATAAAAGAATGCATAAAAGTGGCTTTAACCAGGTTTGAGCTAAGGCAGAATGATAGAGGGATGCTTTGTTCCCAAAGCACTTAACATTTCTTACCTAAAACTGAAGGAATTATTTAAGCCAGAACCTAGACAATTTTACTCATTTTCAAGTCAGAGATAAAAACGAAATAATATGTTTAGTAACAGACCATATTAGCATTTAGTGTGTTCCAGGCACTGTTCTAAGGGTTCACAAATGAGAAGTTAGTTTAAGTTCTTAAAAATCTTATGAGGTACCTACAATTATTCTTTATTTTTACAGATGCAGAAGTGGAGGCAGAGAGGGGCCCTGTAGCTGTTCCCATCACACAGCTCCCGATTTCAGTCCTGCTCTGAACCACTTATGCTACTTGATCACACCTCCACATGTGGCGATCTCAGGCTATTTACTTTATCTCTGAATCTGTCTTCTCATGCACCAAAGGGGGATGAGAATCCTTTCCTCGCCAAATGGTTATGGAGATTAAAGAAATAAAATGCCAATTATCCAAAAGGATGTTTAAAACACAAAAAGTATCCCATTTTATGAGCTCTTACTATATACCAGCATGGTGACAAAAAATTTGCAATTTAATTTCATTAATCCCAAGAAAGCCTCATGACAAGAAACTATTAACCATGTTTTATACATGAAGAAACTGAAGATCAAGATACTTGCATGCTAGACTGTGGAGCATCTGCGTGGCTCAGTCAGTTGAGCATCCCACTCTTGATTTCAGCTCAGGTCATGATCCCAGGGTTGTGGAATCGAGCCCCGCATAGGGATCCATTCCATGCTCAGTGTGGAGCCTGCTTACGATTCCTCCCGCCCTACCCCACATGCCCTCTCTCTCTTTCCCTATGCCCCTTTCCCCAACTCACACACTTTCTCTTTCTCTTTCTCAAATAATTAAATATATATATCATGCTAAATCTAGTTAGGAGCAAAGCCAAGCCTCAGATTTCAGAGGCTAGGACGTGCTTATTAAAAATGTATGCCCTTCTTGTAAGAAAAAGGCTGTAGCGGGCAAAGAACTAGGAAGGTTCTAGATATTTGAAATGAATGGAATCATTCTGATTCTCAGCAAAACCCTTCATCTTGGGATTAGTCATGTAACCATCACCTCTTAACCCTAAAATTCACCTTTGGAAATCCCAGTTGAGGTGCTACTGGGAGTGCAATAGAAAGTAGGAAAGATATTTGAACTTCCCAGTTCTGCTCCATAGAACCACACATATAGTTCCCATTATACGAGAAAGTAATTATGTGGAGGGTCCCTGGAGTTTCTCATGTATCACTTCTAGGTGAGTTTGACCACATCTATTTGTTTCAGGTTTTTCAATATCTAACTACAGAATGCTCACAGCAGGTAAAGCAGATGTGAAAAGTCCTAATGGAATTGTCAAGTCAAAGCTAAATATAGTAAAACCTTGGATTGCAAGTAACTTGTTCTGTGAGCGGTCTGCAAAACGAACCAATATTTCTAATAAATTTTAACTTGATAAATGAGCGATATCTTGCAATACGAGTAGTATGTGACACTGAACGTCACATGATCACAACTGAGCCAAAGGTTCTTGAAATTCGCTGTGATATACAAGTGCTTTGCATTACAAGCATGTTTCTGGAGTGAATTATGCTCACAAGCCAAGGTTTTACTTTATAAAGGAAAAAGTAACTAAAAATATTAGACCTTATCTTGAGGAAGAATGAGTTTCCTATACCAAAACATTAGAACATCCCCCTCAAATTACTTTTGACCTAGGATTACCACAGATATTGTCCTAGGACACCAATGAGGGGGCAGATTAAGTTCATACTAATTATTTCTGGCTTGGGCCCTTTAAGTATTTGCATTGGTTAAAAAGAGAGAGAGAGAGAGACAGGAAATAATCAAGAAAACTAATAGGCAACCGACAGAATGGGAAACGATAGGTGCAAATGACATATCAGATAAAGGGCTAGTATCCAAAATCTATAAGGAACTCACCAAACTCCACACCTGAAACACAAATAATCCAGTGAAGAAATGGGCAGAAGACATGAAGAGACACTTCTCCAAAGAGGACATCCAGATGGCCAACAGACACATGAAACGATGCTCAGCATCACTCATCAGGGAAATACAAATCAAAACCACACTGAGTTACCACCTTACACCAGTCAGAGTGGCTAAAATGAACGTGGGAATGTAAAC
>CM053573.1:129296101-129326297 GCA_028646485.1 Cryptoprocta ferox | reverse complement strand
AGGTTCCTCAAAAAATTAACAATAAAACTCCCCTGTGACCCAGCAATAGCACTGCTAGGGATATACCCAAGAGATACAGAAGTGCTGATGCACAGGGGCACACGTACCCCAACATTCATAGCGGCACTTTCAACAATAGCCAAATCATGGAAAGAGCCTAAATGTCCATCAACTGATGAGTGGATCAAGGAGATGTGGTTTATCTCTACAATGGAATACGACATGGCAATGAGAAAGAATGAAATCTGGCCATTCGTAGCAAAGTGGATGGACCTCAAGAGTGTCATGCTAAGCGAAATAAGTCAGGCGGAGAAGGACAGATACCATATGTTTTCACTCATAGGTCTAACGGAAGAAACTTAGCAGAGGACTATGGGGGAGGGGAAGGAGGAAAAATAGTTGGGGAGAGGGAGGGAGGCAAACCATAAGAGACTCTTAAATACTGTGAACAAACTGAGGGTTGATGGGGGTGGGGGAGAGGGGAAAATGGGTGATGGGCATGGAGGGCGGCAATTGTGGGGATGAGCACTGGGTATTGTATGGAAACCAACTTGACAAACTATAAAAGAAAAAAAATACATAAAATGCTGAAGCACTTTGAAAAAAAATTAAAAGTGCTTTTTACCACCTTCTTCAAAAAAAAAAAAAAGAGAGACGGAGGGAGGGAATTAATTCCCTATGGTTTGTCACAACTACTCACTGTTTTTTGTTCACAAAACTTGTAATTCCCAAATAACCCATTTGCTTCGTAACTTAAAGCATGCACTCACTGTGGCTGCCACACTGCATCATGTTGAGAGGTGGACTCCCCCACGTGTGGCCCTCCTTCTCCTCAGTGGGAGTTGGGCCTGAAGCACAGTCCTGGGCTTTTTCTTCTCACCTGGTATTCCTGATTTAATCCCTGCCCCGCCAAGCATTTTCAATAAACTTCCTATCACTGAGACAGACTCTTGACTCTCTCATTCACTAGTTGCTCCTTTGCAACTCCATCCCAGCCCTAAACTTAGATGTCAGTCCCTTCTGTGTTTCCAAGGCAATAATGTCCAATGGAAATAGAATGCTAGTCATACACGTAATTTTAAATTTTCTACTAGCCACATTAGAAGAGTAGAAAGACAGAATAAATTTGACTTAAACCCAATATATTATGTTATTAGTTCAACATGCAATAAAAAGATTTTTGGAAAATATTAAGGAGATACTTTATTTTTTTTTTTTTTTTAGTATTATGTCTTTGAAAACTGGCATGTATCTTACACTTACAGCACATCCCAATTTGGGTGCTAAATTTTTCAGACATACTTGATCTATACAGTTTTCCTAAAAGGTATAGCTGAAAAAAAAGAAAACTTAAGTATCAGCTTTTACACTCAATTTAAATAAAATTTAGAAGTCAGTTCCTCAGTTACACGAGTCTTTTTTATAAGGTATGAGAGCCACATGACACTAGTGGCCACCATATTGGATAATGAAGTTCGAAAGGATGTAAAGTTTGCTTTCATTACCTAGTGCTAATCATCAGCTTTGAGCTGCCTCATAGGACACCTTCTATTTCTGCTTCTTATACTCTTCTCTCTGTACTGCATCAAAGTGAATCACCAATCGGTTTGTTAGGATTCAACTGAGTGATAACCAGATCATAGGGCTTAATATGGATAAAGCCAGTGGTAAGCCAAGAGTCCTCATTAGTGAAATCCTGTCTGAGAAGTATGGCTCAAATATAAACGGAGTGGAGAGGAAAGACCTCAAAATTAAATGAAGGAAATTGGGTTATTGTTGATTTTTCAAGGAAGGGAAGCTTTCAAATATTTGAAGACAGAAGAAATTCCAATTAGAAAGAAGGCATTAAAGGTATGAGGAAAAATGGGATCTTAGGGAGAGCCATATATGGAGGTGATACAGATGGATGAACAGAAAATTAATATTAATGATTAAAAGTGAGATTTAGTATTAAAGAAGTCTAAGGACTCATAAATCCTTGAATCCTGTCCTAAAGTCAAAGCACAACTTTCCCCACAAGAGTGCTCCCAAAGGAATTATGGACACAATAGCAGAATGAGAACCAAAATACCTAAGTAGGTAATGGTTGTACCCAATTAATCAATGCAGAACTCTGAGAAAATGCTGAACTGGAGACCCATGAGAAACTTCCTCTTATTCATTTTCCCTCACATCCCAATCATAAATCTTGGAACCAGCACATAAGACATGGCCACAAGGAACCAGAATGAGATAAATGGCTGAGGCTACAACGGAGCCTTCACTTAATTTCCCAGACCAGATTCTTGGAAGATCAAATTGGTGTTTCCTTATTTTTTTTAAATAATACTTCAAAATTTCATCTGTAGAATCCTAAACAGTGCTCTAAAGCTTTACTCTGTTCTACCCCCAACTAACACTGTTTTTTTTTTTTCAAAATTAGGGTACTCCTGAAATATCTAAAGTGTTGTTAAAAATACATTTTCAAAACAAATTATAGAGTATATTTATAAGCCAACAGTCCTGAACTCTCAATAGTTAACTAAAAAAATCCAAAGGTCTGGATCAAACCCTCACACCAAAGGCTGATGTTTCAAGTGTGCAATTTTGGCCTGGTTTTACAGAAAGTTTGCTTCTAAATTTTAGAGAACCCCATTTGTCTGTGAGTTTTTTGAGCTTCAAACTGACCCTGAGAAACTCCATCAGGACACCTCTGGTCAAGAAACATCTATGGAAATATTCAGGGCTAATCTCCATCTCTTAAGAGAACATTAGAACCTGCATCTCACCTCCAATACCAACTTCGGTCACAAACTAAGTAATTGTAATAACAACGATACTACTTCTCCATTTATGTAGTTTGCTTGGAATAACTCTCTCCAATAGCCACATTCTTTTCTAGGGAAGCACAGGTCCAAAGAGACTGTAACAGTCCCTCCAGGCAATTCTCAACCTTGTCTGACAAGAGAATGAAATGATGTGACTAAGTGTGACCCACAACCATCCACTGTATTCCCTTTATGGGCGAAATACTTCAAACAGGAATTACTTTATGATCCAGATTGGCTACATGGAGGACTCTGCCATTAAAACAGATCTGGAAGTTTATCAAGTACAGCATATTTGAAGGCTGCAGCTGGGTATTGGATAGATTCATGGGTTTTACATTTTTATTTTTATGAATGCGGCCAAAATAAAAACATTACAAGAACCAAGTCCACTAAAACATTGCTAAATCTGAATAGTGTAAGTACATTTATAGAAAAAAATATATAAACACACACATATATGCATGTATATAAACATGCATACATATGTTGAGAATACAGATTACACAAAATTTCAGTTTAGAAAAAGACCAAACTGCAAATTCACTGGCAAGTCTCCCACACACACAATTAGAGATCAACTGGAGAGAAATGAAAGGCATGAGACAAAAAAGTAAAGAAAAACTTGAAATTATCAATATATCGAATATAATAAAATTTCAGATTTTATAGGGATACCAGGTATCCATACCCTGATACAGGCTTCACATTTAGTGTCTTTATGTAATAATTCTAAAAATACTGATGAAAGGTCTTCTGCATGCCCAGTTCAGCGTCATTCACTTTTTCCCTACTTTTCGGAGAGATGCCAAAATTCACCTTCATCTTCAGAGGAGGGTGTGTCTTGGGAACTGGTCCCCTCCCCAAAAATGAAATCATGCAGAGCCACTTGGAGATAATTGAGGTAACTAGCAATTGAAGCATGAATGCACAGCATTATTGTCCCATAAGTATATTATAAATTTTTTCGTGGGATTAAAAGAGAAAATGGTGGACTCTGCTGTGAAGATCCCAGAGATCCCAGAGAGAAAAAGGAAAACCACAGCTTTGTATGGAGAGGAGCTGGCATTGTGGAGAACGACTACATAAGCAACTCAGGGACCTGACGCAAAGAACAGCCTTATTTAGATCATCAACCAGCATTCCTTGGAACCTAATTCTGAATGGGATAGTCCTCTTTTCAAGACTTATGGTCTTTGACAATCCTCCCTTGGAGATCCTGGACCAGCAGAGGACAAACGAGCACTTTTTGTACTGTATTACATCCTACTGTCCACACAGGTGCTATTTGGCAGCAAGAAGCAAGGGCAAGTTAGGTTGATGAAACTGTAGGTTCTCCCTGGTCTGCTGAGATATGGAAGTCAACAGGATCCCCTCTTTTTCATACTGCATAAGCTTCTGGGGTTCTTGAATACACTGGGTGCAGGGAGGGATCCCTAAGAGGAAATTACTAGACTTCTGCTAAACTGGCAAATGAGTACTGGAGCTAGATTTCCTCTGGAAGTCATTATTTGCAACCTGAATCTGTGAAGCAGGTCAAACTTAGCACTCACACAGTCCTGTGTTAACCTACTTCTCAAGTCATCTCAGACTTTATGAAACAGTGTATAATAACAAATGAACACTTGACTGAGAATCAGAAGGCCTGTGTCGTAATAACTGCTCTGCTTTTAAGAGCTTATGGGACTGGGAGGAAGGGACTGAGAATCAGAAGGCCTGTGTCGTAATAACTGCTCTGCTTTTAAGTAGCTTATGGGACTGGGAGGAAGCTTCAACTCAAATTCTTCAGTTATACGTAAGTATTTGGACCATGTGTTCAATGGGCCCTTATCACTCTATAATCTTATGAATTCAATTTTAAAATACTTTATAGGGGTGCCTGGGTGGCTCTGTCGGTTAAGCGTCTGACTTCAGCTCAGGTCATGATCTCACAGTTTGTGGGTTTGAGCCCTGCGTTGGGCTCTGTACTGAGAGCTCAGAGCCTGGAGCCTGCTTCAGATTCTGTGTCTTCCTCTCTCTCTCTGCCCCTCCCCTGCTCACGCTCTGTCTCAAAAATAAACATTAAAAAAAATTTTTAATAAAAATTAAAATAAAATACTTTATAAAAAACTTTTGTAACAACGAGTCCATTTCATCCTGGCTGAACAAACTAGGAGTTTTCTTCTAGATATAAACTCTTTATAATGATTTAGCTTGGGTCAGAGAAAAGTCAGTAAGAAGGTTGGGCAGGCTAGAGACATAATAAAAATAATTATTATTAAATATTTCTTAGGTGCTTGCACTGTTTCAGGCACTGTTTTATTTCACCAACCTTATAAAATGAGTGTTGCTTTACAGATAAGGAAACTGAGGCTCAAAGGGTTAAATAACTTGCCAACATCCCATAGCTCCTATGTACCAAATGTAGGTTTCAAACACAGTTCTTCCTGTTGTTGAACCTGAAGCACTTTCACACTGCCTTTCAGGGAATAAACTGGATTCTGCTCAAGTGACATCATCTTTTTCGGTCTCCACCAATATACTCAAAACTCCATGTTGATTTCATCTGAATGAAAAGCAAGAACTCCAAGGCCAGACAAAATGCAATAATCCACCATCGGTTTTAGGTGTGCAGACCTTACTTTTGGTATTTTTTTCACAAGAAATGCTGTGGATTGTTACCTACTCAGATTCTGCATAGCAGTTAAATCATCTCCTCCCATTACAAGGTGTTATTAATAATATATTTCAAAATAGTAGTGACAAGTAAAAATAGTTGAGGAAAAAGTTATTTCAAGTCTTGAGAGAAGATGTAGTTTTCAAATTCTCCCAAGCTCTTTCTATTCATATTGTTTCTACCTAATTCTGAAACCTTTCTCATCCAAATAAATTATATTCTACTTCCTGAGATAGTAAAGTGGAACCAGCACTTTTAATCGCATGTATCAAAATAGTAGTGGGATTGTGTCACTTGTTGAAAACAAAAAACGTTTGAAGAAAGCAAATACTTAGCTAATTGAGTTCTAAGATACTTTCCAATTGCTTGAAAGTCGAGTTCCTTTTGTTTCTCTAAACTGAACCATATGATTGTGTTCTGACAATAGGCAGATTATTCTTTTTTCCTTCGTATTTTATCAAAGAGAATGTTAAAATTACTTTTACAGTAATAACCCTTTCAACCCTAAGGAATTCAAAACATACTAAAGAAAATATTGAGAGATCATATATTATGCAGGAGAAGATGCCGGGGTATCTTCCCTTCTGAATTCTGAAATTCTCATAAAAATGTTATGCAAAATAACTCTTGCAGTGTAAATTATCTGTTAGTAAATGGTATTCTTCAGTTTCATTTCCAAATTATCCAAAATGAATCAGGATTTCATATTGAGCTGTCAACATGAAATTCCACCTCCTGAAATATAGAGAGGGTTTTTGAGAAGAAAATATGAAGTGGTAAAAGTCAGGATTCTTTCACACCCCTCCAGTTTAATGTAGCATTCTGGAGTCATATATACTCACTACATTGTGCAAAATTGACAGATTTTTAGACAATCCCTTAAGTAAAGTTGTTTTATTTCACTATGTGACACTGTGGAAAATTTAAAGGCACTAATATTCTTTTTTAAGAAGAGTAAATATCAATAGTTCTCATAAAATGTACTAAGTAGATCCAGATTTTTTTTATTCACTCTGCACAGCTGTGCAAGGTCATGATATCTTTGAAAAGCAAAGTTATGAATCAGTGTTACCAATAATGTGCAACTGATTAAAATGAAATTATTGGATTCTAAGCATAGGATGTATCACTATGACATTTCCCATTAATCTTTTTTTTGCTTTGAGATTAAACTATGAAGAAGTCTTCCGATCTGAGATAACTAGGTTGACACCCCATTTACCATGAAGACAAACATACTGCTATCATCAATGGAACATGAGCACCAATGCCAATCAGAAGGATTTCCAGTTTTGAGGCTGCTCATGTGAGCAGAAAGGTAAAGGAAGATTGAATTAAAGAGACAACTTCCCCTCATTAAATGCCTTTATTCACAAAAAGCCTAAGAAATAAGAAGTTACATGAGAGTAACCACATCACCCCATCAAAATACAGTAATTCTCTCTCCTCGGATCCAGACATATATCCAGCCGCATACTTTGCATGCCTTATAAGCTTCTAAACTAATATCTGTAAAACTCAGGTTTTCATTTTCTTTTTGTTTGTCCCTTCCCAACCATTACTTATGTCAATAAATGGCACACGACCCATCTTGTTGCTCAAGTCAAAAACCCAGGTGCCATCTTTGATTTCATGCTTTCTCATATACTACATCAAATCTATCAGTTCCTATTGGTTTTACCTACAAAATACTTAAGTACTTCCTTTTTTTTATTATTCCATTATTATCCTCCTTATCCACCACCATCTCTCACCTGGACAACTGAAATACTTGAACAGGTTTTCCAACACACATTCTGATCTTCTCACATCCACTCCTAACCCAGGGTAATTTTATTTATTAATAGAACAGTAAGCCACAGAATTGCTTTAAAAGCCTTAGATGGCTTCCCTTGGAATTTCTCTGTTTCCACTTCAGTCCCTACATTCAGACAACCAGTAATCCATAATCAATTTTTTTCTTATGCTAAGAGAAAACTAAGAACTCAAAGTCCTGACTAAAAGACTCAAAGTTTGAGAAAGTTAAGTTGTCCACTAAAGACCCACCAGTGTCCTACGTTGAGCTCCAGTTCTTGTAAAAGCCAAGAAAGAGATTATGGATGATTTCCTGATAGAAAAACTACCTACAGAAAGTTTGGCAAAATCTTTCAACCACCCAAGGTATATGTTCATACACATAAGGGAGAAAGAAGACTTCAGAAGACCTTAAGCATGGCAGATTTGTGAGTAAGAAGACCCTGCTCTCTCAAATGCCATTCCAGGTTCATTCCCAGAGTCCTATCTGATCTCGACACTTTTTTCCACCCTCATCCCTCTGAACTATCCTAACCCACACAGTATCTAGAAGGTTATTTAGAAGACAACTGCCTGATTGCTACAAGTCTAAGGAAAAAGGAATAGATTCTAGAAACTAAAAAACACAACTGACTTCTCTTTGTTAAAACTTAGGCCAGAGCCATAGGTATAAACTGGTGATAGGACGATCCATTTTTAGGCAAGATATGTAGAAATGGGACCAGAGCTAACAATCAAGATATTCATATCCAAACCTTCCCATATACAGCCCCGTGGGCCACCTCATTCAAAATATTCCCTAATAAATATTTCATCAAGGCTTCTGAACACAAATGCTCCTTGCGGTGAGGCTACATAAACAAATGCAAAGTGAAGCACTTTGTAGTCTCTTCCTTTGGCCATTTTGGCCTCCCTGATATCAAACGGTTTCTTCCTATTTGTATAAATTTGGGAGAGAGAAGGTTTTGCGGTAACAACTCAAATGTCAGAGCTACAGAGACCTCAAACAAATCAACTGAGTAGGTCTATTTACCATGTCAAACAATGAATTTATCACCCATCTACGACAAAGCGATTTTAAGCCTCTGGGTACCAAAAGTGCTTTGCTCTACAAGAGTTCAAGATAACTACTAAATTAAGTTTAGTATTTTCCCTCATGAATATTTAGAAGGTCCTTTGTTAGAACATCTAGGTTTTCAAGTACATTTTCTTATTAAACCCAGGCAAATTTTAATTTTCAAAAATTTTAAGATCAAACATATATGTCATTTAAATGTCTTTCCTGCCATTATCTCATGGTTTAATGTCACCTGTCATGTGAGTGCAGTCTACACAAGGAGGGCTTCTGTTTTGCAATGTAAAAACTTTAGGTCTCTCTATTGTGATCACCGAAGAACAGATTCTTTTAAAAAGAAACGTGTGACTTAAATGGATAGAGCTTATCTGATTGGAAAAATAGGATTATTTTAAAACTTAATTATATTGTACTTCCAAAGCACAATGTGCCTAATTTCACAAATCGTCTTGAGTTATGAAATAATTCAGAAGTCTCATTTTTGAACCAGATACTGTGCAAACATACCACCTATGTTCTGTTATTGAAGTTGAATTAAATAAATACAAATCTTCTGAGTCTAGGAGAGGAAAATATAGACTATAAAATTAAATCCCTGTGTTTCAGCTGGAGGCAATATTACCTCACCACCACCTCCCGGCCCCTCCTTCCTGTCCCCAGGGACTTTTGCCAATGTCTGGAGATTTTTTTTTTTTTTTGATCATCACAACTATGATGAAGGAAGGATAGTTTCAGGCTGGTATTTATGGGTAGAGGCTAAAGATGCTGATAAACATCCTAATAATGCACAGGACAGCTCCCCACAACTAAGAATTATCTGGTCCAAAATGTCGATAGTGCTAAGGCTGAGAAAACCAGGTTATAGAAATCCGGAGAACTGAACTAGGAGAGAGGGGGATAAGTATTTCCTCATTAATAGACAGCTCTTGGAAGAGCACCACCAATGGCCTTAGACACATCAAGCCAGACCTTGATTTCAAATCTATAAATTGAGGAGTAAGATACCAAGGATGAAATAGTATGATGGAAATTGTGAGGAAAAATAAAAATGTTTTGACGATCACATTCACAAATGTTTCAGCTTCACAAAAGATCTGTAATTTTTTAAAAAGCATCCTCATCATTATGAGGATGAGACATCATGGTTGCCTTTCCCATGTAATGGTTGAGGACACTAAGCCTGAGGGAAGCCAACAGGCTTGCCTAAGTCACTCAGAAAAACCACAATAAACATGTACATCTAAATGCTGTGAGTCTACATTCAGTGTTTTTCTCATTTATCATGTGTATTTCTATTACACCCTTCCCTAAATACAACATAATGAAACATATATGTGGCACTTTATACCTGATGATATATGAAGCAGTGACAGTGAAAGAAAGACTTTTAGAGATGGTAATGATGTGGTGTTTACACTTGCCTCTTTCGGGTTCTGTAACAAGACCCAGAAATTTCTACGATCCCTTAAAATTCTACTAATGAACACACAAGGTGTCTCTGATAGCAGATGCTCTAGAAGGTAAATGATTCCTATCACCAGACCCAAAACATTCCAAAATGAGATTTACTATCTATTCACCCTCAAGATATCAAAATCATCACTGACTCTGGGTAAAGAAATATTTCTGTAGCTCCGTATTTATGTTATGAAGGAAGGTTATTAGGTAAGTAGAGCAAAGATCAGATTCAGCTCCTGAAGGCTTTAGGAAATCACAGAAAGGGCACTAGATTGCTCTTTCTAGACCTGGCTCTTTCCCTAACTTACATATAGCTTTGTAAAGTATTTTAAACTTCCTATATTTCAACTTTTTCACTGGTAGACTGAAAAATAGCGGCTACTTACGCATTGTACAAATGAGACAAATTTCTACAAATGCATCTTGATAAGAAAAGCCAATAAACAGATATACAGTGTCATTACTCACCATTAACTCCCATGCCTTTATTATTGATGTGGTTTTCTACTAGTGTATCCCCTAAAATAGATGCTCAAGTTACTGGTTAAAAAAAGTACTTTTCAAACTTAAAGCCAGATTCCAATGAGCTTTGCCAAGAATAGTGTTGGTTTTAAAACTATCCTATACAAGACTGATGGTGAGAAGCTGTTCCCTGAGAAAAGTACATTACATCCTACAGAGGGGATACAGTTACTGATGACACCTCATTGAGAACAACCCTTCTAATAGACCATGTTGATCTTCACAGCAAATATTCTTTAGCTAACAGACCCTTAGTTTCATTTTGGCAATATGCTCAGTTCCATGATATGAACGGACTGGTATAAGTCGCCACAACATTCCCATTTCCCTTAATATTCAGCATGTAACTGGGGTGCCTGGGAGGCTCAGTGGGTTAAGTGTCCCACTCGATTTCAGCTCAGGTCATGATCTCGCGAATCCTAAGACTGAGCCCCACAATGGACTCTGTGCTGACAGCATGAAACCTGCTTGGGATTCTCTCTCTCCCTCTCTCTCTCTGCCCCTCTCACTCAAAATCAATGAATAAACTTAAAAAAAAAAACATCAGCATGTAACCTAGTCCTGACCAATGATCTATAGGGAAAAATCTGCTATATGGAGGAGATTTTTGTGGTATGTTATTCTCCATAATTTAAAGTGAGAAATGCAAATGAAGACAGCTCTCCTGTCTCCTTCCTTGTTCTCTATTTTGGCAATATGGGTATAATGAGATGTCTGGAACCGTAGCAGCCATCTGTCAGCCATGAGGCAAAGAGCTGGAGTTCCAAAGCTAACATGGTGTGAATGGCAGAGGGGGAGGGTGAAAAAATGAGTCATAGATGATATTATTGGACATAATTTCCAGTCCTAAAACCACAGCACTCCAATGGGTTGTTAAGTGTACACTAAATGTTCTCATTTTAAGTTAATGTTTGTCAGGTTTTCCGTTATTGGTGGCTTAGGTATCCTACCTCACACACCTTCATGACAATTCTACTTGTGCCCTCTGAAGATCTACTTCATAAATGTAGCCTACCTTCATTCTTTTATTAAAAACATCAGACTTAAGGCACTGGAAAAGTAACAACCTCTTCTGTTTCACGATCAGAAACAATATGGCATTATTTTTCCTCACTTCGTTCCTCTGCCATACTGATTCCTCTGCTGGGAATGTCCTTCCCTTCTCTATCCAGCTGGTCTACTTCTACTCATCCTCTGACTACTAGCTGGAGATTTGTTTCTGGGAAGCCTTCTCCCAAGCAGAATTACAAGATTTCAACTTTTGGGTCCTACACAAGTCAAACAGGTGTGTTTTGTTAGTAACAAGAAACAGAGCACAGACACAAACTGGATCAAGCAAAATGGTGAACTGGAGGATCACAGGACTATAAAATACAACAGGAGAACTAGCTGAAGTCAAGGGTTCAAATGAGGTGGTCAGGAGTCAGTCATAGTACTTTCATTTTTCCTTTCCTGTCCACGTGTTGGTCCATTCTTAGGAGCATTTTCTTTGTGCAAAGATGGATTTAGGAAACTTTAGGTCTGATTCCTCCTCGCAGATGCTTCAACAGAAAAGTAAGTTATTTCTCTATAATCTCAACACAAGTCTCAGGACTTACAGTCATTGGCCTGGCTGGAGTCATGTGCTCATGGTACAGCCCAGGGTATGGAACACACTGATTAGTTGAGTGCAGAAGCTGGGAGTGGGGACAACCCCACACAGACCCAATGGACTGAAAACTAACAACAATTTCCCGGAGGAATTCCTGAAAATGGGAAAATGATAAAGACAGGAAGGGACCGTGTCTACTATACCATATGACCTTGAATATACCACATTATTTCCTATTAACTTTAAAAAAAAAAAAAAAAGATGTTGATTATTTATGTTCCAGGCACCATTATTTCTCACCCCACTAGACCACAGTCCTCAAGGGCAAGGACAATGTCTTATTCAAGTCATCTTATATTTCCTTTTATAGCATACAAGCCATTGTGCTGTTACAGTCTCTTTGGTTATTTGTCACTTTATACCAAACTGAAATCCTAAAAAACAACCTGGGACTTTATCTTATTCTTCTTTGTATTCTCAAAGCCTCCTACAGTGCCAGCTTGGCACATGCTGTTTACTTAGTAAATCTTTATTGAATTAATGTATTAACACTGATATACCCTGGGCAGAATTTGAGTTGTAGGTAATAATAAGTGTACTCACCATGTTAATCCTAAATAATGCCCAACATGCATTTTGCAGCTTTTGTACACTCTTAGCAAAAAGGGATATACTTAACTGAAGGAAGCCAAATGACTAAGCACGGTTTCAAGTGGCCACCCGCATTGACAAGAGACAGGAAGTGGAGATATCACAGATGTAAAGTTGTGTTGCTGCTAACTTCAGCCAGAGTCACATACTGAAGAACATGGGAAACACTTCAAGCATCGAAGGTGACGGGACAGGAAAGAGTGCTTTCAAGAAGGATGCTGTAACTATTCTTCAAAAACAGAGATTCTTAACTCTCTAGAGAATGTAGGTCACATATTGAACAAAAATAGAAATCTAAGCTCCTTGGACAAAGCTAGAGGCAAGCAGCCAAAACATGAACGTAAAAACCACTCTCACTAACTTAAGCAAGCAGCAGGAAATAGCATCATTTGGACCTGGTGCCAGGCCAACCGCAGGTCCCAAGGCCTCACTCAACCAGGAAATGCCCCTGACATGTTCACTAACAGTTCAAGTCTGAAGTAGCGGCCAGAGAGAAACAAACGTCTAACCAAACTATATGTTGAGATGAAATTGACATCAAGACCAACAGTCCAACAAACACAAAAAACAGAGTAAAGGAATAGACATGTCAAGATTCCAAAAACACTGAGAAAGGGCCAATGCGGAAAAAGGACTTAAAAGAAATCTTTAAAATAATTATTTAGGCTTGCTGTCTGGTATTTGCATATTTACATGCTTTTTGCATATTTCGACAGCTACTTCTCTGGCCAAGGTTTGTGTTTTATCTTTCAGAGGTATAGAACAGCATGTCTTTGTAACATTTGTATTCATTTAAATCCTTCAAAAATGAAATAAAATCCAGTAACTCATCAGGGATCAAAAACTTAGGGCTGAGAACCCATTACTTTTCCTGTGTTTTCTCTAAGTTATTTTTAAAAATCATATGCAGTAAGAGACTTTTGACACAAATGAGTCAAGAGCAGCTGACCCACATCACCAAAAAATTTAAAAATCAGCATCCTTTTCCTTTTACCAATATTTATATTCAAACCGTGGAATAGTTTCCACATATATTTTTGCTTTTGAGACCATGTCACTCATAATGGCCTATCATTCACTTAATTCATGACATCACTTTTCTGTTTTGCCCGAAGTTTAGATCACATCATCTAAAAAAATTGTTTTAATATTCCACTGGGAATCAACACAAAGGTGTAAGTATCCTGCAAGAAAAGAATATACTTATCTAGATATTTACATTGGCCTTTTTGGAGAAGGTTTCCTTCCCAGCCTCTGGAACACCATGATTTCACCATGACTACCATTTCCTCAAGCCACATTGACAGGACTTGAGGATGCCCACACCATGAGCACTTTCTCAATATGCCCAGCACAGAATTTGGTTATTTTCCATAAACTTTCTGTTCATGTCAGTATTTTACACCTAGAAAGTCATAAAGGGTGGGAACCCTCAATGTTTAGTTCATTCTGTCAGTCCTAAAACACCACAGTGGGAACAAACAAGAGTTTTCCAGTAAATCAGTAAAAAAGGAACTGAAAAGAAACTTTCTCAAGTTTCCTGAGGCCTGTTAGGGAAAAAGGCCCAGAGGATCCATTTCTTTCAGCTTCCCAACTTCTTCCCAAAAAACCAAGTAAAAAATATTGGACTCCTTTCATCTAATGCAAGCCTACTTCCTTTGACTACCTTTACTTCCTCTTTCTTGTGCACCCGTTACGCTCACGCCCTTGTACAAACATCTTCCAAAACCCAAGCCTGCTCTGCCGATTCTAAGTCCAAAAGCCCTACAATGCAACCTGTGTTCTCATTTTCTCCCTGCCTTTGATCTTCCTCTTCCCTCCATAAGGGAAACCCTAGCCTAGCACCCATCCCCTCCTTACCTATTTGCTGAACTCCTACTCATTCTTTGGGAATTCTGCATGGAGACCTTCTGCATTGTTCTACACAATCAGGCACTTCAACCTCTGGCCCAATGACCCCCTGTCCTTGCTTCTGCTATGGCATGTATCTCATGTTATTTTCTGTTTCTGCCTACCTTCCCAAATAGATTCATCCAAGATGTGCCTTACCCACCCTCATCTCTTCAATGTCTAGGTCACAGTCTGGTACATACAAGACGCTCATATTTTGCTTATAAAAGAATGACTAGAATGAATTCATAAAGTTTATAAAGAACAGAAGTATTATTTCCTCTTGGCTCCGTATAATGTCTACAGTCATAGAAATAGCCACATATTCATCAAACTTCATGTGCTTTCTTCCATAGTATAGAATTGCCACTCTAAAATGTTTGCCCCACATGATAGGTTCTATTTCCCAGTCCTTATATTTTGGTAGATCCCTGTGACCAGTTCTTACCAACAGCATGTGAGCACAAGTCAGATACACTATTTTCTAAACAGGACAGTTAAAACTTCTCTATGTATGTTTTCCATCTGCTACATGAAGTGAAGCACTCCAAAGCCTTAATGGGATAATGAAGCAATAAGAAGGGAAAGAGACATAGGGCACTTAAGTGGCTCAGTTAAGCATCCAACCTCAGCTCAGGTCATGATCTCAAGGTTTGTGAATTCGAGCCCCATGTTGGGCTCTGTGCTGACAGCTCAGAGCCTTCAGCTTGCTTCAGATTCTGTCTCCCTCTCTCTCTGCCCCTCCCCTACCTGAGCGCGCACGTGCACTAGTGCGCGCACTCTCTCTCTCAAAAATAAGTAACAGTAAAAAACATTAAAATATGAAGAGACTCCATCTGTGAATCACTCCATGGAGGAAGACCAACTCCAAGCCAGAAATCCCCTCATTAGCTTGCTTAGTAAAAATTAAAATTTTGTTACCTTAGGCTATTATATGGGGGGGAGGGTAAGTAATTGTTAAAGTAGTTAGCACTACTTTTACTACATTTACCTTATATTAAATTATCTAAGGAATACAGTACAGTGTTCCATAAAACAGTCCATGTCACAATCTGACCAAACCTGTTTCATGCAGGAAAAGCCCCAATATAGTTTGCAAGGGCTACTTTTGAAAGTTGTTCATTTAACAAGGGATCCTCCACGACTCAGTCTGGGGATAATGGTGCTGCTCTTGGAACAGGTTTTATTGATGTAACAAAGAGATATGACTGAGCAAACAACCCTGCTGTGCTTGTCCTATCTGACTGTGAGGCTGTATTATGACCTTGGGTGGAGTTGGTGGCAAAGCCTATATGCTGAGGATAGCAAAGAAAACAGATGGAAAGATACTGGGTCCTTTAAGAAGCCAGTGGTATTCTAAATTAACCAACACCGAAGCTGTCCCACCTCAGGAAAATCTGGTATGTCTGATAACAACAATTGTTACCATTTTCAAGCAACTTTGAATTCATTTCCTATTTCTTGCAAGTAAGGCATCCTAACTGAAATACTAAATTTATTAAAAAAGAACTCTATTTCACCTCTAGGGTACCTCTGACCAAGAGATATATTCTCTCTAAAGTTATTTCCTCATTTTTAGGTTGGTTTAATAATTTGTATATTTGTATGTTACTGTAAAAAAAAAAAAAGAAATTTACATAAAAGCACCGTATATGCTACAAAGTCTAGGAAGAAAATTGTAATATCCCCTCAGGGGCCACAGAGGTAACATTAATAAATGAAGTATTCAAGACAATATGAACCATCTTTTTTTTTTTGACCAAGCAAAATATTTACCTAGTTATATTGCCTTTTAAAAGACTGTGATGCCAGAGCAGTCAAAGATTAGGTCCTGTTTATTAACCAGTTTTTTGTAACTGCTGTAAAAGTTTCTATTACGTTAATTTTTATTACCCTATTCTATTCCTCCGAAGTATTATTAAATGCTCTAGTCCATTGCATTCTCCTTACACCCAACCTCTCAAAATTCAAATACATTTAAAATAGAAACAGAATTCATGACAAATAGCTTCCAACTGTGGCAGTTTTAAAATAGAGCCTCAAATTCTTTGAGATTTCTCTCCCTTCAGAATGGAGTCCATGTCCCATCCTCTTGAATCTGGGCAAGATTATTTCTGATTCAACAGATCAAGTACAGTATTAGTGATAACGTGTCTTCAAAGGCTAGGTATTAAAAAGCTGTAACATTTCTACCTCATCGTCTTAGAACACTTGATCTATGTCTACTCTTTAATTTATTTATTTTTTGACACAGAGAGAGAGAGAGAGAGAGAGAGAGAGAGAGAGAGAGCACTAGTGGGGGACGGTCAGAAAGAGAGAAGGAGACACAGAATCTGAAGCAGGCTCCAGGCTCTGAGCTGTCAGCACAGAGACCGAAGCGGGGCTTGAACCCAGCAACCTTGAGATCATGACCTGAACTGAAGCCAGATGCTTAACTGATAGAGCCACCCACGCGCCCCTAATCTGTTTACTCTTACATAATGCTCATTCATGGGACCCAGTCACCATACTCTGAGAAGTTGGAGTCACATGGAGCATCCTGAAAAGGCCAAGTCATAACAAGCTGCATCCTTTCCCCTGCCCCTCTCTCTCAGGGCTTGCACCTTGGGAGTCCAGAGTTGATGAGTTAAGAGGTCCAGCCGCCTTGAAGC
Source organism: Cryptoprocta ferox (assembly GCA_028646485.1). Lineage (NCBI taxonomy): Eukaryota > Metazoa > Chordata > Mammalia > Carnivora > Eupleridae > Cryptoprocta > Cryptoprocta ferox. The sequence continues at coordinate 129,309,202 of CM053573.1, read as the reverse complement.
CATCAGACGAGAGATATTGCAGGAGAAACCACAGAAAGATAAAAAGAAATGCCGAGGAGCCCCCAGTCACAGGGGTGAGGTGGTCAAACAGCATTCTGAGAAGGCCCTCGTTTGTAGCATTTGCTGATTTCCATGGTGTGAATGTTCCCACTATGAGCTATTTCAAGTGACCAAAAGTTTAAAAGTTGGCTCACAAGAGTCCTGAATGTGTAATAGCCCCTGACAGGCCCCTGCCTGTCACCTCCCGTTATTGAGCTTCTTAACCCCAATGCCAGACCTGAGTGAAGAAGGGAAAGGACCTCAATCCCGGCCATGGTCAAAGTGCAAACATCATTATAAACCTCACACTGCAATGTTTGTCTGAGCTGCTCCTGAATTCCTGACCCAAAGAAAATATGAGAGATAATTAATGATTAGTTGTGTTAAGCCAATGACTTTGGGAATGATTGATAGCCATCACAGGAACTAGAACAATCTTTCAGGTAAAGTGATGACAGTCATAGTCAGTGGCAAGGAATCAGGCAACCCTATTGCTCATTCATGGGTGAGCCAGGTTAGACCAAGATTAATTCTTGCAAGGAATCTTGATCTTAACTGAGAATACGCCTTCAGCCCATCTCCGTGGGGTCCAGAGGGGCTGTTTAATGCAAGTATACATCCTTGCCTTGTTCCTTTTCACGAGGGTATGTCACCGTTTTGCCTGATGGCAAAGATTCCTCTCTCAATTGCAAATCTGAAACGTCTGTACCACAATCCAAAGATGGCTTCATGTACAGCCTAACGTTCCTGTCCTACTCAACACAGGGGCACTGTCTCTAGCGAACTGCACTGGTGAATTTTGAGCTTTCTCCCAATTCTTCCAGTCTAAATGTATTTCTCAAAATGCCAGAAAGACTTACAGCAATTTGTTGATCATCAAGCAGTTGTCCCCTCCGAGTCTCCAGGAAATGTCTATCTCAGCATCATGTGAAAACAAGCTGATTTTTCTGTGCTCTTATCCATTATCATGTGATAGCAACACAGAATGGGGAGCCAAAATATCAGAGTTTAATTCCTGGCTTTTCCACTGACTTGAATTTTATGCAATTTACTTATCTCTTGGATGTGCTTGGCTGGCTCAGTTGGTAGAACATGTGACTCAACCTCAAGGTCAAGAGTTCAAGTCTACCCCATGTTGGGAGTGGAGCCTACTTAAAAATAAATAATTCATTCATCTCTTTGTTTATTGGTTTCCCCTTTGATAAAGGAGAAATTAGAAATAGCACAGACAGAGGCACCTGGGTGGCTCTGTCACTTGACTATCTGAGTCTTGATTTCAGTTCAGGTCATGATCCCAGTGTTGTCATATTGAACCCTGCATGGTAACATGAAGCCTAATTAAAATTCCCTCTCTCTCCCCCCCCTAAAAAAAAAAAGAAAAGAAATTATATATATACACACATATATATAACCTAAATGTAGCATTATTTAAAAAATGTAGCATTATTTTAAAAAATTATTAGTATATGCCAAGCCCTCTCACCAGTGTCTGTGAAAACTGGGGCTTAATACTAGTCATTAGTTTTCAGAGCACTCATACATCTGAAACAAAAAGTACCAAGCAATTTTGAGGGGATGGTGGGGGAAGGGGGCAAAATTTTCTCTTTCAGCCAAGAAAGTACTAGAGTATGCCTCCAGCCCTAACAAAACGGTGAGCACATCTTAACCAAGGTTACATGTCCAGAAATATCTGCCTACCTCCCCCCTGCTCAAGCCCTGCCCCAGGATTATAAAGTGTTCCCACCATCTGCCACTTCCACAGATTATGACTTTGTAAGGTGCCAGCCAGAAGGCAAATTCGAAGTCTGGGAGACACAGTCTATGAAATTGTTTACACTAATTAACCCTTTAGCTCCAATTATCTGAGCAGATTGGCTATCTCCTCATAGCCCTGTCTATTCATTTAACAAGCCCAATATATGCCTGCCTCTGGACTACAGATGTCAATTGGAGATGGAGCCTGGTTCCTACCCCTGGGGAGAATACAGATCAAGTTATGGTGCAAGGAAATCAAGGGTTCAGGACACAAGATATCAAAGGGAGGGGAGCTGGTAGAGAAAGAGTATTAAGGAATCCACACTCATCACAGGTATTTTTGTCTTGAACTGCCCCTATGTGAGTCCACGGGCTGCCAAATTTAAATTACTTTCCTGTCAAGTTCTGGATTCCCAAAGCATGAAAATAAGTAACCCAATGTAAAATAGTCACTACATTACACCATTTCCGTAATACTGAGAAGAGCCAGGAATTGAGAAAAGGGAAGACTCCAAGTGTAAATTAACATTGGCAGGACTGACCTTCAGGTAGAAAGCCAAAGGGGGTCAAACACCCTTTTTATATATGTGGTGAAACTTTCTGCTATGTATTTGGGCACACAATTGAACAAAATCCAGAAGCATAGACCAGTAACATCTAATGTCTGCATGCCACTACACACTGCATTCATGTGCTTCTTTCCCTTTTTCCTGAAATCATCTTAGGAGGAATTCAGTATTTCCAGTTTCACAGAGAAGGGAACTGAGTTCCAAATAAGTTAAACAGCTCGAGGTCACAGCTGAAATTTTGCTGAGTAGAAACACTGAACCCAGTTATTCTATTTCCAATCCAATGTTCTTTTCTCTACACCAGCCTCTTTGCTCCCTAAAGAGGGATGAAAAGGCATTGATTTTATGTATTTTAAAAGTTCATCCATAAATCATACAACCATATAAAAATTCTGAGTTCCGTTAAAGCAATATCCTTTAATCAAGATGGCAACACAAGTGTGTTTGTTGTGAATCATTTTTCTCTCCCGGTGCCAAAGATTCTTTTATGAGAGAGACTCCACTGCTAGTATCCATCCAATTGGGGAATGAAAGATGCATGAACACTTTTTCTTCACACACACACACACACACACACACCACCACCACCCCCATCCATGCTTCTACTTCCTCCAACAGGCAAAACCAATTTGGTCTACATCTGATGCCTCATTCAGATGTCTCTGGAAGGCGTAAACGATGACGTTAGTACCAACTGTTTGAGCAGCTGCAGAAAATCATTAACCCAAATTGCTCATTACACCTTTATAGACATGAAGCAAGTCTGCCCGCTAAATGCAGATATAAATATAATGGGTAATAATGGTGATGGGACATGATAAAAATAAGTAAGGCTGAAGGGGTAGGAAATAGCTGCAGAAGGAAATTCTCCCTATTGCACACCGCCTTGTCCATAAAGGGCACAAAAGCTTTGATTAAAAAAAAAAAAAAGAGGAAAGAAAAGAAACATGTTATGAACAAACTTATCCCACCACACCTCAATCAGAAGCTTGGCTTCTTTTCACTAACTGCATTATTGAAAACAACAAAGGGTGGGGGTTTGGGGGAATGTTGTTTGGGGCAAAAGAACAGATTCAAGAGGTTTTTTAGACATTCAGAAAAATTGAAAGTAGCTGTCGTTTATATGGCTGGGAAGTTATCTCCATCACACAGGACAGACGTCACTGAGGGCGAGGGGCCCAGCTAACACTGCCTTTCTGCAGAAAGACCTTGAATGAAGGATTTGCTGCCAGTTAGAACGCAATATGGTCTGGGCTAGCCTTCCGTCTCTGGAGCTGCTCTGAGTGGCAGCTTGAATTGCCCTGCCAAATCCCTCTGCTTTGCTCTTTCTAAAAAAAGAACAAGGGGAAAGATGTGGCAAGTCAGAGCAACAATCCACGTCTCAGCAGATTACACTGCCGCTGCAAATGTTAATATTTTTTAATGTCAGTGTGGAGGCTCCTGTTTGAAATTCAATGGGGAACTAAAATTAATGTAAGCTCGCTTAGGAATGTCAAACGAATATTCATCATATTCTAGAGAGCATTTGTGCAATATGAAAATGATGGCAATGGCAAGTGGAGGGCTTATGTTGATAATCATAGTAAAAAAAATGTTTCTGAGAAATAACACGAGCACTTGAAGTTATTTGTGAAAAATACAATTTGTGGAAGAAATCGTGATGAGAATCGGTGTGCTTCTTGCTGGGAAGACCAACAGCCTATAAAAAAGGAACACGGGCAATGATCTTTCAGGACACTGGGCAGTTTGATTTTTGAAGGAAAGGGTTTTTGGAAAAGTGGAGGAAAAAGTTACCCCAATTCTCTACCCCTCCCTGTCTGCACATCCCTCAAAAGGTGACTGTATCAGGAAAGAGGAGGCATCTTCCTCCCACCCCTCCTCCTTGAATTGAGTTGGCTCTGCGACTGGCTTTGGCCAATAGAAACAGTAGAGATGACCATATGCCAATCGAGGCCTCGGAAGACCTTGTACATTTTCACAATCTCTCTTGGAATCCTTCTGCTGGCATCAGAAGAAGCTCACACTGCTGCAGGATGGCACCAAATAAAACCAAGTCACCCCAGCCAACGCCCTATGACAGACCAGCCAGCCCCCAGCCATGTACTGGCAGGCACAGGACAGAGGTCTGTCCGTACCAGTCAGGCCCAGACTAGATCAGCAGTGCTGTCCAGTTGTACCACCAACTTTAAGAGTCGGTATCTTAAGGCACTAAGTTTTGGAGTATTTTGCTTCACAGCAACCCTAATGGAAACAGTATCTATAAAATACTAAACCCAGGCTTAGGTAGGTTTCTGAGAAAAAGAAGATCCCTGGAAGTACAGGAACAAAAACCACCCCTCTTACATAATAACTCTGCAGTCATCTCTCGGCATCTACCAATGTCTACAGCGGGACATGGGACGTGGAGGCCTAAAAAAGGATTATGCCACACAGCTAGCATTAATCCATGTCCTTCTGCAGCACAGTCTATTTTCTTCCCTTCCTAGTTAAAAGTTCAAGCCTGATATAAAGAGTAGGTTTTTTAGTAGAAATCCAGCTGAGGACTGAACAGGACTAAAACTGAAATGAGATCCCATTTGGCATTTTAAAAGCTATAATTTGACATAATTAGCTATTCTTGTCAGTGCTGCGTGTCACCTTAACCACGATCTTGTGTTACTGGTAAAATTGAATATATAAGGTTCGTCAACATTCTAAATAGCTTTTCTCTTAATCAAGAAATCCAGGGGGGAAAACACAAGGAGTGAATACTAACAATGGAAACCAGAGCGCGCTTCGCTATTTTAGCTGGGAAAGTGTATTTCCTTCTGGCCCTTCTTAAATTTCTTGAAGACAGCTAGCTCTCGGTTTCTTTAAGTTACCTTCTTTAGGGAGGACCTTAAAATTCTTATCTGCTAAGAGCTAATTGAAAAGAAATCTATGTCATTCCTTCCCTAGAGAACACTGCAACCCGATACAAACACATTCTCTCTTCCCCCTTCAGTTCTAAATCATCCACTATCTGAAAAGTAAGGGTACATAGATTAGTTTAAGAAAATGGTAAGTCTGCTCTTGTCACTTGGTTAATAAAAGGGTATGGGTCATGCTTCAAGAGGTAAATTTAAAATTCTATATATTAAGTTATAATGCAGTTCATCTCCTCTATTTGACTGCTATCAAATAATGTTTTCACCCTAAGAGACTCAGGGACAAGAAATTGCTCTTACGGGAAATTTCCTCTCACAGCAGTAGCAGTACGTTTTGCGCTTACATGTTTTACAGCTAAATGATACCTTCCGACTGCATAGCATTTTCAGATTTACAAAATGTAGAGTTGTATTGTTTTGCTCTCTTTAATTTTGGTGGGCTAGCAGCCTTCAGGTGCGAGGCCAGCAAATGCAGACACATCTTTGAAGTCTACCTTTCGGTTCCCACAAGCGGTCAGCTGCCAAGCTGTCACAATCTGTATTTTTTAAGATGTACGATGACCTGTAACCAGCCCTCTGGTACCACACAGACTAGTTTCCCTGACCTAAAATTGTGCTCCGTCCATTCCTCACCTCCCCCTGGCAACCACCGATCTTTTTGCCGTCTCCATAGTTTTGCCTTTTCCACGCTGCCATTAGTTGGAAGTGACACACACAGTGTGTAGCCTTTTCAGATCAGCTTCTTCCATTTATTAATATGCATTTAAGTTTTCTTCTTGTCTTTTCATGGCTTGACAGTTCATTTCTTTTCAGCGCTTAATATTCCTTTGCCTGGCACACCACAGCTCATTTATCCACTCATCTACTGAAGGACATCTTGGTTGCTTTCAAGTTTGGGCAACTGTTAATAACTCCGCTGTAAACGGATTTTTGTTTGGATAGAAGTTTACAACTCCTTTGGAAAAATGTCAAGGAACGTGATCAGTGGATCGTATGATAAGATTATGTTTGGTTTTTTAAGAAAGTGCCACTGTCTTCCAGGGTAGCCATACCATTTTGCATCTCCACACGCAATGAGTTAGAGTCTCCGTTGCTCCCTGTCTATTTGGTGTTCTCCATATTCTTGATTCTGGCTACGAGGTATGTAGTGGTATTTCACTGTTTTGGTTTATATTTCCCCGATGACAGATAGTGGGAAGCATCTTTCTATCTGCTTATCTCACCTATATATCTTTTTTAGTGAGGTGTCTCTTGGGGTGTTGGCCTATTTTTTAATTGGGCAGCTTGCTTCCTTGAGTTTTAAGTGTTCCTTGTTTATTTTGGGTAACAGTCCGTTATTGGATGTCTTTTGCAAATATTTTTCTCCCAGTATATGACTTGTCTCATTCTCTTGATGCCCCAAAGATTTCACCTCCACACATCTGCCCTTTTGTTTAGTCTTTCTTTCTAGTTGTACTGCCCTTATTTAGCTCATTTCTATCACCTTACAGAGACACAGGCTTCCTAGGAGAATGAGGAACACTAAAAACAAAGCTATTGTCCAAAAACAGGACACAGACTGACTTCTCCTTCAAAATAAGAATGTGGCCTTGCTTGTATTAAGTTTAGTTCAAGAACTAGTTACACAGGATGGATATAAACTTTCCTCTCAGTCAGTGGCACCTGGATTTGTGTGGTCCCCATAAGCCATGGAGTAGAATTAGATGAATATTGGATTCGGGGCAGGGCACCGTGCTGTTTGATTCTCAGGGGAAAGGCTCCAGATTCTGACATTTTGCATGTCCCTACCTGTCTCTCTCCAGGACTCTCCTGCACAGCACAATTTCAGACCCACTCACCTCAACTGTGAGTCTAAATTCTGGAGGCCAGTGGAATGGCATGAACTCAGCTTCTCCGTGTGACAGGGTGTTGCCTGGGTGACAGCTGACCTGTTCGTTCCCCCGTCCCTGCAGCATAGATTTAAGGAACCAGCGGCTCATCAAACATCCATCCAACTCCAGCTGCACCTCCTCCTGTCTGTAGCCATCTTTCAATTCGCTTTTGTATCCCAGCCTAAATAACTATGAACTTTAAAGCACATCTGTGCTTTTTTTTTTTCCTGGCTGAAAAACTTACGGCTTTGTAGGTTTAGAACCTGGATTTTAATATTGATTCTTAACTACTTTCTCCTCTTTCCCAGCAAGTTAAGCATGGAATCTAAATTTTTCTTCTTTAAAAATTAAGGGGCGCCTGGGTGGCTCAGTCGGTTAAGCATCCAACTTTGGCTCAGGTCAGATCTCAGTTCGTGGGTTCAAGCCCTGCATCGGATACTGTGCTGACAGCTCAGAGCCTGGTGCCTGCTTCAGATTCTGTGTCTCCCTCTTTCTCTGCCCCTCCCCCACTCATGCTCTGTTTCTGTGTCAATATATAAAAACATGAAAAATTTTTTTTAAATTAACATAAAAATTACAAGTCCTGTGAATGGGAAAGGAAGAAGTTTTATAATCTACAATGACATGTAAAAATTAAAGCATCCACCTTGTCTTAGTGATTATTTATACCAAGGGCAGTGATATTCAGGAGTCAGGAAGGATGAAGCTCTGCTGAATCCACCTCATCTTGGGGTGCCTGGGTGGCTCAGTTAAGTGTCAGACTCTTGATTTCAGCTGGGGTCATGATCTCAAGGCTGGTGGACTGAGCCCCTCATTGGGCTCCACGCTGACAGCAAGGAGCCTACTTGGGATTCTCTCTCTCCTCTGTCTGCCTCTCCCCTGCTCATGCTTATACTCTTTCTCTCTCAAAAAAATAAATTAAAAAAAAAACTGGTCTGGGCACCATTTAAGTTTTTAGAATTATCTGTATTTTGAAATAGTTCACAATCACAAGTGAAAACTAAGTCTGTGCTTTTATATTCCACAGATTTCTCCTAAGTGAATCATTTTGTAAGCTTCTTGGGTGAAGGACAAAATAGTGTTGAGCCCCTACTATGTGCAGCCACAGTACTAAGCGCTTTATATAAACTACCCCATTTGGGGGGTTAACAACTGGTCCCTTAGCACATCAGACATGGCAAAGACTGAGGGAGATATTGACCCCTAGGGGAAGTGGCATGTAACTCCCCACACCCAAAGCGTGGGCCACTTACAATTAACTTCCTTCCCAGTCAGTATGGAAAGGTCGACACTACAGTAACTTTATACAGCAGAAACCCCCTCAAAAACAATACCCCAGCCATGTGATCACACTTCATTTCTTCAGTGCCAAGTCACACTGACAGTATGCACACTTGGTAAGGACAGCACTTTGCTTCCGTGGTCTGCATCCCCCAAGGAGTCCATGATCCCAGCCTAGTCATGTGAAAAACAGGAGATAAACCCAAAGTGAGAGACATTCTACAAAACCTGACTAGGACTCCTCAGAGTGTCAAGGTCATCAGCTGTAAGGGAAATCTGAAACACTGTTACAGTTTAGAGATGCTTCAGGGGACATAACGACATAATGTGATACCTTGGGACAAAAAAAAGAAAGGAAGGAAGATAAAGAGAATTTAGGTAGAAACTAATATCATTCTAATAAAATATGGACTTTCATTAATACATATTGTTCATTAGCTGCAACAAATGAATCTTACTAATATAAGATGTTAATGAGAGAACAAAGTGGAGATATGGATTACATTTGTAACTTTTCTGTGAATCTAAAACTACTCTAAATTTTTATAACTATTCTCAATGTAAGTTTCCTTACAGAGAGGAAACTTCCTCTAAGTTTCTCTTAGAGAGAAAAAGTTAACACAAAATAAACATGCTACTAAGTGAATGAATAAATGAAAAAAAAAATCAGTGAATAATGGCCAGCACCAGATTTTAGCTAGTGTCACCAATTACCAGTAGTGTAAAATCAGTTTGTGATCAGTATTATGGAAAGGAAACAGAAGAAGCATTCTACTTTAACTGAGTTTGGAGACTTTGAACAATGGAAGGAAAAATAACTGCTGGGTTTTAAACATATTAATAGAGTCATTATGTTGCTTATCCTTTCAAGATGTGCTATTAGCAGAATATTTACAGCTATGTCAACACAGCTTCCATGATATAAATATGCATCCAAGGTATGTTTTGTATATGTGAATTTTGAAGGCTACTATAAAAACAAATTTCAAAGAAAAGGAAATCAAAGTGGAGGAAGTTAGACCAATGAGTGTAGGATTTGACTGTTTTCCCTGTGCACATCTGTTCACATAGAAGGACCACACAGGCTAATCCCAAGTATTGCTTTCATGTTTGACACTGCCAGAACCTTCCTGAGAAGCCAAAGAACTATTATTTCCCCCTTCTGTTAAATGGGTAGGATAGTTGCTTCCACTTGCTATAAGCAAGGCTTTATAGTTTAAGTTTAAATTTAAGTTTTCAGATAACTACCTTCGAAGATCTTTTAAGATGCTTGATTCAAAAGCTGACTCACAACTGCAGTCCCAGTTTGGAGGAGTATGAACATCCCTTACCATTCTCCACATCCTCTTTATAACAGATTCCAACTAAATTTTAAGGTATCGATTATAAAACTCATCTGTGCTCAAGTGACATGTCTCACTTTCTGTTCACCTGCAAGCCCCTCCAGTCTGTGTCCTCTTCTCCCTGGAGACTGTTACTAAAGTCCCAATGATGGTCTTAACGTATGCCCATTAATACCGACAGTCCTCAGGTAGTGAGGAGAGGTCTATGTCCTCTTCTTTCAAACCAGAGCAGGCTTGTGACTCACCTGTAACCAAGATAATGTGGTGACTTCCAACACTATGTCAGAAAAGGTGAAGTTTCTTCCTCGCCCTCTGAAAACAAGGCTTGGAGTCCAGAGCCACCATATAGAGTCTCAAACTTCAAGACACCACACTGTGAGGAAACCAAAGCCAAACTACATGGAAAGCCCACATGTAGTCCCTGGGGTTAGCGGTCCTGCTCGCCCAGTTCTGCTGCTGCAGCAACCGATGTTAGCCTGTGAACCCACAGAGATTCTAGACTTCAGCCATGGAGCCACTCCTAGCCTGCAAGTCTTTCCAGGGAGCCCCACACATGGTGGAGCAAAGGCAAGCATCTCTACTGAGCCCTGTCTGAATTCCGAGCCCAAAGAATCCAGGGGCTTAACATAGTAAGGTTTATGCATTAATAACTGGAGTACACACCAGTGACCTCCCGGTCTTTAAATTTCAAGGACATCTTTTCAGTCCCCATCTTTACTTCCTTTGGGAAGATTTCCTTTTCTAGACTTTAGGAAGACTAAATTCTCTAAGTTCCCTCCTTTTTCTGCCATTCCTTCAGGTTTCTTTGCTGCTTCTTCCTTCTTTGACCAGTTTCTATGGGCATTTGAGTTCCCTATGGGTAAACTCCTTCTGTTACTCTAACCCTCCTTCTAAAGAATCTCCTCTATGTTTATGTTTCTGTGAATCGTGTATATTCTAGGGCTTTCAAAGTGATGTTTCCAGCAAAGCCTAATTTCCAGAGCTCCAGTCTCCTACATTCCAGCTAATTGAAATTTCCACTTAGCAATCTTATTTCAAACTGAACACAAACTGAACGCAATCTTTGGTCTTCTCTTTCCCCAAAATGCACTTCACACAGGGATTCTGACCTCACCCATTTGTTAGATTCATGTTAGAATCCCCAAAATTTTTCCCAACACTTCCCAGTCCTCATCACCCACATCCTATCCACTACCAGTATTTGGACATCTACCTCTAAAATAGATCCCAACCCGTCAGCTTGTCTCCATCTCCATTGCTCCCTCCTAATCCAAGCCACCAAACTTCTCACCTAGACACATTTAAAACCTTAACTAGAGTTTTGCATTCATTCATCTCCTGTAGCCAGAATGTTCTCCTTAAAATACAGATCTGATTCTGCCTCCATCCAATTTTAAAATCCTACCATGATTATCTGTTTTATTTAGGATAGAATTGGAAGTATTTACCATCTTTTATGTGCCTCTGAATTTTCTTTGATGAAGCCTTCCCACCACAAGTCAGTACCCACTCTTACTTTCTAGGTTTCAGCATCTCTGCTCCAGCCATAATCAAACACATTGTTTTTTGAAATAACTTTCCCACCTCAGAGCCTTTGCCCATGCTGGCCGATGTATGAGAATGCTTTTCTCTACGTTTCTTCACCTGGACAAACCCTGCCCAGCCTTCTGAACTCAAGTACCAGTCGCTCAAAAATACTTTTTATGACCACCTCCCCCACAACACAACACACACACACATTACCCAATGCCCTGTGTTGTGACATGTGCCACACATATTTTCCTTCTACCTTTTTCACACTGGGAAATTCTAGATGGATTTTTTTTTTTCATCTTCAAACTATAAGCACCATGAGTGCTTGTAAGCAGGAAGAATGACTGTTAACCTCACAACTGTGACCCCTGTGCTTCACCTCTTTCCTGATACACTTTAGATACTCAGCAGATATTGTTCAAACTATTCCATAAATCTATCAACAGAACTGTCTACTTGCAGAGTAGCTGGGTTATTAGACATCAGGATAGCACCATGTTAGTGCCTACATGTGAAAGTCCATGTCAATTAGAAGAATCAAGAAGAAATGTGATGGTTAATACAAAAATCCCCCAAATGTCTTTGCTAAGTTGCGCTGCTTTACGGAATGTTACTTTTAGAAAGTATTTTATAAACAGCACAAATTGTCAAATTTAGGTGGTCCACATTGTAAGGAGAGGTTTACAAATCAGACGTGGAATATGCTGGCATAAGGTTAACCTAAATGCATTTCAATAAGAGACCTAAGCCTTTGAGGCACTGAGTATCATGAAGGGGGTGTTGAGAAATGTGGAAGCCTCTGAGCTGTCAGCACAGAGCCTGACGTGGGACTCGAACTCACAAACTGTGAAATCATGACCTGGGTCGAGGTTGGATGCTTAACTGACTGGGCCACCCAGGCGCCTCCCTAAGTGCATTTCAGTGAGAGATCTAAGCCTCTGAGGAGCTGAGTATCATGAAGGGGGTGTTAAGAAACGTGGTAGTCTTCTACCCTGGAGCATGCATGGCTCTCTCCTAGAGTATCAAATCATAAACATTTCATCACCAAAAGGATTCATTTCCCCAACCTCAACCATCTATCATTTGCTTTCCTTTCTTTCCTTACTTGTAGTAACCTTCTCTACTTTTTCCACATTTTCTATTTTTTAATTAAGTTTACTGCACATTTACAATGTATCTTGGGGTCCCTGGATTTTTTAATCCAATAAAAAAACATTCCTATCATGGAATTCACGACATTAATCCATCCACTAGAAGTGCTTCTATATTAGGACCTAAAAACAATTTTGCTAGCTTACTTCATATTTCCCATTTACTGTACTTGCCCTTGTATCTTCTGTGTCCTGCTTACATTGGAGAGCTTTCCTGTTTTACTTACTAAGATGTTTCACATTGTTCTTATGGTGACTGTAGTTAAAATGTTCACATTTAAGTTTAGGAATTCTATAAAGATACATAAGCCTATCAAAATAGATCTTTTTCCTAATAAAACACCCATGTTAGTATCTCATGAACCTTTGACCACTGCATACATGTTGATTATGTCGAGGTTTAATTATGTGTTTATTTCTGTCCTTTTCTCCTTGCCATTTTAACACAACATGCAAATCATCTATGGGATTTCATCTTCTTTGCTGGTCCTATTTCCTGCAGAATCTCTTGGACTTTTTTCCTTTCTTAGGCAACTTTTTCTTCCTAGAGTGCTTTCAATGTAAGATTTCAAGAGTCATCAGGGAGGAGGACAAGATGGCGGAAGAGCAGGGAGCTCTGTAATCCGCGCACACCCGTATGGATTGAACTGAGA
>CM053573.1:129264739-129295601 GCA_028646485.1 Cryptoprocta ferox | reverse complement strand
CTCTCTCTCTCTCTCTTTCTCTCTCAAAAATAAACGTAAAAAAATGTGCAAAGTCAAAAGCCAATGTAAGGGGAAAAAAATCCTTCGATTGTCAGACATGCAAGATTGTAACTAGATGATTAAATTTTTGGTTAAATGGAACTTCTCTCTTTCAGAAAAGATAATATAAAATTCATGATCACTACAATGAGGACATTATGATAAACTGGTTAAGTATCAATTTAAAAAGATTAATATTGGAGGCAATTTGAAACGGAGTTCTTCTATATTACATAGATAATCAAGTTATGTTACATGTATGTATGTATACGTATGTATACCTTGATTAGAGGCACATGACTGTTTGAGTTTCTTAGGGCTGCTGTAACAAATTACCACACATTTAGTGACTTAAAAAAAAAAAAGAAATCTATTCTCACACACTTCTGGAGGCCAAAAGTCTGATATCAAGGGGCTGGCAGGGTTGGTCTCTTCGGGAGGCTCTAAGGAAGAATCTAGTCCATGCCTGTCTCCCAGCTTCTCATGGCTCTATTAGTCTTCAGCATTCCTTGGCTTGTAGATGCATTATTCCAATCTCTACCTCCATGTTGACATGGCTTCCCCCTGTGTCTCTCCATAACAATACCAATCATTGGATTTAGCACCTACCTAAATCCAAAACAATTTTATATCAAAATCCTTAACATCTGCAAAACCCCTATTTCTAAAGTCACTTTCATAGGCAGTAGGGGTAAAGACATGGATCTATCATTCTTCTGGGGAGGGGTGAGGCACAATTCTGTTAAAAGGACATTACCAATGATGACAGTTTCAAAATTGAAAGAAGCATTTTTATACTATGAATAATGAATAATAAGATTTTGGTTAACCATGCTAGAGAAAAGATCAAATTATTTCTATTAAAATTATATTTTTAAATTCTTACAGGAAGAGGTGTTTGAAGAGTATGATGTCAAGCATTGTAGAAAAATGAGACGTATAAGCAGTTAGATAAAATTCTTAGGAAATTTTTCTGGATTGGCTATGTTAGTGGTAATTACCAGCTTCTCAAATTTATAAAGACAGCTTTTATCATTGTAAATATTTACTTCTATATCAATATTTGTAGTTTTGCATTCCTTTTTTTCTAAAAGGATATCCTAAGTTCCATATGCTCCACCATATAAAATTCATCCACAATATGGACATCCCAGATGATGTCTGTCCCACAATGTTCTTTGCTTTTTTAAAAATTATACTTTTATTCTCTGTCCAATCTCCATTGGCTGGTACACATGAGCATTACAAATAACCCCAAGCCTAGACCTATACAGTTTGACCATTTATTTAAATGATAAGGTTAAGATTTCCTTTTAGCTTACCTCTGGAAGAGGAAGAAAGATTCTTGGCTTTGGAAGCAACCTATTCCTATTAGATGGATAGTATTTTCATGGGTCATTGAATGTACAGTGAACTTACTATGTTGTGGATTTTGCTGGGATCTTGGACACTGGTTTCCTCACAGCATTTGGAACATGGAATCCAATACCATTTTCTGTGTATCAAGTACATGTATTGACTGGGCATTGGTAGCAGGGCTCTGGAAGGAGTAGATGGTGTAGAATCTTCTGAGACCGTGCTTCTTGTGCAAAGAGGCACACGAGATCTCCTTGTCCAGGCTCTTGTGTTCTAGCCATTGCCAGTTCCCTAAGAACTAGTTTGAGGCATCTCACGTTGTCAGTGATCTTTAAGAAATGTTGTATTCATACAACATTTGTCTTCTTCCATCACCAAGAGAAATAGTGAAACTATCCCTTGCAGGATTTGCTTGCTACGTTAAAAGTAGAGGCTTTATGAAAGCTTTCATTAGCCCAAATGATGGGATAAGGCAAAGAAGCACTAACACTTCATAAAAGCGAAATCTTCTTTCAGTTTCTTTCCATTAGCAAGAACAAGTACTAGTGTAGCTCTTTGGTAAAATTTAGCAAAGTGGCATAAAGTAAACTTCAAATAGCAAGGGAAACCTGTATCTTGTTTCCACAAAAAAGCCACCTATCTTTGTGCTGGGTAACACGGAAATAATTCATTCTGTCAATATTGTTAACAGAACAAATGTTCATTAAGTAATCTCATTGATTAAAAGTGAAAGGAGCAATCTTTTTTAGGGTGTACTGTGTTCTCCAATTCTTTTTGGGGAATGAGGTTTAACATTTTCATGGGTGACTTCAAAAAACTGCAAGGAAATATGATGGCTACTTCATTGTGCAGTTACCTTTTTATTATGGCTGTATTTAATGATTAGTAATCTTTTTTAAACATTTTGCTACCCTTACTCTTCATGGAGAAGCTTTATAGACCATCAATTATAGGAGAGGTTTTCTTTTCCAGACTTGAAACCTAAAATCTATGCTTCCAGTTCAAAAACAGAAGGATTAAAGAATAAAGTGTATTTTCCTTAGTCATACTAAATGTCTACATATGTATATATCCAGTTAATAAAGAGAATGGGATGGGGTGCCTGGGTGGCTCAGTTAGGTGTCTGACTTCAGCTCAGGTCATGATCTCAGGGTTTGGGAGTTTGAGTCTTGTGTCAGGCTCTGTGCTGACACCGCAGAGCCTTGGAGTCTGCTTCGGATTTAGTGTCTCCCTCCCTCCCTCCCTCCCTTCCTCTCTCTCTGCCCCTCCCCTGTTCACACTCTGTCTCTCTCTCAAAAAATAAACATCAAAAAAAAAAAACTCTTAAAAATGGAATGGGATCAAATTATAGATGTTAAGAGGAAGTTTCCATTCGCATCCAGCGTCTAGGACTACTGGGTAATCCTTAATAATAAAACTTAACTGTTGATGAGCTGATCATGAAGATATTTCGAAAGCAAGGACTGAACTCATTGATACATTATTTCCTAGATGGAGAAACTCCCTAACGGTCAGAAACACGTTGAAGCATAGTCTTCAGGGTGGGGTTGTGCTGATCGTGAAGCAAAAATCTAGTTAAAATAGCCTTAGATGTGCTTACTCTGTGCAAGCTTTTCAGACGGATGCTCACTTGCCGGCTCCTCCTCAGAAGTTTGTATTAATTCATCATGAAGTTCATACTTTGGTTAAGATCCATGTTCTCATCCGCTGGGGATCTTAAAATAGAAGGTCATTGAAGGTGCTCAGTGGTTTTGTCAGTGGCTTCCATTTCAGATTCACAATTTAATCTCAACCTTTGATAAGGATATTATTCATGTTATTAAAGAAATAAGATTTTAAGAAAATAATGAAAACTTCAAAATGTTCCTCTTAGGAATTTAAAATTAAAGAACATTTCAAAGATCGAAGATAAACAGTATTTTTTGTAGTTTATATGAAATTATCGTTGTTATAATCAAGGTGCTATCATAGTGATGAAAATGGGTTTCAAAAATTCTTTTCTTTATAGATTTAACTGTATTTAATGTCAAGGAATACAGGTTTTTTTTCATCTGTATGAGCACTTGGGAATTCTCATGTGGCTCAGTTCATATCATACTAGATTTTTACCAGGAAAAATATCTAATATCTAATACTTATAATCTAATTCTTAATATGGTGCCTAAAAGGACTAAATTATTTTTAGCAGCTTTAATTTGTGTTCATTTATTGCTACTTTCCTGTTAATGTAGAAAATATCCCACTCGGTAGTTCTCTAAGCAGCAGGTTAAGAACACATTATAATAGTCATTCTAATTTAAGCTGCCAGCTTTACTCTTTGTCAAGTTGTTGGTTTTCCTATTTTGAACTGGCCTGGGAAAATATTTAGTCTATATTTATATAGAGAGGACTGCTAGGCAGGTATATATAGCTTACTCAAAAGGTCTTATTACTGTCATCTTGATAATTGACTGCCATATATCAGATTTTTACTTATATGTATACAATATGGTTATCTGAATTTTGCTACATTATAATTTTAGATCCAATGCAGAGATGTATGTTACACATCTGACAACGAATACATTGTTAAAATAGTTACTGTATCAGTCCTCTATGACCACAGTAATGCGGTAATAGGCCTCCCCAACTGCAGTGAGCTTAAAGCATCCATTCTCCCTTACAAAGGCATACATTGGCTGTAGGTCAGCCGATCTAGATTGGGCTCTTCTGGGCTTGACTCCAAATCATAGGCTGAGTCCAAATGAGCTTGGAACAGTGGACTACCCAAGAATGTTTTTCTCACAGTGTCTGTTTGTTGATAATGCTACAACAGAACACCACAGACTGAGTGGCTTATCAACAGCAAAACTTACTGCTTACCATTCTGGAGGCTGGAAGACTGAGATCATGATGACGGCATGGTTAAGTGAGGGTCCTCTCTCAGGTTGTAGACTTCTTATATCGTTACATGACAGAAGGGGCTAGGGATCTCTCTGGAGCTTTTTTGATAAGGCACTAATCCTATTCATAAGAGTTCTACCCTCATGACTTAAGCACCTCCCAAAGGCCCTACTTCCTAACGCCATCAACTTTGGTGGTTAGGATTTTAACATACAAATTTTGGGAGGACACAAACATTCAGACCATAGCACGTGGCAATGTCAAAAGCATGATTAGGCAAGTCCATTGTAAAAATATTTCACATCTTTGTGTTTTATAGGGTCTTCGAATATCCCAATAACCAAAGCAAGTCATGTGGCCAAGCCAAACATCACTGGGGTGGGGAAGTACACTCTGCCCACAGAGTGAGGGGGAATAGGGGGAAATATTTGAGGAACAGTCATTCTAATGTATCACAATTTGGAGTTTCATAGAGTTTTTTAAAGTTTGTTTACTTGAGAGAGAGAGAGAGAGAGAGAGAGAGAGAATATGAATGAATGAATGAATGTCAAGCAGTCTCTGCACTGTCAGCATGGAGCCCAACAAGGGGCTCAATCTCAGGAACCATGAGATCGTGACGTGACCTGAAATCAATAATTGGATGTTTGAGCCACCCAGGTGCTCTTGGAGTTTGATTTTTATAATTGGTCTAAAATTCACTAGTAGGCAGAGCATGTCTTGAGGTCTATCCTTGGAGCCTGTTTTAAGAAGAATTTCCTATCTTTATGGAAGACAACTTCAAGCCATGTGTCTATAGGGAACATTTCAGTGAGGCTCCACTGTGGGTTTATTTCTAAGGTACAGATTTATTTCAATATAAAACAATAAACTTAGATGGAACTTGCAACATCCACAGAGAAAAGTGCCAACAATCAAATGCTTAAATGAACAGCATATGCACAAATTGGTGACAGTTGACATTACCCCTCTGCATATTTGTGAGCTTTTTGGAACCAAGGTAATTCATACTCTTGACAGAAAATTCACTAGCAAACAGCCCAGTTCTACCTCAAATACTCCCTCTTAAACTTCCTTCATATGTGTCCATGCCTCATAGTTCTGTGATTCATTTGGAAAAGTTTTCCTGGAAAATAATAGGCTGTCGATTTCTTAGTTGGATGTTTGGTGGGGGTGGAAAGGGAGCTGCTTTTCTGGGTGATGGAGATTGCCATTTTTCACCACAGTAAGTAAGTAGTGTAGGTTGTCATTGAGGTCCTTCCCGTAGCCCATAGGTGGAAAACATGTTGTAGGTGAGGCGGAGATGGACGTTTGTTTGGGATGTCCTGTGGAATATTTGGAATATTGAAATGGGAAATCAGAATTGCTCACAGAACGGTCCTTTCTCGGCAAATGTGATGTGTCAGTCCTAAAACCCTTCCATCCATTGATGACTTTGCTGCAAAATCTATTGCTTGAGAAATGGGAGAATAAAAATGAT
Source organism: Cryptoprocta ferox (assembly GCA_028646485.1). Classification (NCBI taxonomy): domain Eukaryota; kingdom Metazoa; phylum Chordata; class Mammalia; order Carnivora; family Eupleridae; genus Cryptoprocta; species Cryptoprocta ferox. The sequence continues at coordinate 129,289,846 of CM053573.1, read as the reverse complement.
GTTCTCTTTCTGGTAGTGGAATAGCCAAGTGAATTACTTCATATATTTCACACTCCCCTCCCCTTCTCATACACATACTATATTAAAATTTCATTACCTAAGTGAAAGAATGAGCCTGCCTTTAGCACAAATGAGAATTTTAGATTATAAATGTCAATGTTTATTGCAAGGCATAATGCATGTAAAGCTTTTGCAAGGTTGTTAAATGTATCATGAGATAAATTTTGTAAATCGTATTTTGCTTACTTCCTCATTGTAATCCAAAGTAAATGTTAGATACAAAGAAAATCATGTCTTATGCTAGAGTATGTTCCTTGAAAGCATATTGATTGGGTTTTAACTATGTCAGTACATATGTATGCATGAAATGCATCACTTAAAGGTGAATTTTTTAAAAGAACAGTTAAGTCTCTAAGTCAGGGTGATGGGTTTACTAAAGGAAAGAAATGCTTTCCTATGGATTTCCTAGGACCAAGATGGAGTATAATTTTTAGCCTCAGAAAGTTCATTTGCTGCTCCGTTTCAGGGGCCAGATACTCTTGGTGAATCATTTAAAGGAATTAAATCTGTATTTGAATGATTTGATACCAGTGTTTCAGCCTTTGTATATTATTGAAATAAGAACCCCAGCTAAGTCTAGTTCTTGTCTCTCAAGAATTTAAAATACTCTTAGAATTTGTTCATTTGCATAGTGTTTTAATCACTTCTATACACAGTTGGAAAAATACAGGACCTGGCACCTGGGAGAAGCTTTAATTATTTGAAGTGAAATCTAGTTGAAAAGTCATTTGGATTTAGAGCTTAAAGTTCTGGATTTTACTCCCATCGGTACAGGTAACAATATCATTACCCATGTGTTTATCTAGACACTTTCTGTGCTTTATTCACATTCTTACGTTTGTTTTTGAGTGGGGGTAAGGGGGGAGGGGGAGGAGAGAGAACAGGAGCAGGGGAGGGGCAGAGAGAGGGGGAGAGAGGATCTGAAGCAGGCTCCGTGCTGAGAGCCTGATGCAGGGCTCAAACCCACAAACTGTGAGATAATGACCTAAGCTGAAGTTAGATGCTTAACCAACGGAGCCACACAAGTGTCCCATTCATTCACATTCTTAATGTGTACATGGGGATAGTTTCTTGAAGGGTTGGAGTGACAATGCAGCAACTATGAAATTATCTTGGAAAGAATAAAACACTATATGCATATGTGGTGAAACGATATAGTTTCTTACTGTGCTTTGAAGTTGTGGGTAAAACTTTATCATAAAGGTGACTTTTGACTACAACTGCCTGTGTTCATAAAAATACAATAGAATTCCAGCAGACTCTGACTTAATGTTACATAGGTTTTGTTTTGAATTTTGTTTCCTTTTGGAGGGACAACTGCATGAAATCTATCCCAGTCATAATAGGAGAATTTATTTTTTTCCTAAGATAATTATGTGTGGTTTAATTTTTGTAAAGATAGCACATGTTATAGAAAACAAAATCCAGGTATACACAATGAAATTAAAGGAAGAAAATTAAGATCACCCATAATCCCACAGCACATTGTGAGGTATAGCCTCCTAGTTTTATTTTGTTTGCATGTTTGTATGTATATATAAAACAATGATTTTTACCAAAAAATGTTTTGTGATTTGCTTTTAAATTTACCGTCCACCCTACACACTTTTCCAAGTCATGAAATACTTTTCTTTTATGTATCTTTATGGCTGTTCATACGGCTATAGGACTATACCATACTTTATTTTAACCTATTCCCTATTGTCAAATATTTAGTTGGTTTCCATTTTTATTATGATAAACAGTGCTGCAGTGAACAGTTTTACAGCAAGTTGTATACCAGGAACTTGGTGTATTTCTGCATGTATTCAATTCATCTTTTTCATTGCTCAGGGAAGCTATGGACAGGACTTGGATACCACTTGCTGTTCAGTTAAACTCTTACTAATTAATAGTTCTAAAAGTGTTATTCCAGACCATCCAGGATTTTCCAGATAATTAGGCATGTAACAAGGAAATAATAATGGTGTCACTCTTTAATTCTTCTGTGCTTCATTGCATTAGGACAGTGTTGAATAGTGGTGACGACAGACATTGTCAAGTGGGTTTGGCCTTTAGCAATCCTGCTTCTAGTAAAATGTCAAATGCGAGTGGGAGATTAATATTATTTATCGTGATAAAGAGGTTTAACAGTAAATTTTCCTCAAGTCTTGAGTAGATGTAGGCCTTTATCAGATGCATTTTTGGAATCTACTGGAAGAACCCTATAACTTTCGTCTTTTGGCTTAACAACAAGATTAGTTTTAATGAGAGTTCATGTAGTAGAAGTTCTGAAATTGTGGAAAAAAGACTATACTCTGACCAAAAAAATAAGGGGAATGAGACAAGGTCCTGAAGCTTACTAAAGGGGTGCCTGGGTGACTCAGTTCATTAAGTGTCTGACTCTTGGTTCTGGCTCAGGTCATGGTTTCAGGGTGGTGGTGTTGAGCCCCACGTTGGGCTCCGTCCTGGGTGTTGAGCCTGCTTGGGATTCTCTTCTCTCACTCCCTCTTCTCCTCTTCCTGCCATATGCTTGCGCTCGCTCGCTTGCTCGAGGAAAAATAAAAACAAGATACTATAATACTGAAAAAAAGTTAGTTGGTAAATAAAAGATTACACATTGTCATTTTTGAAATTAACTGAGTTTCTGATTCAGATAATTGAATGTGGTTGGAAGTTTTAGGAAAGTTATCATATTACTTGATTTCACTCTCATGAGAATCCTATCAGCTAGCAGAAAATAGAAAGTAAGACCCAGAGAAGGTTTGCATGAAATCATACGTTATTAGGTTCAGTGGTCTAAATAAAATTCCAAGTTTTTTTTATCTTAGGTGAGCATCATTTGCAGCATAGAATCTCCGTAACTCTTTAGAAAGCTCCGTATTTCTAATGTATGGTGCAGTTTCCCTTTTAAACTTGATAAAAGGATGCTGATGTCTTAGCATGGAAAGGTGAGTGACAGGATTTCAGTAGACTTGGTTCTCCAGGCTGTTGCCTTGTCCTGCAGCCTCCATGCACAGAAAATCTTACAAGTGGGCCAGGGCTCGGGGTGGGGGGAGAAAAAAAGGTCAATATGTCTCAGAAGAAGAGTAAATCCACTGTGGTAGGCCTGAGTCCTACCAAGGCTTATGTAGTTTCCAGCATTTAAAATCATGTATATTACTGTTACTAGGAAAAGAAACAAACGTGTTGGGAGCTATCTGAACTCACCAGTTGAGTGAAAATTCCTGGTGACAGTATGGCAAGTTTGCACAGTCTCTTGCCCCCAGACAGCTATCACAATCTACCCTCTTGTCACTTTCATTTCTGCTTGGGCACCAAACCTTGGAGTGCTTTGCTGATTAGTGTCTGGAGCGGCCTGTCCCCCTGCCCTGTCCCTGAGGCGTCATTGCACCTGGTCAGGGAAAAGATGAGTAAACTAGATAACACCCGAATGCAAGTAAGGCAAGCAACATATAACTTTCCTCCTAGCTGAGCAATTAACTGATAACTGACTACTTTCTGGGCCTGGATGCCATTGCAAAAGTCACTACTGCAGTAATAGGTATCAGTCGTCTTTGGGACTGTGAGAGCAGGCATTATGTCTCTTGGGAATCCTGTTTTTCTGGGAACTTTCTCCTAGAGTCATAAACAGCCTAATGACCCTTACTCATAAAAAACTGACCTTTACTAAACAATGCTGTTTGCCTCTTGGTTAAAGGTCGCTTCCTTAAGGCTATACCTGAGGTTTTGTAAAAATAACTAAATAAATAAATAAATAAAAATAAAAATAATACCTGTTGTTCCCATATAATAGCATCAGTGCCTGTAGCTAAGTTTATGACAGTCATTACTATTAGAATTGTAACTTCTGCAGAGTCCATGTCCTGGAAAATTGTAAAAATTATCTATGAGGAATCATTTACTGCTCTTACTGCTCCTTGTGCCTTTCACCTTTATTAAATAAAGCTAGAGAATCAGAGCAGAGATGCCTGCCTGGTGATCAGAAAGAAACTCGAGGCGCTCGCGTGCTCGCTGACACCGTCCATCCTTCGGGAAACCCTGGACCTGTCGGAGCTGGACTCCAGCAGAAACCAATTTCATCATGACTAGTATGATAGGTACGTTTTATATGCCCCCAAGTTTGCATGTGCAAGAAAAAAGTGACATTTTTTTCTCAAACATGTCTAATTTCCGGAAGGCCTACATAGCACCTTAGCGTAGCACAGACCATCTGCCTTCTCTTGCTTTGCTTTTTTGCTGAAACCTTCCTCGCTGGGGAGATGGATTCCTCTGACTGAAGGTGCACTTGAGTGGGTGATGGGTAGGGAATAGGGAATGTAGGCATGAGAACAAGAAATTATGGGTGAGAAGAAACCTTGGTTACTACCTAAAACTATTATCCCATCACACAAACAAGGCTAAATTGCTATCCATAGCACTGTAGCATAGAGATTTTGCACCAAACTGTTTTAAGGGAAATGTTATTCTCTTTATTTCCCTCTTTTCCTCAGTCCCCCACCCACTAACAGGTGAATAATTAAGCTCATTTCCATTTAATAATGCACTGCGTGGGAATAGATACGCATTTGGAGAGTGATTAACAGAGCAACTTGACACTTTGCTTCTAGAAAAATAATGGCTGAGACCCACAGAAAACTGCAGATATGCCAAATTCAGTCTGGGAGCTTAAAATCCTCCTCTAGAGCAGTGCCCTGGCTTCTCCAACCAATCTCTTTTGGCAATATTAAGTGCCCTGCCCCAAATGATCCCAGGCAGAATAGTTGGAAAATTTAAATTGCTTAAAAAACAAGGAAAATGATAGATGTACCTGGACCCTTTGCTATGCTGGACTATTTAAGGCATTTTCTCTGGATGGAACATGATCAGAGGTAACCAGCAGAATTGTGGGGTTCAACATAGTCATTACTTTGAACCCTGTGCAACTGCATAGAAAAACGTTAGTAGAATGAGGACTAAACTGAAAATTTATTAATTTTTTTTGAATTATAATAGTGTAAGATTTGAAAATGTTAAGGACTTTGGATATATAGAATTGTCCTCATGTTCTCAGTTATTGCTGTATAAAATTGCATTTTTCCTTTACAAGTTAGTACTGTTATTATATGTCCTTGTAACTGTTGGCTTTGAAATTTTTCTTTCTAAAATGCCCTAATAACTTACATTATTAAAAGGCAGACAAAAATGAAGAGGGCAAAAATTTAAGTAAGGTTGTATTGACTTTCCTTGGGATGGCATTTTTATTGGGATTTATGAATGATTGTGGAGAAATCACTTTAGAGCTAGAAAGGAATTTACAGAGATCATCAAATACAAGTCCCTTATTTTATAAAAGCATGTTCACACTAACCTATATATCAATTAAACTAAAAATTCAAAGCACAATATATCTTATACGAACATTACCTGGAGGGGAGGGTGATAGTCTTACTGTTGGCTATTTTTAGAAGCATTTGGTCTGCATTATAAAGGATATCACAGAAAAAAAATAAATATCCCCTGATCAGTGATGTTGAAGGTAAATGTCCTCAAGGCCATTGCTCTTGGGGACTGCAGAGGCTGCTCTTCATTGGACTGCTGGTGTTTGCATAGCTCCTTGGATCCTTGTCCCGATGGTTTTCAGGTTATTAATATTTGCAGTAGATGCTGAAGATTAAGTTTTAAGCTCTAAGATAACTGGTTTAGTTATGAACAGCCTATGATTTCCTTTGGAGTCCCATGAGGACTTCATCGTCAATTACATTTACAGAATGAGTTTTGGTAAATCAGTACTCTGGACACTTAAAAATTCCAGCAGAAGGATTAGACTTCACTGCAACTACTTGGAATCATGTGTCTGAAAGAAACATAACTTTGGCCTTTGACACATTTTGTTAACTTGGACTGGTCAAAGGAACTCTCTCCGTAATGGAAACACTTCCCATGTATAACCAAAATTTTTTATGTTTGAATGACTCATTGCCTATTAATCTATTTATTGCCTTGGGAAGGTTTAACATGGATTTGTAAGTATTTTGTGATTAAGAGGCTGTTACATGTTATATCCAATGATTGCTATTTTCTCGCTAGTGGTCAGTTTATTTTACAAACCCCCACTCGGGAAGAAAATGTGGTTTCAACTCCTTTCTTTGCTTTCCCAGCATGACCCTCCAATCCGTCATTGATTCATTCACTCCATTTGGTTGGTCACTCACTTATTCAAGTGTATTTTAAGCTCCTTTTATGTACCAAACACTGTCTAAATTACTATTAGGACACACAAGAGAATGAGACCTAATATTTTCTGTTGAGAATGTGCGGTCTTTGAGCAAAAATAAGATGTGCGCAAGTAACAATGATGCAAGCTACTATGTTGGAAAGTGTCAAAGAGTATTTTGGGGTTGAAAGGAAGGAGTGAGTTATTAACCTCAGAGCATTTGTGTACACACCGGCTATGTTTGTATGCATTACAGATGTGTGTATAATGTGTCTAGAATACATATGTATGTATATGTGATATATGTACACAAAGACATCTAATGTATGTGTTATGTGTATGTATATATGTAGATATAGAGATATAGTATGCTTCAGAGGTAATACTTTTGTGTTTTAGTACTAGGTAAAAATGACTTGGACTTATCAGGCCAATCAATATCCTTTATCCAAAATTCCATTTCTTAGCCCTATATGTAAAATTGATGGCTTTCTGTTTCTCTTTGTCTACAATGAGCACAAATAAGCTCCAGGATGGCAAGTATTTCTTGTTGCCTATAAGCTATAAACTTTTTGTCACTAGGACCTCAAATGTAATGCATAACCAGAAAAGATTTGTTGAATAAGTAAAGCTGGAAAGCCCAGGTAAATAGCTCTCCTTCCCATCAGAGGTCCTTGTGAACGTTGTAATACATACCCCCAATAATACCGATGCAAGCAAGATAGAAGTTGATGTTTCTTTCATGCAACAAAGAGTGTAAACAGTTTAGGTCTATTTTTGTCATTTTGTGATACAAGGGACTCAAGATTCTTTTCATTCTGTCCATAGGATAGTGTGTTTATTTACATAGAACAATTTAACTTATTATATTATCTGAAATCCTGCCGCTGGGAAGGAGAGGGAGAATGAGGGGGTGCCTGTTCACTTTAAGACTATATCTTGAAAGTGACCCAAACCATTTCTGCTATCCCTTTGGTCACAATTTGTCATGTGGCTGCAGCTAACTCACAGCATGGCTAGGAAAGGTAGGCATCAGTCGGGCAGCCATATGCCTGAGATAATCAGATCAGTTAGCAGTTTCTGCCATATCACCTTACACAAAGCGTAAGTATAGCATTGACTTTTGAGCGATTGTAGTACAAGTTATGTTTTCATTACAGAATCTATCACCTCCAGTTTTGGAATGTAGGAGATGAAGACCTCACTTCATTCTCTGGGAACTTTTTCTAGCTGAAGGAAGTGCTTTCTGATGTTCACTGGATTATCAAAATTGTTTGTGCTTATTACAGGAACTAACATCATTTTAGAATTTCCATGTGTCTTTGCCAAGAAAACAGTTCCTTCTCGTGATGGATTGACCCTCAACCTCCTTCTCAGGGCTAGTATCCAAAGAGAATAGATCACTTATTTTCTTTACTAAGTGTTCCAGGCCGTGTGTTGGTTCATTGGCCAGTAGGAACTGTGCCAACGTGCTGAGGGCTGTTGAAGGCAAAATGACATATTTTTGGTTGAAAAGAGGCATCAGGAATCTCTTTTCTAACCATCTCCTTCATTTTAGTAATCCTTATAACACTCGACAGATTTAAAAAAAAAATACTAAAATTATTAGCTTCATTTTACATGGAAAGAAACATCAAAAGGTGGTATGGGTTGCCAAACATCATAGAGTAGATTTCTGACAGAACTAGATGCTTTGGACACCTGAACTAAATTGCATTCCTTTTGCTATTTGTTACATTTATTTAAATGTCAAGGAGTCAAGGGAGATTTCAGACACATCTGGATTTTGTCAGGTTCATAACATGACTGGACTGATTGCGGGCTATTTTGTGGTCATTTCATGTAACAGGGAGCAGAAATGAATTTGCCTTCTTGGGTTGCTCTGAGCTCTAACCCTTCATTGCAACAAGTTTTCTTAGCAGGTAGTGATAATACAGGAGATGAGCTTTGACTGGATCACATACACATTTTCTGTAGATGTCAAATTTGTGGTTGGAGGTAAAAAAAAAAAAAAATGGATGCTGATCTCCAATGTGAGATGACAGGGTTATTTTCCTCATACCCCGCATAATTTACTAAGTCTCACATTCTTGATGACATGTGCTATATCCCCTGATGCTCTGAAGGACAAACATGGGGTGGTAGATTCAAGTTTTATGACAACTCAGATATAATGGAAAAATGGAATGTCTATAATCGATAATCTCATTTTTCACTTCCATTAAGTCTCTACTTGGCAATGAACTGGGAAAAGTTTTTAGTCCTGTTCAGCTTATATTTTAGTCCAATCATGTAATTGTACAGTCTTACTTAGATAAAATTGCTCTGGTACCCATTCAGCGTTTCCTTCTTAAAGTGGCGTCTAGCAGTAGGAAGACTTCTGTATCATGGGTGGGAAGGTTACTCCTTGCCGTACTGCTGGACTGGGGGTACTAGCTGGCACCTGCTATTGGTCTTGCACGTTCACCTTGATTTGCGTTAGATTCAGAACTCTAAGTGCCCCTCCATGATTTGCCTTCAGCCCTCTGGCCTGGTGGTGTTGTCCTAGTGTGTCATGAAGGGCCCCACTATAGCAAACTATAGTTGCTATAGGGACAGTGACCTCTGGAAATGAGAAGCGCTCAAGAGAACTAAACCTTAAGCCTTCCTTTGACTATTTGCATGTCTGTGGCTGCAGGAAAACCAGGGATATTGACTTGACTTCCCTTTGCCCTGGGCATTAAAGGCTTCGGTGGTGGACAGAGATGTCGAATTTACACTGTGCAACAATGCCATGACCTGAACTGTTGACATGGTGAAGCGGGAAGCAAAGTTTTGGGAAATTCCTCCCCTTAATTTCATTTGAGTCCTTAATTCTTCCAGCAACAAATTCTAATGGCTATATGTTGAGGACTCTAGAAAACGTAGCAGTATCAGAAAAACAAAATAAATGCAGTTAAAACTTTACATATAGTTTTTTGACCCTCCTAATGAATTATTTGCAGTGGGACTCCTGTGAGGTCCCAGTGCCTGAGCCAGCCAGCCAGCAGCAAACAGATCCTGGTTTTGTGTTCTGCTTTATCAGTGAGTTCTTAGCCTGCCAGCATTACAGCTATTGTAAGTTAAAGTACATACTTGGCCCACCCTTTTTCCAGCTATCTTCATGCCCTTCCTCTCATTCATACACCTTGAGGAAAAGGCAAGTTGACTTTCCTTGTTTTCATCTGTCCAGTAGTATTAGAGAGGAAGCCAAGATTTTTTTGAGGATAGTCACCAAGATAGGCACACTGGAAACCAATGGCAAGAGCCAGCTTCACGTCTTTGGGAGGAATGACACACCTGTACTTAATGAACTTTTACTAAGTGACTGCAGTACACCTGGCCTGAGGGGCAGTTGACAGAAAACAGACCACTTAGTCCGATTTGGGAAGATACTGCCTCTTTCATTCCCCTCTTGGAAACTGTACAGAGTGTAGCATGTTATAGGGTCTTGCAGCTAAGAAACGTAATTGTACTCAATACACCGTCCCAAGGTTGTTAGACCAGAGAAAGAGTGTACTTAAATTTTTTTGTGGGACACCTCACAGCATCATGCAAAAGAATGTTGAACTGGGGAACATGTTTCAGGAACTACTGATGTAGGTACCAGTACCCTCAAATCCATTTTTGCAAAACTGGAAAATATCGTCATGGTGGGCACATAACCATTTTATATCAGGAATGGTCTTTGAAAATGGAGTGCATAGTGTCAAGTGGATGCATATATAGATCTCACAAATAATGCCACTTTTCCTACAGAAGAAATTTTATTCAGATATATTGTGGTATATTTTGATGTTCTAGCATTCTGAGGAGCTGTGAAGCCAACAGCTAGCGAGGTCCTTTACATTTCTCTTCCAGTTATAAGTGCTGCAAGCCTCCCAGCCCTCCTAGTCACACTTGTTCGGCTACTCACACTTAGAGAAAATAACAGTATCTTCCAGCTGCCTGCTAGCCTGCACTTTTAAAGCCTCACTGAATTATTTTTAACAGATAAATTTAAAGGTCAATTAAAGAGGTTACCTTAGATTTTTTTTTTTTCCCACAGCACAGACAACTTCTGCAGTCTTACTGCGTTACTAAAGCTAATTGGAGAAGCTCCATAGGAACTAGAAAGGACTCATCTCCTTTAAAAGAAAAATCCAAATCCTGTTGAAATTTGGACATATTTTTGTTACTTTTTTAGTAAAGAATCTCTACAGTCAATGTGAGGCTTGAACTCATGACCCCAAAACTCCCATGCTCTTAGGACTGAGAGAGCCATGTACCCCATGGCCAAATTTTTAATGTTAGTAGCTTTGCAATCCCTCCCCCCCATCAAGTGTTTGTCACAGTTCTGATTTTCTCTCTGAAGTTGATGCTTAGATATTTTAGCAATCTTTGCTTTGATTTCATGGCCAGCTACTGGAATGATGAGCAAATTTTGAGGCTGGAAGCCCCTTCAGGGGCTGTACCAGATGTGTTGAATTTACCCTTTAGCAAAACTGTATTAGACCTTCATCAGCATAGATCACTTCATCAAGGATAGCAGATGAGTCTGTAGAGCAGCTCGAATCCCAGTGATTTTTTTTTTCCACGAAAAGCAGCAAATAATTAATAATTAGGGAACATTCCAGATTGGAAAGAATCCAACCACAACTTGGACAGAGCAAGCCTTGAGTTTGCATCTCCAAGGGAAAACACTATCAAGTGATCCTTGGGTGGATTATCTCCAGCTGTTTTAATCCACAAAATGTCTTCCATTTACCAAATTATCTGTAAGGGGGAATGCTGGAGAAATGAATGCTCTTAACTTCAGATAAAATCCTGAATGGATTTAACGTAACCAGCACAAGTGAAATTGCTCGGAGAGATGGAAACCTCTGGCTGTGTACCAGCTTTAGCTCTAGTTAGCTGTAACACCTAGACAAACCACAGCACTTTGTACCTCAGCTTTCTCATCTTTACATTGAAGGGGATGGTTTCCAGCCCTTTCAGGTCATGATCTCACAGTTAATGGGTTCAGGGCCCACATCGGGCTCTGTGCTAATGGTGCAGAGCCTGCTTCAGACCTTCTGTCTCATTCTCTCTGCCCCTTCCACACTCCTCTCTCTCAAAAATAAACATTTTAAAAATTAAATGAAAAGGAATGGAAAAAATCTTAGGCAAATGACTGTTCTAATATTCTTGGATTTCACGGTTTTAAAAACCTCAAACATTTCTATAGAGTTCATGTTTTCTTGTCCTGGTCCTCTGGGGGGTTGGCCCAGAGCAAGATGGGAGGCCACCTGGATTTTACAGCTTCATGATTTATTATATATACTAACTTAAAGGAAAATCCTTAGTAGAAACAACAAATGAGCAGAGAACTCAGAAGATGTTTTGAGCATGGTTTCAGGATGATCTTTTTATATATAATTCAAAGTATTTCTCATCACTTAGGGTGCAGTTTTACCATAACTTCTCCAAAGACCTTTTCCCAAAGGGAAAGTGCAGTTCTATTTCTAATTGCTTCTTAGTGATCATATGATGATCTTATCTTTGATGATGTCAGTACTTAAGGTCAGCACCCAGAGACAGAGGAGCTGGTAAGAGTCGATGAACAATTTCACCCCTACCTCAGATCTTAGCTGGGTTAAACGCCCACTGCTCTTGGCTCACTTTTCTCCTGCATCTTCCTTTCTGGCCTTTTTTGATCTCCCTCTAAAAGATTGCACCTCTCTGTATAGCTGCTCCTGAGGTAAATGACATAGCTCATTTTATTTCTAATAACTGTGACAGTTCTTCTTCCTCTTAACAATGGAGTTTTCTGAATCTCCCCCCCCCTTTTTTTTTTTTCCAAAACTCCCAACTTAATATTTTCCTCTTAAATACAGTTTCAATTTTTCAGTAGAGTTGGACCTTAGAAACATCTAGTGGATGAATATAAGATGAAAGATACTGGTGATTTGGAAAAGACATTAGGATAATTATTTTTAAGGAGTATAAATATAATGGTATAATAAAGCCAGGATTGTCTTGGGAAAGAGTAATAAAAATACAGGGCATCCAGAAATTCTGTAAACACAAGTGCATATATGTCATTAAGAACACCTTCAGTCTATGGTAAAAAAATCACTGTTAACAATGCACTCAGATTTAATGGACAACCTGTATTTTAAAGTGTTGGCTAACATGTTAACAGAATATTTTCTTGAATGGATCATCTAGGTTTAACTGCCTGTGGGAGAAAAACTAGTATCTTAAACTTAGAGATGTTTTTCTTTTTACATGAGGTAAACCTGGAGATGGACATTACAGGGACGGGAGGTTGTCTCTATAGCACTTTGGGGGCAATTTCCATCTTTTTTGCACCATTCTCATGCATGGATTTAATCTTCAGATCACTTCATGCTTTAAAAAAAAAAGGCTGCTGAAAGAAGGAAGCAAGGCAGAAAAGCAAAAAGAAAGCCACTCACCAGCTGACAGTGTCTGGGAGTGCAGCACTTGTGTCTGCATCTGAGTCTGTGGATTTGGGGTCAGGCAAGAGAAACTAGGAAAGACAGTAGGCTAATACTCCTGGTGATGTACCCAGCTAAAAATGGGTTATTTTTACTAAGGAAGAAGAGGAGAATGGATCTTTGAGGGAGGCAACCGGAACTCTGTGTGTACAGACGAAATCACACATTGTGTAATTGAGGAATTGGAGTTGTGGTGGTATTGATGCACTCAGGACCAGTTGACTTAGTGATACAGAAATTGAAATATACCATATAATAGGTGTCAATATCTGGGGAAGGTTGACTGGCCACTTAGGTCCCTCCTAGAAAGTGGCATTTATCTTGATGAATAGTTCATAACTTAGGTCTAGACCAACATCACCGGGGAACTTGTTAGAAAAACAAAATTTGTGGGGTGCCTGGATGGTTTAGTTCATTAGGCAGTTAATGTCTGATTCTTGATTTTAGCTCAGTCTTGATCTAAGAATTGCTGAGATAGAGCCCTATATCAGGCTCTGTGCTGACAGTGTGGAGCCTGCTTGGAGTTCTCTCTCTTTTTCTCTCTCTCTCTGCTCCTCCCCCACTTGTTGTCTCTTTCTCTATCTCTCAAAAATAAACTTAAAAAAAAAATACACCAACTTAATCTCAGGCCCCACCCCAGACCTACTGAACTGGAAATCCTGGAGATGGGGCCCAGCTATCTGTTTCAACAAGCTTTTAAGGTAATTCTCATACCCAGTAAAGTTTGAGAATCAGTCCCTGGTGATTTTATTGTGGCCCATGGTCTTGACTTTAGTCCCACAAGCTCATAAAGTCTATCTCATTTTGGCAGGGCTAATTCAGAAATGCTGACTCATGCCAGCAAATCTCAAAGTTCTGACCAAAAAAGGTCATTTCATTGACTTACGATCCAAACTAGAACTGGTCAGGCAGTCCAAAAACTCACGTCATTGTAACCAGCACATTCTTTCCCTGTGGGCAATTTTATGGGAATTATCAGAATGAAACTTGGAGAGTACTTTCTAGTTTCATGCTTATGGACTAGAAGTCTAAATATGTTACACTGTTGAGACTACTTAAGTCTCAGGAAATTTGCAATCATGTAAAGCCAAGGAATCTGGTGGGACAATATCTGTACCATCCAGATCGGCATTGTCCAATTGAAATACTGGTATGATGAAGCATGCCAACATTATGTTTATTAAAATAAACAGAATAATACTGTTAAACAAAATTGAACAGAGTGAACTTGAAGCTGTAGTTGATGTTACTAAAACAATTCATGAATCTGGCAGCATCCCATCAAGCAAGTAGAGGGAGCTCTGAGGAGTTGTACAACATGGTGGAAGGCTTTTATAGAAAGGAGGGTGGGACAGGAAAGTTATTAACAAAAGAAAAGATTATTTCCAGCAATATCACTTTTCACTATGGGGAAGGGCAGTGGTCTTCTGCAGATGACCTCATCTTCCTTTGGGAAATTGAGAATTCCCACTGACAGATGACCTCATTAGTGCTTATCAGCATATCTCTGATCCGTTAAAAACGGTTTCTACAGGAAGTGTTAAGCCCTGATTTGGGGTCTCGGCCTGGCTCAAGTGACACCTTGAGTGGGCCTGTGGTTTTCTTTGTAAAGATACAATGAAAAACATAAAGACGCATTTGTTCAGGAGTGCATGTGTATTGTAAATCATGGTGTGAAATGTTTATTTGTAAATTACATTTTAACAATTTGAAAGCCTTCTCTCTATATTGATCTGATTGATTGCTGTGACGAGTTATTTCACAGACAGGCTATGTTCTCCTTACCTATTTCCCTATTGACCGGTATTTAAATGGTCCCTCCCCCCCCTTTTTTTCCCTTTTACAGAATATACTGCAACAAACACGTCTCCTTGTATACTTACCCTAAAGATTTTTTGGGTAAATACATTGAACTCTAATTGCTATATTAAATGTCAGAATAGGTGGTTTTCCGTTTTGATTCAGTATCACCAAAATAGTCTCCAGTGTGTCTGTGTTGACACCCACAACAGCAGTTTACGAGAAAATGTTTTCCTGTATCTTTACCAGCACTTCATAATTTCGAAGTTCTTAAATTAACAAACCTTACTGAATGATGGTTGGAATAATATCTTGTTTTAATTGGCATTTATTTCATTTCTAATGGGGGGAAAAGGGCTTTTTTCACTCTTTAAGCATTTTTATTAAACTATATGGGATAATAGTTATAAGAAATGTTACCCACATCCTCACGTGTGATTTTAAGGAAATCTACCCCTTTCCTTCCCTCCTTTTCCTTTCCCTGACAATAACCACTTCCAACTCTTTGGTCTGTCTTAGAATTAACCTTCATATGCCTAAATAACATGTTTGAATCTTTAAGTTTATTTATTTTGATAGAGAGCCTGTGTGCTCACACAGAGAGACAGAGGGAGAGACAGAATTCCATGCAGGCTCCACACAGACAGTGCCCCCTGCTGCCCCCAGATGCAGGGCTGGAACTCACAAGCTGAGATCATGACTGAGCCACCCACGCACCCCTGAATTCATCTCTTAAAATAATGAGGCTTGTGCTCTCCTCCCCACCTTCTCTGCCATGTCACACCATCCTTTGTATTGTTCCATCTTTCAAAATCCTAATTTTGAATAGATCTAAATTTATTGCTTATATTTTTATTACTGTATAAAGCTGAGACATGCAATATTATGAATCTTTGCTTTTTCCCTGTACATTTGCCTCTGTTGCACAGATCAAATAGACTTGTTCACTGATTTTTGTATTCCCACACTCATCATTCATTTAGCCCAAACTCCAAATGTCTAGATAGCAAGACTTCTGGATGCATCAGGGATTTTATCAAATTCATTTCCCAAGAAGTCTTTCCTAAAGTCTCTGGACCTGTTCTGTTCTCAGATGGTTCTCCCCTAAGGCTAGTAATCGGCTCTCCTACTGGGGGATTTCTTTTGCTTTGCTACTTACTGTGGAAATTCCTTTTCCTCTTTCTTGTTTCATTCTGTACTTTTCATTGAGCACAGTAGTTTCCTAAGAAATGGCGAATGGAAGGAAACATCGTAGAGTACTTGAGGATTGAAACTATCTTGATATGGACATAGGGTAATTTTGTTCACTATGGAATTCCTGGTGGGAAAGTATTTTCTTTCTGTAATTGGAAGACATTACCTCATAGGCTTCAAGCTTTTACGGTTTCTGTTGAAAATTCCAAGGCCATTTTGATCCCTGATGGTTTGTTTATAATTTGTTTTATTTTTAATGTCTTCTCATTTGGTTTTCAATGTTCTCAATTCCTAAAGCTCTTAGTGATTGGATATTTGCCAGTTTGCTTGTTTCTCATAGCTCTGCTTTTTGCTGTACTTTCTTGACTCTATTTTTGAAGATTTATATTGAGTTTCCATTTCTTTGATCACATTTCAATATCCAATAGATCTTTGTTCTCCATATATGTGTATATATATATATATTTTTTTTTTTTAAACACCTACTGTCTTGTGCCTGTCTCATGGTTAAAATACCTCTGTGATACACATCCATGCACACCGAGTTAGGTTTTTCTTAAGCTCAAATATTCTCGACTACTTACTGTTGGGATCTTTCATGCTAAGAGCTGTCTCAGAAATCTTGTGTTCCTTGGTTGCCTACATATTTTTGAGAACGTATCGATGAAAAAGGCTATTATAAACGCTGAGTTCACCAAGGATCAGGGGCTTGCCAACTCAGCCTTTTCTGACTCATTTGTAGCACACCCTCCAAGAGCAGCATCTTTTGGGCTTCCCTCTCTGGCTTCTCAGACCTTGTAGAAAGATTTCCTGTATTTTGCAAAGTATTATAAGGCCTGGTTTCCAGCTTTCTGGTCACTGAGTAAGGGAAGACTCTAGGAATCTTAGATTCCCTATAAACATGTTTAGCTAATGCCCCTGTTTTCAGTATGCACAGTCACCTTAACAGTACAAGTGTCTCCTAGCCCAGCCACCTCGGATTTTATCTTCAGAGATTAAACTTCCTGTCAGAGTATGAGGCCAGCTGTAGCTTGGCTGCTGGAGCAGAGATGTGGGGAACGAATGATCTCGTTAAGAGCTTGCAACCAGCCTTTATTTTAATAAGAAACCCTTCCCCTCTGCTGCCAGAGGTACATGGTCCCACCGTTTTAGATTGGTCTAGTTTCAGTTTTCCCAGTTTGGCTGATAGAGCTGGGTTACGTATGTCATTCAGTGTCATCTTTTTCATTCAAGAATATATTTCTAAGATCCATTCATTTTCCTATGTGTTCATCTACATGGCATCACATAATACTTATGTGTCTGTCTGCTATAATTTTCCCCAGTAGTTGTAAACATAGTATACAAATCATCATTTGCCTTGCAATTTTACTGTATTTTTTTTATCACTTAAGAATTTCAAAATTTTTGTAGTGTAATTAGTCTTTCCTTCTTACATTTTATTAAATTAAAAAGAAAAAACTTTAAGAAAACCGTGGTAACATAAAGTCACAGTGTATGTGCCTCTAATTTTTTTAATGGCTCTCCAGATGACTTCTCATCTATCTGGAATTTATAGTATGAGGTAGAGATTTGAATAGTCCTCAGATGCCTAATACTATTCCAATCTCATTTATGGAATAGGCTGTTTTTTCCCCCATTGATTTAGAATGCTACTTATTATATACCAGGGCCTCACAGATGCATCAGTTTTCTTTTTATATAAATGTTTTATCTTGACTAGTGATCTCTTTGCTTATTTATCTTATTTATCAAAACCATGCTGTCTTATTTAGAGCTTTCACAGTATCTCTTAGGACACTCATGTGTTTTATCTACTTGAGTACATTGAAAACGGTGACATTAATATTCTAATTTAAACACGTAAAAGTTTTATTATATGTATATTTAAGTATTATGTTATGAACGTTAATCATTGCTTAAGTCATTTGCTTATAATTTACTCTGGGTTTTTTTTGCATTTATGTTCAGATATGACATTAGCTTATTAATTTCCTTTATTGGGTTAGTTTTGTCCAGTTAGTGTGTATGTCTGTTCTGCTTGGACGTAATCGCAGCTCTTCCAGTTTTATGGAGGAGCTTATATACTTTAGAATGTTCTTACTTAAATTTGTTATATGTCACTCATAAAGTTCTCTGACCATGATAGCTTTATTCGGTTATGGGTATTTGAATATCTTTATATTTTCCAGTTACTTGTCTAATCAACTTTACTACCATAATTTGAGCCACTTTTGGTAATTGTTTTGCAATTTCTCAGTTATATGGGTCATAAAAATTATATAGAGCTGTATATATTTGTCTTAATGAAAAAAAATCTTGATACCAGTTATTCGTGCCTTTGTCATGTTTTCTTATTCAAATCTGACCAAGATTATTATAGTTCCTTATTAGTGTAGTAAACAAGTTTAATGTGCAACTTTTTAGAACTTTCTAAAATTTTGTATAACTTAATTTACTTTTGTCTTTTAAATTCTTGATTTGAAAACAGTTTATTTTGGTTAAAAATAAAAACATTTAAGACTGTGATTTCCTCTGAGGATTATCTTGCTATATCCTATAGCATTTTGCATTTTGTTTTCTAATGTTCATTATTTGTAAATAGTGTGAGATAGTGTGTGTGTTGTTTTTTTTTTTTTTCCCCTTTGGCCTAAGTTATTTGGGAATGAGGTATATCATTTTTAACATCTTTCATTAGTGTGCTACATGGGCACGACTGAAAAAGAAATAATGACACGGAAGTATAAACTAGAGTCTACTTCATTGGAGTCTCTTTAGCCAGGGGCACTGCCAAGCTTCTCCCAATCAAGTTCCTAACCTCAGATTCAGCGGCACCTGCCTGGAGGCATCTCCTGGTTTGCTGTTGAGCTGACTGAGGTGGGAGCCACAGTCAGGGTTGAACACCTGGCTACTCCTGCTGAGATCCCCAAATTAATGCCTCCCACTTGCTCCTGGGCCACCTCTAGGCCAGAAATCATCTGGATGCTGCATTCATCTTTTGTAGCCTTCGTCTTCTGAACAGTAGTTGCCTCTAATAGGATTTTTTTTGTTTTGTTTTTGTTTTTTGTTTTGTTTTCTTTCAGAGCTGCTTCTCTCTAGTTTATTGTGGACTCTTCCTTGTTTTTCAGTGCAGGTATAGGTGTAATAATATACCTTTAAATATCTTCTGCCACTTCTAGATATTTGAGTTGGGAACAAAGCTACTAAGGTATAGTTTAATTCTTCTCTCTTCAGCCTACCACATACTTCAATTATTTTAATGTGTGTTTGTCTATAATATGCTGGTATTTAAGGATTCCTTTTTAAGTTTTTCCACAGAAATGAGAAATGATAGGCATAATTTGGTTTCAAGATCTAAGGTTTCTACCTCTTAGGAAACCCACAATATAACCAAATACAAGCAATAAATACATTTCATGTAAACCATTATAAGTCTATTTTTATTAGAAAAATGCATTCTATAGAATATGGTAATACTTATTTTAAACAGATTTTTTAAAAATGTTTTAGAGACAGTGCTCATGAGTGGGGAAAATGGGCAGAGGTAGAGAGAGAGTCTTAAGCAGGCCCCATGCCCAGTGCAAAATGGGATGCTGGGCTCCATCTTATGACTGTGAGATCATGACCTGAGCCGAAATCAAGAGTTGGACACTTAACTGACTGACACACTCAGGCACCCAATGCTTAACCATTTTTGTTTCATTTTCTTCACTTGTTATTTTTCCACATGGCTATGTGTTACGGTTTGCCTCATTTTCCAAAACTGCAACTTATAAACGGAGTGAATGTCCAAGAATTTTAGATGCCAGAAACAAGTAAAACTTCCAAAACAAATCAAAGGAGTCATGAGCAATTATATAAAAAATTGTCTGGCATCAGAATTATTTCATCAAGTAAGGACAATTAAGCACCAAATATGCAAAGGATACTATATTGGAATATAGAACACTTTTCAGAGTCCCTGATTGCTTCATCACAGACTGGCACTCACTAGGGCAGTTAGGAACTCCTGGTTTTGTAAACATGGCAAAGACCTCTGTCAGAGCTTCTTGTTGGGAAACCTCCCACCTCTTCCCCATATTCTTTCCCACTGGCCCTAACCTGGCTTTCCTGGAAGGCAAAACTTCTGCCCTACTCCATTCCCCTCCCCTTGACCACTCCCTGAAATTAGCCTTTGCTTAAAGTATAACTAAATCTCATTCAGATTTGTGTCTGGGAGGGAGGTCTCTGAACTTAAGCTTAGGCAAAAGTTCGGGAATCCCCTGGGCTTCTGATCAGGGCCAAGATGGTCACTGTGGTTCTTGAAGGAGGGCTTTCAGATCTTCCATCTCTTCACTTTTCTTGTCTCATCTAAGGGAGGAAAGAAATGCATTTTCTTCCTGTAGGATGACCAGCCCTCCCAGTATGCCTGGGACTGAAGTTCCCAGGGACCATTGGTCCCCCTACCCCAGTGTCCCACTGTAACCTGCGTGTCGGCTCCTTGGCAAGTTACAGATAGAGATTATACCAGCTGGAGTTGTCACACAAACTTTATTTACAGCAATAAGGAAATCACTGGGAATAATTTCCAAAGTTGTGATTCCCTGGGTAGAGGTGAATGGGTTTCTTATATTGAGGATTAGGATGAATATTCAAGAAGTGAGCTTTCTCCTCACATGTAAAGGTGGGCAGAAGGTTGTGCAAGTGTACTTAGAAAAGCTGCCTGTATCTGCATCCTCGGTTATGTTCATGAAGCTTGTGCTCCTCCTGGGGTGAAGACTTCAACATTATAATGAGACAGGTAATATTATATGTTAACTGTCAGGCAAGGGGAAGGGGCTATGGGTGTGCTCTGAGAGCAGGTATAAACTGGATGGGGATTAGGGACCTATCTTGGGTAAGGCATCCAGAGCCTTGCTTACTTTGGAAACACTGGGAGTTTTACCATTGATGTATGGTCTCTGATTTGGTTAGGCTATTTCCTGGCCTAGTAGAGAGGATTAGTTTTTGCATTCCCTTTGTTCCTGTAGAATCCTTAACTACTGAGATTTTTGCGTTTCTTTAATTGACACCTTCTAAGAAGCTCTGCAAATGGTGTGCTTGGGCAATAGGGCAGGGATCACAGAAAATAGCTGGGGGCCTGAAGTGACTGCTCATGTGGCATGCATACTGTCTCATCTTTTTCTGAGGACCCCTACTTCTTTCTGTTTACACACTAGGTTATGTAGACAGCATAGAGCCTGCATAACCATCTCCTTCCCCTATTCTCTCACCTGAGCCTTCATTTTTGTACCACCTCAGAATTTATCTCTATGAACAGGGTGGGAAAGGCAAATAGAAATAGTAGCAAAAGTACTCATGTACTAAATACATAATTTTTATTAGCTTTTCATTGCTGGAATGCTTAGGAATCACTGAAAATCTAAGGTGCTTCTGAAAGAGCCAGATTGGGCGAAGACATGAGTTCTGTGTCCTGAGCTGAATATGGTCAGCTATGTGGTGAAATCTGGAAGGTCAGAGTTGCTGTATTTCTTGGGCCATATTATACACTGACAAGCCTCTCTCCCCTTTGGCCCCCCTCTTTTTCTTTCCTTCTAGAACTTCCATTCTTTCTTTCATGTCTTTCCCTCTCCTTTCTTTTCTATTTTCTTCAATGTCCTCTCTTCCTCTTGGTTTCCCTCCCTCCCACTCTCGCGCGCGCGCACGCTCTCTCTCTCTCTCTCTCTCTCTCTGTCTCTCTCTCTCATTCTGAGGGTCTACAGAGAAATTGCCTGAAAAGCTGTTCTTCATGTGAGCCATTACTAACATCCCTAAGAAATACTCAAGGATCTCTTCCATGGTAAGAGTCCCTATAGACCATGTCTTTTGACCTAAGGAAATAAAAAAGTACTTCATGGGATTTTCTGTGCATTTGATTCTATGGAGAAAGCCTTTAGGGATTCTTTCCTCAAGGCCCTTTCCAGAGCTGAGTGCCAACCTCGCTTACCACAGATGCAGGGTTTGTGGGGCCTACTACATCAGTAACTACCCCATCCCCATCCCAACATCCCTATTCCAGTTCTTCAATATAAACTTTTCAGAGGAGTTGGCAGGTGTGGGTATGAAAGAGGTGGAACTATATTCAAAATTTTCTGAATACAGTATTGACAAGAAACCAGCAACTGAGCATTCTATAGAATTCCCGAAATCGGCTCTGAGGAGCAGACTTCTGGGCCTTTTGATCATGGATGAAAACAGAAGTATAAAGTAGAACTGAAAGAGTTTGTCACCAATAGTAAAAAAAAAAAAAAAAAAAAAAAAGGTCATCTTGGAAGAAGGCAAAAGAGCTATATCACATTGATATGCTCAGTTGTTTGCTTTTACTTTGGATATGAACCAGAATCCTAACACAATGAAAAGCATTTCTGAGACTGTCTGTCCTCCCATTTTGGGCTAAGTGATTCTGAGAATGCTTGATTATCTGAGTTTGAGACTCTGTAAGCCTGCTGCTTTTGTCCTCATTGCTTTTGGCATTTCAAATTTCTTCATGATTTTCTAATTATTGACACTCTTAGAGGGAATAAAGAGATGCTGTACACCTGTGTGCCCAGCCAAAAGCAGATGGCACATTCAAAAACGCTGATGAACAAAGAGACTATTTACTAAGTGGACTGATGACAAGTTGTGGGCAAGACGAATGGAAACCAACTGGATATAATGAAATAATCCAGAGTGGGCAATAGCAGGAGCCTGTTTACCACCCCAGTGAGTGGGGGCCAATGACAGTGGTCTTACTAGGACTAATGAAAGCAATGGCTACACGGCAGGTTTTCTATCAGGAGCTGTGGCCTTTGGCAGAAGGTGGCCATTGCCAAATTGCGAGCTGGCAGGAAGGCTACAGGGGAATAAAAAATCACCTTAACTTCTTTCTGCTCTGACTTCCTGTAATTGTCTCCAATTGGCTGAGTATCGAGCAGAGGTTAGAAGACATGGAACTTCACCGATACCGTCAACGGAGGCCCACCTCCTAGGCCCAGAGCAGGATAGAGGAGGGTGGAGAGTGGTTCATACTGTTCAGTACACAACCCCAGAAAAGTTAACAAAAACCTCTTCTTTATCATCAGAAGCTTTTTGTTAGACCTGTATCTTGATGCTCACTTACAAAGGAAACCATTTTACTTAGGCTTAGAGTTATATGGGATACAGGAAACATTTCTCTGCCTACCTCTAGGGGCATAGGAAAAGGTTCTTTACTTATGTTAATTTAATGTGAAAGAGTTTACAGTATTAACCAATACAAGAGGGAGGGAATGCTGGATTAGAGAAATGAAGCTGCAACTTCAAGGTCATGTCAAGATGATACATTAGGATTGCCTGCCTTGTTCTTGATAATTAACCTGGGGGCGGGGGGAGCACTGAAGGAGAGTGCCATGGGCACATGGAACCAGTAATAACCCGAACAAGACTGAAAGCTGCCTTGAACTTGTGAGAGAGGGAGAGGGAGAATGTATGTGTTTGGGAGCTGTGAAATTTTCTGCTCTTGACATTTTCCTTGCATTACTTTGAACAACTTTGCTTGTCCCTTTTCTGATAAGTGGCCGCAGCAGACAAGGTCAGGAGTAACATTGATCCACAATATCCTGCAGTGGTGAGGACATGAAGAAAACCGATTTGAATTGACAAGCCACCCCAAGCATTTGCTTCTCCATTTTTTTTTTTTTTTCCTTTTTAGCCTGAAAGGAGAGTCTGCCTTCTCTCAGTGCGGCTACTTAGGCATTAAAAAGGTAAAACTTGTAAGATGGCTGGAAAGGAACACAGCAAATGTACGGAATCAACAAGGTTTCCTTGGTGTCGGCGACTCCCTTGCCGTCCCCGTTTCTCCTTAAACACATGAGGACTGAAGTGGACTGGAGCCTTTCTCCACATTACAATGCATGTCCCCAAACTACCTGATACTTCCCTGTGAGGATGAGTTCCCAGGCTGAACTAATTGCACCTCTCGGGAGAACAGTAACTCTACAAAGGAGGACAACATATGGAATGACATATTTAATCAGAAACACAATTGTTTGAACAGACTGGCAGAGGATTTGAAGTAATTAGAGATAAGGAAATACTACAAGAATGAAAAAAATACTTTAGGTACTGAAATATAAGAGGAAAATGCTATAAGTACAATGAAGAATAGAATGGGTACAGCCAAAGAATGAGTTAATGGATTAGAAGGTAACATGGAGAAATATCCCAGAAAACAGCCAAAAAAAAAAGTCCTAGAAAACATAATAGAAATGCTATAAATATGGAGGAATTACATACATATATTCCACATCTGTATAATACAGTTTTAGAAGGAATCTTAAAGTGGGAAATATTTCTAAAAAAAAAAAAAAAAAAAAAAAAAAAAAAAAAAAGAAAAATGATAGACCATGGAAGGAATTCTAGAATACCTGGTAGGGATATGATAAAAATACACACCTTGGCTCATACTGAAATTCAGGAATACTAAAGAGAAAGAGGAAATTCTAAAACCTTCCCAGGGAATAACATCGTTGACAAAAAGCAAGAATTCGGTGGCTATCAAACATTTCAACAAAAGCCTTGGATGGAAGAAGATAATTATGTTTTTTTTATTTTATTTTATTTATTTTATTTTTTTTAAACTTTATAGTTTAGAAGATAATTATGTTTTAAAGTGCTGAAGAAAAGAACATTGATGGAGCTTTTATATCAAGTCAAATCTTCACTTAATTCTGAGGGCATAATCAAAATATTAAATGTATTAAGCCTCAGGATGTTTGCTACTTGAAATCTTTTTATTTATTTATTTTTGAGAGAGACAGACAGACAGCGTGAGTAGGGGAGGGGCAGAGAGAGAGAGGGAGACACAGAATCTGAGGCAGGCTCCAGGCTCTGAGCTAGCTGTCAGCACAGAACCTTACACAGGATTCAAACCCAGTAACTGTGAGATCATGATCTGAGCCGAAGTTGGATGCTTAACTGACTGAGCCACCTGCTCAGGAGGCCCTGCTACTTGAAATCTTTTTTTTATTTTTTTATTTTTTTTCATTTTTAAACTTTATAGTTTATTGTCAGGTTGGTTTCCATATAACACCCAGTGCTCTTCCCCACAAGTGACCTCCACCAAGACCATCACCCCCCCTTTACCTTTCCCCCTTCCCCTTCCCCCCTCAGTTTGTTTTCAGGATTCAAGAGTCTCTTGTGTTTTGTCTCCCTCCCTCTCCCTAACTCTTTTTCCTCCTTCCCCTCCCCTTGGTCCTCTGTTGGGTTTCTCCTGTTAGACCTATGAGTGCAAACATATGGTATCTGTCCTTCTCCGCCTGACTTATTTCGCTGAGCATGACACCCTCGAGGTCCATCCACTTTGCTACAAATGGCCAGATTTCATTCTTTCTCATGGCCATG
>CM053573.1:129226780-129264239 GCA_028646485.1 Cryptoprocta ferox | reverse complement strand
GAATGAAATCTGGCCATTCGTAGCAAAGTGGATGGACCTCGAGGGTGTCATGCTAAGCGAAATAAGTCAGGCAGAGAAGGGCAGATACCGTATGTTTGCACTCATAGGTCTAACAGGAGAAACCTAACAGAGGACCATGGGGAGGGGAAGGAGGAAAAAGTTAGGGAGAGGGAGGGAGACAAAGCACAAGAGACTCTGGAATACTAAAAACTAACTGAGGGCTGAGTGGGGAGGGGGAAAGGGGAAGAGGAGTGAAGGTCATAGAGGAGGGCACTTGTGGGAAAGGGCACTGGGTGTTATATGGAAACCAACTTGACAATAAACTATATATAAAAAAAATTAGCCCTTAGCCAAATTCCAGAAGTGAGCTACTTGGTGAGCTCTCATACTTCAAATCTTATTTAATCTATTACCTTCTAGATACAGGTGTGCTGTTTCAAAGGGGCACATGCACCCCAGTGTTTATAGCAGTGCTATTGACAATAGCCGAAGTATGGAAAGAGCCCAAATGTCCATAGACAGATGAATGGATAAAGAACATGTGGTGTATATATATATATATATATATATACAATGGAGTATTACTTGGCAATCAAAAATAATGACATCTTGCCATGTGCAACACCATGGATGGAACTGGAGGGTATTATGCTAAGCAAAGCTAGTCAGAACAAGAAATATCATAAATTTAAGATACAAAATAGATGAACATAAGGGAAGCAAAAATAGTATCAAAACAGGGAGGGGGACAAGACATAAGAGACTCTTAAATACAGAGAACCAACGGAGGATTACTGGAGGGGTTGTGGGCAGGGGAATGGGCTAAAATGGGCAAGGGGCATTAAAGAAGGCACTTGTTGGGATTAGCAGGTTGTTATATGTAGGGGATGAACTCCTGAAATCATTAGTACACTATATGCTAACTAACTTGGATGTAAGTTTCAAAAAGGAAAAAAGAAAAAATATATATATATAATATATATATATAAAATGTCCCTCAATCTCATGGACAGGCTCATACCCCCAGAGCTATTATTACACAGTTGGCATGGCATTTAATTATAACAAAATCCACAAGCCCACTCCCAAGATTTTAAGTTCCTTGTAGACAGGGTCATCATATTTGTCTTTGTAATCCCTTATATCTGCATGGGAAACCCTTAAAGATAACTGTTTGCAGAAGCAAAGAGCTTACAGTGTAAGGAATATTGAATGAATTCTTTATTGATGTGCCTTCAGTATTAACTGAGTATCTACTACGTACCAGGAACTGTTCTGGAGGACCTGGGGAAAACTGAGAAAACAGTCAGTACACAATGTATTAGAGCTAAAGAACAATAAGGGATTATCAGCGAGTAAACTACATGAAACAGATTATAGAAAACTTGTAGCTATTAGTGATGCAAAGTCCAAGTCCTATCATGGGAGTGGCTGAGGTTGGGAAAAGAAGAATTCAAGACTGAGGAATGGTCATCTAAACATTTATTTAGAATTAACTGAATTAATTAACAGTAGTTACTAAAATAAACAGTAGTAATATGGATATTGACAGTTAGCCAGAATCTAAATACTGGAGAAGGAGAAAGGAGCCAGAGAGTTAAACAGAACAGTGAAGAACAGTAGATGATTTATAGCCCAAAGACATGATAGTCAAAGCTGGGTTTTTTTTGTTTTTTTTTTAAAGGGATAGAGACATAATGATTAAAAAAAAAAAAAAAAAAAGTTGAAATGAGGGACAGAGCAAACAGTGACTACAGGCCCAGTGAGAAGAAAACAGGGAGAGGACAAAGAGCCACCCCCCCACACCCCTGAGAGATCTGTAGGGGAAGCAGGGTCCTCAGCAGGGAACCGGATTAGATTTGAGCAGGAAGGTAAAGGCAAAGTACAACCTAAGAAATAGCACGTACAGGGAAAGGCATCTACATTGGATCATGAATTTCAGGAAATAGGATCAAAGAGTTTCAGAGGTTAGGGAGAGAAAGAAGACAGATGGGGGCAGAATAAAATGATATGCAAAGCCATCTAATCGTTAAATGTTAACAGAAAGTGAATTGGAACTCGGGTTTTGATGGTGACTGACAAACAGGAATAAAGGGCAAGATAATGTAAATCCTGGTGGATTTAGGGCAGATGATAGTGGTAGAAGCTGTGAAGGTATATGTATATGGTGTTAAGAGGTAGCAAATAGATTATTAAAAAAAAGGACAATACCAGTGAGAGGAGATCAGTTTCCATGGAAATTCAGAGGAGTACAGGACATGGATTCTCTGAGAGGCCCAGGGCACGCAGGTCATCTGAAATCACTCATTACCCAATACGCCTAGCCTGCCTAACAGCACCAACTGTGGGACTTGTCAGTAGGGACCTGTCAGTAGGTTTGGCATCAGCAGTAATATTGATATTTAGCCCCAAGTAGGTACCTGTGACTGGCTGTTATGCATCAGGCTAGTGTCCGCACAAAATTAATATTCTACCATCTTTTTTCATCTTCATTTTAGTGAGGAGTTGGTAGAAGAGAATATGGGGCATATCCTAAAGAATAGTGTGTCATCTCAACAATAGGAAAAGGTAACATAAAAATCAGTCTAAGTACACTTTATGTTAAAAATATGCTATTTTGAGGGGTGCCCTGGGTGGGTCAGCTGGTTAAGCGTCCAACTTTGACTCAGGTCATGATCTTGAGGTTACCGAGTTTGAGCCACACATGGGGCTCTCTATTGTCAGCATAGAGCCCGCCCCAGATCCTCTATCCCCCTCTCTCTGCCCCTCCCCCACTCTCTCAAAAATAAACATTAAAAATATTCTTCAAAACATGCTATTTTGAATACATCAGACACAGTTTTGAGTTTATCAGTGATTCTTGCCCAAAAGTCTGCTTACCATTTCTCAATTTTCTTATGAAGCAGTAACAGTTGGGTCCTCCAGTACTCTAACCATATTCTTAGAGTAAGTCTGTGAAAAGCAAATTTCCACCCTTAATAACATGTTCTCCGGGGGGTGCGTGGGTGGCTCAGTCAGGCTGGATACCTGGGGGCATCCAGCTTCAGCTCAGGTCATGATCCCGCGGTTTGTGACTTCAAGCCCCGTGTTGGGCTCTGCGCTGACAGCTCAGAGCCTGGAGCCTTCTTCAGATTCTGTATCTACCCCTCTCTCTGCCCCTCCCATACTCATGCTCTGTCTCTTTCCATGATAAATGGAAACGTTAAAAATTTTTTCAAAAAAAAAAAAAAAAAAAAAGATATTCTCAGGATAACTGGGCTGTTGAGGAACTGACCTGCCCTAAAATGAAGAGTAGAGGAGGGTAAATACCAAGGAAGGCATGTTTCACAGTAGAAGAGCAGAAAATGAGACTCAAGATTTCCCAACACCTAACCTAACACATTAAACTTTCTCTAGTAAAGACCTAGCACCTTCAAATCATGGTCTAGGTTTCTAAAACCGTCTATGGCCAGCCGTCTATCCTAAGGGTGAATTCTTAAATCATGAGAACATCCTAGCACAGGAAAAGGGTCTTCCTTACCCAAAACTTATTTTCCAGTTTCTATTGTTAATGCTCACATGTTCACTCTCTGTGGATGACCAAAGCCATTCTCCCAACAAGAGAGTGACCAACTACAGTGCAATATTGGTTTCAGTAGAATTCAGTGATTCATCCCTTACATTCAATGCCCAGTGTTCATCACAGCAAGTGCCCTCCTTAATACCCATCTCCCATTTAGCCCTTCCCCCTACCACTACCAATGACCTTCCTCCATCAACCGTCAGGTTTCTATCATTAAGAGTCTCTTGGGGCACTTGGGTGGCTCAGTCAGTAAAGTGTCCGACTTTGGCCCAGGTCATAATCTCACAGTATTGGAGTCCAAGCCCTGTATCAGGCTCTGGGCTGACATCTCAGAACCTGGAGCCTGCTTCAGATTCTGTCTCCCTCTCTCTCTGCCCCTCCCCCACTCATGCTCTCTCACGTGCACTCTCAAAAATAAATAAACGTTAAAAGTTTTTTTTTTTCAAGCATCTCTTGTGTTTCCCTCTCCCTTCTCCTCCTTCTGTTATTCTATTTCTTAATTCCACATATGAGTGAAGCCATAAGGTATTTATCTTCCTCTGACTGACTTATTTCTCTTAGCATGGGTAAAATTACTGTTCTTACCATAAGACACTCAATTACTGAACAAGGATCTTTGCTAAGAGGCACAGCCTATGTGTTCATAGCAAACAAAAGAGCGTCTCTTGGTTTTGAGGCTTCTTATAATTTCAGTTATTTTTGCTTTGGGGAGGTAATAGATATTTTAAGTTTTACAGGAAAAAAAAGCCCCATACCCCAAAGGGAAATTTGTATATGAAATACATAGTGTTGGTATATAATACAGATAACTACCAAGAAACCAAACCTTATCCTAACACTCGACTCTCTTTGACCCGTATCAGCA
The DNA here is from genome assembly GCA_028646485.1 of Cryptoprocta ferox. Classification (NCBI taxonomy): domain Eukaryota; kingdom Metazoa; phylum Chordata; class Mammalia; order Carnivora; family Eupleridae; genus Cryptoprocta; species Cryptoprocta ferox. The sequence continues at coordinate 129,259,812 of CM053573.1, read as the reverse complement.
TCCTTGATCTAGCAGAAAACCCGTAATTTAAAAGACTTGACACTGAGAAGGCTACGTTTCACTACTTATAACTAGGAGATATCTTAGACACTCTAGACTTGACTGATTACCTTTTCACACATTTGGAGGCATTTAAAAGAGGATGTTGACCGCCTGTCATCAAAAGGACAAAACAGTTAAGTTATAGCATGGTGCAGTTTAACAAAGGAGCTTCTCAACTATATAGGTGATTAAGTGGCAAACCAAGATACCACCAATGATTACAGAAATACTCTAAGATCTTTAAAATATAAAAATAAAACATAAAAGGATACTTCAGATGCTCGTTATAGTCCTGAGCAGATGTAAAGGATTAAATATGGAAACACTTTAGGATCCAGTGAGCTTTGCTACAGACATCTCAAGGGTAGAATTGCATTGGAATATATACCTTAGCATATTCAAGACACATAGATTACTGATCCTCAAATAGACGTTTTGTAATATACCTATATTTCTTCATTTTCTCTGAACACAAAAATAATTAACCAGCCTTTACAGGAGCTCTCAAGCACATCCATTTAGTCACAGTGTATGTTTTAGTCTAAGTAGTTAGAGTACCAGAAGTCCCAAGCCAATGAATCAATGCTTAACCCTGGAAGATTTAATTTTACACTCATGAATCACTGCTATAGGAAATCTATTAGGAGACTACCTGGGGGCATCTGGGTGGCTCAGTCGGTTGGGTGTCCGACTTCGGCTCAGGTCATGATCTCACTATTCCTGGGTTCAAGCTCCGTGTCAGGCTCTGGGTTACAACAGCTTGGAGCCTGCAGCCTGCTTTGGGTTCTATGTCTCCCTCTCTCTCTGCCCCCCCCTCCTCATTCTCTGTATCTGTCTCTCAAAAATAAATAACCATTAAAATTTTTTTTTTAAAAAAAGAATAAAAGGCTACCTGACTATGGCAGCCCTTGGGAAAGGTATTCAGATTCCATGTGTCTCATGGGGTCTCATTTGCTTTGCAGGGGGGAAAACAGTCACAGTCCTACTTGGAGAAACTAACACTCAAAAATTAGAATGGACAGAGATAGTCTGATCCAACTTTATCATTTTTTTTTGAGAGTGTGTTCAAGTGAGCAAGTGGCAGAGAGAGAGAATGAATATGAATCCCAGGACAGGCAGAGGGAGAGAAGAGAAAGGGAAGCAGGGCTCGAACTGACGAACAGTGAGATCATGACCTGAGCTAAAGTCAGATGCTTAACAACTGAGTCACCCAGGTGCCCCTAACCTTATCACTTTAAAATCAAAGACCTTAGGCTGCTGAGGAATATGAAGATTGTCCAAACAAGTAGTGACAAATGGATTAAGACTAAAGTACAGTATCAGAATAAGCTGGCAGACTGCAGTAACAAGCCACTTGAAAAACTCCAAGCCTTAAAGCCACCAAGTGTCCATCCTGATCATGCTCCTCATAGCAAGGGGGCCCTATTTATGGTCAAGTTCCCTGGCTAATAGAGTCTTCATTTCAACACATGCATCTATGGAACACCACACACCAGACCTTAAAGAAATCTCCATGATCATACCTGTTATGAGCAAGGCAGAAAGCAGAATCCTATCCTGTGTCTCAAACAATAGCCTGGTCATAATCTGACTAAAGCAGAAAACATCCTCTTGCCCATCCCTCTTCATGTAAAGCTCTATATAGGATGCAAAATAAAAACTGAAGCCTGATTTCTTACCTAAACCTCCCAAATCTCTTATTTGTCATTTCACTCTCAGGTAACTCCTTAGAACTTTTTCAATTTTCTGCAAGAAGGTAGTGATTTGGGGAATGAAGCAATTTTACTACCATACAAGAATGCTTGGTGAAATACTATGTATTGTTCAACTAGCTGTTGCTAACTGAACTCTTTAACTTTGCCTCTGATCTAAATAGAGTAACATATTCTAGACTGGGTCGTTCTGCAGGAGTTCTCGCATTTCCAGTACTTGAAAATATGCTTTACCACTCAATGCTTGTCTAATTTAATATTGTGAAATTCTTTGATGTGTTAAGAAATATTCAGAAAAAATAATCAAGGCAGTTTTCAGTTCTTGTAGTCAAAAGAATATACTTGTAGCTGGAAAAATGTTTAAAAACAAAACAAAAAAATGAGGCTTACTAAGAAGAATGGCATTTGAATTAAGATGCTAATAACCTGTGTGGTTTATTCAAGTATAGTTGTATACACATAAAAATGTTAAGGAGCCAACTTGAAATTACTTATAGCATCATTTTTAGAGGGTCTTCTCATGAACACTAATTTTTTTAAAACATTTAAAGTAGCCGATGAAAAGGGAGTTTGGAATCAAATACAGTTGGAAAAAGATATAAACAAATATGTTTCCTACTGCAGAGCAGTTCAGACCGTTTAAGACGCTAATGGTTTTTAAATCTCTAAGACAGGGATAAAATATGCAATTGTTTCCCAAGTTTAATTCATCATGGAATGTTTTCCCCATAGGATTTCTATTAATATCAGAGAGAATAAGGTTTTGGGGGACAAACTTTGGGAACGACAGTTTTGTAGACAAGTGGTCCTATATAGAATTATGTGCTAATATAGTTGGGGACTCTAACTCAAGGGATCAGCCAACTGTCTGAGCTTATTCTACAGAAAGCAAAAATTATTCTAAGATATTATAGGGATCAAGCATAATTGGGACTTTTAGCCAACTATTGCTAAGAAGACATTTTGCCTTCAAGGCTATTTTGTGTTGATACTAATAGAGCTAGAGTATGTTTTTGTTTAGAGTTAGCACAGTTTTTTAGTTTAAACTTTCCGTATCATTCTATTTTAGACATGACTATTCAAGAGTATGAATTTGGATATTTTTACAATTCAAAACACTAATTTCTCTTAACCGAATTTAGTTCATTTATATTTACTATAGTACTGATATATTTTGCTTTAGATCTAATTGTTTCTTCACTTTCTACTTGATGCACCTTTTCTGTTCTTACCTTCTTTTTGTACCCTTTATATTGTTCTCATTGTATTTTTTCCTAATAGTTTTAAAATTATAAGCTTTAGGTAGCTATCGTAGAAATTGAAGCATGCATCTATCATGTATTACAACCTAAGGAAATTTATCTTCTAACACAACATATAGTCTGTAGATCACTAACTCTCCCAAGTTATATGCTGACCTTTGTGTATGTGACATGTGTATACATGTATGTATGTGTGAAGTTGAAAATATTTCTTGTTTAAAAAAAACCTAACAAGATATATCCACATATCACTTTTGTGGTTCTTATATCTCAGGTCTTCATTATGAGTAATCTTCCTTATTCTGGAAGTAGGTTATAAAAATTCCTTTGCAGGTCAACTATGACAAATTTTCTGACTACAGTAGGCAACCATCTTAAAATATCATTAATTCAGCCATTTCCAGGACCACAAAAACTGTATGAACCTAGGGTGCAGAACCTCATGAAGGATAGTTTACCCTTACCCTGAAGATTCAATTTACAATTTACTATTTGATTCTGCTCACTGTGTGAGCTATTTTTCTCCTTCAACGAGGTCATCAAAAATAAAATTTTAATTTTCCCAAATCCACCTATGCTCTGAGGCAAAAGCAGTTTCCATATCCATTTTCTTCACCTGCCTAGGTTCCCACATTCTCTTTAGTTTTGGCCTGGTAATTTCTATGATCTTAGTTCTTCCATGCCTTTGAAGGTTGTTTTTATCATTTACCCCTTTTGACCGTTTTCAAATTGAGAGTTCAAATTACTAGCCAGCCATTATCAGAAACCAGAAGCCCAGACGAGCAAATTGAGGGGATGAATGCATTTGTATAACATGTATTGAGTACTACTAGAAATCCAAACATTGTGGTGAGCATGGAGAACTTTGATTGGACCCCTAAAGGTTTATAATCCAAATTTCATTATGCAATTCAAACCATGCTGCCTTCTTGCTCGAATACATGTTATCAAAAGCAAGAAGGCACCATAGAAAAAGATCAGAGAAGCAATCCAGTAGTGTTTAACAGCACAGGTTCTGAAAAGCTATTCCTAATCTTACTAGCTATTTGACCAGAGGCAAACTGATTATTCTAGGCCTCAAGCTCCTCACTTATAGAATGGAGATCTAGAAACCACGTATTGCATTGCTGTGGAGATGAATACATATAAAGCTCTTAGGACAGGTGTAAAACATTTAAGCCCTGATTCAACACAGTAGACTGAAACCAATTTTGCAGTATTCCTAAGACTTTGAACACCAACAGCCCATTGAAAAATAGCAATGACTTTGTATAGTCTGAATTGGACATACTTCTGGGGATCAATCACCATGCATTTTGTTTATTACCCCCTACTTGACATCGGGCAGTGGGGTTCACCTGGTCCAAAACTAAATATGCTAAATGTAGGAGTCTCTTGTTTGGGCCTCAGGTGGAGAGGTTTGGGTGATGATACTAGTTTATAGCACTGGTGTCAAGGATTGAGTAGTTATACTTATTAGCTCATACACACCATCCTTATTGGTCCAGGTAAGGTTCTTCTCGTTTTATTTACATATTCCCTTTAACCACCTTTGTTTAAATTCTCTCTTCCCCAAGGGACTTTTCTAGTGTTTTTATGTTTCCTCAAATTTGTGTGAATACGTGTGAAATACTTATTGTTTATGTGATGAGTTGAAATTTACAGCAATTCAACTCCAAAATGTATATCCAAAGCCCTGTACAATCCCAGGCAGAAGAAAATGCTTAATGGCCTCACAAACACAAGTATCAATTTTGTGCCATCTACCCAGCCAACCAAGGCAGAAAGTTCAGAACGTTCTTTCATTTCTCCATGTCTCTTAGCTCCCTTAACCAAACCCTGCCAATTCTACCTGCCTGCAAAATCCATTTCCCTCTCATCCCCACTGCTACTAAATTTCAAGTTCTCAACTCATTTCCTCACAACTGCTCAGCCCCATCTATCTCCCCTGCCCAACCTAACCCCTGAACGGCCAGGAAAATTTCTCTAAGCAAAATTAATGGAGTGTTGTTTGTGATCCTAACGTAATATCTAGTAACGCCCTGTGGCTCACAGGACACTTTCTCCCACCCCTTCTGTACAACCTCATCTGGAGTACTTGGAGGACCCAAAGGCAATGGGGACTTTTGCACCTCAGTGATTGTGTTCGTGCTATATCCTCTATCTCTACAGCTTTCTTTCCTTGTACTCCAGGTTAATTATTTTCCTTACATTGTTTTAAATGGCATCTTCACTAAAACCTCTAAGTCACCAACACTACACCATCACTATCCAGGAAAAAGTGCTATCTACCTCCACTTCCTCAGGATTGCATGCACATGACTGGCACTACATCTGTCAATTCCAGAGTTGGGATGGTTTTATGGACTGAATTGTGTCTCCCCAGAAATTCCCAGGTTCAAGTCCTAGCCCCCAGTACCAGAGTGTGGCCATATTTGGAAGTGAGCTCTTAAGAGTTAGAATGAGATCATCAGATTCCCTAATCCAACGTAACTGATGTCTGCAGTAACATTTAGACAGACACATGCAGAGGGAGTTCTGACTCCAGACTATAACATCAACTCTTCCCTGGGTCTCCAGCCTGTTGGCCTGCTCTGCAGATTTTACACTTGCCGGCCCCCATAAGTCAATGATCTTATTTCTTAAAATCTGTATCTCTCTCTACATATGCATATAGACATCTAGGTTTTATATATGTGAGGATGTATATGCGATGCATGTATTAATACTTGTATCAGAGGGATACGTATATTTGCATGTTTATACATGTGCATATTCAGTGTCAGATGAATAACACTGAACATTCAGTAACACTGAATTAACGATTGTTTATTTCTATTATGTATCAATATGTACACTACAATAGGTTTCCAATATATAATGCACATACACATTTACAGTCGAAGAACAAGCCATTTGGCGAGTGTTGCTTCTGTTTCAAGGACCAAGATATGGAGTTCACAGCATTATTTATTCACCTGCTCAATATTATATGGTAATGGATGGGTAACACATGCGAAGTACTTTGTAAGACTTACAGATATCTAATAACATCCTTTTAGTTTAAGAACAGAAGGAAATTCTATATTTTCTGTATACCCAGCCAAGCACATATATAGGTATTTTATAAAAAGACTCCATTTCTTTTAATCAAACAGCACTAAATTATATCAATATAATAGGGTCGCTATTGATTTTGTTTTGTGATGTTCAGCAACTTTGCCTCCACAACCTTCAATGCGCTGTGAGTTTTATAAATGCCTAGATGAATTTTTGTTTTGTGCCTGGACGTTTGCTAGGAGGCCAAAAGTAAAATTTTATCCAGATAGAGCCATTATTTTAACTGTCTTAAGTTCTAACATATTAAAGATTAATGTAATCTATCAAACATTATAATTAACATTCAAACGATTTACTAGGTTATTTAAATTTTTTCTGGAAAGTCACTCATGATAACAAGAAACAATGCATTATTGATCCCTGTCACCCACTTTAAAGCTATCAGAAGGGTACATTGACCAGTACTGAATTGGAAAGAAAGAAAACAAAAGCCTGAGTGTTTTGACTCACTTGCATCTCCACTCTGATTTTCCATCTCCCTTATTGTTCGCACATGATTGTCCAAGCCCAATGACAAGTTGAACAAATTGCTTTTTACTGCTCCTTTGATTTGTACAATAACATGTTAATTGCAACCTTGAGCTCTTCTTCTGCCCTATTGATTACATAATCACCTTCGCCCAACTGATGCTTCCCAGAATGTCAAAAGATGCCCAGTAAAATTAAACACAAAAGGAGATCTTTCTCTGTCTACCTCTCTCCAAGTAAGTATGGTCCAAAAGCTTCTGTAACCTCAAGATGGCTGACCAGCCACAAGTCTAGTTTTAAAACTATAGTGGAGAGGGACGCCTGGGTGGCTCAGTCAGGTGAGCCTCTGACTTTTGATTTTGGCTCAGGCCATGCTCTCATGGTTTGTAGGTTTGAGCTTCACGTCAGCTCTGTGCTGATAGTGCAGAGCCTCTCTGGGATTTCTCCCTCTCTCTCTCTGTCCCCACCCCCACTCACACTGTCTGTCTCTCTCAAAATAAACGAACACAAAAAAAACTAATGAGAAAAAAAGATCATCAGAATAACCGCCTTTTTCTCCCCACTCTGGGAAGCACTCTCTCCACCACCTTCTAGTATTTCAGGTGAGTTGCTCCTTTCCTAACCCACTGATACCCAAGGGCTTGATTTGCCAGGAGGAATTGAAAGTGGTCATTCTAATACAGAAAGTGGCAGCTGAACCTGTCAGCTCTACGTCAGCGATGCAGTTATGTGGAGCATACTGAAGCCAGCCAACCTGGACAGCAGGGTTTAATCATATCACCTTTCATCATGAAACAAACATCTTGCTGTTTACTGTTTACTCTAGAGATAGGCACATAGCATGGATGGCATGTATCTTATTTGACTAAATACGGAAAATACCACTGTCCATATTGTATCTGTTATGTAGGAAACAGAATTTACATGCATATGACAACGTTACTGTGTTTACTAATCAGTTTGCTTAGCACTCTAATAGCCTAACTGTAAGAACCCTCACCGGGCAGCGTTACTTATCCAGAATCTACCATGATCCAGGAATCAAATACAGAAGGGCCTTTGAAGAAGCAAAACTTCTTTCCCACCTTCTATGCACCTATTTGATACATTTATCAGATAGGAGGGCCTTAGTCTTTTATTCAATACCTAACATTCAGTCTTTAGATTTTCAACCTCAATCAATCAGAACCAAAAAGGAGCTGATAGGCAAAAATATGAAAGGACTGAGAAGTCCTGTATAAAGAACTACTAAATTAATAGTCCCTCTATTTTTATTACATAAAAATTTTTAACCTATTGCCATCCTGGGGTGTGTGTGTGTGTGTGTGTGTGTGTATGTATGTGTAAGATATAGAAATACTGAGAATACAGACTTTAAAGAGACATTCCTATTTACATCCTAACATCACATATACCACTGCTTGATTACTTGTTTTCTTCCCCTCCCCTTCCTTCCTACCCTTCCCCAGAAGATAGGCTTCGTAAGTTCCTGTTGAAATAGCTTTATCATAGAATTAGTTGTCTACATCTCATTAATATTTACCAACTTTCCTTTCTTGCTCACTATCTCATTACCTGATGATATGTAACAAACCACAGTGAGCTGGCTTAAAACACTTTATTTCCCAATTCTATGGGTTGGCTAGGCTCAGCTGAAAAGTTCCTATGTGTCTGTGGTCAGCTGAGTTTGCTCATATGATTGCACTGGGCTGGATGCCAGGCTGGGATGGCTGGAATGGCTAGATCTGGCTGGGTCTTTTCCTCAAGGTTATTCCAATATATTTAGCAGTCTAGCCTGAGTTTCACTGTATGGTGGCTAGATTCCCAGAAGGTGAAAGCAAAACCTAGGAGGTCTCTGAAGACCAGGCTGAGAAGTTGCACTAAGTCATTTGTCATATCCTGTTGGTCAAAGGAAGTCTGTGGGCCAGCCCAGATTCAAAGGGAAGCAAAAGGACACCACCCCCTGGGAAGGGAAGGATGGCACACACAGACCAAGAGGGGAAGAATTGTGGCAATCGGCTTTGCAGGACCTCGATTTATTATACTTAAAATTCCAATAGATACCATGAAACCATGAGTGAAGACACAACCTTACATGAATGGGAAAATGGGGAGAGCCAAGTAGACAAGGTCAGTCAACAAGATGCAGTGATCAAGGAAGCAGGCATTTGTCAGCATCCAGAGGGCAGTCTAGCCAGTGAAGTACAACAGGATTGCAGACCAAGTGCAAGGACAGGTCAGCAACCACAGAGCCAAAACGAAGGCAAGGGAATACATCTTGGTTTAGCTGACAGCGTAATAGTGTATACCTATGGATTGATTATCACTGGATGCTGTGTGCCCTCTGTACTGTTTTAAGCATTGTCTTCACTTAGTGCACTAAGGACCAAGGACTACGTGTTTGTGATTAACCTCACAGGGAAGATACAGGCTTTGCAAAGCGAACTCCAAAGCTCGAGAAGCTTGTTTCTTGCAAGTTGTAATCCCAAGAAGATTTTCTGCTACCCACAAGATAAGCTAAGCATATGCTTAAGGCTCTAGCAAATGAGCAACAACAAAGAATTCTTTGGTAAGGATTGAATATTAAGAAATTGAAAATATACTTAACAAAGGACCTATAGGAAGATGATTTATAAAATCTTATTGGAGGGTTTAAGAGACCTCAGTAAATAGAAGGCTTTGCCACTGGGTCACATGGCAAGCTTTAATATCATACTGCAAGTTACTGCATATATTTAATACATTTCCATTAGAATTCCTATCTAATTGTTTTTATAAATTGTATTATCTTTTTAAAATAATGAATAATGAATAGGTAAAAAGAATGAAAATATACTAAGCCATCATAATCAAATCAATATGGTATTAACAGACAAATTCAGAGGAACCAAATGAAGAATGCTGGAGTAGGGGGAATTGCAGTAAGAAGTTAACACTAGTGAAAGATAGTATTTTAGTAGGGAAAGTGATTACTTACATGGTTCTGGCACAAGAGACTCTCTAGGAAGAAAGAAAATTAGGTGCCTATCCTGTATCAAACACAAATTCCAGGTGGATTAAAGACTTAACATATTAAAGAACAAAATCAGACAAATAATCTAGATTTTAGATTTATATAAATGATGAGAGAGAAGAGGAGGAACTCTTTAAACCAGACAGACATTGACAACATAATTTAGACGTTCTATAATGCACATGATATCAAAGTCAAGAGACAAATGGAAATTTGAATATTAGAAATTTTAAGAGAACAGACTCTGAAGATTTTCAAGCTACCAAAAATCACACAAAAATCCAATAAACAAATGGGCTAAGACTGAACAGCCAATCCACAAGATTAAAAACTAGCATGGACACTGGACCTAGGAAAAAGTCATCACCCTCACTACCAATCAGAGAAATGATAATACAAACAAAATTATCACTTTAACAGCCATCAGACTGAGATGTACAAGGAAGACCAGGCATTCCGTGGGTGTTCTTGAAAGCAAACCCTGGATGTGAATCTGTTTGCACATGGTTTCTTTGGGAGGTAATCTTAGAGAAGAGTTGAGGGAGGGGGGAAAATGAAGATGAAGAAAGAGAAAGCTGATAAGAGGGGTCATTTTTTTGTCATAATGATTCCACCCAGTCTCATGGCTCATGGGTAGTACAGACTCGGTTCCATCAGGACCTCCTGAGAAGTGCAGACAAGCTCTCCCAGAATTGTTCTCACCAAAAAAAAAAAAAAAAAAAAAAAAAAAAGGCAAGAGCACTAATCAACGGACGATGGCCCTGTATTCCCAAGTTGCTGACACACACAAGTTTACATCCAGAAAATTCACCATCACCCAAGGCACTGAAGAGCCCAGGACAGAAAATGAAGACACAGAGAGCACTTATAAAACATATCAACCAGAAGTTATTTGTAGCCTACAAGTAATATCCATTCCAGGTATGGACAAAATCCAAGATAAAGCCCAGAAGATTTGAAATCGAGTACCACGTGTGCTTTCTCCAAACTCTCCATAATAACTGCTCCTGGCAGAGATGGGGCGTGGTTACGCTTTCATCCATTCCTAGAAGAGATGTACACCATTACAGCCTTTTGTCAGGCTGTTTGACAACATCAATAGGAGTCAATGCACCGTCTCTTTTTGCCCAGAGATAGGTCCCTCCTCTGAAATCTATCCTATACAAATAAAGGCATTCAAGTATGTCAACAAGATAATGTAAAGTATTTACAGCATTGTACAAAATAGGAAAAAGTGGCTACAATATGGAAAGAGTTCAATTATTTTATGGCTCTATCATAGAATGTTAGACAACTACTAGGAGAAGGAATAAGATGTTTAGCAATTGAATTGGAGATTTCCAATGTACTGGTTTGAAAAAACAAGAAGTGTGATAAACAAACTTGTTTTTATAGAGTACAGCCCAATTTTCTGAGGATAGGTTTGTGATTACATGCACGGGGGGTGGGGGAACAATACAAAGCCACTTACATGAGTGCACAAGTTAGGTAAGGGGACAGGTGGGTAGAAATGCATTGTATGTGCAGAAGAGGATGAACAAGCAAGTATGAATGGAGGACAGTAGAAAGGTTGCTAAGCCTGTGTGTATATGTGTATATATATACACACACGTGTAAATATCTATATACACACGTGTAAATATCTATATACACACATGTGTAAATATCTATATACACACACGTATTCTGAAAGGATTATGTTCACACAAATAGTGAAACTGAATGTTTAATAAAATTTAAGAAAATGTGTCCTAATCATACTGGAAAGAGTTTTAAAATTTGAATGGACTTCCCTGTACTTTTTTTTTTTTTTTTACTACCCATAAAGAATGCAAAATAAGACAAGCTTTTTGGCTCTAAGAACTTAAGTAGGCCCTGTAGACAATGAAGCTGAGAGAGGTTCTTCAGTTCACTGAGAATACAAAACAGGTTTATGCGTTCAGTGGGACCCAGAGAAAGATTGGAAAGTTGAACCTAATCTAGCCACTGAACTCCTTTTGTTTCGTAGAGCGTGTATTAACACTTTTGAGAGAGACCCGGACAGCTACATAGTAGTTTTTTGTTTTTACACTGGGGAGACAGATTGCAAAAAAAAAAAAAAAAAAAAAATAGGATTAAAGTGAGACAAGAGAAGTTATCATTAGTCTTTTAGAAAAGGCTAACTCCTTAAGATTTATATCCTTATCTATTAATTCTGAAATAATTACACCTCTATCATTTATGTGTTGTTCGTGAGGCAGAAAGTCCCTCGTTGTTTGAAATGAACCTGTACATACCACATTGTTTATCCTCAATATTTTCATAGTTGGATATATTTGAAGTACTTAACTTCAAAAGTGAAAAATTTACCAATACTTAGAATCCAACAAAAAGCTCAATCTTTACTGAAGGGAAGAGTTTGGGCTCATTTCTGCATCAGAACTTGTAGAAGTAAAAGCCATCAAACTAATTTATATTCATGTAAGCAGAGATGGGGGGGGGAATCACTGCATGATTAGTTATTCACAGTTGATAGGATTACTCCATAATCTTGATGATGATGTTGCTATCTGGGAATCCTTGAATTTCAGACAGACAAGGAAACCATCCATAACCTCCCTCCACCCTCGGTTTATCTAGGGAGGAAATCTGAGACCTGAAGACAAGAGAATGTCAACATTTTGACCGAGCCCATAACTTTCATATATTGTGCTACCGCAGCCTTATGAATAGGTCCTTATTATTTTTACTCTTACAGAGGAGACAAAATTTGATGGGAAAATTCATTAACCTAAGATGATATAAGCACAAAGTATTAGGACTAAGATTTAAACTTAGGGCAATCTGACACTAGAATCTCACTTAATTCTACTGTGTCCTATTTATTCTGCCATGTAGTTAAGTGTTGTGAAATTGTGCCAGGCAAAGAATCACATAGTGAAATTCTCTCTCTGCACCTAGCATATAATCTAATATGGACAGTAGGACAAAGCCAAGGACTCCCATTTATTACATAGTTCTATTATACCAAGCACCACATCAAGTGTTTTAGGCATAATCTTTCAATGCTTACAGAATACACAGGTGATATCGACTCTGACAACAAAACTGAGTCCCCAAAATGTGAAGTTTAAGGTGGCAAAACAAAGTAACTGGTTAAACCAAGACTCAGACTTTGATCTGCTTCACTCTAAAGGTAACCATTTGTTCCTAAGCTACCTCTTCTCAGTGAAGAAAAGATGTGTTTAAAACGGAGACCCAGAGCATGTAAACATAAGTGTATCATGATTAAGGGTCCTTTCACTTGAGAACACAAGAACTTACTATTGTGATTGTTATTCGCAAGCCATTAAAGAGGGTCTTAGTAACTAGGAATGTATTTTGGTTTCCTCAACGTGAACAAAAGTCAACGTTCAAAGTATAATGTCCTTGAGGGTGTGAAAGTTGTAAGAGGATGCCTACTTACAAAGGCCAAGGACTGATAGCACGAGAAGGTGAGCGACTGAGGAGGCACAGCTTCAGAGAAGCTACAGTTCTTACGGACACTTTTCAAATAAATACCTAGTGAGAATGTGTAACGTGAACCCTCTTCCATCTCCATTAGGGAATCTGTGACTTAGTAGTACTTTGGAGCAAATGGATTGCTCTGGTGAGTCCGAAGAAGGGCACAGAATAGCTTCATTTTTGGCAAGAGGTAAAAACGGATCCTAAGCATGAACAGAGAGGACATGTAGAAATTTCCCCCAGGAAATGGGAGCTCTATTTTCTCATCAGCTGTCTAAGCCTGGGGCCATTTTCATCTTCCCTCAAGTCCTCATACCTTCTTACATGTACTATTAGCACCTCACTATGGTATTTGCTAATAACCTTTACTCATTGAGAACACCACTGAGCATTCTTGCTTAAGAACCAAGGAAGGGAAACAAGATGGGAAAGGACAGAGAAGTTCCAACAACGATTATCGGATTTTCTATGCAGAACTCAAGGGAGAGAAGAGTAAGGCTGACAAGCAAGGTTACATCTCTGACCACGTGACATTTATGCTTTCCTGCGTTAACATGTATCTGCAGTGTTTTCTCTGGGGCAGGAGAAGACTACTTTCACTGCTGAAACAGGAAGGATGTTATTTATTTGGGCTGGTTGTCCTTTCGTTCATCCAGAAGCCAGAGGCACCAGGTAACTCACAAAGTCCTAGGATACATACACATCACTTATTCTCTTACAATTGCATATGCAAGAACTAAAATTAACTACTGTCAAAGAACGGTCATTTTATCCATAGCCACCTTCTTCCTTACAGTTCTCTTGGTGCATGACTAGCTGTGTCCACTTAAGATACTTCTTTGTACTTTGGTCTTATCTGTAAAATGGATCCAACAAGGGCATGTAGTAGGAATGGTAGGAAAGGTAAGTGAGATACGCTGTAAAAACACTTAGCTTCATATCTGATGCATGGTAGTCACTCAAAAGCTTTATTCCAAAGCCAAAGAACACAGACAGGTGCTACCATGTTATAGATCTGTGCGTCTCAAAGCATTTGTGATGAAGGATCTGATCGCTCCCTCCTAACCTACCCAGCCAAGCTATCATGGACTCTTATTTCTGGACTGCTGTACTCAAAGTGATAACAAGATCAGACTGCTTTATAGATTTCCAAATGTGTCCTCTCAATTTCTGTACAGATTTCATTGCAGACCAGTAAGTTTGTGAACTAGCCTCTACCTATGAATCGGATTTTGAGTTGCACTTTCATAGAATATTCTCATAACATAAGGCTAAAATAATGCATGCTCACCATTCTTTATGAGAATTCTTTGAAATTATCTACTTGGAGTACATGGGACTGTAGTCCATCCACGTAAGCAAAATGAAATGGATATAGCCTGGTAGCATGCATATCCAAGAAAAAAAATTATATTCATCTTATCTGTCTCTATCATTGAGGCAAGAAGATTAGGGAGTTAGAATTATCAAAAAATTATCAATATATTAAGAGTTATGTCCCAGAGCCTCTTCAACTTGATATGTATCTACTCTGAAGTGTCAATTCCTCCATCAGGAAAAAGAAAACAGTTCAAGTATTCCACACGACTGTGTAATGCTAGAAGAAAAAAAAAAAATCAGGAGAGTGCAGTAAATTGCATCATTTGTCAATATAGTTGATAATAATGCCACACCAGACCTGCACTTGACACAGGCACATAACTTATTACTAGTCCCAAGCCATCAGAACATGCACAGAAGACTATTTTCAAAAGCACTTACCATTTATTCAAAGTGTCTTGAAGTGTAAGAAGAGGCCAATTCCTAGGCCGTCAGTATATACTTCAAGGAAAGCACACTTAAAACTCACAAAGCAATAGATTTGACTCCCATATGAAAAATAATAGTTAATTCTCCAGTAACTTCTTTATGTGCAGTAATGCAGAATATTTGGAGTTCATAATATTGCATATGAATTAATCATAATGAAATGTAGGCACTAGATTTTTAGCTTGTGGTTTTTAAGAAAACAATACCACCATCCAATACCTATGATTTGAAAAATTACAGAACTGACTTCAAAGAAATTAAGTAACATGTATCTCCACATGCAGTACATCTACCCATGAAGCACAAACTAAAGTTATTTTCTTGATACTGACGGATCTACATTACTCCGTGTATGTGTTAGAGGATCTTAGAAGAATCATGTTGACAAGTTTGAGATATCCTCTAGTTCAGTATTTCACCCCATTAGTCCATTTTCTTGACTAACAAATTCTATTTCTGTGGCTAAGGAATTAAAATCACAGTGAAAATAACCAATAGCCCTACATCCCTACTAGAATGACCAAGAAAAGAACAAAAAAGAAAAACAGTGCAAAGTACAGGCAAGCGTCTGGAACCACTGGAACTCTCACTTATTTTTGGTGGGAATGAAAAATGGTACATGTTTTCAAAGACGTTTAGATGGTCTCTTATGAATAGTCGCTCATCACGTTACACAGTAATCCCAACACTTGGGTACTCTTCCCACAGGAAATGGGAACCTACATTAGGTCAGTTTATTATGTATAGTTGTGACTAAGGGAGAACTGTAGTTTGTAGCAGACACCAATAGAACCCAGAAGGTCTGCAACACTTAGCTTTCTTAAACAGTCATGGCAATTCTAAATTGCATTCAGTCAAAAACTGTCACAACTTGAAGATTAACAGATATCCCCAGGTACAGACAAGAGCAGGAAGGTTTAGGCCCATGGTGCGATGATGGAAGACAGAATCATTGCAGGCCGCGTGTCTGTCTTGTTTTGTTTTACATTTATTTATTTTTGAGAGACAGAGAAAGACCAATTACAAGTGGGGGAGGGGCAGAGAGAGAAGGAGACAATCCAAAGCAGGCTCCAGGCTCTGAGCTGTCAGCACAGAACCCAGTGCGGGGCTCGAACCCACAAATGTGAGATCATGACCCCAGCCAAAGCCGGCCGCCTAACAGACTGAGCCACCCAGGTGCTCCTTGTTTTTGTTTTTCTTAACAAGGATAATAAATGGAAAAATCCGTGTGCCAGACATTACCCCTAAGAAGTATGTTTCTGGCTTAAATACCAACACAAGAGACCGATTCATTTAAGAGATATGTTTTTCATCATAATGTGAATTGCTCAAGTTCAAATTTACTTCAAAAATATACAGAACAAAACTAGATGAAGCCTTTTGAACAGACCTACTTCAACATTAATCACTAACATGTATCTTCACAGAGTACCAACTTTAGAGATGATCTATTATTCAATGATACTCCTGTGCTCAAAAACTATTTCTTTGGAATTACCCTCAGAGCTTCTGCACAGCCACATGACAAAAGCAATCTTGATAATTAAGTTTTACCTTCACCAAAATTATCCAGCTTAATCACTAGCATGATTTCACCGGACTCTGTGTCACATAGCATCTGTACAATTCTAAAAGTAAAATTCATCTTGGAGCAGTTTGCCACCTCGCTCTGGTCTCAAAATAGACTGACCATGTAGTGGTTTTAAATTCATAGTACCAGCCAAGAAAATTGTGGTAAAAGGGAAAACAGTTTTATTAAATACATTCTTGTTGGCAGGGCAGGGTAAGGGGAGTAAAGCACTTAAGTCAGGCACAAAATTTAAGAGAAGGAGTGCCCAAAAAATTCAACTATCAAGATAAATAATGTGATTATATAATATTTTTAAAAATCCAAGAGTAATGTAAAAGTTTACATAATGAACAAAGTATCAAATTTTAAGTAAACCACAACAAATCCAAACTTGCCTTGTGTGACTCACCTCACTTCTCTGAATACTCACTAGTAAAGAAAAACACCCCAAAGGCTTATAGAAGAACAGCAAGAGATACACTCAAAGTGAAATGGCAGCCTACAGAATGAGAATATTTGCAAAGCACATGCCTGATAAGGGGCTAATATCGAAAATATACAAGGAACTCTACACCTCAGCAGCAGAAACAAAACCAAAAAGTCCAATTTAAAAAGTAGGCAAATGAAAGGGATACAGGTGTGCTGCTTTGAAGGGACACATGCACCCCAATGTTTACAGCAGCACTATCAACAACAGCCGAAGTATGGAAAGAACCCAATGTCCATCGATGGATGAATGGATAAAGAAGATGTGGTGTATATATATATATACAATGGAGTATTACTTGGCAATCAAAAAGAAGTCTTGTCATTAGCAACTACATGGATGGAACTAGAGGGGATTATGCTAAGCAAAATTAGAGAAAGACAAATATATGACTTCATTCATAGGAGGACTTTAAGATACAAAACAGATGAACATAAGGGAAGGGAAGCAAAAATAATTTAAGAACAGGGAGGGGAATAAAACATAAGAGACTCCTAAATATGGAGAACAAACAGAGGGTCACTGGAGGGGTTGGGGGAGGGGGAATGGGCTAAATGGGTAAGGGGCATTAAGAAATCTACTCCTGAACTCACTGTTGCACTATATGCTAACTTGGATATAAATTTAAAAAATACATTTTAAAAAAAGGGGGCAAATGACCTGAGTGTTTTTCCAAAGAAGATATTTAAATGGCCAACAAGGATATAAAAAGGTGTCCATCATGAATAATCAGGGAAATGCAAATCAAAACCACAATGAGCTATATCACCTTATACCTGTTACAATGGTTATCATCAAGACAACAAGTGTTGGTGAGGATGTGGAATAAAAAGGAATCCCGTACACTGTGGTTGCGAATGTAAATGGGTGCGGCCACTCTGAAGAATAGTATGGAGGTGGTTCCTCAAGATTAATACAGCCATGATCTGATCCAGCCACTCCACTTCTGGGTATATAGGCAAAGGAAGTGAAGTCACAGTTTCCCCATGTTCGTTGCAACATTTCCAATAGACATGAAAGCAACTTAGGAGTCCGTCAATGGACGGATCAAGAAAAGGTGATACACACACTGGATTGTACAGCCATTAAAGAGGAAATCTTGCCATCTGCAACAACATGGATGAAACTGAGGGCATTATGCTCTGTGAAGTCAGAAATATAGACACTATATGATCTCTCCCACATGAAGTTTAAAAATCCGAACTCATAGAAACAGATTGGTAGTTGTCATAGGTGGGGGTAGAGAAAATGGCAAAGGTGGTCAAAAAAGGTAGAAACTCCCAGTTATAAGATAAGTAAGTTCTGGGGATATAATGTCAAGCATGGTGACTATAGTTAATACTATACTGTATATTTGAAAGTTGCTGTGACACAGATATTTAAGGTTCTTATAACAAGAAAAACTATGTGAGGTGATGCAGATTAGCTAAACTTATTCTAATTCTCAATATATACCTGTATCAAATCATGATGTTGTACACCTTAAGCTTATACAAGGTTATATGTTCATTATTTCAGTAAAACTGGGGGAAAAGGCTTACGGGGGAAAATCTGATTACCTTGTAATTGTATCTTAATTTATGAAGCCAGGTTCCTCAAGTTATACTCAAGCTGTTACAGGAAAGATCCCAGGTTTTATAAGAAAGTGGGAGTGTAACTGGATTTCTCCAGTTCCAGTGGGAAAGCAAATGTGATCACATGAATAAAATTCAAATTCCAGCAGCCTGTTCCCCAAACTAGGTAGTACAGAATTTCAGCCTCTTGCAAGCACCCTCCAGTGTAGTTTATATGTAGTCAAGAGCGACAACTTCCTTGGGGGCTGCTTTGTACATACTAAAAGTTAGGGCTGGAGAGTTAGACTATATCCACATTCACGTACAAAATTCTATTTCACATGCAGTGATCACCGGTCTCGCATTTCAGCAAGACTTAGAGTTAGCATAGGGGCTAGGCACAGGCCGTTTTCTTGACCTTACTAGGTGTTTTAAAACAGTTCATTAAAAAAAAAAAAAAAATCAAAGTAGCTCGAATAGCATGTATGTTCACTCTAGAAAATACCGTGTTAGAAATCACATGATAGCTATACTCTAGCTGCTCAAACCTTAGCCACAAGGTCTATGCTGAGTCAATTGTGATAGTTCTTCATCTGCTGAGAAGAATGATGAGGGCTTTGGAGAGATACTTGGGTTGGGGGCTGTAAAGTGTGAATGGGATTTGGTTTCTCATTTATTTAGTGTCCTTCCTGCTGAGATGGACTATTAGGGTTAATGGAGGAGCTAACTTACCCCAGAGGGGTAGGAAAAGGAACGGTCAGTGAGATTAGCAGTGCTACTAGTAAAGCACTTCGTAAACGAACACCAGTACTCAGAATGTCAAGTACAGAATCAAGGCTATTTCAAATAATTCAGTCCTTTCACCTCACTTATATACATAATCAACTGAATTACTCGAGTCACTTTTAAAGGGACATCCTGGGGTTAAGACATGCTGGTTTTGGAACCACAACATCCTTGAAATTTGAAGAGATCTGTACTTATCAACTTCATGGTGCAACTGCCTTGAAATTCTCTAACATTGAGCATCCTATTGGTACAGGTCTGGTAAAGGACAATCTTCATTCCAAGGTCATATTCCATGTTCAGTCTCAGAGCCTCTCTCCCCAGCCAGTGCTCTTGGTGGCTTCCACCAAAGGCAAGCAAACTCCATCTACGTGGAGGGTTTTTCCCCTCCATTGATGCATGGGCATCCTCAAGTATCTCCTCTCTCATTTGAACACTCAACCAACAAATCAATCCAACAAGTGCCTGTTACTTGCCACACACTCTTCAAAAAATTTACAGGAGCCAGGGCGCCTGGGTGGCTCGGTTGGTTGAGCTTCCAACTCTTGGTTTCAGCTCAGGTCACGATCTCATGGTCTCTGAGATCGAGCCCTGCATCAAGTTAGGCTCTGCACTAACAGCACAGCACCTGCTTGGGATATTCTCATTCTCTCTCTCTCTCTCTCTCTCTCTCTCTCTCTCTCTCTTCCCCCTCTTCTCTCTCTCAAAATAAATAAGCTAAAAGAAAGAAAAAGTTTACAGCAGCCAACCAAGCCAAGGAGGTCTGGTCTCACCAACCGTGCATCTTTAGAAATAAGCCACACTTCAAGTCCCCCACTTCTTGGATCTCCTTCATAGTGTCGTAGACAATAAAATGCACACTACCATCCTTTCTCTTTCACTCCGTAGCCTACAATATTCTGGTTTTAATTTCACATACTTTTTGTTTCAATCCAGTAGGTACTTAGGTCTTTGTCTTTTGCCCTCCCATGGCCTCTCCGCAGCACTCTTTAATGTTAGCCATTCCATCATTTTGGAACCTCTACTTGATTTCTGTGGTACTTCTGGTTTTTCTCTAGCCTCACTGGCTACTTATGGATATTCCTCTGGTGTTCCTCAGTGCCCCCATTTCATCCCTTCATGTATTCAGATTCATTGGGATCCATTTCTGGTCCAAGGTTACTCACTCTTTTCAGAGTGACTTCATCTAGTTATTCAATTCTTACACTGAAAGGTCCCAAGTCCTAGACTCTTGTTTCTTTTCAATTCTACACTCAAATTTTCCAACTGCCCTCCTTGGTATATTTATTTGGATCCTACACACATCTGCGTTGTGTTTAGTTTGGGGCATGTTACAGCTTTCCTGACAAACTGCCCCTACAATCTCTCCTCCTCTGCCATCATTTCCATTTGGCGTGGCACTGCCCATGACAAGCCAGATATACGGGTGCTATCAGTCTTTCCCAGGTCACTAAGCCTTGTCCTTAGAACGTCTCGACCAGCTTTCCCTCCGAACCCCCTGCCTGTGCCTGAGTTCAGGCCATGTTCTTTTCCCACCCAGATTCCTATGAGAAACTATTTGGTCCCTTTGTTTTATTTTGCTCTAATCTTTCTCTGTAGTTTTTAGAGTGATACTTTATGAAGGCTAGTCTGGTGCTCTTCTCATTTTAAACATTTCAAAATTTGCTCCTACCACTTATAGGACAGACAATGCCCTTCCTACAGGACCCTCCATGTATATGTACAGCACTGAGACTTACCTCCTCTTCTTCCTTGCTTGAGCTCAGGTCACAATTCCCTGATATGCTGGACTATCTCAGGATTTGGGCCTTTGCATTTACTGTTCTCTCCACCTAGAACATTTATCCCATGCCCTTATTAGCTTTCCTGGTCTTTTGTCACTTCCTTCTAGACTTGACTCCAGTTACCCATCAGAAGCCTTCCCGGATCCTTATCTCCCCAGTGCTTCTCAAATTCCTACAGGTTTTGATTCAGGTCTTCAAGGCACCACTTTCTTACTATATTATCATACATTCACTTTTCTGTTGTCTCTAATAGACTATGAGATTCTTGAGTCATGGTCTGTATGTTATTTGTGTTTGTGTGTATATGGATCTAGAGCACTTCACCTAGTATTCAAATTTTAAGATCTCAGTATATGCACATTGAATTAATTTTCATGGTTTCTAGCCTTTGGCATTTGGTATAGTTTATAGACTTCCATGCTCTACTCTGCTTGGTAGAGTAATCGTTCTCTCCTACATGCTGACTACGTACCTTGTCCATACTTCCATTACTACACACAGAGCACCCTGCACTCTCATTGCAGTTCTTGGCTTCTTCTATTAGACACTGTTCTCAGTAGGTAGACAAGTCTATTTATCTTGCTTTTCCAAATACCTAGGATGATGCTTGCCACATGAGAGGAAATCAGGACATAAATCAATGAAGGAAATGGAGCTAAATACCTAAAACACTTACAAGCCAGCTTGCCAAATATAAAACCAGGCATATAGGTTTCAACTTTACCAGCCTTCTCCCCCTGCCAAACAAAGTTTCAAGGGAAAATCAAACTTTAAAAACACATATTCCAGGGGCACCTAAGTGGTTCAGTTAAGCGTCTGACTCTTCATTCTGGCTCTGGTCATGATTCTACGGTCATCAGATCAAGCCCTGTGTTGGGTGGGCTCTGTGCTGTGCGTGGAGCCTGCTTGGGATTTTCCTTCTCCCTCCTTCTCTGCCCCTCTCCCACTCACACGTGCCTACTCTCTCAAAAAAAATTTTTTTTTAATTTTTAATGTTTTTAGAGGGAGAGACAGAGCATGAGCTAGGTAGGGGCAGAGACAGAGGGAGACCCAGAATCTGAAGCAGGCTCCAGGCTCTGAGCTGTCAGCACAGAGTCTGATGCGGGGCTTGAACTCATAAACTGAGATCATGACCTGAGCTGAAGGCAGACGCCCAACCTACTGAGCCACCCAGGCAACCCAAAATAAATTCTAAGTAAAGAAATGAGAAAAATGAAAATAAACAAAAAGGATAATAGTGGGTATACTTGGAATTTGGGGCTCTCTTCCTAGTTTCAAATTTGATTGAATTAGTCACCACACATTCAATTGTGGGCAGAACCATAACTGCCAATCAAGTTGGCCCTGGCCTATTTAATGTTTTTTGTATCACAGAGATGTGTAAAAGGAAGTAGCGAATTATTTTGATGAGGTCTTTTCAGACAGAAGGATTATTATGTACAAAATACAAAATGCCCAGACAAGTAGAGTCCAATTTCTTGGGGCTTGAATTATATGGATAACTGTCAAATAATTTGCTTATATGTATATTCTAGGAGAAAAACACGGATATAAACCATACTCTAATTATATAACTGCATGTGTGGATGATACAAATACACATGCATATTCTAGTGAAAAAGATTATAGGATGTTAAGATGCCTAAAAGATAATTTTCATCATGAAACGTGATAAATATGAATGAGCACAGGGCAAATATTTTAATTCACTGAAGAAACCAGAAAGATGTTACAACTGGTCTACAGGAGAGCTCAAAGGATGAGCCTATATGGGCAATCAGCAATGTTTCCATGAACGGATAAACAGTTGCAAAATTAGAAAAGGTAAGTAATAACTGTTTTAGTCTGGACACAATCATTTGCATTTTTATAAGTTTTTATAAGTAACATGTGCATTATCAATTTTCTATAATTTACAGGATAACCTAATCATTTTGGCCAATTTCAAAGACAAAATCTTTGCTCCTTTTTGTTAAATAATGCAGCAGAACCTCCCCACAATTTGCATACAATATCCTTATCTGTTCATTCCCCTATTTTCCCCAAGCTGATAACATTTTTGTTCTTATTCTAAAAGAATTTCAGAAACCATAAGAAAATCCTAACATCCAACAAACTTGCCACCTACTGACTTCTATTTGAATTTTTCATATAGGAAATTCCCAAAAACTACAACAAAAACTACGAAAGGGTTGGGGGGGGGAGAAACACACCTAAGTCTATTAACTTGACAAACAAGAGAACATACAATAATGTCAAAATTCACTGAGTAGTTCACCTTGGGAGAGGGAGTGAGAGAATTCAGGAGTTAAGAAAAGTGAGTTCGAAAATTCACACTCTGGAGAGAGCACAGAATGTGTTCTCAAGGCTGTACATAATTGGTTAAAGCAAATCCCACTCTTTACTGGTCAAAAGTCAGTTTTCAAATGAGATCCATTAACAGTCTGGTGTACTGAGGTCATTCAAACTACGATTCTTGAACATCTTTAGCTGTTTAGAGAAAATCTAGTGAACTAACAGTGTTCAGCTTTGCTATCTCCTAGACAAGTGTTGCTGTAAGCAGAAAATTTTCATTTTCACAATGTCACCTCTTAGACCAGGAGTCAGAAATCTATGGCTGTGAACCAAATCTACAGCCCTTTTTAGTATGACCTGTGAGCCAAGATGGTTTTTAGGTTTCTCTAGGATCGTTAAAAAAGTTCAAACAAAACACAAAAGCCATACCGCAGAGACAATACGTGGCCTACAAAACCTAAAATATTTACCATCTGGCCTTTTCAAACAAAGTTTGCTGACCCCAGTCTTAGACCACAACGTTTGATGAGGTTTTCATTGTAGAGAACTCTGGGCAATACAAAATGGACTGCATGATACAGTGAGGTACTAACACAACGGCCTTTCCTGAGTTATAATGATGGAAGAGGCAAGTAGCAGAAAGGCACGGATTTCAGAAGGGCGATCAACAACGGAAAGCAGAGTTAGCTGGCAAACATCACAAGGGGCATAGCTGGCAGTAAGCAGGAAAGAGGCAGAAAAGGAAATTAATGAAAGCAAGTCACCCCATTATGAATGCGATGTCTCAATGTCACTCCTCTCAAAGAGCCAACCACAGCATGTATTCATTTGTGAGCACAAGAGGGAAATCAGTGAGAATAAAAGCCAAATTACTCTCATAAAAAATACTAAACTGTATTAAATTTGCCCTTAGTCTCTATTTTAAATTTAAGTGTAGAGAGGTAAGTTTTGCTGCCTATACAGAATCTAGGTTTGGGAGAGGGTCAACTGGTAGATCTTTTAAAAGCCAAGTGTTATTAATCACCTCTGCCCCATACCAAGAAAGCCAGGTCTTTGAGTGCTGCTGTTCCTGCGGCTACACTTGAACTCTGCTGAGGCAAGCACTCCTCAGGCTGACCGCGGTCTGGCAGCAGTGTAACTGGAGGATCCTTGTGGGGTCATTGCCTCCAACCAGGCTGGCACACCACTGGCATACAAAGTGGCCAAGTCAGGATCCTCTCACAGACCTACACATCCACACACCCTCCCAGTGTTCTAAGTCCTCATTCTCTACTTGTTCAGCAACTGCTCTCATCACGGTCTCATCCACTTGCCACTAAACCAGTGTAATACCCTCGTGGGAGACTCTTCCCTCTGTTTCCCCACAGGATAATCTTCATTACCATCAGTTTCCCCATTGTTACAGAAGCTGCTGTAGTCCTTCAGCCAATACACCTCTCTGGAAACACAAAGGGAGATAAGCACAAATGATTTCCCTCCCCTCCCTGGATGGAGAGGAAATTTCTGGTGGGTAATCAAGCAACATGGGTTGAATTTAAAACCTGAGGGTGGTTTAGTCTCTGGGCTGCTACGGCA
This sequence comes from Cryptoprocta ferox, assembly GCA_028646485.1. Taxonomy (NCBI): domain Eukaryota; kingdom Metazoa; phylum Chordata; class Mammalia; order Carnivora; family Eupleridae; genus Cryptoprocta; species Cryptoprocta ferox. The sequence goes on along the minus strand of CM053573.1, from coordinate 129,234,853 downwards.
AGAAACACCATAGACTTGACAGCTTACACAACATTTGTTTCTCACAGTTCTCACAACTGGGAAGCCCAAGATCAAAGTAGTAGCAGATTGACTGTCTGGTGGTAGCTTTCTTCCCGGTTCATAGGCTGCAGTGTCCTCACTGCCCAAAGTGGCAAGAGAGCCATCTAGGGTTTCTTGATAAATGGCACTAGTCTCATTCAAGAGCTTTGCCCTTATAACCTGATCACCTCCTCAAAGGCCCTACACCTCCTAAAATCACCCTGGGGTAAGGATTCCAACATATGAATGGAGGTTTGGGGGAGTGGGGAACATATTCGGTCCATGGCAGTATACCCTCTGATCTACCAAGTTTTAAGAATTTATCCATTAAGATAATCAGACACCTGGGTGGCTCAGTCATTTAAGCATCCAACTCTTGATTTCTGCTCAGGTCATGATCTCCCAGGGTGAGATCGAGCCCTATGCTCTGCATGGAGCGTGTGGAACTTAATTGGGATTTTCTCTCTCCTAGTCTCCTGCCCCTGATGTGCACTCTTTCTTAAAAAATAAACTTTGAGGAAAAAAAGATATCATCAGAGCAATGCCCCAAAATAGGAATAGGATAGGTGTTGTGATCATTTGTATACCAGTGAGATCAAGAGGATCTATTCAATAGGGACTTTGGTTAAACCAATTATGGTACATCTATAAAAGACCACACTGAGGGAATAGCAGGATGGACACGTGTGTGGACATGGAAAGGCTGCCATAATGCAAAGGTTATATGGAAAAACAGGTTATAAGCATATTAGTGCAAATTCAATTTTACACAATTTTTTTATACTTTGATCAGATTTTAATTTCTTACAATATATTAGTTTTTTGATATTTTTGAGAGAGACGGAGTACAAGTAGGGGAGAGAGGGAGATAGAGGAAGAAACAGAATCCAAAGGAGGCTCCAGGCTCTCAGCTGTCAGCACAGAGCCCAATGCTGGGCTTGAACGCAGGAACCACAAGATCATGACCTGTGCTTAAGTCTGACACTTAACCTACTGAGCCACCCAGGTGCCTCTTTATTACTTTTATAATGAATGGATGAGAATACTCTAACTTTATTCACCGTCATCTGCATCCCAACATGAACCAACCTTTCCAGCTTTTCTCCTACTGTCTGTTTTCTAGAATTATGTTAATGCCCTGCCTTTGCTCTTTTGTTCCAGGTTTGTTACAGCTTGCTCTGCACCCCACCCCCACCTCAGCCCTGTCCTTTTCTTCTCATCTTTCTAGACCCATCTCCAATTCCTTCTTGACATCTCCTCTCACTCTATCAGGAACCATCCATGCCTTTTAACTGGTACTTCCAGTTTGTCCTAGGGTTTCTTTACTTGAGGTCCAGATCCCCCCCATGAATGTTCCTTAAGTTTGAATCCTGGGAAATAGTAAAGAAATTTTAGTGAACACATAGGCGCCTTCTCCTACAGAGTTCATAGCTTTTGACAGATGGACTAAAAGGAGAACAAACATGTCTGTATACCTTCCATTTGCCAGTGTAACATATTCAGCTTTATATTTCCTCTATTTTCCCAAAACTTGAAATTGCACATTACTTATTTTCACTTATCTGGTTTTCTCCCCATTAGGTTTTAAAACTTTAAGAATAAGGGCCATAGTATGTATGTATATGTACACACACACACACACACACACACACACACACACATTTAATCCCTGATTAAAATCGGCACAGTTCAAAGCACAAAGAATTCAGAGAAGTGTTTGAGGAGTAGCTGTACCCCCAAGTGTATGTGTGGACAATCCTGCAAATTAACAAAACCCAAGGTGTGTGGGGGGAAAAAAGAAAGATCCATGGGGAAAAGAACCAAAATAGAAACCTTGTCCTCAGTTCTGAGACAGCAGTTCTTCAAGGTCTTGCTGCTCTTTGATAATCAAAATGTCTCACCATCAGGGCAAAGGAAAACAAATATACCTGGATGGAATCTGGCAAATAAGTAAACCTTCCCACATCACTGTACACCTTTAGTTTAACTCTGAAATTTTCTGGAGCTAACATTCCAAAAGCTATCCCAAACCAGTCAGTGCAGGTACAAATGGAAAGAATCCATGTCATTGAAGATTTTACATGGCTTTTTATTAGAGTAGAAGGTTTTCCTTCAAAAAATGAACACACCGTTAAGAAACCCCTATTGGAAAGTATAGATGCACCTGTGTAACATGTTTTCACTGATCATGAGGAATTTTGTCGATCTTGAATGATGAGATGGCAGAATTTTACATTTCCTATTAGATGTTCTCAATCAGGGGACATGGAGTAGGTCACAATGTCCCTGGATTTCACTACTCATTTGTAATAGGAGAGGCTGAAATAGACCCATACTCAAGTGCCAGGAAACAGACCCATTCTTCTCCAACTGGATTGTTAGGATATTTAAGGGTAAGCACAATTAGGTAAGAATGGGCACATGTTACAACAACATGAATGGAACTAGAGAGTATTATGCTAAGCAAAATTAGTCAGAGATAGACAAATATATGACTTCACTCATATATGTGCAATTTAAGATACCTAACAGATGAACTTAAGGGAAGGGAAGCAATAATAAAAACAGGGAGGGGGACAAAACATAAGAGACTCTTAAATACAGAGAACAAACTGAGGGTTGCTGGAAGGGTTGTGGGTGGGGGGATGGGCTAAATGGGCAAGGGGCATTAAGGAAGACACTCGTTGGGATGAGCACTGGGTGTTCTATGTAGGAGATCAATCACTGGAATCTACTCCTGAAATCATTGCTGCACCACATGCTAACTAACTTGGATGTAAATTAAATTAAAATTTTAACAAGATATAGAAAAATAAAATGCAACTTCCATTCCCCCCCAGAAAAAAAAAAAAAGAATGGGCACGTGTTGTTGAAGCAGAAAAGACACTGAAGATGTAAAGGGAACAAATTGTTCTAATATCAATATAGCCTGAAAGAAAAAAAGGAGACCCTTTATGGAATTTCTCTATTGAACAAAACAATCTTGTGTTCAAGGAACCACCTTGATAGAAATGTTTAATTATCAAGAGGTGCCCAGTGGAATAGCCTGAATTTGCTGGGGCTAGACCAAGAGATCGCTAAACCATTCTAATTAAATTCGCAAAAGTGTATAGGTAAACTAAGAATGGGGCCTGGAGGGAAGAAAAAGTTATTGAGTAATGGAATAAGCCACATGAAGGCAGGAGAGGAACCCACCTAGGGTAGCTGGTGAGAAGATGCTGGCAGCAGGGACAACAAAGGTGGCCGTAAGAACAAAGATGACCAAGTTTACTTTTAACGTGCACCTGGCTGGGATATAAGGCCTTGGCCACTCAGATACTTTTACTGAGGTCGGCTATTCCTATACATACCCTGCGGGAGTTGCATCATGAGAAAAGGAAGGAAAGAAACTCTTCCACCAGCAAGGGCCAGTGAGAAGAGAAGAGCCGAAGATGAGGATTTCAGCAAGACTGCAGTGGAAATAGGAAGTCAGGGGTTCAAGAGAACATAAGCCTTTGGGAATTTCCAGACATCAAGAAAGGCATTAGAATTCCCACAGAATAAGCAAGGAGGCTCCTTAGCTAATTCTTATGAACAAGGTCCCTCAGCTGAGATGAATTCTTGGTTCAATGGATACGGGAAGATCAGGACAATTCAAAACCCTTAGGACCTCAAATGATTTGTTTTAGGCTCTACCCCCAGGCTCCAGGATGCATGTACACATCTTCCTGACATTGGAGAGGTTCTGAGAAACAGCGAGCTGGGTGTTAGGAAATGCTCCATTTAAGTCAAACATTCTACATCTCTGGCAAAACATGCTGTAGCTCTTAAGAAAAGATGGTACCTCCATTTAGAAAGTAGTTGCAGGTATAAATATGACATGATAACTATAAGGAAACCGGCTTTATGTAAGGATATGTCCACCTGGGGCCAAAGAAGGGACTGGAATTTGTTCTACTAGAGAAAACCCATAGCATGATTAGTTGCATTTTTACTACACAGGATAGGCTATGAAGCTTAACTCCATATTCCCCACAAAGAAACGTTGCCTCAACAGTATCGCCATGATATGGAGTTGGAACTTGGAAACCAGCCTCTTAGATCTAATTCCAGGGGCACTTCTGAAATTATCAATAATTCAGTATCTTTAAACCATTAATCAGCATTAGTGTCAGGTTGCAAATCTGTCCAGAGGTATCCATCACACAGAGCCAATATGACAGCAGCTGCAAATCCGAGTAAGCCAAATTACCTGCCAGGGCCTCCCACACTTAGAAAAACATTTAACAAAGACAGCTGATTAACTCATTCTCACATAGTCATTTACCCAGCTTTGCAGAGTTCATTCAAAGTAATTTCCACTACTTTAATAAGCAACCTATATAACATGCTAATGAGAAGGTGTCAGAATAGATCTTTACAGAGTCATTATGTGAAATGTCACAGGTATGGGGTGATAGCATATCCAAAATATACCTGGTTTCCTCTCCAAATTTATATAAAACTGTCTAGTGAAAAATCTTCTGGAAGTTTGTCATGGTTCCGTCACAGTCTGGTTGGGATCATCTAGAGGTTAAAACCCATGTTTATTCTAGAAAGTGAAACAAACATCTATGCCTGTTATTTTATTAGGCTTCTCTAATGGAGATTATTTTAAATGTTGTTTTAATGAAATGCTGGGTGAAGAAAATATTCTTGTTTCATTGTACCCATCTTTGGGTATCCTTGTGGGATTGTGCCTGCTTGTATTGACTTGTGCACCATTTAATTACGGTCATCCTACATTTAAAATAAAACCAATTATAAAATTACCAGATCACTTGCAGAAAGCTGGCAAAGCTAAGAACTGCGGGGCAGATGTTCAGGAGAGAATGACTTTTAAAATGGTAAATAAAAGACAAAAAAAAAGACAAGTCAGTCTGCTCCATTTTTGTTCCATTTTAGCACAGGAAGCACAGAGCCCTTCTTGGACAGGGTTTAAGTGGTAGATTCTAACCGGGACAAAGGCAACAGACATCACTGTAATATGAAAATATTCACCTGTCAATAATTGACTCCACTCAGGCTCCAACTCCTAGAAGTGCTAAGGATTTTAGCTTATGATTGACTGCCTGGAATAGAGAGTAGGCACTCAAAGACTCATTGGTCGGCCAGATACAGAAGCTAATGACCTCCAAAGATATAACTTCCCCTACCCTTTCTACCTCTTGTATGTAGGAGATGGGACTTCAGTTTTTCTAGGAAATACAGTCTAGAAATTCTGCTTAACCAAATCCTACTCCCAGATTTTTGTCCAGTATTGAAATTACTCTGCTGGTCCTCCTATTACACCTATTAAACCACATAATTGTCATCTTGTCATCTTTGGGAGCACACTGTAATATTGCAGTACCCACACATAAAGGCAAATTATCCAAATTGGAACTAGAAAGACGTTTGCTAAAGAATTGCAGGTGTCTTAAAAATAATCAGGTTAGTCCCAAAGGCAAGAAGAAAGAAAACAAATAATCCAGCAATCAGTACACCATCAGCATCATTAACTCTAATCTCCAGAGCCTACTCTTTTTAGATGGGAGAGGAAAATCAGAAAATCTCAAAGCTATACTATTATGACAGTCAATTACTTTTTGATAGAACAGTTTCATGCTTCCATCTGTAATTAAAGTCAGCAGTCTTATAAATTAAATTCCCACGAAAGGGAAATTGGATGGGAGCAGAGGGAGCACTTTGTTGTTTCTAGGATAAAAGCTGGAAAATAAATTGTGTATAAGACAAACTATCTCTCAACAGCCCAACTTACTGACCTACTCAATAGGCATATTGTGATTAAGAAATACATATAACATAAGCATGTTAGAAACTATTTTACTGGTAGACTGCACAATAGTTACCAATCATTAATTCAACATTGGCTCCAGATAATATCTCCATACTGGAAAATTTTAAATGTTACATAGTAATTTGTAAAGGAGCATTAAACTGCCAAAAATCACAAAGTAGCATTGCCTACTATGGTAGATTTGTTCTAAATCTTAGCCCTTCTTTTGTGGGCTTAGCCATGTAATTTGGTTTGGCTAACGGAATGTTAGCAACCATGAGGCTAGCAGAGGATTGAGAACAGCTATCATAAGTCATGTTGCTCTTTTGGGTCTGTCGTCACCCAGAGATGAAGATTCCCAGGCTCATCTGCTGGTCCCAGGAGGAAAATGAAGACTGAAGCAGTCCCAACCCAAGTGGAATGCAGCCCAAGATCAGCTACCGACCCACCTGACTACAGGTGTTTGAAAGTGAGCTCAAGTGAGAACAGCATAATCACCTCTGCGCACAGCCTAAATCAGATCAACATCAGCCATTGAGCTGCAGATGCAAAGAATAAGCTTATAGTTGTATTAGGACATTGTCTTTTGGCAACAGAAGCTAAATGATACAGCTACCAAATAAAGACGAAATTCCTTAATACAGAATCCTCCATGGTCCTCCATGGTCTCCTACTGTTTGCCTTTACATCTATTTAGTCATTAACTCAGTCAATAAAGCACATGTCAGTTACTATTCTGGCACTGGGGATATAGTGATTAACAGAATTTCACACTGTTACGGAGCTTATACCCTAGAAGACAGAGAGCAAGAAACAATATGACAGTGATAACAACGAAGAACAAAGATAAAAGTAGAGAATGGTGGTGGTAATTTGGTGATCATTGAATACATCTTTAATTAGAGGACATTTGAGGGGCACCTGGGTGGCTTAGGTGGTTGAGTCTGACTCGATTTTGGCTCAGGTCATGATCTCATGGTTTGTGAGATGAAGCCCTAAGTGGGCTGTTAGCATGCTGTTAGCGCATGGTTAGCAGCAGCCTGCTTGGGATTCTCTCTCTCCATTTCTGCCCCTTCCCTGCTCATGCTCTTAAAATAAACATTTAACAAAATAAGAAGGCATCTGAACCAACATCAGAATTAGAAAGAGTACAAAATGTGTTTATCTCAGGGTAAAAAATTCCAACAGTCAAAGGGAACAGAAAATGCAAAAACCCTGGGTAGAACATACATAACATATTTCAGCAAGAGCACAGAAGCTGGCATTTTGAAACAGTAAGAATTAAGGCAAAAAAAAAAAAAAAACCACAAAGAAACAAAAAAAAACCATACAAAGGAAGACAATAAGGAAAAACATGACTACTAAACAAATTAAGTCAATTATTAATCAATAACTATCGATCCAAATGAAGCTACATTAAACTCACCAAGAGTCAGAATAGCTGAATGGATAAAAAAAATTCCAACTATATGCTGTCTATAAGAGATCCATTTTTTATTTAATAGTACACATTGGCTGAAAATGAAGGGATAGAAAAAATACGTCATGCAAATAGCAACAAAAAGTAGGAACAAAAAGAAAAAAGTAAGAACAGCCATACCTCTATCAGAAAAAAACAGACTAGGCTGAAGGGGGCAAGATGGCTGAGAAGTAGGGAGCTCTGTCATCTTTGCCCGTCCGCATCTATTGAACTGAGAAGGACTGAAGGGACAATACTCTGATCAGCAAGCGGGGGAAGAGAAGATACAGACTCCAGAAAAAAGACAACCTCAAAGATGCCTGAGGCTACCTCAAGAAACAAGCCAAAGTACACATGGCTGAAAGTCCCAAATATCACTGACTAGGGAAGTAAAACAATCAAAGGCACAATGAGAGAAACCGAGGGACACCATTAAAAAGAACACATTCTGTAACGACAGACCCTGGTCAGTCAATGAGCCTCCTTTAATAGAGCAATACTAACAGGTGCACAGTGCATAACGAGCTTTTAAAACTTACAAGAGACAGAAAGCTGGCCAAAATGATGAAACGAAAGAACTCTCCTCTAAAGCAACTCCAGGAAGAAGTCACAGCCACAGAACTGCTCAAAACAGGCTTAAACAACATGACTGAAGAATTTAGAACAATTGTCATAAAATTAATTGCTGGACTTGAAAAAAAAACATCAAAGAAGCTATTGATACACAGACTAGGGACCTTCAAAATAGCTGTGATGAGTTAAAAAAAAGGCTATAAAT
>CM053573.1:129180636-129226280 GCA_028646485.1 Cryptoprocta ferox | reverse complement strand
GGTTCATCTATACAATGGAATACTACATGGCCATGAGAAAGAATGAAATCTGGCCATTCGTAGCAAAGTGGATGGACCTCGAGGGTGTCATGCTAAGCGAAATAAGTCAGGTGGAGAAGGACAGATACCATATGTTTGCACTCATAGGTCTAACAGGAGAAACCCAACAGAGGACCATGGGGAGGGGAAGGAGGAAAAGGAGTTAGGGAGAGGGAGGGAGACAAAGCACAAGAGACTCTTGAATACTGAAAACAAACTGAGGGCTGAAGGGGGAGGGGAAAGGGAAGGGGGGTGATGGTCATGGTGGAGGACACTTGTGGGGAAGAACACTGGGTGTTATATGGAAACCAACTTGACAAACTATAAATTAAAAAGAAAAAAACAGGCTTAGTCAAAATTATCACAAGAAACAAAGAAGGTCATTACATCATGAGAAAATGATCAGTTCAACAGGCAGATATGATGAATACAGATGCAACCAAAATTAGAGCCCCTTTAGATCTGAAGGGCAAGACAGCAATACAGTAGTAGCAAGCTTCAATACCCCAAATACAATAATGGACAGAGTGTCTGGACAGAAGATCAATAAGGTAAAAACACACTTAAACTAGACCATAGACAAAGACACCTAATAGATACATAATGAACATCCCACTCAATAGCAGAACACACATTCTTCAAGTGCAAATGGTACATTTTCCAGGTTAGATCACATGCTAAGTTACAAAAGAAGTCTTAGGACATGAAAAATATGAAATACTGATAGAAGAAATAAAGCAGACACAAAGAAGTGGAAAATATTCATGAATATAGATAGGCTAAGTACTGTTAAAATATAACCATTCTACCCCAAGTGATCTACAGGTTCAATGTGATCTCTGTAAAAATCCCAATATCAGGTTTAGAGAAATAGAAAACACAGTCCTAAAATTCATATAGAACTGCAAAAGATTCTGAAGAGCCAGAGCAATCTTGAGCAAGAACAGAGCTGGAGGCATCACCCTTCTTGATTTTAAAATACATTACAAAGCCATAGTAATCAGAACAGTATGGTACTAGCATAAAGACAGATATACAGATTAATGGAATGGGAAGTCCAGGAAAAAAACCCACATGTAGGATAGTATTTGCCAAGGGTACCAAGAGTCCACAGTGGGAAAAAGATGGTCTCCGCAGTAAGTGGTATTAGGAAAACTGCACAACTACATACAAAAGAGTAACACTGAACCCTTATCTACACACACACCCGCCCCAACAACTCCAAATGGATACAATGGAAATGGACAATCACATTAACAGTCCTTTTTGTTACTTCTTTAAGATTTATTTTTAAGAGATAGAGACAGACAGACAGACACAGCGAGCGAGGACAAGCATGAGTAGGGGAGGGGGAAAAAGAAACGGAGACAAAGAATCCGAAGCAGGCTCCAGGCTCTGAGCTGTCGACACAGAGCCTGACACACGGCTCGAACTCACAAACCACAAGATCACGACCTGAGCCAAAGTCAGACACCTTACCAACTAAGCCATCCAGGTGCTCCTATAAACACAGTTTTAAGCAGAAGACTAAATACATTAAATGAAAAAATAGAGTAGAAAGGCGTTTTGGACATTGGCTTTGGCAATAATTTTTTGGCTGGGACATCAAGATCAAAAATAGACAAGTGGATTATGTAAAAACTAAAAAGCTTCTCTATCAAACACACACACACAAAATAACAAAGTCCTACCACACACACACACACACACCCAAAGGAATTGAAATCAAAATCTCAAGGCGACAGCTGCACCCCCATGTTTGTCCTAGCATTATTCCCAACAGCCAAGACAAGCAAGCATTCTGAAGGTCTATTAACGAATAAAGTGTGGTAAAGACACACAATGAAATATTGCTCGGCCCTCAAGAAGGAAATCTTAACATTCACGCCACGTGAAGTAAGCCATAAACGGAAAGACAGACACAGGATACTATTCATGCAAAAGCTACCATGGCCAAACTCCTAGAAGCAGAGACCAGGATAGTGGTTGCCAGGACCTGGGGGAAAGGGAAACAGAAATAGAGGTCGAAGGGTACAAAGTTTCAGTTATAAACGATGTGAAAATCCCAAAGATCTATTTTACAGCATGATACTCTATTTTAGACTTAAAAATTTGCTAAGAGAATAGATCATAAGTGTTCTAGAAAAAGGAGAGAGTGGGAAGAAACTTTCAAAGGTGAAGGACACATTTATGGCTTAGACTGTGATAATGTCAAATGTATATGTATCTTCAAGCTCCTCAATTATATATACATAACGTACAGTTTATTTTGGGCAAAGAAAAAAGGAAACAAGGATGGAAAATGATGGGAGAATATGGTGTCACAGGACAAAAGGAAGCTAGACTATGTGGCATTGAGATCTGCTTTCACTCTAAGAGACTGAGAAACTTCCCTACTTACGTAATTATCTACTTAGGTTATCTATCCATCTATCCACATATTGATCCTATATATTGCCTATCATCCAATCTTTATCCATCTATGAGGAGGTGACCTGTGCTATAATACTGGTGTCTGACCATAGCTTTCCTACTAGATTTTGAGATTCTTGATAGTAAGGGATATGTACTCACATCTTTAATTCCATGAAATTCCTGACATTTTAAGCTGTCAATAGTTAAAGGAATAGGCGAACACATGGGCATTAAGCAACACAAAAATCTTATTCCTCATTTTTAATTACTGCCTTGCTACATGATTCTTGGGATCCAAGAGTATATATTGTGTGACCCGGGGTAGAAGCAAAGGATTAGGAGAACCTTCTAAGTGCTATTGCTAGCCTGAGGCCCTCCTTAGAAAATTCATCACCTACTATGTGTGTGTAATTCAGACAGTCTTATTTCTACCTCTTTCTACATTTTCCTTAACCTTGGAATCTGGAAGCTTTTGTCTTAATAGCAATAATGACAAGCATGGACGACAGTTTTTCTTGGACTCCATGCCTAAATATGAAAAATAAGCTCTATGTGGGGGTTTATCTGTGTGGTAGCTACCTAAATTTCCAACCAGCTAGTCCAGTTCTCATTCACGTTGAAAAACAACTATGCTGAAAATCCATGCAGGGATTTGAGCTGGATGAGAAGAAATTCCACAAAATAGATTGTGTGGCCCAGGAGAAATCAATATGGCTTTATTTACTTTACAGGAGGCAACTCTCAAGCACAGCAGTTACATGATGTGTGAAGAGGTTTTTTTTTTTTTTTTTTTTCTCCTCCTGAGTTTCATGAACTTCCTTCTAGAAAGTAGGCATACAAATTACCCAGATAGCCACAAGTTATAGATACTCAAAGATGCCAAAAATGCCCTGGTGCATCAAATAAAATGGACATAGATTCATTTGTTGCAGAGCTGGGGGAGAACAAGAATAGAGATGAAATGAGCTTTTAGAAACCCACCTATGACCTCACAAGATCTACAGCCATTCTCGAAGAACAATTCCTCTAACAGTCTGACTTGACTATACCAGGACTCCATACAGAAGGTACAAATGGATTTCCTGGGAGTTCATTTTGTTTCCCTACAGAAATTGCTCTAAAACTTGAATGCCCTTCAAGCTTTATTTTGGATGGTAACATAATACTGGGGGAAAAAATAGTATTTGCCATGAATTTTGAGAAGAATGATCAGGCTTCTGATAACAGATTATTTGAGTGCACACACAGACTCTACTCTATCCCAAGCCTGATTCAAAATTCAGGCTGTGAGGGCAGATAAGAGTGTGTGTGGGGGGGGGGGGGTTTAAGACTCTCAACTTTGAAATGAGGTGATTTCATGCTTTTAAATCACAGAGAGAGAGCTTTGTAAGCAATTCCCACACAGCAGCCTCCGCCAGATCTTCAGAGATTGAATTCTTCCCTGGTTGGAAAATGTCTCTGGAATAATAGTGGGAGTTGATTTTTCTCCTCAGTCAATTCTTCCTCTTAACAATTAGGATGCAGTGAGCTGCGTTTGATCAGGTTGAAATGGTGGGTCACAAATCCATATGGACTAGATCTCGTCGGGTTTCCCAAGACGTAGTTCTTGCTGTGCCCTTCAATTTCGCTTGTAGGGTCACAGAGGTTTTCTTCCTCGTGTCGATTTATTTCGTGTCTAAGTGGATTGTTTTCCCTGCTGAAATGTACTAGCCTCAGAAAATGAAAAGACCGTCGCTGAGTATTTTGATTATTTTTGTGTTCATGTTTTTCTACTGAAGCTTCCCGGGAGCATAAATTATTATTGAAACAATCCACAGTATCCCCATTCGTGTGCCTCCGGACCTCTGTTCTTTTCACACGTCTCTCACGCAACAGTATACAGATGGAGAAGGTCATTAAGGTGTTAGAGCGCCAAACCCTGTACCCTCCTTACAACTAAGTGAGGTTTTGTCTTTTCATTTTTAATTGCTCCCTCATGTAGGTTTCCAAAGCTTCTCATCCGTCCCTCTTTAAAGTATTGTATTTTGCTTGCTGTATTTTGCTTGGTTCCTTCTTCCCATTCCACTTCTACTTTCTCCCCCCTCACAAAAACCCCCACAGTATTAATTCTTTGAAGGTCTTAAACACCTTTTGCACTTTTCTCAAAATACAGGCTTGATGCCTGGCAAACAATCCCAAAAACGGACTGCTAAAAACAAACTGACAAATAAGGAATAAATGAATGAATGATGGCATCGTCCATCGTTCCTCACGTCGTGCAGCCAATGCTATTTTATCAATGATTTTTCTTTACCAGCAGCAGCTGTCCTTGCTGACAAAAACAAGAACAAAAAACACACTTTTCTTTTATCCCTTTCCCCTCCGATTGCCAGCTGAACTCAACATTCCTGAACTCAACATTCCTGGGCTAATTAGAGCTTATTCCTCATCTGATCCTAATGATTAAAGTCAGCTGTTCTCAACCTTGAGCATGTATCAGAATCACCTAGAGGGCTTTAAAAAAAAAAAAAAAGTGGCGGGGCCCCATTCAGTTTCTTATCCAGCAGGTCTGAGGTGGGGCCCGAGAATCTGTTTTTCCAATAACCTCACAGGTAATGCTTTTTAGATTTCTTATGTCTTTTTATTTTGAGAGAGACACAGTGAGCGGGGGAGGGGCAGAGAGAGAGGGAGACACAGAATCTGAAGCAGGCTCCAGGCTCTGAGCTGTCAGCACAGAGCCCAGGGTGGGGCTTGAACCCATGGACTGTGAGATCATGACCTGAACTGAAGTTAGACACTTAACCAGCTGAGCCACCCAGGCGCCCCTCACAGGCAATGCTCTTGAGGCTGCTCCAGAAACTATCTATACTTTGGGAACCACTGGATTAGCCGGTCACCTAGGGAATTTCTGTGCCAATTTTTCTCTTAAATATTAGGAATAGAGTCAGAAAAGGGAAATAGGCCCAATCAACATTTTTAGTCTTCTGGTTGCAAAGTCTCAAGTCCTCTTGGACTACAAATGGCAACTCTTAGGAAAGATATGCACCAACTAGGATTCATCTTGCCAAGTTCCAAATGCAGGGATCATCAAGACACAAGCAAAAGCACAGAGCACTGGGTCTCCTAGCTAAGGTTGCCAACAATTTCTAAACAAGCAGGAGCACACCCCACCCCCACCCTGGCTGCTTGCTAAATCATATTTTTAGAGTTTATAATTCAACAAGCTTAATGTTACTTCTACAGAGGTCCATGGAGTTATTACGTTTGCCCCCAAACTTTACTTAGTTAAAATTTACCTTTGCTGAAGTTAATGAAATACTGAAAAATCGTTCAAGTGATTTAAGATGAGGAACTTTGGAAGCCTGATACACTGACATCCAATTAGCAATAGATTTATATACAAAAGTTTATAAGTAAATGTAGAAGACAATAAAATTCACTTAGTAGGACATTCTGGGATATTAAGTGATACCTAGATAATACTTCCTAATACAGATTTTATAGAATCATGGTAAAATAGTTATAAAGGGACAATAAACAAATGTTGAAAAATTAAGATTTACGGTGAAGCAAGATCCCAAAGCTGAGTTATTTTCACTACTAAAAGGCTGACACCTGTGCATTGGAGGCTGAAATTAGTGATAACTAGATAGAAAGTTAGCGAAATAAAAGGAGACTCTCATTAAACTCCAGGTGTATCAATTAGTGATCGCAGTGGGGCGTGAGCAACAACACTTGACAAAATGGACTAAACAGGATTTATTTTTCCTCGTATAACAGTAAGTCTAGTGATGGGTAACTGCCAGTTTAATTAATAAAAGCATAAGGAAAACATAAATTAACCTCAAAGCAGGTCATGTAATTGACAAATTCTAAAGTTGATTCCTTTAAATTCTTAATTTAACAAACAAAACTCCTTAGGGTCTGATTCAGGAAACCTGAAATTCACAAAATAGGAGAGGGACACAGGCTCTGCACACCACCCCCCACCCCCTTGCCACACACGTAGACACACTTCTTCCCATAGCTGAAGCCTCTTAAGAGTCACTGAAATAAAGTCATGGAAACGACAGTGGACATAAAATATTTTTAATCGTTTTGTGAAGTATAGATAAGGGGAAGGGCAACAAAATATCTCAAAATGTAGCTCAAGAGTCAACTTTCATTGTGTAAGAAGTAAATCTCAAGTCCCAACATTTCCCCCAATTCCCTCCTGTTATGCCTCTATCACCATAGCAACACTTGTCCTTTAATGAACATTAACTGCCACTCTGAAAACTCGGTTTTTCTCCGGAGTTTTAAGTATCTCCTCGATGTTCCCCCACTGTGCGTGGCCTATTAGACTTGCAATGTTCCAGGCAATCAAGATTATTAGGAAGACCACCACCTGGGTCTGAGCCTCCACATTTCTGGCATTAGTGATACTTACTCAAAACCATGTATGTTCTCCCCATACCAATGTTAATTTTTTTATAGCACATATGAAAAACATGACTAACTCAGGCATGTTTCAACGAAATAGTGGGAAGGAAACAGATCTATACAATGTTTCCAGGTGTCAAATGTAACTGCCCAGGTCTTTCCATTCAAAAGTTATTTTCACCATCTCCTCTCCCCATCACTACAGCCCATATTTATGTAATGTGTCACTAGTAAACTAGTTGAGGAAGGAAAAATATTTGCATCTATGACCCAACTGATAACCTAAAGAGACCGTAAAAGAGAACACACCTAAGGCTGCTAGAGATCACTAAGCTGCTTATAAGAGATCAGAAGGACACTAGCCAACTGGGAAAGTCACTGCAGAAGAGCAAAAGGAAATAGGAATACAGTTCAAAAGAAGTGTTGCAGGGTGCTCTCAGGGAAGACCACCAAACGCTGAATCGACGAGACAAGATTTTATTTACCGCCAAACCCGGTCCCTGATGTTAAGGAGCAGAAAATGGCCCCGAACAAAGGGGGGGGGGGGGGCAGGGAGATTACATAGACATTCCCAGCATTCCAGGATAGCCAATTACATTGTCATACACAGACGCTAGGTGTGGTGGGAACCTATCAAGTTAAAGTTCTTTGTTCTTAAGATGACCAATCATAGTTGGGCAGTGACTAAGCAAATTTTTGTTGCAGGTTTGACCTTTAATAAAAAGAGAAAAAGGGGTGGGGGAGTGGTTTGCAACAAGTTGTCTGTTACATTCCATGCGTCAACATTCCTAAGTTAATCCATTACCTTCCAAAACCTGACTTATTACATGAAGGAGGTGAATTTTACCTGTCCTCTGGAAACCAATCCTATTTCAGCGAACTTGTTTATTTTTTTATGTTTTTAATGTTTATTTTTGAGAGACATAGAGCGTGAGTGGGAGAGGGGCAGAGAGAGAGAGAGAGAGGGAGACACAGAATCCCACCCGCGCTCCAAGCTCGGAGCTGTCAGCACAGAACCCAACGCGGGGCTCGAATTCATCAACTATGAGATCATGGCCTGAGCTGAAGTCCAGTGCTTAACCGACTGAGCCACCCAGGCGTCCGGATTATTTCTTTTTCCAAACGTTCCTAAATGACATAATCCTACAGAACAGATTAAATGTCAATATGTTGGGAATATTAGAGTAGGAATACAGGCTTTCCTTGTTCTTTTCAAGACTGAAGTTATTTAAAATAGAAAGGGAAAAGAGTTAAAGGAAGAAAGAGGGCTTCCAGTTCCACACATAAGAAGCTTAGAAGTTGCCACCCAGTTTTAACAGCAAGGAAAACTCTGAGCAAACTGAAAAAAAATCAAAAACTTTCCTTCGGTCCCTAAGAAAAGACAGTACATCGGCAAACCTCTGAGATTGGAAAGACAGACTCAAGCTACGGGAGTCAGGACTTACCTACCGGAGCAGAGACCGCAGAGCAGAAAGCATGTCGGAACCCAGGGCCTGGGCAGGAACCCTGAGCTGTAACTGCCCAGTTGCTGGCAATGCAGTGTGGACCACGCTGAGGGTTAAAACCTCCAGGGGGACCCAGTCATAGAGGGGCCCTCACCAGATTGTGAAGTTTACCTCCAAAAACTCCACCACACTCCCCCACCATTAAATAGGAGGGCCTCCACGGCTTCTGGCAGGGGGAAGGGGTGGGGGGGAAGAGCCTTTTTTATAAATGCTAGAGCACGTTGTTCTTAACAAGGACCTTCCTCACGGGGAAACTAGTTAACCAGAACCTCACCTGCTGGGGTATCATCGGCGGCTAATGGACTGCTGGAAAGGGGCCAGCCTATTCTGGCTACTTGATACATCTAAGGGGGAGGGGGAAAAAAAACCAAACCCTGTGAAACATTTTTGAAATTCACAGTCCAGAGGCACAAGCCCACTGAAAGACTGAAACCTTGTTAGATTATGGAACACTTCCCTTACCCCCTACACCTCACCACCACTTTCCTAAACGCCTATTTACAGCAGTTCCTTTTACCCGGTATGTCATGTCTGGCTATCAAGAAAAAATTACAAACATATCAAAAGGTCAAAAAACACACGTGGAAGAGAGAGTGCAAGCATCAGAACCAGACATGGGGGGGGATCAGGAATTGAAGACAACTATGTTTAATATGCTAAGGGCTGTAATGTTTAAAGTAGGTAACAAGCAACAACAAACGGGCAGTGTGAGCAGGGAGATGGAAATCCTAAAGGAAAAAACAAACCAAGAGCTAAAAAACACTGTAACAGGGTGCCTGGGTGGCTCCAATTCTTGATTTTTGGCTCAGGTCATGATCTCACAGTGAGTTCAAGCCCCACAAGAGCTCTGCGCTGACAGGGCAGAGCCTGTTAGCCATTCTCTTTCTCTATTTCTCTCTCTCTCCCTCTCTCTCTCTTCCCCCACCTCCCTCCCTCTCCTTGTCTTCCCCTCCTCTGCTCTCTCTTTCAAAACAAATAAATGAACTTAAAAAAACAAACAAACCGTAACAGAACTGAAGAATGCCTTTGATGGGCTTATTAGCAGATTGGACGCAGCTGAAAAAAGAGTTTTAGCTAGAGGATAGATCAATAGAATCCTCAAAAACCAAAAGAAGAGAAAGCAAAGACTGAAAAATACAGAACAAAATATCCAAGGACTGTGGAACAATTACAAAATACACAACATATGAATAATGGGAATATGATAAAGGGAAGAAAGAGAAAGGAACAGAAGAAATATTTGAAACAATAATGCCTGAATTTCCCCAACATTTAATGTTAAAAGCCACACCAAATATCCAAGAAACTCAGAGGACGCTAAGTAGGATAAGTGCAAAAAAATAAATTAATTAATTAGATAAAAAAACAACAACAACAAAACTACACCTATGCATATCATCTTCAAACTACGTAAAATCAGAAAGAAAAAAAATCCTGAAAAAATACAGAAGAAAAAAACACCTTACCTGTAGAGGAACAAAGATAAGAATTACATCCAACTTCTCAAACAGTGCAAACAAGAAGAGAGTAGAGGGAAATATTTAAAGTGTGGGCAGAAAAGCAAATACCAATTTAGCACTCTGTACCCTGTGAAATCATCCTTCTTTTTTTTTTTAATTTTGTTTTTACATTTATTTATTTTTGAGAGACAGAGAGTGAACAGGGGAGGGGCAGAGAGAGAGACACAGAATCTGAGGCAGGCTCCAGGCTCTGGGCTAGTGGTCAGCGCAGAGCCTGACGCGGGGCTCAAACCCACGAACTGTGAGATCATGACCTGAGTCGGAGTCAGTCGCTCTACTGACTGAGCCACCCAGGCGCCCCACATTATCCTTGGAAAGTGAGAGAGAAATAAAGACCTTCTCAAACAAAAATAGAGGGAATCTGTCACCAATACACCTGTCTTACAAAAAATGTTAAAAGACATTCTCTAGAGAGAAGAAAATAATATAGGTCAGAAATTCAGATCTACATAGAGACGGGAAGAACATCAAAGAAGTAATAAGTGACCATAAAATAAAACTTTTATTGTTCTTTTTCTTAAATGATCTGATAAGTTTGTTCAAAATAATATAGTAACAACAATGTTGTATGCTTATGTATATATTTTATGTATAGTTATATATGCTTATGTCTGCTTATATTAATGAAATGAATGACAGCAATGACACAATAGACAAGAGGAAGGAATTAGGATTATTTTATTATAAGGTACTTGTAAAGTGGTATGGTGTTATTTGAATATGGACTTGGATTTGTTGTAAACATAAAAAAAAGGTAAGAATAAACACAAAAACAGAAGAAGTACAACTGATATGCCAAGAGGAAATACAAAGTTAGTAAATGTATGAAAGGATTTCAACTTAACCAGTTGGCAAAGAAATAAAAAAAAGCAATATATCGTTTAAAAAATAATAATATTCAATATTGGTGGCATTATAGGAAAATTATTAGAACCTCTTAAATGTTCATATAACTTGACTCAGTATAATTCTACTTCTAGGAATTAACTGGAGGAAATACAGAAATTCAATTACAGATTAATGTGCAATGATGTTCATCATTCCATTATTTATAACAGGAAAACGATTGGAATTGATTTAAACATACAATAAGGAAATATTTAAAAGAATTGTGATACTTCATAATATTAGCTATTCATTAATAATAATAATCACACCTAACTTTTAAAATATGTTATAGCATCAAACCCTACTGCTGCTTTATCAACTAAGTTTACAACACACACACACACACACACATAGAATAGCATACTTTAGAACAAATGATATTTTTATAATATTAATATGAAAGAATGGGATACAAATCTGTATATAAAATATGGACCTAATAATATATAGTATAAGAAGCTATCTCTGGATTACAAACTCTGTTTTCTCTTTATATTTTTCTCCATTTCTAAAGGTTTTTGTTTAATGTAAATACGCTATTTTTATAATGGAAAAAAACAGGTTAACATAACATCTTTAAAATCAAGCTACTTTTCTTCTCACTACAAAGAATGGCTGATTTCCTAAACACACATTCATTGGTTTGTGTAGAAATAAGAGTAAATATCTAGACATTAGGTAAGCAATCTGAAAACCTATGCTGATGTCATTAAATTTGGGAAATCTGAAACTTAAGATAAATCCTCCCCTCTATCACTTCTATTCTAAACAGGCTTGCCAATTAATTCAAGATAATTCACCATACATCTCAATAATTAAATAGAAAAGTATTATCTCTTTAATTTTGAAACTGAAATTTCTGGCTATTGCAGCCCCAAACTCCAGCTGGTCCAAGGCTCACTATATTCAAATGAATAAATCACTATAAAAGCCAATTTAGGATATGTATGTGAAAAGGGGAAACATTTTTAATTTTGTTTCTTTTTTTATAACTAAATTGATAACACTTTGGGTTAGGGGGGATCACCAGTGGGATAGCCTTAGCCTTGTGAGTATTAACTTTAGATCAGACTAATCGCAAAGTTATGTCTGGAACTACACTGTCCAAATGGTTGTGGTAAATATATACCCTTCTGAATGAGTCGGTGGAATACAGGATCCTGAGTTTCTAGACCAGTGGTCTCCAAAGGACTTTGATTTGGTACCTTTATCGAAGTTGTAAATCGAACATGCCCTTCCCATATGTTATATACGTGCTTCTGTTACCATCTAACATCCCAAAGTACAACATGGGACAAAGCTCATTATTATTAATGATGGGTGTGTATCTGTAATTCAAATAACCTTTCTGATTGGTTGGGTTTTTGATAACATGTTATCAGATTATTGCTTTTACCATCGATGTGACTGCTGAAGACTTCATTCAACTCAGAGAAGTAGCATCTGTGCTTCTTTGGGGTTTCCATATCTGTTTGCATTATTAGAACACTCTTCACACTGTATTTTGTCTGGAGGAATCTTTAAGTTGAAACTAGAGAATATCAGATATTATTCCACCTAACTAGTCACTAGTAAACAGCATGCAGCACAAAACACTGAAAATAAACTGAATGAGAACACTCTTGGCAATGCCCCTGTAGTTTTCTACTCTGAATTATTCAGTGAATAGTGTGTAGTAATTCAGATCCTTTTAGCTGCTGTTACAGAGAAACCGCAAACCTTATGTAGCTTAACAGAAAAGCCCAAAATGGTTGTTCAGCAGCTCTCCTCCAAGAAGTGATTTAGGGACCAGGTCCCTTTTATGCCTTTGTTATCTCCAGCATGTGCCTCTCAAGGTCTCTGTGTTCATCTCCACCAAGTCATGAAGACCATGCATAGGTCTGTTATGAGACAGATCAAGAATGATGTGCATTGTTCACTTTCATATTCTGCTGACCAGAACTCAGTCAAATGGCCACAGCCAACTACAAGAATCTCTGCAATATAGTCAGCCTTGTGCCTGGAGGAAGAAAGAAGTTTGGAAAAAAGCAAGCCTGTGTATAACCATTCCCCTTAGTGGGCAGACTGAATGATAGCACCAATGTCAATCTGCATATTAAATCTCAGCCGTGCTCAATCTGTGTCTCTTAAAATAATCATACCATTAAGGTTTTGCTTGGGTTTTTAATGTTTTCAATACACTAGTAAATAGAAAGATGTTAATACAAAATGAATGGATGCCTACCTTCTCTTCTGCTGACATTACTAAGTGTAAACACAATAATGAGGTCTAAAAACTAAGGAATACTATAATTCATCTCCAATCAGAAAATCCATATGAGGATCAAGCTATCATAAAGCAGTGATTCTCAATGTAGGGTTCATGGACTGCCAAAGATCTATGGGTTAATATGTATCAGAGATCATACCTTCGATATTATAGGCAAATTGTGCACATATGGTTTGTGTGAGTATATATGTGAGTGTTCATGTTAGCAGAGAGGATCGATATACATCATCAGAATGTGGGAAGGTGGTGTGATAAAAAATAGTATGATATTTAAAACAGCAATTAAGTGGTAATCTTTTCTCAAACTGGTTAACGAACATAAATCCATAAATCAGTCTCTAGACCCTATGAGAAGTCATTATCCATATATGCTCTAATAATACGTTGGTAAATACTCTTATTATCAAAGAAAAACCCAATTATTTCATGTGTGAAAAGAGAGAGATCACTGTAAAAGAAAGCATGGCCATATGGTCAGATTCTATGCTTCTCACACTGACAAAACTGAGGAATTAAAGGATTTATTGGTGGTATTCACATAGGCATATGGCAGTTGGAAAGGTCAAAAGCCTAAAAAGGCAGATTGGCAAGTTATGCTTTTATTTAACTCTCAAATTATCTCTTCCACTGGGGAGAACTTGGACCCTTAAGTTAATACTCTTTACCATAGGAGGAATTATTGTACAATACTCATACAGTCTTGTAAACTCCAGTGCTAATCCATTTTTCCTAACATGTATACTGTATCACAGTTTAAAACATACTGAAGTATGGGGGCGCCTGCGTAGCCCAGTCAGTTAAATGTCTGACTTTGGCTCAGGTCATGATCTCACGGCACACGAGTTTGAGCCCCATATCAGGTTCTGTGCTGACAGCTCAGAGCCTGAAGCCTGCTTCGGATTCTGTGTCTCCCTCTCTCTCTGTCCTTCCCCCACTCATGCTCTTTTTGTCTCTCAAAAATAAATAAACGTTAAAACAATTTTTTAAAAACATACTAAGTTATCCAATTAAAATTTGTTATAGTATTTGCAGCCTGGATCCTTAGTTATTAGGGGGTTGATAATACATTAATTTTGCAAGATTTAAAGTTGTCTAGACTTTGCAGAAGTAGGCAATAACATACAGGTATTTTAAAATTCCCTAGTTCTCTGCCACCATTCCTTTACTAATCTTACAACAGCAGTGTTTTCCCAAGAGTTATTGAACAATCAGTGGCAAAACTACATCTCTTCTCCTGAAATACTTCTTTTCCTCTCTGATTAGTGGCATTTTAAATAAATTGCTTGAAGGCTATGTTTGGGGATAAGATAGAAAGAAGGAGATGAGTCAGAAATAATTACAAGGTAGGGTTTCCTGACACTGTAAATTCCATGATCTGAGACTAAGCCCCTTTGGTCTTGGGAAAGGAAGATCTTCACTCTCCTTGGAAGGTGTTGTGTGCCTCAAAAGTTCAACTCAGAAGAAGAGAGGCCAGAGTTTCCTCTCAGGCTAGTGGAATGAGAGTCTGCAGAATCAGAGTGGACTATATCCACACCCCAGGGATCACAGGGCAGTTTCTGCCCCTTTGAAGTTCTCCAGTGCCTTTCCTGCAAAGGACAAAACACAGTCCACTTAGAGCAAGAAAATACTTACACATATTGCGAGACAGAAATATTATTCAGAAGGAACCTTCATTTTCTTTGCAAAAGACAAATGTGTTGGAAACGGACTACGATGAAGGAGATAAAAAGTAAGGCAAGGACTAGTTTTTAAGGACTATTAACCTTTCCCATCATTCTTTGCTGGATTAATGCTACAATAAATTTCCATTTCAGAAATAGATAGATAGATACAGATATATATATATATATATATAGATAGATAGATAGATATAATTTGACCATCCCCAGAATATATCAGACATGAAGACAGCCTGAAATTAAATATACTTGGACTGGAATAATGCACTAGGTGGAAACCTAGATTGAGTTTTTTGTTTATGTGTATTTGTATTTTACATTTATATGCTTCTATTCTTTTGTAATACTAACTGATGAGAAACCTGATTAAATTACACTTGCGTGGATTATCTAACATTAAATTATTTGTGTTTATTTAGTGAATATACTTGGAGTAGCTGCTCTGTTCCAGGCATCAGCTGGAAGGGCTTCTTCCTTCACCACCACAATCTAGGATAGGAAGAAATGGGGATTATTGGATTGTATGGGCATTTAAGTGTGATCTGCCTCAGTACAGCTCCATTACCAACAACTAAAGATGCCAGTTGATGTCTCAACTTGGAAGATCACAACAAAATGACAAAGACATTCTGACATGCATATCGTAGACAACCACCTAGAAAAAGGAAACCACCAGTGTGGTTTTGTGTCATCCAGAGGTGTTTCATTTCAACTATCCATGCGCTCACTCCACTTCTTAAGATTGCCCTTACTTTTTCTGCTTCTGGATTCCAATATTGCCTGCTTTATGTAAATATGTATCTTGAGATATGTATCTTGCTCTGATACTCACCTTGGCTCAATTCTTCATACACAGTCCAAATCACTCTTGTTTAAACCACTCTAGCCCAGCCCACATGTTCTATCTCCTAGAGTCTCTTCCCACCAATGCTGAGTTACTTCACCCCTAATACACTTAGCCTCATAGGCCAGAGAACACCAGCCAAGAAGAACTTCAGATGAGAAGAGAGAAAACCAAAGGTGTTATTTCAGAGAGGTAGAGGGATGGCCCTCTACTCTAAATAATTTTAAAGGTGTTCAAAGGCCCTGAATTCTAAGTAAAATGTCAAGAACCCAAGAGTGGCATTTTTTAAAAGTGAAAATTAACTATTTCATAATCCCACGGTATCTTTTCTTTCCAATTTATTCCAGGTATGAAGTACTAACTTGCTTGACTCTGTTAATAATACCCCGTCAATGATAAATTTTAAGAATCACTTTCTAGATAAAAGGCATTAATTTCCTTTACAAATAATTTGGGTCACCCAGCTCTTTGTGAAATAACATTCTGTAAGAAGATTCTATTCTGGGATGCCTGGGTGTCTCAGTCGGTTAAGCGTCTAACTTTTGGTTTTGGCTCTTGGTTTCTGATCTCATGGTTCATGAGTTCAAGTTCTGCATCGGCCTCTGCACTGAAAGCATAGAGCCTGCTTGGGATTCTCTCTTTCCCTCTCTCTCTGCCCCCATCCCCCTGCTCACTCTATAAATAGATAGATAAATAGATATCTTCCCAATACAAGTGATTTCTTATAAAAGAGATTAGAAGTATCCAAGTCTAAGGCACTTGGGTGGCTCAGTCAATTGAGCGTCTGAGTCTTGGTTTCTGCTCAGGTCATGATCGCAGAGTCATGAGATGGGTCCCCATATCAGGCTCTGAGCATGGAGTCTGCTGAAGATTCTTTCTCTCCCTCTGCCTCTTTCCCCCACTTGTGCTTGCTCTCTGAAAGAAAGAAAGAAAGAAAGAAAGAAAGGAAGAAAGAAAGAAAGAAAGAAAAAGAAAAAGAAAGAAAGCAAAGGAAGTCTGGGGAGATTAAATAATATGAGAGAAAACATATAATCTATCTATGGCATAGAGTTAACATGAAATAAAGATTGGCTGAATTAAAAATCTAAATCACACCTCAAAAATATGCATCACAAAGTTAGGAAATTCTGAAATAACCTTGAAAATAGTTTTCCTGTTTTATGACTTTGTGCTGTCTTTTCCTTTAATTTTTTAGATTTCTTCAGTATCTTCATTATTATACATATCCATTTTTTATGGTTATTCAGCAACCGTAAGCTTTCAAACAAACTGAGATTCTTCAATATTGCTGTATTAAGGGAAATTATAACAGCCTATTGACCAGTTCAGTCAACGATCCATTCATTATTCTATCTTGAAGGCTAAGTTCATAAAATAATGGATGTGATTATCACAAAAGTCAATATAAGTATAAGTGTGAGGATGGAACCGATGATGAGCCCAACCAGTTATCTTATATTTTATACCATTTCACAGATATGTGCAACTGAATTTGAATATTCTTTTCAATCCATTGTCCACTTATCCATGTAACTAACATGCTCTTCCAAATCCCTAATGTATATATTCTGAAAGACATAAAGTTTTTAATGCAATTTTTATACCCTGGCTATATTAGGAATATATATTTTAATAAATATAGGTGGAAAGTAGATTTGGAGATGGCTTGTATTGCATAATTAGCAGCACTCTGCTATTTCATATCCTATTATGTGATTAATTTGCTTGCCAGTCTGAGAATTTTAGAAGTATGTGCTCTAATGAAAGAATGAAGAAGTACATATCATCAGAAACATTACAGTAAATTTTGATGCATCAAGAACCAACCCAAACTATATGTTAGTGGCATATAACAGCAATCATTTTCTTATGCTCATGAATTCCATGGGACAAGAATTTAGGTTAGGGCACGGCAGTGATGACTTGTCTCTGTTCCACATCATCTGATGCCTCCACTGGGAAGAGTTCACTGGCTGTGGATGACTAGAATGACTGGGAGCGAAAATAATAGGTAGGTTTCTTTGCTCACACATCTGGTGCCTGAGAAGGGATGTACTAAAGGCAGGATTCAGCCAACAACGGTGTTTGACTGTAGGCTTTCCATGTGGCTTGGCCTTCTTCGGCATATGGAGGCCTTGGGTACTTGTGGTTCTTACATACTGGCTCGGAGTTCTCAGAGCAAGTGTCCCAACAGACAAGGGGAAGCTGCAAGGTTATAATCTAGCCCTTACAAACCACACGACTTTACTTCCAGGTTACTCTGTTAGGTAAGGCAGTTCAGGCCTGCCCAGCCACTACCTCTCAATGGGAGGAGTGTCAAAGATTTTGCAACTAAGTTTTAAAATTACCAAACCAGGTGTGCCTGGGTGGCCCAGTCGGTTGAGCATCTGACTCGATTTCAGTTCAGGTCATGATCTCACAGTTTGTGAGATCAGGCCCCACATCAGGCTCTGCGCTAATAGCACCAAACCTGCTTGGGATTCTCTCTCTCTTTCTCTCCCTGCCCCTCCCCAGCGTGTTCTCACTCCTGTGTGTGTGTGTGCACGCTCTCGTTCTCTCTCCATCTCTCAAAATACATAAATAAACTTCTAAAAAATAAAAAAAAATTAAAAGGCTGAAAGATAGCTTTGCTTTGCAAAACACTCTGATAACAATGAAATTTCTTTACTTGTTCATTCTGGGGGAAAAAGCCCATCTTTCTTATAGAGCTGCCAGGATCTGTTTGTTTGTGCACTAATGCCTCTGTGGACCTGCTCATTCTTCCATCTCTCCATTTGTCCTGCTTCTTCTTTCATGCACATGAAGGCATATCTGACTGGTGCTGGGATTTAGTAAAAATGTTTTAGTTTTGAAACAGCAGCCACTTATATTTGCCACTGTTTGTTGTGAAATTGTTCTCACTGGCGATTTCACTGTATTTTCCCCCCATGACCAAAATCATCTCCATCGCTAAGGCTATTTCACATAACTGGGAAAAGTCTAATGTGTTTTTCAAAAAACAGCATTTTGGTTATTTTAAGCCGCCTATGACTCTTTCTTACACCATCTCACTGAAAAGCTTGCAGGCTCAAAATTTGCAGACAGCGAGGATAAGTCCAGCGTCTGTAACATTCTTTTTTCCTGAATAGAAAGATATGAAGGGTGACTATACTATATAAAGACTGATTCTTGCAGACTCCACATTGGTGTGTCATTGTGTCATCTTCTACCTTTTTGGAAAGGAAACGCAAAACAATATTCTACTGGAACTACCTGTAGGTGTAGTAATACTAAAGTCAGAAATCTAAAAATCAATCATTTCATTCCTAAAATGTTCACAGACCTACAGATTAATAGAGATAGAAGGCCTCGGAGGTCTTTCTTCCTTTTGCAGAGGAGGAAGTTGAGGCCCAGAGAGTCATTCATTCCAAGTCAAGAATTCCTAGGTGCCAGTCCTACAGGCTATCTTCTACACAGAGGTTCTTCCCTTGAATTAATTTTCTGGTAGTGACAATAAGGAGCCATTCTTTCTTCCTGGATTAAAAAAAAATTACTGTTTCAGAAGAGATGGATGATAGATGGGTAGATAAAGAAGGCAGAAAGAGAAAAGGAAGGAAAAAGGAAGAAAGATATGCAGAAATAAATTAAGACAACAAAGAAGGAATAGAAGGTAGGAGGGAAGGAAGGGATGGATGGATGGAAAGAGGAAGGGATAGTCTAGTGAAGACAATCTAGTAGAAGATATGATGAGGGGACTTGCCTTAAGGATGGAGTTGTATAGAAATCTCTTAAAGATTTTAACATTGATTTCTTTACTTTTGAGGTTTAGTTTTGTGAAATGAATGGAATACTTTAGCCCCGATAGGCTATGTTCGGTCTTCTAAGCATTTTATGCTTCCTGTAAATTCACACAGATACCCAAATTCAGGGAAACCTACATTTCAAAACAATAATAACAATAAGGTCATGATACATGCATTTGGTTGGGAGACTGCTAAGAGGAGCCTACAAACTCATTCGTTGATGCAACAAAACATATCGCATGCCTACTATGTGCCAGTAACTGTTTAAAGAGCTAAGAACACAGAAATATGTCAAAACAACAAGATTTCTACCTCCATGGAGTTTATTTTAGTCGGGGGTGGGCAGATGGGTTACATAGGTGATAGGAATTAAGAAGTGTGCTTGTTGTGATGAGCACTGGGTGTTTTATGGAAGTGATGAAACACTATTTTGTACACCTAAAACTAAAATTAACACTGGATGTTAACTAACTGGAATTTGAATAAAAATATATAAAAAGAAATGAGGGCCTTAATAACAGTAATATAGGAATACTATATGTTTAGGGAAGAGGATTTTGTTTTTGTTTTTGTTTAGATAGAGTAGCCACAAGAAACTCCTCTGTACAAGGAAACTTGAGTTGAAGCTGAATTCAGTTATAAGAAATAGTAAACTACAAAAACAGTCAAGGTTTTTCCCAGCTTTGTTGAGATATAATTGACAAATAACACTGTATAAGTTTAAGAGGCATAAAGTGATGATAAGACATATGCATATTTTGTGAAATTACTACCAAAATAAGGTTTGTTAACCACCAAGTTAAAGGGCATTCCAAGAGAAAAGGTCTTGTACTTGAGAAGACATATGCTTGGATGGACTCTCTGTGTACTTCATGATCTAACCTGCTGAATTTGCTAGAATAGTTCAAGTCTCCCTCTCAGGCTTCCAGAGGAGGGAACTGTATTAGTCCTATTGACAAGTATGTATATATTATAAAATTATATTTGCTATAAGGAAAACTGCATTATCTAAGCACAGGTTCTCTCAGACATAGAAATATCCTTGTTTGCAAAAATACTATGAGAGTACAGTCAGGATCAAGTAAATCTTTGGAGACAATGGTTTTCTAGACCCCAGGCATCAAAAGATGAGCATTAAATTATACCATATAAGTAGAAAAATTTGGTTTCCTCCTGAGATATAGTGAGGAGATTGAAAACAGAGCCCCCAGTGATCTGCAATAGATTTGTAGCATGAGCAAGAAATAACTCTCCATTGTTTCAGGCCAAAGAGATTTGGGGGCTTGCTTGGTGCCACAGCATAATCTAGCCTATCATAATTGGTATAAATTATGATAAGAAATAAGAAAGTAGAAGAGGAAGAAGGAAAAAGAACCCAAGATGGGGAGAAGCAGAGACCAAGTGGGGTGAAAAACTACTGGAGCTTCTCTGATATGTTGGCTTTTGGGCATTTTCAAAATGGTTTAGCATTCTATTTGAAGTTACTTATGTTGTTGCAACATAAAATCCCCTTCCTTCTCCCTCATTCTTCCCACCAAACCTTCTGTGAAGCCTGTTATGCAAACAAGATTTGCTGTGAGTTGCTTCTTTGGTGGAAATCAAGTGGCGTCCAGATCACATTTGGGAGTGACACAACATGGAACAGTGTGGAAAAGAGAGACCCACAGAAAGATGACTAGGAGAACCCAGGCCTCTTGAAAAATTGCTGCAATTGTGTAGTGGGGTTTGGCTTTCCACTAGGTATGGAATTTGGGTTTCAGTCAAACCTACCCCTTTGCAAAGGGACGCCAGCTGATTAGCAAGTGATAGGTTGATGCATGCACAGCATTCGTAGGGTGGTGGTAGTGAAGTGAATGTAGTGGGCTAAGGTGCTCTGTCCTCTCTGAGTATTCATCTTTTGATTGATAATAATGCCTGAATGAATGGGGTGCATATGGGTTCAGCAGCACTTAGTGCTTCCGTAAAATCTGGCTCTTACCTCCTTTATAGCATTTGACATATATGGTTTTATAATTACTTAGCTTTATGTCTCTCTTCCGCACTAGACTGGTTGCTCATTGAAGCTCCGACCCCCAGTATGTTCGTTTGTGTGTCTCCCATACCTGGCACAGTATCTGACACCTAGCAAATGATGGAAAATGTTGATTCGGTTAAACTGATAGACATAGGCTTATTTAAAGAGGACAACTAACTCTCAAGAACCACCAAAAGTAAATAATATTTCTTTTAGGAGAAGTCTGTTGGTTTTGTTTCCTAATTATACCCAGCTACTATTTGCTGGGCTATTCCTGACCCACTCCCCAGTGGTTGGTTGGAGTCATAGGACTAGTTATGCTCAATGAGATGTGAGCAGAAGAGGGGGTGAGCGTCACTTCAAGGCCAGAGCACTTAATTTCTGTGTGAGATATTCCAGGACTTTATTTTCCTTCAGCCAGAGCAACAATACCCCAAATGGTGGTTGCTCCATCAACCTGGATTTGGGCTTAAAGTTGATATAAGCAGAAGCCTTTGCTAATCTGCAAGAGACATGAGACATAAGTGAGAATAAAGCTTTGTTGTTTTAAGCCACTGAGATTTGGGGGGTGGGGGTGGTTTTTACCACAGTATAACCTAATCTATCCTACCAGATAGGAAAATGGACAAAACTGAGATCTTATTCTCCCTACCCTGACCACCAAATCATTTTTAACATAGTAACAACTAGTAAAAGAGGGGATAAACACAAATGATTTAAAAAGGGAAGAACAGAAAATGAAAAGCCAGTACCCTGGAAGCAGAACAGGGTAGCCCTTACTTGGAGGCCAGACAGAAAGAGGTGATGGGCTGAAACCCAAGCAGGTCCATGGGCCATCTGCTCTTGTCCTTGCTCATGTGAGTCGCATAGTTAAGAAGAATGTGTGGCCTGCACAGGCCATAGGATAAAGTCATGTGTAAATGGGATATTCATTTGTGGCAGAAAGGAGGTAACAATAGCAGCTAAAACTATAAGCATAAAAGCAATGAACCTAAAAAAAGAAAGGCAATGAGGCAGAAAAAAAGATTTAATAATAAAGTGAAAGCGTTCCCCCCCCCCCCAAGTACAGTGGCTATCTGGTATCTAACAAGACTGCAAGAAAAACTCTTGGCAGATTCCAGAAGGACTTTTTTGTTGTTGTTTGTGGTCATCTATTTCCCCTGTAACACTTACACAAAATTGCGAGTGCATGTGGAATGTGTGAACTTAACTGCCATGGTTAGGGCCTGAATTACTAAGTTTTAACTGAAGGACATCTCAAGGTCTGATGTCTTCAAATTTGTATCTGCAAAAGTTCCACTGTTTGACACAGTGGTATTCTTAAAACCATCTTTATGATGAGGCAAATCATTAAGTTCTTCCACTGTCTTCTGGGGCTGTATGTTTATTTTTAGGAATGCTTAATTTTTTTTTCCACTTGTTCAAAACTATAGGAAATACAGAAAAAAAATAAAGAAAAAATGCCCAATCTCAAATTCAGAAGAAATTGAGACGGTCACTTTGCTGAAAATCCATGCAGACTTTTTTTCAGGCTTGCATATGCATATTAATATGATTTTCGTATTTAGGACATCTGCATTTTTCTTCACACCACACTTAATCATGAGCACTGTTCTAGAAGATTGAAAATCTCTTTAAAAATGGATACAATTATATAATTATTCTCTTATTATTTTGTAGGTTGAAAACTCTCTTTTTTATGGTTATAAATAACACTAGGATGAGCAGAAATACTTTCCACAACTCTGATTATTTCCTAGAAGAAAAACTAATGAAGTAAAGGATCGATGCTTTAGGATTCTTAAAATAACAAACCAATTAGTTGCTGTAAAGTCTATCCTAATTCATACTACTATATGTTTATGAGAGTACCATTTCCTTTTCTTTACCAGTCTGAGAATTGTGCCTTTTAACATGCTTAGCAATTTGTTTGACAAAAAATGGCATTGCAGTATTGTATTAATTTGCTTTAATTTTTGACTCTTAGTAAACATAAGCATTTCCTCATCTTTGAGTCATTTGCATTTATTTTTGTTTGAATTTTTATGCCCATTTAATTTTTCTCTTTAGAATACTGAAGTATTTACATAGTAACATTAATTATATAGTAATATTAGTGTATTAATATAATCATGTTTCTATTGATTTTTATGTTTCCTTTATTATAGTTAGGCTATTAACCTTCGAATATAAAATATTTCCAAGATTAGCTTCAGAGTCAAGATTATTGGGGTCCATAAAATGAGATAATGTGAAAAGTTGCTTTTAAGCATAAAATGCTGGAGAAATGTTTGCTTTATTAATTTTTTAGTTTTTCATAATTTGGTTGTGCAATTTTCCTGTTTCTTTTTTTAAAAATTTTTTATGTTTTATTTATTTTTGAGAGAGAGAGAGAGGGCGAGCAGGGAAAGGGTCAGAGAGAGAGGGAGATAGAGAATCCAAAGACAGGCTCCAGGCTCTGAGCTAGCTGTCAGCACACAGCCTGACACGGGGCACAAACCCACAAACCTTGAGATCATGACCTGAGCGGAAGTTGGATAGTTAACCGACTGAGCCACCTAGGCGCCCTGCCTGTTTCTTTTTTGATAGGACTGAAGAACTCTACCTAACACTGAATAGGCAATCACCTGAGTACTCTATTCTGCATATGCAAATGTATACACAATTCCATTTACAGGTAAATTTCAGATCCCTTAGCATTAGTATCATAAGGCAGAGGCTGTAGGCACATACTGGAGAGCCACACTCCACGGTGTCAATTCTAGCTTTGCGCCCTATTAGCTGTGTGAACTTGAGCAATTATTTAACCTCTGGGCCTTATTTACTTCATCTACACAATCCCCAGAATAACTTGTGAAACAAGAAAGTAATGAGCCTCACGGTATTGCTGTGAGAATTAAACCAGACAATGAGATAACTAGTTAAGCTAGATAGTTATTTTAATTAATTCTGAAAACGAAAGCCAGGTATTTAGGAAACCCATCTAAGTGCTAGCTCTTGACATGATATTTTACATGCTTGTTGACTAGAGGCAAGCGTTTTGATTTAGTTTACTTTTCAGGTATTTGGAGTGAAATTACATCTTTGCCTCTAAAAGCAACACTTAACATTTTCTGGAGCACTTTGCAAAATGTATTGATATTCATTATTCATTCAACAGTTATTTATTAAATACCTAAGCTGCCAGACAATATTCTAGGCACCTTAGCTGTGAACAAAACCAGCAATGTCCCCGGATAGTTTTCATTCCAGAGAGAAAAGATAAAAAGAAGAAAACCTACAAATACATAAACAAGCTAATTTCAGAAGGGGATAAATGATATGAAGCAAATAGGCAGGAGAATGCACTAGAAAATGGGATTGTTGGGTTAATTCTCTCATGTGGGCAGGGCAGGCCAGGGAGAGGAAGAGGTAATGTGCTAAAAACCTAATGACAATAATCCTTTGACATGGGCATCACTTTTACTCCCATTTTATAAACAGAATAACTAAACTACTGACACCAAACATTGTTGCTTTAACAAAACACATGCTTTTCTCTGATTGCAAATGTAACGCTTGTTCATGATAGAATATACAGCTAAGGACAAAGAGAAAAATCATCTGTGACCCTGTGTGTGTGTGTATAACTTCTGTCCTCTGTCTCTTCATATATCTGTATAATATATTTAATGAACAGAATTGCCCTGTAATATTTGTAACTTGATTTTTCCATTGAGCAATATCTTTCCATGTCATTAGTGAGTCTTCTGAGACATCATCTTTAATAGCTGTATAGTTTCAGATTTTATTGAACCATAATGGCTTCTTTAATTAGTTTCTCCCCAATGGATATTTATGTCATCCCAATTTTTCATTATTATAAACAATGCTGTGATAAACCACCTAATAATAATAATAATAATGTAATAGCTAATATTTATTCAAGTGCTTATACATGCATTGTGCTAAGCAATTTATAACTCTTAGCTAATTTAATATTAATAACAGTTCCACAAAACAGTTTCAGTGACAATCCTCCCT
This sequence comes from Cryptoprocta ferox, assembly GCA_028646485.1. Classification (NCBI taxonomy): domain Eukaryota; kingdom Metazoa; phylum Chordata; class Mammalia; order Carnivora; family Eupleridae; genus Cryptoprocta; species Cryptoprocta ferox. The sequence continues at coordinate 129,200,901 of CM053573.1, read as the reverse complement.
TTAGAAACTGAGGAAACTCTGTCAAAAATAGGTTAAATAATTTGTTCAAGGTCACAGATCCAGTAAACTCAGAGCTAGGATTTGAACTTGGACATTCTGGTTCGAGCCTGGGCAAACACTTCATCACTGCATTCTATTTCTGCCCCCGGCAGTATTTCCACAGATTTACGGATAAGTCTTAACCTTCATCAGCATTACTTCTTTCAGATAAATTTTTGTAATGAAATTGCTCAGAACCCAACTCCAGATCTAACGCTTCTGTACAAGAACCATAGCTCCTGTAATCCAAACCTAATACTCCAAGGCACCCTAATGGAAGATCTGAAATTCAGTTTCAGATTACACCTGACTGCAGTCTGCAATGAAAAACAGGACAGCTGATAATTCAAGTAAAAGGGGTTTCCACACCCTCCTTCTCCTTCAGAGCCTTTGCCAGGAAAAGCTTAGCAAAATCAAAAAGCCTCCTGAAGTTCAACTTGGATTCGTTCATCCAATCCATGATATCCTGAAGAGTATTCTCTGCCTACATTCCCATAATCTAAACACAGAAAGAGATGGAAAGTCAGAGGGAAAAGGTGTGAGGCTTTGAGTTCAGGAGGTAGGAGCTTTCGAAAAGGCCCAGAGTGCTTCTCTCAAGCTGGCTGTACCTCCTTCATAACCTCCTGTACCTTCCTTCCTCTCTGTGTGGCCCCATGAGGCCACAGGACAGATTAGGTAACACATAATTGGGCCACACTCAGGGAACTAAAGGAGTCCCATGAATAGGTACTGCTAATTGAGACACACAAAGTAGACCCTCCTGGGTGCTTTGGGCTTGCACTAACCTGAAATCATGACTCACTAGACACCATTTTATCTCATTTTTCAAAAAGTGTTTTCTTCTTCAGAGGCTGTTTGGTCAGAGAGATGAAACAATTCATCTCTGTTACTTTTCCCAGGCTTCGAAGATAACCTAGAATCATAGGTTTCTATTTTACCAAAGGAGGCTCTTGAGTATAGTAAACTTTTTGTTATCTCATCTGGCCAAATGATAGAGGTTTTATTGGGGAGTGGAGAGATCAATTGAGTTATTTTTTTTTAAATTTTTTTTACATTTATTTATTTTTGAGAGACAGAGAGAGACAGAGCGTGAACAGGGGAGGGGCAGAGAGAGAAAAAGACACAGAATCTGAAGCAGGCTCCAGGCTCTGAGCTAGCAGTCAGCACAGAGCCCAATGCGGGGCTCGAACCCACAAACCGTGAGATCATGACCTGAGCCGAAGTCGGATGCTCAACCAACTGAGCCACCCAGGTGCCCCAATTGAGTTATTATATCTACCCTCTACTGTAGATTGCCACTCTTCAAAGAAATAGAATATGGAAAAATAAATCTAAAAATAGATTAAAGGAAAGGTAATCATTCTTCGTTAATTCAGAGGCCATTTCTGAATCTTAAAGAGCTTCAAGGTCATCATCAGAATCTTGAATTATTGCATAAGAAACTTCCAACTGACAACCTTGAGTTCCAGCAAACTGCTTGTAAAACTTCTGATTGGAAACCAGAGGTACATTTGTAGTAAATAATACTTAGGGCCTAAGGGCAGCCCACACAAAAAAATTTTAACCCATAATGTAGTTGAAGAAAACTGCTAATCACATTCAAGATCCTATCATTTTCATATCATTATCATGCTTCTCTCAAGAAAGGGTGTTTTAAATCAATAAAATGAGACACTAGGAATATGTCTCCTGCATTCTGGTGACAGATCCAGGAACCTGAACTTAATTGATCTGTGGAAGAGCCAGGCTGGAGGAAGAGAGAGAATCTGAGATTGAAACCCATAGGTCAAGACAGAAAAGAGAAAACAGGATCAGGGGTTACATTGAATGGGCTTCAGGGGTCCCATCGTGTAAGCTCCAATATGTAAGCTCCAATATGGCAGACGGCTTCATCTGTTTTGTTCACTACTATATTTCCAGAACCTAGAACAGTGCCTGGGATAGAGTAGGTGCTCAAAAAATAGTCTTGAATGAATGAAAGCAGTAGTGATAGAGGTAGAGAGATACTGGGGAAGAAAAACAGATGCAAGAAATTTAATTTGAGGGATGCCTGGGTGGCTCAGTCAGTTAAGCATCCGACTTTGGCTCAGGTCATGATCTCACAGTTTGTGAGTTCGAGCCCCACATCAGGTTCTGTGCCGACAGCTCAGAGCCTGGAGCCTGCGTTGGATTCTGTCTCCCCCTCTCTCTCTGCTCTTCCACCGCTCATGCTCTGTCTCTCCTTCAAAAATAAACATTAAAAAATTTTTTTAAAAACAAATTTAATTTGAAAATCAGTTTGTACCACAATGGAGGATAAATTCTAGTTAATAAATAATCTTGATAAATTTTCAGATTTATCTGACAGATTTAAATGACAGACAGATATTGTAACAGTGTAAGCATACAAGGAAATTTAGTCACGATGGTCTAATCTTCAAGTGAATCGGGGTGCCTGGGTGGCTCAGTCGGTTGGGCATCTGACTTTGGCTCAGGTCATGATCTCACGGTTCGTGGGTTCGAGCCCCGCGTCTGGCTCTATGCTGACAGCTAGCTCAGAGCCTGGAGTCTGTCTTTGGATTCTGTGTCTCCCTCTCTCTCTCCGGCCCTCCCCTGCTCACGCTGTCTCTCTCTCTTTCTCAAAAATAAATAAAACATTAAAAAAATTTTTTTGAAAAGTGAACAATGAAACAATGCACACAATTTTCTGAACATCAGTAAATGGACTCAGGTATCAAGGATAATAAAGTTATCTATATGACCCATTCCTCCCCACACTTCCACTGAAAAGATGAGAGCCATCAATTATAAGCCTGATTTAGCTGTGCCACTCTGGACTGATGAAGATGGAGATCAGTATCCCGCTCCTCTAGGCAGAGGCAGGTAGAAATATAAAATCAAGGATCATATATATGAAAGTTAAAATGCACTGGACAAGTTAAGACAGTGTCACTTAAAAAGCAACAGAAACCAGTCCCTCTGGGAACATCAGAGCTGGAGAATCCTACTGAAGAATAGGCAGCTTATTATACTCTATTTTTGCCATAAAAGTCTGACCAAAGGGCCAAGTATCATATAGCTCAATGTGGTATTTTACAACCAATTTCAGACGCACCCCACCTCTTTTCTTTAAAACCCTACAGAGCATCTAACTTCATGAGCCTAAGACCATGTTATAAAATCTAACAACCCTGACAATATGTAACCACAAAGACTTAAGCTGCCACTAAAATTTGAACTACAGGAGGAAATGTGTATCATGCCTAAGTCTTCCTTAAAATGGCACTTGGCCATCAAACCATGGAACAAACCTGATATAGCTCAGTCTGTCCTCTCATTTAAGCTTGAGAGTGGAGCAGTGGGCTGTGGCTCAGATAAAGGTGTCTGGGGGGACAGGGTATCATTTTTCCTCCGGTTGCAAGGAGGGGAGTCAAGGAGGGTGAAATCTGAAGATCCTTAGGAAAAAGAAAGCTTGATGAGCAACCACGATGCCCATTAGGAAATGTTGTGTCTGTGGAGACTCAGGGAAGAGATGGTATAAATCTGTGAAGCAACAGATAAGAAGCCAGGAACTCAGAGTTAAAGATGTCTAGTGAAAGGCTGGAAGACAATGCCTAGAGCAATCCTCTGGAACAAAAGGAAAGCTGCTTGTTTTTACATAATGCTTTTAAGTTGAATTTAGGCAAGGGAAGATATGTTAAAGTTATCCCAAGTCAGGAAATAATCACGACTTCCTTCTTAAGAGTAGTAAGTAGAGGGGAGGAATATGAAGGAAATTGTAGGAACTCAGATTTTACCCCAGTCACACTGATACAGTTGAGGTAGCTACTTACTAACCGATTCAATTTGGTATTTCTGAGGGGTGACCCACTATTTTTTAATCATAATCTCTACATTCTAATATAATACTTACCTTCCTATTCTTCCTCTCCAAGAGTTTTCTAATTAGCAGAGGCTTATAATCATCATCATCATAATAATAATCCTTTAATAGGAAAAAATTATGTGCATGCCATGTGATTTCTTTGAAGAGTATTATTCTGGAAAACCCCAGTGCAGAATATGAAAATGTACTAATTTGATTTGTCATAGAAATGTTATTTCTTTTAAGATCCAAGATAAATCAGCAAATGGTTTCAAAGCTGACGTTTAATCCATGAATTCAAATCATTTCCAAGATTTATGATCCATTAGAAAGACAGTTTCAATTTCCCTTGCCCTTGTGAAAGTCTAATGTACAGCTGGAAGAAAACGCATTTACACTGCACACATTCCATGACAACAATACCATTTATTGATGAGACTTTCCAGGTTTAAAAAAATGATGTTGCTAGTTATGTTCATTTTGATTTGTTTACCTGTAAGTAGTGGATGGATGCTTCACTCTGGTGAAGTTTTCTAAAATGTAGCAGATTAACAGATATCCATGTTAGATATCTACTGAAGATTAGAAAAAATTTCCTACAATTATAATAATTCTATCATAAAGAGATAGGGATACCTAAAAATAGACTAGATGTTGATATACAGACAAAGACTCAATTACAGATATAGACATAAATAAGTTAAAGAATCAAACTTGGGGTGCCTGAATGGCTTAATTAAATGGGTGTCCAACTTCCACTCAGGTCATGATCTCATGTTCGTGAGTTTGAGCCTCGTGTCACGCTCTGTGCTGACAGCTCAGAGCCTGGAGCCTGCTTCAGATTCTGTGTCTCCCTCTCTCTCTGCCCCTCCCCCACTTGAGCTCTGTCTCTGTCTTTCTCAAAAATAAATAAACATGAAAAAATTTTTAAAAAAAGAATCAAACTCATAAAAGGCTGATCAACCCAGTTCCATTTCTCCCTTTTTTTTCTCGCCTTTTATTCTTTACCTTTTGTTCTAAGGGGGATAATCCTTCCTGTCAAAAATATCAGCAAAAGATAGGAAAAAAAAAGTCAGGACCAATGAATATAATACCCATTAAAGAATATCCTCCTCTTCTCCAGCAATTCCAGTTTTCAACATATAATTATTATTTTTTTAATGTTTTATTTATTTTTGAGACACAGAGAAACAGAGTGTAAGCAGGTAAGGGGCAGAGAGAGTGGGACACACAGAATCTGAAGCAGGCTCCAGGCTTTTAGCCGTCAGCACAGAGCCCGACACGAGGCTCGAACCCACGAACTGTGAGATCATGACCTGAGCTGAAGTCAGACACTTAACCAACTGAGCCACCCAGGCGCCCCAACAAATAATTATTAAATTGCACATGTATCAATTATTATACTAGAAGAGGAACTACAGGAGTACACAAGACATTCCTGCATTTGAAGAACTTAATGTCTTAGACTAAAGTGAATAGATTCTACGTCTGTGAGAAAGTTAATATAGCTGTGGTTAATTAAAGAAAAAGAAATGTTCTCCTTAAGGAACAATTTGACTCTGGCACTATTAGGATTTCTCGAACTGCTCGATTTCATGCAGAAAAATTATATAGTGCTAGAATGTCAATTTCTTTGCTAACATACGATAAGGTGGGATTCCAAAGAGGAAAATCATTTCCTCAAGGTCATAACCTAGCTGTCAGATCTGTGTCTGCTCCAACCTGGATATTAATCAGCAAAACAGAAAGTAAATGCTCTTAGGTAATGCAGCTCATTAAACTCTAACACCACCCAAAGGTGTCACCCAACAACTATATTAGTTATCTATTGCTACACAACAGACTAATCCAAACGTAGCAGCTTAGAGCAACAAACATTTATAATTTTACAATTTTTGTAGATAGGAATCTAGCAATGGTTAGTTTGATGGTTCTGGCTCAGGGTTCTTTCAGGAGTTTGCAGTCTATATCAGATTAGGCTTGACTGAGTCCAGAGGATCCTACCCCATTCACATGGCTTTTAAGAGGACACTTCAGGGGCGCGTGGGTGGCTCAGTCAGTTAAGTGGCTGACTTTGGCTGAGGTCATGATCTCACTGTTTGTGGGTTCGAGCCCCATGTCGGGCTCTGTGCTGACAGCTTAGAGCCTGGAGCCTGCTTCCAATTCTGTGTCTCCCTCTCTCTCTGCCCCTGCTTGCTCTCTGTCTCTCTCAAAAAGCTGAGAGCTTAGAGCCTGGAGCCTGCTTCCGATTCTGTGTCTCCCTCTCTCTCTGCCCCTGCTTGCTCTCTGTCTCTCTCAAAAAAAATAAAATTTTTTAATCAATTAAAAAAAATTGTTTTTAAAAGAGGACACTTCAGTTCCTCAACATGTGTGTCTCTCTATAGCGCTGTTCATGGCATGGATTTCTCCAGAGCAAGCAGTGATCCAAAAGAGACAGAAAGAATTAAAGAGAGAGAGAGAAAAAAAAAAGAAAGAAAGAAAGAGAAGGGGGGGAGGGGGAGACAGAGAGAGAGAGACAGAGAGAGAGAGATCCCAAGACAGAAGCTGCATTATAGCTTAATCTTGGAAACGACATATCATCATTTCTACCATATGCTATTGGTCACACAGCCCAACTCTCATAAAATGAGAAGACTACAAAAGGGCATGAATAGCAGGCACGGATCATCAGAGACCATTCTGGAAACTGGCCACCAACACACATACTTCGAAACCCAGCGACCTGTTCATATTGGGAATATGGGTTACTTTTAGCAAATCTTACTTTTCTGAAGCACAGATTACCCAGAACTTTCCTCGAAGAGCACTTTCCACAATTCCCTAGATCTAACCTGACTGCCTTGCAATTGAAAGAATAAGAACAGTGTCCGTTCTGCATGCTTTATTTATATGTTCATTAAATAAATCTTTTTAGTAACCACCATATGCTAGGAACTCTTCTGGGGGCTGAGAACACAATGGTGAAGAAGGTATCCTTTCCACCCTAAAACTGTTTGATGTTAGAGATATAGAGAAGAAAACTGGATGGCGAGCAGAAAGAGAAGGAAAAGGGGGAAGAGGAGAAAGGAAACAAACAGTGAAGGAAGGGAAGACAGATGTGAGGAAGGTAGGAAAAGGGAAAGGAGTGGAGTTAGAACCAAGACTGCTGGGAAATAAATGCAATCACAGAGATGTCTGCTTATGACATCCTGCATTAAAATTCACATACTGAAGTTTCAGAAGAAAGAAGTAGGAAGGTGTTTGTTTAACATATACATCCATATGCTCAATGTACAGTACCTGGGCTAAATTTAGAAAATTTGCCTAAATGGATGTTTTTCTAATATGTAAGAAACTCACACCTCAAATCAGAGGTTCTCAAGTCTTTGAGTGAAGAAACTGATCAAAGCACTGGACCCTCTGTTTCATAAAGGAAATGAGGATGCATGTGTTTGCGTGTGTGTGCCTGCAGGCACACACACACACACACACACACACACACACACACTTCTAGAGCCTATGAACCTAAAGTTATGAACTTTTGATCTTAAAAATATTATAAAATAACATTTTAAACAGTTGGTTAGCTGTTAGCTGTTTACCCACGTTAGCTGTGTCTATCAATATTCAAGATAGACTCTAGCGCAAGGCTTGCTGGATCCTCGTGAAATGATAATGTTTAGCCAAGCTTAGGCAGAATACTAGGGTATTTTGCTCTTTAGGATATTTTGCTAAGCTAACAGGTTCCAGACTGAATGCAAGAATTTGGCTTGGCAAGGGAAAGGATGTCATGTCCAAAGACAAGCTTGGGCCAAAGTTAATCAATCTAGATGTATGAGCTATTTAGTCTAATTCCTTCATTTTACATATGGGAAAACTGAAGACCCTGTGACTGACCAGGGCACGGTAGCTGCAAATGCAATATTGGTCAAGCATTCAGGATCTATGGCACCTTGGTCCAGATGGCAAGAGGCTTAGCCACAGGGGTCGGGATCAGACTCAGTAAATTGAAGCTAAACTCTCTACTCCAGAAGAAGAATACTAAGTGAAGCCAGATTAGCTACAGACACCTCAGACCAGCAGACTGTGGGGCAGATCTCGGATCAGCCAAAGTACAGGGAATAAGAGTAGGCAGACAGTCTTTGGGGGTGTCTCCTAGTAGACACTTCTATGAATCTTCATTTAATAGTCTGCTTCCTCCCCTTCAGAAGACACTATGACACACTTACTCTGCAGTGCAGCGGTTTAATGCCTGGCGGCAAAAGAAGGCTTGGGTCTGAAAGCCAAATTCTCCCTTGGAAATATAATTGAAAGTCTCCAATGTACCTATAATCCTGGTATGCTGCCATTTAAGTCTGGCACTTACGCCTGGAAAACTTAGCAAATGCTATCAAAAGCAGGTGAGCAAACGTCTGCTATTGCTATCCCACCGCTGATAGGTTAGAACTGACTTGAGGAGCATGGTGTCCAGGCTTTGCCAGACCTGCAGTGCCTAGTTACATAAACTCATCCTGGAAAAGACATACTGCTGTTTGAGCAGTTGTAGACCGATGCTAAAAGATATAATATCGGGTTACTTTCCATAGGCTCTGAATGAAATCTCCTAAGTCTAAACCAGCTGTAGAAAGCTTAGTGCTTCACCAGAACATTGAGGGGTTCAGGATGGAACCCTGCCTTTTCCCCATTCCTCCTCGATCCTTTCTGGTTTAAAAACAAAACAAAACAAAATTCTAAAATTGCAGAATTCGTTCACCAGCTTTTACGTTCAATCACAGCTTTTTGAAAAATGATTTATTCTCAAATGTTCCCAGGCATAGACTCTCCAAATAAACACCAAATGATATTTTCCTTTTTAGTTGAATTATTTCTGCTAGCTTGATCTCTGCTGCATTTTGTTTTCTGGAATTCCCAGTGACTTTTCTCAAAACTTAGGGGTCATAGTGCATGACAGGCAGGATTGCACTGGGCTGACCTGTTGAGAGCATCATACTTTTCTACTTTGTTTTGTTCTTTGAGCTGAAAAACAAAAAATGCCACACACCATTTAGATTTTGAGTACAAGTGAGCATAACTATGGTGAACTGTCAGATCTGCAACATGCAAAATCAAACATTTCTATAGATTATGTTAGTTCAAGGAAACTCCCAAAATGTCAGTAGACATAGCCAAAACCTGATGAAATGGATAAGAAAAAAAAACAAAGTTGATTCACTGAAATATAAAGTGAAGGCACTGTGCTCATTTCTGTTACTATATATAGTATTCCATTTTATGAATCTACTACCATTGATTTATTTGGTTCCTTCCAGTTTAAGAAATGTGAATAATCTTGCTGTAAATAGTTCTTACAAGAATCCTGATTCACGTGGGCCACAGTGTTTCTAGATTGTATAGATAAGGGAGGAATTGCTGGCATATTGCCCACCATTGTGTCAGAGCATTCTCCAAAATGGTTGGACTAAATTTTGCTCCTACCTGCAGCATATGAAAATTCTTACGGGTCTTCATTCTCACCAGCACATGGTGTTGTCACACTTTTCATTTTTTTCCAGTCCAGCAGGTGTATGGTGGCACTGTTTAGTGATTTAAATTTGCATGTGCCTGATTACTAATGATATTGTGCACTTTTTAACGTAATGTTGGCCATTTGAACTTCCTCTTTTGAAGTCTCTGTTCACGTCTTTTTCCAATTTTTTTAGTGGACTCTATATTGTTTTCCTGTTGATATGTAGCTACTCAATACTGCATGAGTGAATTTCACAACTGTACTATTAAGGAAAAGCAGAAGGATACAAAAATATATAAATGTATGTTTCCATTATAAAGTTTAAAACCAGGCAAAAGAGGACTATTTTGTTTAGGAAGACCTAAGTAGGTGGCATTAATATTTTTAAAAACAAAGAAATCATTGCAACACAGTTCAGGAGAGGTTACTTATCTACTGATTCTCAATAAGTTGTATTTGGGGGAACAAGCTGTTTCCTGAGTTGTCATAACTCCTAAATTTGGTCAATAGACTCACCAGTGCTCAAACTCTTGAACACTGAAAATGAATCAAATTCAAAATTGTACTTTAAAAGTAGGAACATCTCTATATAGTTTCATGTGCAGATAAAGAGCAAAAAGAAAGTATATATAAAGAGGGATGGCAAGTAGTGGTAAGAAATTCCAATTTTTTACAAGATATTATTTCTGTGATTTAAAATGCACACTCGGGTATACTGTTAATGTGTTTACTTGAGGAAGAGACTTATGAGTATCATTAAAAGGGTGCTCTTTTCTTCCCAGAACCAATAGGAGGTTAGGGGAATGTAAAGCAAATCTGGAGGATGCTGACTTGAATTTCAGAGATATAAATTAGTATATCTCTAAAGAGGAACATAAGGTAATCTCTAGAGCAACCACTGAGAAAACTATTTTCAAAAATTGTACGAAGATATACATAAAAACACCACAGATAAGACAAATGTGACACCAAAAAGAATATTCAAGTAACCCACCAGTAAGGTAAGAAAAAGGAAAGAAAAACAAAACCAAAGAGAACAAAACTAATAATGAAGTGACTGACTTAAATCCTAACATATCAAAAATTACATTAATGTAAATGATATAATACATCAATTAATTTTTATTTTATTTATTTATTTATTGGTTTTTATTGATTTACTTTTTTAAGGGGGGGGATGGGGCAGAAAGAGAGGGAAAGAGAGAATCCCAAGCACGTGGACATGGGGCTTGAACCCGCAAACTGTAAGATCATGACCTGAGCCAATATCAAGAGTCAGATGCTTAACCAACTGAGCCACCCAAACACCCTGGTTTAAATACACACATTTCAAATAGAAATCATCTGAATAAGTTGTTTAAATTACCCAAGTGTATCCTGTCTACAACAAACTCATTTAAAATATACTAATATAGTAGATTAAAAGCTCAGAGATGAAAAAACATACCGTGAAAACACCAATTAAAAAAAAAAGCTGCATGGCTATACTATTGTCAGATAAAGTGAACTTCAGAGAAAAGAAAACTGCCAAACACAGAAAAGGACACCACATAATGATAAAAGAGTCAATCTAATAAGAAGACACAATTCTTAATGTATCAAATAACAGAGCTTCAAAGGATGAGGAGGAGAAGATAACTTCCATTTTTTGATCAGCTAATATACGCTGCTAATATGTGCTAGATCCTGTTTCAAGCACTCTACATCATTATCTCATTTAATCTTTACCCAAAGAAAAGTAATTACAAAATTCCCATTGTTATCTCCATTCTGCATATAAGTAAATTAAACCTAAAGTAATTAAGCATCTTGCCAAAGGTCACACAGTTAGCAATCCTCAGGCCAAGTTCTTTTCAATCTTTACACTGCCTCCTTTAAACACTTAGAAAATAAACATTGTGATTATCATATCCAACACTGTAGTCCAATATCTCTTCTTCTTATACATAAAGCCTCAGATCATCTTCTAATGGAGAACAAACAAGTTATAGGAATAAAGTGGCCCTAGAAGGCATCAGTAAGTACAAAAAAGGAAAGAGCAGAGCCTGGGGGAAGAAGCAGCTAATCATGGGGAAGATGGAAGTCACATTATGGCCAGAATGACCACAGTGTCAAGACTGCCACATAAGGTTGAAAAAGTTGGGCACTGCACAACTCCAGGGATATTATTTACATAGACTAAGACCATCACGTAACTGGCACCACCTAGAGTCTCAGGCCACAACATGCACTACTATATATAGTATCCCTGACAATAATTATGCTGTCTGAAAGTAATAGGCTCAAGTCTGCAAACCTGGAGAATGGTCATTAGCATCTGTCTAGGACACAGAAAACTGTCTGATTCAGTGAGCCTAAAACTTGGCAAGCTAGAGCAGTAGTGCCTAGGCAGTTGTATTTAATGAGCCAGAAAAAGTGCCCCAAAAGTTGTAATAAATCTACAAAAAAAAACTGAAAAAGTATTTTGCCCAGCAATTATTTTCCTTTCAAACTGTTGTTGATCACCACCATAATTTTCTAAAATAAAATTTATAAACACATGTTCCTTATTTTCTCAAGACTTGGATAATGTGATCACAGATAAACACTGGTCTATAAAGCAGCAGCTAGAAACCACTGAGCTAACAAGTTAGGTCAGAGGATTAAAGAGGAAAGACAGAAAGAGAGAGACTATTTTCCCTTGTATCGCTTCCCCACAGTCTTGTCCTCCTTCCCTAAAGCCAAATGATGCTCATTCGACTTCAAAGGTATTTTCTAAGACTCTTGTAGACATTTGATCCATAACCATCTGAAAAAGCCTTGTTTTCATGGCAGCTGTCAGCATCAAACCTGCACCACGTCTTTCAGGTATCATCACCAACACTGTTACGTGGGAATGTGGGCTCCAAAAGACCAAAGTTGTCCAGAAAAATCAAGAACCAAGAATAGCAGCCCATATGAAAGTTTTCTGAACAGCAAGAGTCTACTATAAGCCCATTCTTTTATATAATTCTCTCTCTGGGACACTTTGCACAGTTTTTAACACACCATAGGTACTCAAAACATAATGCTTGAATTAATTACACTTGTCAAATTGATATGGCAAGCCTACAGAGGTCATTTAAATAAAGAAATAACCAAGGGGATCCAGGACCTTGCAGCTATAGAGATAGAGCCAGCATTTAGAAAGAGAGAGAGGAAAAGAATTATGTGAGTTTGAATGTTGACCTTTGTTTAAAACTGTGCTCTCTGCTTGTGGACTGTGCTTTGCCTGCAAAAGTTGACTGTAGCCAGAAAGGGGGAAAAAAATCTCTACAGTGAGTCTTCTGCTTGAATGAGCACAGATGGTCCACATCACTTTATCTGAGAAACCTATCCTTCCCCTTTGACTGGTTCTGATGGCAAGGAGCCATTGCTTCTGACACTGCTGATTAGTAATCAGTGCACTACTTCAGAGAAAGGAAAGGAGAGGAGAGGAGAGGAGAGGAAAAGGAAAGGAAAGAAGGAAGAGAAAAGGAAAGAAAGGAAGAGAAAGGAAGGAAGAGAGAGAGACAAAGAGAGAAAGGGAGAAAGAAAGAAAGAGGGGGAGGGAGGAAGAAAGAAAGAGGGAGGGAGGAAGGAAAGAAGGAAGAAAGAAAGAAAGAAAGAAAGAAAGAAAGAAAGAAAGAGAGAAAGAAAGAGAGAGAAAGGGGGGGTGCCTGGGTGGCTCAGTCGGTTAAGCGTCCGACTTCGGCTCAGGTCATGATCTCACGGTTCGTGGGTTCGAGCCCCATGTCGGGCTCTGTGCTGACAGCTAGCTCAGACCCTGGAGCCTGTCTCTGGATTCTGTATCTCCCTCTCTCTCTGACCTTTCCTTGTTCTCTCTCTCTCTCTCTCTCTCAAAAATAAATAAAACATTTAAAAAAATTAAAACAAAAAGAAAGGAAGAAAGAGAAAAGAGAGAAAGAAAGAGGGAAGGAGAGAGGAAGAAAGAAAGAGAGGTAGAAAGAGAGAGAGGGAGGAAGAAAGAGGAAGAGAAAGAAAAAAAGGGAAAAAGAAAGGGAGAAAGGAAGGAAGAAAGAAAGAAATCTGTCTAGGAGAATTTAAACCACACAAACTCTGAAGTCAGCATTTTGATTCTGAACTCTGCACTTAACTTAGTGTAAGATCTTGAGGGAAAGTTAACTTCATGAAACCCCCATTTCCAGCTTCTGAGATGTAAGGATAGCGTCTACCTCACAAGTTTTTGAAGGTAAATGAGATAATCCATGTTAAAGGCTCTTTTTATGCTGAAAGTTCTATGTAAATGCTAGTTACTGTTACCCTTTGGATAAGCCAATTGATCAGGGATTTGGAAGAATATTTCTGAGCTCTGATGTGTGATAGCAAACACCCTTCTTTAAGACTTCAAAGAGGGATGAGAGGGATTTAAAGTTGAACAAATATAAATACCACAATAAGAAGTTTAAAAACATCATTTCTGGTGGAAGGGAAAAAATTTACTGATGGTTTTAATCTCCATTAGTGTTATCTACTAATTAATAATATATTTTAATTAAACAGAGTCAGAATAGTTCTCACACAGCAAAGAAAAACCTATTCTTTTCATTCTTTTTGCTTAATTCCTACTGCCATGCAAAGAGCAATTTATTTCAAATATCAAAAAGCTCCAATCGACACTAGGAAAACAGGCAATTATATAAGCAGTCTTGCCACCTGACCTAATACTTCCAGTGAATAATAGTCTCCTTCTGTTTTGTAATAATCACAAACAATTGTCAGGATTTCCTACAATACACAAGTCCTTACTGGGGTAAATGGAAGATGACCCTGTCCTTCTCCTTGCAACAGAGAGTAAGAAAAGCAACCCAACAAAGACTACCCCCCCCAAAAAAACAACACCCTTCCAAGATAACAAGCTGAAATGAGAAGAATGGTGATTTCACCTGAATGGAAATTGTTCTCCTCCTGCTTTCCCCAAAAAGAAGAGCTTCCCAAGGAAAAGAGGATAGCCAAGCTCGAAAGGTGGGTATATGGAGAGACCCTCTAAGTATCTACACAAGCAAGTATCTACACAAGTCTTACTCCCCATTCCCCTGTTCTCCAGTACACCATTCTACAAACTCCGATAACTCCACATCGGACAAGGTTTTCAGCTGGCGACTGCCCTTCAGCACTTTTGGCTTCAGCCAAACTGAACTATTTACTGTTTCCCAAAGAAGTCCTGTTCTCTCCTTAATCTCTGGCATTGTTCATGTTTCTCTTTCTGCAAGGAACGTTGCCTGGGGTTCCCATCCTCTCCCTGGATAACCTCTCTTTGTCTTACAAGTCAAAAATTCAAAGATGGCCTCTTCGTGAAGCTCTCTTCTATCCCACCTCTTCTGCTCCTCTCAGCAGTTACATGTTCTTTATTCTAAACTCATTAAGTATCTACTAAGTTCATTGTTACAGCATTTATTATGTGTTCTGGTTAAGCTATTGCTGATGTGTCTGTCTCTCCCACAAGACTGTTAGCTCTTTAAGAGAAAGGATTATAACCTTTCTCCTTAGATCTGAAGCATCGAACACATAATAAAATATGTAAAATATGTAAAATAAAATACACACTCAATAAATGTGTTATAAATGAATGTATAGTTCAACAATTAGAAAACGCTCTGCAAAGGACCAGAGAGTAAACATTTTAGGCTTCATGAGGCATTAATTCTCTAGAAATTCTGCCATTGTAGTCTACTCAAGTCTGCTCAACTCTGACATGGCAGAGAAAAAGCATCCATTGTCAATACATAAATAAATATGACCGTGTTTCAATAAAAGTTTATTTACAAAAACAGGTGGTAAGTCAGATTTGGCCTATGGGCCACAGTTGGCTGATCCCTGGTAAACTAAAGGATCAAATAAATCAGAAAGCCCTGGAAAGTCCTTCTCACAAAGAGAACTTTAAGCCCAAAAGAAAATCTGATGATGTCAGAGTAGAATATGGTAACAGAGCCATTTTAAGTAGAAATGGAAGGTAAAGAGTGGCAGGATAATGCTCCCTTACCCTCATTGTGGAGACTAGGAGTAATCCATGTTAACTTGCAACTGGGGAAGTGTGGGTCCATCAACAGCCTTATGAAGCCTGCAAATCTAATATTTGCTAATACTAGATTCTAGTAATTTAACTTTTAGTTCATAGATTAAAAGTGCCTACACATGGGAGAGAAATAGACTGACCTAAATGTACACTTTTCTTACGTTGCATGGGAGCTAAATACCAAGGAAAGATGTTAGCTACCTAAGACATGATTATCCATACGAGAGGATGAAAATACCAGTCATGGTATAAAGGATGGGTGACATTTGACAAAGCTCTGAGAGAGAGAGTGTGAACAGGTAACCCTTAAGTTAAAACACACAGGCAATGTAGGTGACGCAGTGAATATATTTTCAATTCCAAACCAGTGTAACATGCTAACATCATTGGATGGAAGGTATGTAAATAATCCAATAACTCCTTGTTTTAAGGCACAGCTTTAATGCTTAAGTTTTATTTTTTCTTCTCCAGGTTATGTTTTCTTGGGGAAGTTCTGGGGTGCAAGGAAGACAATAAAATAAAAGAATGCAGCATGGCAAATCCAATTAGTTTCAGAAGGAAACTCAAAGAAAAGTTGTTCACTTAGGTTTCTGTCCCACATTCAAATGGAGATCCAAACTTTGAGATCTATTTCTAAATGCAAAGACAGATAAAATGTTGGACTGGTGCCTGATTCCATTTAATCCCCTTCTCTGGAAGGCAAAACATCCAACAGTGCTACAAATGCAGCAGCCAAATCGTCATGTTTGAAGCAGCAACAGCATTCCCAGCAGCACTACCTGGCTACTGCAGGCTGGAGTGGAATTATGCGTGAAGGGGGATCTGGAGAATGGAGCTGCACAAACATAAAAAGAGTCTGACCATAAAATAAGATGAGGATGTTTACTGCCCTTTCAGGAGAAAAATGTCTAAACAAATCAAATGGTTGTATATGTTTCCAGCCTCCACATTTTCCCCTTTCTTTCTTTCTCTAAAAAAGCATTTCCAGATTTCAAAAAGTTGGACCAAACTGTGTGATGGATGAAACACTAATTTATCACAACTGATCAGTGTCCCATGGAAAAAAGTTGGTAGCATGGTCTTTTCTGTTTAGTTGCTTCAGATGACACATCCTGATGTACCCCTAAAGCACCACCACTCATTTTATCCAGAAATGTCCTCTCTAATGGATCTAACTCATTTGGGGAGCACAGTATGGACAGCCCATGGACCTCACTTAAATGGATGACTGTTAGTGGAAGGCCACTATGATTAACTACTTGGAACCCAACTATGAGCTTTTGGCCTGAATTTCCTTGACTAACTGTTAGCACATCCCAAACCCACCTGCAAATGTTCCACTTTGGCTCTAAAGACATGGCAAAATATAATAAAACCTTTGTGAAAGCTTTCATTCCATTCTCTTCTCAATTAGAAATGATTCTAGTAATCAAAGCCATGAAAGCCATCAGTCCACTTTACCATTGAGAGTAGAATAGAGATCAACTTTGGTTAAGAACTTCTTAACCTCTTTTCTAAATGCTGAGCCCATGCTTCAGTTTCTAGTCCTTAATTTTTTTTATTTTTATACTATTAATGTCAATGATCATAAGTTAAGATACCTTCATGGGAAAAACACATTAACAAAAATGCTTGGGGTATGATGGATGGTAAAGAACTGGAGAATCCAGTAAACCAGAGATGGAGACGCTACTTAGTCCAACCGAATATTGCCATACAAGAATGTGTCACAAGTATTGTCAGCTATTTGAGCTATTGGAGAGTTTCAAAATATAGATTGCTATGTATGTGCGTAGATTTTAAACATTTGTGATTAATTTTAAAAACGAGTGTGAACCACTAAAATATATTTAAGGGTCAGCTACAGCTCATGACTCATCTGTTTACCATCTTTCCTTAATATCAACGAAGACGTAACTGACTTTACAAATTCATCTTTAATGAATTGTGCCAAAGGAAGAGAAGCATAGCAAATAAAATACTGGGTTCATGTTAGGGGCCAGCCTTTGAATTTGCCACTTAGTACTATCTAACATTGGGAAAGTTATTTAAACTAAGAACCTGGGCATTCATCTGCAATGTATTGTTGATAAGGTTTTTTTTTTTAATGTTTTTATTTATTTTTTATTTTTTTGAGAGAGAGAGAGAGAGAGACAGCATGAGCAGGGGAGGGTCAGAGAGAGAGGGAGACACAGAATCTGAAGATAGGCTCCAGGCTCGGAGCTAGCTGTCAGCACAGAGCCCGACCCGGGGCTCAAACCCACGAACCACGAGATCATGACCTGAGCCGAAGTCGGACACTTAACCGACTGAGCCACCCAGGCCGCCCTGTTGATAAGATTTTTAAATATTGCCTACAGTTGCAACTAGCACAAGGTCTGATTTTTGTAAAAATAATTCTTTTTGAATCTTAATGTTTTAAAGACCAATATAAGCAAAAGTAATGATTTTGAAATACAAGATACAAAAGATATTAAACAAGCTAAAGAAGCTCACCAAATATATTTAAAGTTCAATCGAAAATAAATGTGCCCCACAGTGATAGAATAGTACGCTCATTGGGTTTCTAGTGACTAGAAATATGTATTGCTTAAATTCAAATATGCATATGATGTAAACTGTATATATTTAAAAACAACATGCTTTAAGAACTTACATCAAGCAGTTAACAAAGATGGTTCATTGCCACAATGTCTAATAATATATTACATAAATAGGAGATACCTTGCAAAACATTTCAACAAAATTATACAAATTCATGAATTGTTAATCATCTGTTTTGCTGGATATCTCTTTCTATGACCAATGAGAACGTGACCAGACATTCAGAATCCAGTTATTGGAAGGTCCAAGGTTTTGAATCTCCCAAATAAACTCAGAAGTTAATCCTAAGGCTCTCTTTAGTAACTCTGTGTTTCCCTTTTCAATAAGGTTGGAGCTAAGAAGGAATAATCATCTAACTACAGTTGGAGGAATAATCCTAGCTCATTCAAAAGACAAACCAACCATTCACCTACAAAGGAGAAATAACAAACACATAGGGCTTTAAAATGATTGCGCGAGGGGCACCTGGGTGGTTCAGCCAACTTCAGCTTAGGTCATGATCTCATGGTTCATATGTTTGGATCCCGTGTTGGGATCTGTGCTGACAGCTCAGAGCCTGGAGCCTGCGTCAGATTCTATATTTCTCTCTCTTTCTGCCCCCTCCCCCTGCTTGTGCTCTCTCTCTCTCAAAAATAAACAAATGTTAAAATGCATGCACCAAATATCATATACATATACACAAAAATATATTTTAGAGTAAATGTTCTAAGAAAACAAATCCTTGCATATTCCTGTTCCTTGTCCTGACATGGCCTCTTTAATTCCTTTTTCCCATATTTGACCCTGCTGAAGAGCTCAAATGCATCATGAAGTTCCCTTCAAACTACTTCTCCTGTGCTTCATAGACAGATGTCTAGGGAAGAACATTAAAATCTCACTTTATAACAGGCATCCAGATTAGCAATGTTCCCGGTGTGGGAGACAGTTGGCTAGATGTGCCTTCTGCTTTGACAGGCTTCCATCATTGCACGGCCATTATTCAAAGCCCTCTGTGATCATTGAGAACTTTGCAAGACCCTGAAAAATATTTCTACTTGGATCTTCTCTTTCCTCAAACTTAGTATACTGAAAGGAGCCATATCCAGGCCCCCAAAGCGGGCTATTCCTCATGATCTCTCCCTTCAGCCCATCAATCCCCTAATCACTATGCCCAAACCACAAGAATCTTCCTCTGTTTTTAAGAATTTTTTTGTTATTGTTGTAAAATGTACGTAACACAAAATTCACCATTTTGATATTTTTAAAAGCATAATTCAGTGTCATTAAGTACATTTATACTGCTGTATAACCATTACCATTATCTACCTCCTGAAATTTTTCATCACTCCAAACTGAAATCCTGTACCTATTAAACACTAATTCCCCATTCCCTCCTCCCCCAACTTCTGGTAACCACTATTCCATTTTTTGTCTCTATGAATTTGACTATTCTAAGAACATTATGTAAGTGGAATAGACATTATTTGTCCCTTTGTGTCTGACTTAATTCCACTTAGCTCATGAGAATCTTCTCAGACTTTTTTTTCACTCAATTTGCACTCCACTCAAAAAGTCCTGTGAAGTCATCCCTCATTACTACCTCAAATCTGTTTCTTTCTCTCAATGTTCCCTGTCATATCATGACTCAATTCCTGTAGGAATGTTAGAATAGATGCCATGAGCTTTATATCTCTTCTACATTCCACCCTACGTAAGAAAAATCTTCTGGAAACATGTTGTCACTTCAGAATTTGTCAGTGCTCCACAGACCCAGAGGGAAAAAAAAAAGTCCTAACTCCTTAACCTGATATGCAAAATTCCTCACAATGTGGATTTCATCTGTGTCTCCAGCCAAACTCTCACTTACCTCCCAAAGCAAACTGGGTACTTAATCAGGACAGTAAACCCTCTCATCCTGCAAAACTCACTTGGGTGATTTATGCCATTCTTCCCACCTTCTGTACATTTGCTTGTGTATATAAAGCATGTTCTAAGCCTCCCCTGTTAAATTTGTCCCAAAGGGGTCACCTCCTCCCCTTATAACTCCATGGCAAGTGCTTCCTCTAACACGTGTTTTGCCATATCGTCTTCACTGCTTTAGCATTGTGGATCCTTCCAATGTTTGCCTTGTCTTCCCACCTATGTTACGACTCTGAACTTTAACATTCACAGCCTGGGACACACGGACGTTGCTCAAGAAATTTTTTTTTAACTTATGACATGGTTTTTCAACACGTAGAGAATTGGTTACCTTTTACTTAAATCTTTCCCAAAGTTTTC
>CM053573.1:129053136-129175636 GCA_028646485.1 Cryptoprocta ferox | reverse complement strand
TGTATTATATATTCATACCATAATTATATAACCAACTCCTTAGTGATAGACATTTGAGAGTCTTTAGAAAATTTTGCTATTATAATCAATGCTTCCATGAACATCCTTATGCATATGTCTCTGTGTGCTATGTATCTTCACTTTTGAATTAAATATGAAATATGTGTCTTACCAGTATTGGAGAGAGCAATATTTCTGTATCCCCCGTCACTGCTGTCCAAGTTTTTATCTGACAACTCTATACATGGATAAATTCTTAGAAACCCTTTGCTAGAGCTTTATATTGAACATACACACACAAACAGATACACACACATAAGATTTAGGAAAAAAAAGAAAAACATATTTAAAAAATGAAGGGCAGGGGTGCCTGGGTGGCTTAGTAGGTTAAGCATCCAGCTTTGGCTCAGGTCATGATCTCATGGTTCATGAGTTCGAGGCCTACAACTGGGCTCTGTGCTGACAGCTCAGAGCCTGGAGTATGCTTTGGATTCTGTGTCTTCCTCTCTCTCTGCCCCTCCCCCACTCACACATATGCTCGCTCTCTCTCAAAAATAAATAAACATTAAAAAATATTAATAATAAATAAAAAATAAGAAATGAAGGGCAAATGGATGGCAATCCAAAATAGAAATAGTAGGTATTAGGGTATTATATAAAATATGATACAAATTGAGCCTTGAAGATACTAGGCATTAAGTAAACATGACTATGGCATAATAGTGGGCTTCCAAAAGGGTAATTTGTCATGATGACTTAAATCTAAATATACTTTGATGTATCAGAAATGATGTATGCTTCAAAAGGTATTATGATTTAAATGTCTGAGATTAATACTCCAAAAATAAAACTGTCTTATTCAAAATTTTAAGTTGTAGACCACTTTGGTTTTCTAAGGAGACAATACACTCCAGTAGCCATAGCTAAAAACCACCAATTCAATAAAATCACAGGAGAGAATAAGGGGCATAAGGTCTATATTTTCATGTTGGTCACATTCTAATGTAAGAAAAGATAATAAATCAGTAAATATATTAATAAAAAAGACCACTTCTGAGAGTGATAAGTGCAGTAAAGGATATATGTCTATAACTAAGGATGCTGTGAAAGGGGATGGGAGCAAGAGCAGAAAATGCTGTCTGTGAAAGTCTCTCTAATAAGGTGATATCTCACCGTTAATAAACCAACGAGAAAGAGCCACACATGGGAAAATCAGGGAAGGACATCCTTGGCATAAACACTAGTAGGTGCAAACATCCTGAGGTGAGAATGAGCTTGGAGTGTTTGAGAATAAGACAAAAAGTCCAGCACATCTGGAGATGGTGCACAAGAGGGAAACATTAGGAGATCAAGTCTGAGAGGTAAAGACCTTCTAACCAACATCCATCAAACTATTGCCCATCCAGTGAACCACAGGCCAAATCTGGGGTGCTACCTGGTTTGTAGACCCACTGGATAATAATGTTTTTTAATACATTTTTAAAAGATTACATATTAAATAGTTACATATATTTTTACATAATATTCTCATGACTCTCAAAGCCTAAAATATTTACTATCTTCTGGATCTTTACAGAAAGAGTTTGCTGCCTTCTAGTATAGACCATGATTAAGAGTTTCTATCTTAATCCAAGTGTAAGAGGAAGGCATTAAAGGTTTCACATGGGGAACAGGGGTGAGTTACCTGTTTCAAAGATCATCCTACCTTCTATGCAGGGACTGGATGCAAGGAGTGGAAGCAAGGGCACAGCTTGAGACTAGAAGAGTGGTCTCAGTGAGAGATTTAAGTGGCTCAAGAGAGAAAACTTCTAGGGTAGGAGGTTTGGAATCATAGCAAAGAACACTAGTTGTACTCTTAACAACTAAGCACATCCTGAATTAATTAGAGATCTCTGTAGTTTTAAAGGTGGCAGTCTACATTGAAGATAAAAGGGAGCATGGTTTGTAGACAACTCGATGACAGGTGATCTAACCCAAATATTCATTTATGTTAAAGTCTTCTCTACAGCATCCCTGATGAAAGTCCAGTTTCTGCTCAAATATCTCCAGAAGCAAGAACTCCATGTGTAACATATAGCAGCAAAAATGGTATATGCCTTGATTAGACAATTCTGAAAAGGGGACCGCTTAGATGACTTGCTCATGCTGCACATCAAAAATTTTATCCTAAAATATAAGGGCTCCACCCAGACCGGATAACTTACAGGACAATAACTGATGGAGTCATTACTTAGAACATCTTTAAGATGTTGTATCTTTTTGCTTCTTCCATAATTGTGTCACTATTGCCAAGACTGATTCAAAAGACAACGATGCTAACAATTACAAACATCTACGTGCTGAATTCATAAGCACCCAAATACATAAAACAATTAATCACAAACAGAAACAATCTTATTGATAAGAATGTGCTAATTGCAGGGGATTTTAATACTCCACTTACAGCAATGGATAGATCAACCAGACAGAAAATCACTAAAGAAACAATGGACCTGAACAACACATTGGAACAGATGAAATTGACAGATATATTTAGAACTCTACATCCTGAGGCTAGGGAATTCACTTTCTTCCCAAGTGCCCATGGCACATTCTCCAAGATAGATCACATACTGGGGCATAAAGCAGCCCTCCATAAATATAAACGAATTGAGATCATACCATGCACACTTTCAGATCACAATGCTATGAAATTTGAAATCAATCGCAGGAAAAAGTCTGGAAAACCTCCAAAAACATGGAGGTTAAAAACCACCCTACTAAACAATGATTGGGCCAATTAAGCAATTAGAGAAGAAATTAAAAAATATATGGAAACAAATGAAAATGAAAATACAACAATCCAAACTCTCTGGGATGCAGCAAAGGCAGTCCTAAGAGGAAAGTATATTGCAATCCAGGCCTATTTCAAGAAACTAGAAAAGTGCAAATTCAAAATCTAATAGAGCACCTAAAGGAACTAGAAGGCGAGCAGCAAGAGCACCCCAAACCCAGCAGAAGAAGAGAAATAATAAAGATCAGGGCAGAAATAAACAATATATAATCCAAAAAAAAACAGTTGAACAGATCAATGAAACCAAGAGTGGTTTTTTGAAAAAATCAAAAGCCAACGACGGACAGGAAATCTGGGGACAGAAAAGAAGTAAAGGCAACATTGTACCGAATACACCCCAGAAAAGACTGAGTAAATAATTACCTGAGTCCAAGATTAAACTGAGTACCATAAAAATGTGAGGAGAAACAGAGATCTAGGTAGCTAAACACAAGGAAGAAGAGCAGAGAACTAGAGAAATAGGCAAGTCAATGGAGATGGACACAAAAAAATGGAAATTACCAGCATGAACTGACCAATGCACCAAAATGACATCTTTCTTACCAGTGATGATTTCATAAGTAATGTTCATATTCCAATTCTTACCCCCATAATGTCTTACAGATGGGCCACACACTGAAGAAATCCAATCTCAAATATACATATATAATTGATCTTATATATAGGGGCCAGGGAAAACAGTGTTTTTCTATGTGTTATAAGATCATGGTAGGTCCTTCTCCCCCTAACCCATCTCCCAGGCTCCTCATTCTCACTCCAGTTTAAGAGACTGTTTTGCCTGAACCCAGTGACTTTGTCTTGCACAATTAGTATCATCCCAAGGCCAATCACAGCCCCTTCTCTATTATAGCAATTAATTAAGTATAAGATAATGAATTGAGATATAGTCTCAATCCAGGATTTGAGACAGTTAACTCAAACCTCTATCCAGGATCCTCCTTGTACTAATTCCTTCTCATTAAACAGGGTCACAAAATACAGAAAGTTAAGGTGACTTGAAAAAGGTAATGTTTGCCTGATCCTTTACGTATTTCAGCTTAATCTAGTACTTAACTTTTTAAAAAACATTAAAGAAGGACAAATCTCTTTGCTCTCTTTCTCTCCTCTGCAAGGTCTCTGACCAGAAGTTAAACACATACCCTGGAGGAAGCACAGAACTATTTTTAGATGAGTCCATCAGCAAACATGTCTTTCCTGCCTCAGTCACCAACCCCAAGAGTTCTCTGAGCTTTTAAAATTAACTATGGGGAGAAATTGTCTTTGTTAGACATGATTTTCAGTTTTTGAGTTTATAAACTCTTAATGATAACAGGATTATTTCCATTTGAGAATTAGCTGCTTCTCTTTTGCTTTGCTTCACCAGTTTAAAAGTCTTTCAAAGATAGTTGCCTGAAATCAAAAATGTTACCAGGGTGAAGCTTAAACTTCCAAGTCCCATTAACCACTAAATGCTCCCAACAGAAAAGGACATTAACTGAGGTGTCTTCTTAAATAAGCAAATGTGCAAAGATTATATGGCCTAATTATTCATCTGACTAGCTTCTTATAGGTGTTGAAAGGAGAAATAAATGCTCTAAGGCAATACTTTGACAAATGTATCTTGCCCCTTGACCTGATTATTCAGATTCTTATGTGTGGAGTTTTATTAGAATTGGAGACAATTATTTAGGCATACATCTCTGAAGTTATAATAAAAATTAACGTCATGATTAAATATACAAATATTCATTTTACACCTCATTATACAGAGCACATGTAATTCATAAAGCAAGGTCAAACTGTGTTCTTATTACAATCCTTCACTGGGATTGCTATCAAATTTGCTGATGCTGAAATGCAAGTCTGTAGCTGTTAGCATGAATACATTTCTGTTATTATGTGTAGCAACAGATAACGATATCCCAAAAAGTGTGAATTGAAAGATGAGTTTCAATAGTTTTAGATGGTCCCCTGAATAAGGTAGTGAAATGTTTCATGATATTTGGTATTAGAATATAAATTGATATTCTTTCATTTCCTTCCTTTTGAAAGATGTTCCATTAATGTAGATGATTATTTTACAAAACACTTTTAGAAAGAGATAACAATAAAGAAGTGATTAATTATGTAGATCTTCAAGGCTTACCCTTGATTGCTTTCATTGTAACCAAAGTAGAAAATTCCATTAATACGGTAGCACTGATTATTCAAAATGGTCAAATCTACCCTTAAATACTAAAAGCAGCAGTACAGAGAAACAAAGTCCAGATGAAAAAGCGAGAAAGAAAAACTGTCCCTGTCTTAGTAAGATGATAGATGATCCATTTAAGTTCTAATAAATCAGGCCATTCATATTATCCTTTCAATAGGATGCCCCCCAAATCACATCCAAGTTCTTTGAGGAAGATATTGAGAAATGAATTTGGCCTCCTTTTTTAATGTGTCTTAGATTTGCTACTTTGCCTTTTTACTATTCTACAAGCAAAGTTAACACTATCAACCAAATATGGTCAAATTGGATAGCAGTGGATTCTGCTCAAGATGACACAGAACATTCACATGTTGATGCAAATATTTTTCTCCAAGTACATAGCATTAAAAGATAATATATCTTAGAAAGAAAAATTTAAAGCCATCTTTGAGTTCAAAACAAGCTAAAAGCCTTGTCACACTGTCAGCATAGAGCCCTTTGTGGGGCTTCATCTCACGAACTGTGAGATCATGACCAAAACTGTGAAATTTCAAATATGACCACTAGTAGAAATTTAAGTAGCCCATACTGTTAGATGTTACTAGATTGACAGCCCAGGAGGCTGGTCAAAGCAACAATAAGATGTCAGATATAAATCTAACGGTAGCCACAAATCAAAAACCAGTAATAGAAATGCAAAAAATAAAGAGAAAAGAATCCAAGTGTATATCACTAAAGAAAGCCAACAAACTGTGAGAGAAGAGAGCAGGAGAAGAAAAGAACAGAGAAGAACTACAAAAACAATCATAAAACAAGTAACAAATGTCAATAAGTACATACCTATCAAGAATTACTTTGAATGTAAATGGAGTAAATATTCCAATCAAAAGACAGAGGGTGACAGAATGGGTAAAAAAGCAAGACTCATCTATATGCCTACAAGAGTCTCATTTCAGATCTAAAGACATGCAGATTGAAAGTGAAGATATGGGAAAGAATTTATCATGCAAATGGGACTGAAAAGAAAGGTGGGATAGCAATATTTATATTGGACAAATTAGAATTTAAATAAAACAGTGTAACAAGCGACAAAGAAGGACACTATATAATCATAAGGGGAACAATCCAATAAGATATAACACTTATAAATATGTATGCATTCAACATGGGAGCACCTAAATACATAAAACAACTAATAAGAAATATAAAGGAAGTAACCAATAGTAATACAATAATAGTAGGGGCTTTCACAAGCCACTTACAGAAATGGATAAATCATCCAACAAAGAATCAACAAGGAAAGAGTGGCTTTGAATGACACATTGGACCAGAAGGATCTAACAGATATATTGAGAACATTCCATCCTAAAACAGCAGAATACCCATTCTTTTGAAATGTACATGGAATATTCTCTAGAATACATCACATATTATACCACAAAACAAGTCTCAACAAATTCAAAAAGACTGAAGTCATAACATACATCTTTTCCAACTATGAAACCACAAGAAAATCAACCACAAGAAAAAAATATGGAAAGAACATAATACATGGAGGTTAAATAACATGCTACTGACTACTAGCTCTTTATCCAAAGGATAGAGAAATACTGATTTAAAGGGGCACATGCACCCCAATGTTTATAGCATCACTGTCAACAATAGCTAAATTTTGGAAAGAGGCTAACTGTCCATTGACTGATGAATGGATAAGGAAGATGTGGTGTGTGTGTGTGTAATAATATTATATATATATATATATATATATATATATAATGTAATATTATATTGGAAGTTATAATGGAACATATATAATGGGATATTACTCAGTGATCCAAAAGAATAAAATCTTGCCATTTGCAACATTGTGTATGTAACTAGAATGTATTATGCTAAGTGAAATAAGTCAGTTAGACAAAGACAAATATCATTTGATTTCACTTATGTATAGAATTTAAGAAACAAAACATATGAACAGAGGGGAAGGAAAGGACAAGTAAGATAAAAATGAAGAGGGAGACAAACCATAATAGATTCTTAAATACAGAAAACAAACTGAGGGTTGCTAGAGGGGAGTTGGGTTGGGGGATGGGCTAAATAGGTGATGGGCATTAAGGAGAGCACTTGTTGGGATGAGCACTGGGTGTTACATGGAAGTGATGAATCACTGGGTCCTACTCTTGAAGCCAATACCACACTATATGTTAATTAACTTGAATTTAAATTTTAAAAAATATTGACTTAAAAAAACATACTATTAAGCAATGAATGGGTCAACCAAAAACTCAAAGAGCAAATTAAAAAAAAAAACAAAACACATGAAGACAAATGAAAATATAAACAAAATGGTCCAAAATCCTGTGGTGCAGCAAAAGCTATTCTTTTTTTTTAAATGTGTATTTATTTATTTTGAGAGAGAGAGCATGTGGGTGGGGTAGGGACAGAGAGAAAGGGAGAGACAGAATCCCAAGCAGGCTCCACACTGTCAGCATAGAGCCCTATGTGGGGCTACATCTCACGAACTGTGAGATCATGACCAAAACTGAAATCAAGACTGAGCTAATTGACTGAGCCATTCAGGCACTCCAGCAAAAGCTGTTCTAAGGGGAAAATTTATAACAATACCTATATGAAGAAGCAAGAAAAATCTCAAATAAACAACCTAAACTTACATATAAAGGAGCTAGAAATAGAGGAACAAATAATCCAAAATCTGTAGAAGGAAGAGAATAATAAAGATTAGAACATAAATAAATGAAGTAGAAACTAAAAAAGCAATAGAACAGATCAATGAAACCAGGAACTGGTTCTTTGAAAAGATCAACAAAATTGCTAAAACTTTAGCCAGACTAAAAAGATGGTGGGGGGGGGGGAGATTCAAATAAACAAAATCAGAAATGAAAGAGGAGAAATAACAACCAACCCTACAGAAATACAAAGGATTATGAGATTATTATGAAAATGTATATACCAATAAACTGGACAACCTAGAAGAAATGGATAAATTCCTAGAAACATATAACCTACTAAAACCAAAACAGGATGAAACAGAAAATTCAAACAGATTGATTATCAGCAACAAAATTGAATTAGTAATCAAAAACTTCCAACAACAAAATCCAGGACCAGAAATCTTCACAAGTGAATTCTACCAAACATTTAAAGAAGAGTTAATATCTATTCTTCTGAAACTATTCTAAAAAAAATAGAAGAGGAAGGAAAGCTTCCAAATTCATTCAATGAGGCCAGCATTACCCTGATACCAAAATCATATAAAGACACTACAGAGAGAGAGAGAGAGAGAGAGAGAGAGAGAACACTACAGGCCAATATCAGTGATAAACATAGATGCAAAAATCCTCAAGAAACAAACTCCAATAATACATTTAAAAAATTATTCAATACAATCAAATGGGATTTATTCTTAGGATGCAAGCCTCTTTCAATATTCACAGATCAATCAATGTGAAACATCAACAAGAGAAAGGATAAAAACCAGATAATCATTGCAATAAGTGCAGAAAAAGCATTTGACAAAGTATGACATTATTCATGGTTAAAATCCTCAACAAAGTAGGTTTAGAGGGAACATACATCAACATAATAAAGGCCATACATGAAAAATACAACTAACACCATATTCAATGGTGAAAAACTGAGATCTTCCTTTAAGATCAGGAACAAGACAAGGATATCCTCTCTCACCACTTTTATTCAACATAGTACCTGAAGTCCTACCCACAGCAATTAGTAAACAAAAAGAAATAAAAGGCATCCAAATTGATAAGGAAGAAGTAAAACTGTCACTATTTGCAGATGACATGATACTATATATAGAAAATCCTAAAGACTCCACCAAAAACTACTAGAACTGATAAATGAACTCAGTAAGCATCACAGAATACAAAATCAATACACAGAAATCCACTGAATCTCTATACACTAATAATGACATAGCAGAAAGAGAAATTAAGGAAAAAGTCTCATTTACAATTACACCAAAATAATAAAATACCTAGGAATAAACTTAACCAAGGACATAAAAGACCTGCACTCTGAAGACTGTAAAAAACTGGATAAAAGAAACTGAAGATGACACAAACAATTGGAAAGATATTCTGAACTCATGGACTGGAATAACATATACTGTTAAATGTTCATACTACTCAAAGCAACCTTCAGATTTAATGCAATCCCTATTAAAGTATGAACAGCATTTTTTACAGAACTAGAATAATCCTAAAATTTGTATGAAAACAAAAAAGACCCCAAATAGCCAAAGCAACCTTGAAAAGGGAAAACAAAAACTGCGGCATCATATTCCAATTTCAAAATATACTACAAAGCTGTAGTAATCAAAATTGTATAGTACTGGCACCAAAATAAACACATTGATCAATGGAACAGAATAGAGAACCCAGAAATAAACCCATGATTATATGGTCTATTAATCTACAACAAAAGAAGCAAGACTATGCAGTGGGGAAAAAGTCTCTTCAACAAATGGTGCTGGGAAACTGGACAGATATATGTGAAAGAATGAAACTGAACCACTTTCTTACAACATACACAAAAATAAACTCAAAATAGATTAAAGATTTAACTGTGAGACTTGAAACCATAAAAATCCTAGAACAGAGCACATACAGTAATTTCACTGACATTGGGTGTAGCAACACTTTTCTAGATATGTCTCCTGAGTCAAGGGAAACAAAAGCAAAAATAAACTATTGGGACTCCATCAAAGTAAAAAGCTTTTGCACAATAAAGAAAACAATCAACAAAACTAAAACAAAACCTACTACTGAATGGGAGAAAATATTTGATAAAGGGTTAGTAGAAAAAATATGTAAAGAACCTATACAATTCAACACCCAAAAACCAAATAATACAATTGAAACATGGGCAGAAGTGGGGCGCCTGGGTGGCTCAGTCGGTTGAGCATCTGACTTCGGCTCAGGTCATGATCTCACAGTTCGTGGGTTTGAGCAGACACCTCAGAACCTGGAGCTTGCTTCGGATTTTGCATCTCCCTCTCTCTCTGCCCTTCCCCTGATCATGCTCTGTCTCTCTCTCTCTCTCTCAAAAATAAACATAAAATTTTTTGAAAAAAAAAAATGGGCAGAAGATATAAACAGACATTTCTCCAAGGAAGATATTCAGATGGCCAATAGATACATGAAAAAATTCTCAACATCACTCATCATCAAAGAAATGCAAATCAAAACTATAATGAGATATCACCTCACACACACACGTGTGGCTAAAATAAAAAACACAAGAAACAACAAGTGTTGGCGAGGATATGGAGAAAAAGCAATACTTGTGCACTGTTGGTGGGAATGCAAGCTGATGCACCCATCTTGATAAACAGTATGGAGATTCCTCAAAAAATTAAAAAAAGAATTACCATATGACCCAGTAGTTCCACCACTGGATATTGACCCAAAGATTATGAAAATATTAATTTGAAAAGACATATGCACCCCTATGTTTACTGAAGTATTATTTATAATAGCCAAATTATGAAAGCACCCAAGTGTCCATAGATAGATGAATGGATAAAGAAGAGGCGGTATATATACACAATGGAATATTGTCATTTGCAATGACATGGATGGGTCTGGAGAGTATAATGCTAAGTCAATAAGTCAGTCATTGACAAATGCCATATTATTTCACACATATGTGGAATTTAAGAAATAAAACAAAACCAAGAAACAGACTCTTACCTATAGAAAACAACCTGATGGTTACCAAGGGGCAGTAGGTGGGAGGAATGGATGAAATAGGTGAAGGGGATTAAAATACACTTATCATGATAATCACAGAGTAATATATAGAATTGTTGAATTGCTATATTATACACTGGAAACTAAGATAATCCTGAATATTAACTATACTAGAATTAAAATAAATAAACTTTAAAAAAAAGAAAAGTTTCAAAAGATCAATTACTAAAATAAATATATTGTGGTGCCTGGGTGTCTCAGTTGGTTAAGCATCCAACTCTTGATTTTGGCTCAGGTCATGATCTCATGGTTCATGACTTCAAAACTCATATCGGGCTCCATGCTGACGGTGTGGAGCCTGTTTAGGATTCTTTCTCTTGCTTGCTCTCTCTCTGCCCCTCTCCCACTCACTCACTCTCTCTTAAATAAACTTTAAAATATAGAAATAAATAAATAAATAATATATATATATATAAAGGTAATAATATATCTATGAAAATGAAAATGAAAATATTAGTAGGTTGAATTATTTTTGACTCAGCTTTATGCTGCTAATTTGAAGAAGTACACTGAAGGGGCGCCTGGGTGGCTCAGTTGGTTAAGTGTCTGACTTTGGCTCAGGTCATGATCTCACGGTTCATGGGTTTGAGCCCCGTATCGGGCTCTTTGCTGACAGCTTGCTCATAGCCTGGAGCCTGCTTCAGATTCTGTGTCTCCTTCTCTCTCTACCCCTCCCCCACTTGGGCTTTGTCTCTGTCTCTCAAAAATAAATAAATGTAAAAAAATTTTAAAATAAAAAAGAAGTACACTGAAAACAAAACGAAATTTGGAAATAAAGAATTGAAAAATATATCTTGCATATATCCATAAAGAAAGCTACTGTAGTGACGACAGTACTAGCAGGCAAAATAGAATTTATGAAAAAATCATTGATAGGGATATAGAATATTATACAACAACAAAAATAATCCAGCAAGAAAATACTTAATATCTAATATACCTAATATTCCTAACATTACAGTTTGAAATATATGTTTTTTTTAAATGGCATAATTGCAAGGATAACATGTCCAAATCATTTGGAACATTTTAACACAGGTCAGTCAAAAACTGATAGTTCAAGCTTTTTAAAAAATGACACGCATATAGAAAATTGAACAACAAAATCACCAAGTTCAGGTTTGGAGTTAAGTGTCTGTATGTGTTTATTTTTTTCTATACACATATATACCAAGAAAAATATACTGTTTTTAAGTACACATGGAGGAATTACAAGATTATCCATTTCCTGGGTCCCAAAAGCATTCTTAAAATATTTTTAGAAAAATGATATCAGTTAAATCATATAATTCATTATGATTAAATTAGAAATTAAAAATGAAAATATGGTTAAAATTAAAACTTGGGAAATTTCAAATGCTCTTCTAAATACCTTGTGAACTAAAATGAAAAGCACTATAGAGGTTAGGAAAGCTTTGCAATAGAATGATAGTGATACCACTACATATCAATAGTTACCAGATGAAGCTAAAGTGGCAATTTAAGAGAAATTATTAGCATGTTGACATTCTTTTCTTACCCTCAGGTCCCAGAGAGAATTACTTTGGTGGATCATTTGCTCCAAGCATATGGAATCTCAAAAGGAAGGATACGGGACCTCACTCTTTCCCCCTACAGCATCCTCACCGGAGTCTGGTTCACTCTGGATCCACTCTCTCCACTTTAGCCTCATCCCCAGCAGCCATATGGATATTCCTTATTCACATAGAAATGTCCTTTATACCACGATCTGGGAAGTATAAAATACATGTTGGTTTCATATTTTCAAAAATAGCATCCTCATAATATGAGAGACCCACAGTGTTATCACATACTGATTGCTAGATACAAAGGAATTATACTGAAATATAAAATGTCTCCCTTGTCCCGAGGAACCTGGAGCCTAGACGATGTATGGAGACCTATCCACCATAAAACAACTTACCACAGATGGCAACGAGTCAGGGTGTCAAGTTGTGATATTGGAATGCAGTCAGAGTTGAAGTGGAAGAAGGCCATCTCAAGTCAGAGTATCCAGATAAGAGGGAGAAGTGACAGGACCCGGAAGGCTAGGTGAAAGGGTAGTAGATAGGGAGGAGGTATTGTGAGTCAGAGTAGTATAGGGAGAACAATGCGAAAGTTAGAAAACATAGGTTTATTGATGAGACAAAGAGCAGATCCATTTAACAAGGGCTGGGAATTCAGGTTTCTGTATGAGTAGTGGGAGATCTGCTTGGAAAGGCAAATTGAGGCAGAGTTGGCAAAACCCTCTGTTGTGAGTGAGGGGACTCTAAATGTTTCTCTAAACTGTCGGACTGAGGTGCCTGGGTGGCTCAGTTGGTTAAGCATCCGACTTCGGCTCAGGTCATGAGCTCATGGCTTGTGAGTTCAAGCCCCCATGTTGGGTTCTGTGCTGACAGCTCAGAGCCTGAAGCCTGCTTCAGATTCTGTGTCTCCCTCTCTCTCTGCTCCTTCCCCCACTCATTCTCTCTCTCTCTCAAAAATAAATAAACATTAAAAATTAAAATAAAATAATTAAAATAAAAGGTCTGGACTATGATCTCTAGGTAAAAGAAACCTACTAAAGGTGTTAGTGAGGAGAATGCCCTAGTGGAAGTAGTCCTAGAACATTCCAATGGAAACAGCATGTCAGTAGAAAAGGTGCACCTGAGTCACGAAGGAGGGCTAGGCATGTACAGATTACTCAATTTGTCAATTGAGCAAACTTAGAGATTCGGTGACATGTCTGAAGCCTCATTGACAATGCAGCAAGGAGTGAACGTCAAGACTCTTAAGTCTTGATTAAGACTTGGTTAAGAGTCTTGGTATATCCAAGAAATACCTTGGATATTTCTAGTAATCTGTGCCATTCCTTTCAGGAATGATCTTAGTCAGAATTAAAGTATTTGAAATCTGTGCCCAAGTCCTACCACTTTCTCCTTCCTCCTAATACTCTCTACCATTAACATCCTCACCCCAGACCCTCCCTCCTCACCCCACATGACAGTGTCATGAAGTCTCTTCTCAAACTTCTAGAGCCCTGAAAACTGATTTTCACTAACATATAAATGTCTAATAGCGTTTTGATGAATACTTTCCCTCTGAGTTATCTGATTTTAAGATTTAACACAGAGGAATGATAATGTAAATGAAAACATCAACAAGACATGTTTTGGTAAAAAAAAAAAAAATCTTCCTGGGGGCACCTGGGTGGCTAAGCATCTAACTCTTAATTTCAGCTCAGGTCATGATCTTGCAGTTTGTGGGAGTGCACTGCCAGAATGGAGCCTTCTTGGGATTCTCCCTCCCTCTCTCTATGCTCCTCCCCTGCTCTCTCTCTCTGTCTCTGTCTCTCTCTCTCTCTCTCTTTATCTCGCTCTCTCTCTCTCTGAAAATAAATAAACTTGAGAAGACACATCCTTCTAAAGAGCCTGAAAACATAGACACATAGAAGCCTTCCTATTCATGACCATCCCATCCCCATTTGCAGAAAATTACTCCAGAAATATATTTATACTCTATTGTCCTGTCAATAGAGGAGACAAAGTAATACTAGAGAAATTGAGAGGAAAGAGAATATAGTTTGCAGCCCACAGAGAATACTAGTGGGTCAAGCTGTGAAAATGACTTGTAAGCCTCACAAGTTATTACTGAAGCAATAAAGTATGGCATTGAATCTTTGCACAACAGACTTCCTGAGTCTTTGAAAATTGTTTTC
Organism: Cryptoprocta ferox; assembly: GCA_028646485.1. Lineage (NCBI taxonomy): Eukaryota > Metazoa > Chordata > Mammalia > Carnivora > Eupleridae > Cryptoprocta > Cryptoprocta ferox. The sequence continues at coordinate 129,161,144 of CM053573.1, read as the reverse complement.
CCATAAAAAAGAAGTAATTCTTGGGTTTTATTTATTTTTAAAAATTTTCTTAATGTTTATTTATTTTTGAGAGAGACAGAAAGACAGAGCGTTAGTGGGGTAGGGCAGAGAGAGAGGAAGACACAGAATCCGAAGAGGCTCCAGGATCTGAGCTGTCAGCACAGACCAGGACATGGGGCTCAAGCCCGTGAACCATGAGATTATGACCTGAGCCAAAGTCAGACACTTAACCGACTGAGCCACCCAGGCACCCCAGAATTCTTAGTGTTTAAAGAGTAAATAAATGCAAACAATCTTTGGGTTGAGGAGGAGGCCTTCCCCTAGAAGGGATAGGGTTCAGTCTATGCACAGATCCATAATTTTGGTGGTCAGCAAAGGGAAGTATCCAAAAGTGTAGCTTAGCCATCAAGAAATGACATTTATAAAACTGCATTGACTATATATATGTGTATATATATACCACTAGTCAAATCTTATCACAGGAAAGTCTATTTTCCTAAAATCTCTGTATAAATATTTACTGTCATTTTGTGGATTTGCATTTATCCAAACCAGCATAATTTTCATCTGAGCATCCATTATCATATTAGTGTAGACTTCGCTTTCATCCCTGACACCTTCAGAAAAAAATAAAGAAGGTTAGTGGGAAAAGGAGAAGTCATAATTCCCTCCTTCCAGCACCGTAAAGAAGTGTTGGGTGTTGAGCTCTGTGGTCTACCTTCATCTGATATTTGTCATGATATTAGAAAATGAGTCAAACTTCTGAATGAACAGAATTGACATATGCCTTTTTCTTTAATTTCAGAGTTACTAGGAGGCTCTCTTGCTTCCCAAGCATTTCTCCCCCTCACCATTATGTTGCTGCCTAAAAGACTGTGCACCTTATAACTAACCCATCTCCCCAATTTGTCATAAACCTAATAGTCAACTTTCTTGCTAGTGACCTTTGGAAATTTTTAAGGGATACTAGTTTATAAAAATTCTCAATCTCCAGTTGAATACCATAACAGTGTCCTTTAACCTAATTCAACGGCTCAAGAAAGTAATAGAGTAACATTTCTTGGCTGAATCAATACTGCATTAAAGAAAGGTGCTATCACTGAAAAGTTATGAATACAAAACAGCTCAATGATATATTTAGTGTCATTGCTTGCTGTCTCTTTCAGTTTGCTTGCATTACTGAATATAAGCAGAAAAGAACCCTTCTCATGTTGAGATTTGTCAGTGAGAACCTATTGGTATTCCATTCTGCCCCGTGTAAAGGTGTTTTACATCTTCCATACAAAAGCACTGCAAATACATAAGAAGCTACCTAAATATCAGAATCACCATTGAAGACTATTTAGTACTTGTCAGTCCATTCTCAAGAAATTCATGTTTTAGAAATCACTTTGCATCTTATTTATCAAAGAAGGCAAATTATTCCTGCTGAGACTCTCTTTATTTTATGAACCAGGAAGTCACAAAGCAATTTTTTTCAAGGTCATTTAACACCAAGTTAGATCTAGTTTCCAAAAATTAGACTTTTTAAAAAGTCTAGATCCTTGATAGATAAGAACTCTTACATATCAACAAGGAAGAGACAAACACCTAAACAGAAATCATAATCCCTTCAGGAAAGCAGGTTTTATTAAAACAGGAATTCTCATCCATTGCTGTTGGGTAATAAATCAGCAAAACTATTCTGAAAAATAATTTGGTAACTTTATACCAAAATTCTTAAAAATGCTTTACCCAATGATAAAGCAATTTCACATCTAGAAGTTTATACAAAGGTGGAAAAAATTCAGGCATTAGATATAAATGCTGATGTATGATCTCTGAAAGTATTGACTATATAATTATTAGATCCCTGGGCAATTAGACATTACCAACGATGAGTGATTGTCCCAATCAGGCACTAGACCTCACTCTCTAGCATAATATTTGGCATGTAGTAAAAATTCAAGACAGAAGTATTTGTCAACTAATTAAATACATAGATGAACATTCATTTTAAAAACCAGCACTATTCAGGGGTGCGTGGGTGACTCAGCTGAGCATCAGACTTTGGCTCAGGTCATGATCTCCCCGTTGGTGGGCTCGAGCCATGCATCCAGCTTTGTACTAAGAGTGCAGAGATTGCTTCAGATTCTCTGTCTCTGCCCCTCCCCTCTTGGCATTCTCTCTCTCTCTCTCTCTCTCTTTCAAAAATAAGTAAATATAAAAAAAATAAAAACAGTGCTATTCAAATTGAGGTCCACAGATTGGCAAAAACAGAATCATTCAGGGGCTTGTTACAAATGCACATTTGGGGTCCCCAGCCCAGATCTATTAATTCATAACCTTTGGGGGTGGAGCCAAGGAAACTGTATTCTAATAAGCACTCTAGTCATATAGACATAAGTGAAGCACTAGGCTAGAATACTATGCAACCTTCAAAAATCAAAATCTCTCAGGTTCATTTTACTTTTTACAATTTCTTTTTGTATTTCTCCCACCAGAGTGAGCTATTTAAGATATTCTAAACAGCAGAAACCTAGTTCCCTTTACGCCCAGATTCCTCTAGAAACCAGACATGGAGAGAAGCTGAAAGGCAGGGAAGACTTTACTGAATTTCCCCTGTCAAATTTTATTAGGACCCCTGCCAGGGATTGTGATTGAAAATCTCTGGACTCTGGAGACAGAATTGGTGAAATTCTGGCTGTGCCCCTTACCAATCTGGCATCTTGAACAAGTTATTTAACTTCTTCAAGCTTCAATTTCTTCAGCTACAGAATGAGGCTGGAGATACCTATGTGCCAATGTTTTAGAGTGGGAATTAAATAATATAAAGTCTATATTAAATAATATAAAGTCTAGCTCCTTGAATAGCAAATGGTAAATCCTCAACAAATATTAATCCCCGTTCCTTACATCAGTGCTGGTTTCTTTAAGATACTGTATCTACGCTTCGTGGGCAGGAAGTCATGTAAAGACATATTGTACCATTTTCTGGCATTTGTCACACTGTTGGACACATGCTAGGCTATTTATAAATACTTGATGATTGATCGATTGATGGGTGTGATAAATCAGAGTGAGGCAGGGTTAAAGAACCCCGTTCTTTGAACTTGACTGCACTGTATTAAACCACTTGAGTGAGAAGCACGACGCTTAGCAGCCTGTTGTCACTGATAGAAAAATGCCTGTGAATACAGTCAAATTCACACCCTTTACCTACACTGCTATCCTCCACTCTCTGCTTTTCTTCCCCTCAACACGATTAGATCTCTTCAAATATCTGGCAGGCTGCCTCTAAAGCAGAAAAACCCTGGAAGATATTTACCAAGCCATAAGAAGGGATAACACAAAACTTCCAGATGTCCCTTTTATTGGCAAATGGAAGTGTTGAAAACACTCAAAAGACAAAAACTAAAGGAATTTAGTGTTTTTCCAAAATTGGCAATGCAAATTGAAAAGATGACATTATGAGACCAATTTGAACATGGAACAGAAAAATCTATCAAAATACAGCACTGAGTCCTTCTTTCGGAACCCATTATAAGCCAGAATGTTTTGTGAAAAGAGACTCTATCCTTCAACATAATGAACCTCCACATTTCAAACTAACTCCTATGAGTAGAAACATGCACACACATGCCTAGAGACTGCCTAATGTGAAATGAGAGCCGATGGACAACGTTGTGTAGTACTAACTACGTTCCTACCACTGCAGTAGAGCTCGGAGGCAAAAAGATAAGACAGGGTCCTTGCCATGAAGGAGCTCACAGACCAGTAGGCAGGCACATAAACGTGTAAATGAAGTAAAGAATTACAGGCATCTTTATAGATATTGGATCAGGATACAGCAGATGCACAGAAAAAGAAAGGGTCATTTCTACTAGTGGTGGGAGGAGGGAGGAGGCTTAAATGGTTGATCTTGTGATAAGTCTCCAAAGATGAGCAGGTCCTCTCACGCCTTACTATGAGTTTGGGTTATAGACCAGCAACATCCTGTGGGAGCTTGCTAGAAATGCACACCTCGGGCCTCACCCCAGACCTATGGAATCAGAATTCATTCTTACTTCAACAAAACCTCCAGAAGATTTTTGGGCACATAAACCTTTGAGAAGTGCTAGTATAAAGCAATTTATGAGGAGTATTAGAGGCAGAAAACAGATTGCAGTAGGTTGATTAAATGAGATATCAAGATAGTACAGGCTAAGAGTTAAAAACTGGGGTACAGGATCCAAATTCATCCCACATATGTACTTTGTTAGGACTGTACAGTGTTTTAAACATTGAAATGTCGCAAATGGAAATCCAGATTTCCTGCTTTTCTTGGGGGAAAAATCAGATGTTTTAGCCAAACTGGACTTCAACTCCTCTATGACAGCAAAGGGCAGAACAGTGTCAGTTTCAGACAAAGGTGAGCCCATGATTACATCACATTCAGCCCTCTTTCATTCATTGTCATTATTGCCTCTCTGGTCTTGAACAGACATTTGAGACTGTGACCCTTGGAAACAACTCTGTTTCATAGAAACTGAGCAAGGACCAAAGGGAGAGAAATCAGACAGCAGCTAACGTGCAATATAGAGTTGTAAAGGAATTCTTCCTTTGAATATGTTTTAGGCTATGAAGGAGATGTCTACGGAAAAAGAGAGGGTAGAAATGTGGAAGAGAGGGATAAGGAGCATGATTCTGGGAGGGGAAAAAAGAGATCATATAAAGAGCACAGAGGGCTTAACCTCCTTCTTGCTCCGGAACAGAATGGAAGGAGACAAGATGGTTCAGATACAATTTCTCAGCTTACACAGAAGGCTAAAGAGTCACCGTCTGAGAACTCTATACTATCTGTGCAATGAGAGGTAAGATCATCTACCAAAAGTGAAGTAGCACTAATGGGAAATTCAGAGGAGTAGTGAACATTTAAGTTAGCAACCCACTGTGGGTAATGGGAGCAGGAAATCACTAAATCTGGAAGGGGAATTTTCAAGTGATCCTGGGAGCCCTGCTGAAGTCAGGGAGCAGAGGGGAGATAGCAGCCTCTGTAACAGTGTGATGTACTGGGCTTCTTTCCTGCAGCTGCCAGGAGAGTCACAGGAATAAGAAAAGTTGGTGTTTGGATGGGTCTACATTTTCAGGGTAAACACAGAAGAAGGTCAAGTAGGTAGAGATGCTGAGGATGTTGAGTGGCTGAAGTGACTTACCAAGAGGGCATCAAGTAATTTGACTCTAAACTCTACATTTTTCCTGCCATCACCCTCCATCTCTATGAGATACACAGAAATCCAAGAATAAGTCTCCACTTTTCTTTTTCTTTTAAATTTTTTGAATGTTTATTCATTTTTGGGAGAGAGACAGAGCATAAGTGGGGGAGGGGCAGAGAGACAGAGACAGAATCTGAAGCAGGCTCCAGGCTCCGAGCTGTCAGCACAGAGCCTGATGTGGGGCTGGAGCTCGTCAACCGCGAGATCATGACCTGAGCCAAAGTCGGACGCTCAGCCGACTGAGCCACCCAGGCTCCCCAAGTCTCCACTTTTCTGACATGAGAGACTGGTGGGGTCTTTTTGCCCTGGAAACCCTGCCAGGAATCACCAGGAAGTCACCCATATGTGGTTAAAGAAGCTGGTTGCTTTCACTTCTGTTGCCTCCTTGCCTTCCCTTTGATTCCCCATTTCCTCATGTCAGCTGTTTTTGATATTCTATTAAAGTCTTCGAAGTAAGACAAGAGCAGAGATATTTATATATCATCGTCTCTAAACCTGCCAGTTCAAAAGAGGACAAATAAACAACTGTTATACAAGTTCTGTGTGTTGTTAAAGAGACAGAACTGTCAACACTGATATTTCTGGCTTCAAATTACCACCTTTGTAATTGTAAAAGACTCTATTGTGCATCCTGTGGATATTCATTAAACTATCATGATGATAAAAATAACCATTATTTTTACTCTTTCTATTAACACAGAAACATTTGAGACTTCAGAATGTAAATACCAAAAAATACTACCTGGAGGGTGGGCCCACTGAAAATCAAAGAGTTCGTGATTTCAAATATATATTAAAACTCATCATATGTAAGTGATTATTATTGCCATTAAAACTACTATTTGTATTTCCATACTGATTTTTTTTCAACTGACTTTCTCATGCTTTATTTTACTTCATTCAGTTCACCTAAGTGAATATACTAAGTGCAGACTTGGAAGGAGTATAATCCACAGCATGTAGTGGGTTTGAAATAGTAAGACAGCAAACTGTCGGCAGTAAGTGGAAAGTTTTTAAGGTCTGCTTTAGCAATTGAGGAAAATTTCTTAATGGAGGGAGGCAAGAAACAACGGGAGAGAAAGAAAGAGTTAAGCAGTGGGGGAATGTATTCCAGGCCACATTCATCTCAGAAAGCACATTTCCTCTGCCTAAATTTGGGAATAGGGAGAGGAAAGGCATTCAGGAGTCTATAAACCCATCCCTATTACAACCACAGAAGGCATTTTGTAGCAGACAGTCACAGTTTGCAAATGATTTCCATTCAACTAGTCTCAACTCTACATTATACAATTCTATACCATAATAAAAAGGAATAAAAATAGGAAAAAAAACCTAAAAATATCCATTTGGTTAGTTCCACATAGTAAAGACAGACTCATCACTGATCTTTAATTACAAACTTAGTGTAGCTGCATAAAAACAGACCAGGATACACTGTAATTGTCTATCAGTTTTGATACAAAAAAAAAATTCATTCAATAAAGGCCAGTAAGTATCAATATGAAACATAAAAGTAAGGGATGTTAAATATTCAAGATGGAAAGAGGGTCCTGGTGCACCCAGATATTTCATGAGCCACCTGTCAGCTTTTTATCCAAACCCTAGTGAAAACACTCCACACTTTGGGCATTCTGGTCCATTCAAGCACTTCAACGCATTCATATGCCTTCTGAAATGAAAGTAGATTGAATGGATGACTGAATTGGTCTATATTTAAGTACTCTTAGTTTAGCTGCTTAAAAAATGTGCAGTTTAATACAATGGATTCAATTCTTCTTAACTAATTCACTGTTATAGCTGAATTTTAAAGAGAACTTCTTCAAGCATTCATTAAAAATAATTATCTGGACAATATTTGTAATATGAGTCTCATTTTTCTATATTTTAAAAATTGAACTAAATGACTCAGATTGACATTCCTAGTCACTTTTCTTGTTGTCCATCAAATGAGTAGATTCCGTCATAATGTAGAATGACAACCAATGTCTGATTTTGATTGATTTGGATAAACTTCCTCCTGCCCAAGATTCTCCTAGGTACTATAAAGTTAAAATAGGTGTAAAATGCAGTTCCTGCATTCAGAGAACTTATGATGTGGCACTATAAATAAAATATGTCTATAAACAAGACCATAGAGGGGTGCCTGGGTGGCTCAGTCAGTTAAGCGACCGACTTAGGCTCAGGTCATGATCTCATAGTTCATGGGTTCAAGCCCTGCGTCGGGCTCTGTGCTGACAGCTCAGAGCCTGGAGCCTGCTTCGGAATCTGTGTCTCTTTCTCTCTCTTCCCCTCCCCTGCTCATGCTCTGTCTTTCTCTCATTCTCTCTCTCTCTCAAAAATAAATAAACATAAAAAAAACTTTAAAAAAATAAAATAAACAAGAGCATAGATGGGCAGGACTTCTGCCCATCCCTCTAGCCCTATCTTTCACTTAATGACTAGTCTGTCTTCTCATCTTTATATTCTATGCTGGTTTCTGTCACAGCACCCAGGGGTTATAGACTAACACCCTCAGAATCCCGAGAAAGCAAATGCAAGAATGTGTTCCTGAGTTACCACCACAAATAATTGATGGTCAATTCTCTGGTAACTTCTGAGAACATTTATGAAATATATTCTAGTCTTCCCAGCTGAGGTACAAAGGAGGGAAGCATTTACCCATGGGTTTCTGCCCTCTGCTGTTCATGGAACCCCATAGGCATTAACTCAGCTACATTCCATGTTCCACATATGTGAAGGCTGAGCAAATGTTCTTCCCTTAATACCAAAAGATCTTAAGGAAGACGCAAGAAGTATGTAGCATGGGTGCAAAGCAAGACACCATTAGGGTCGCTTCTACATGGAACTAGTCAGAATCTACTTGGGCCTGGTCACCACAGCAGGGCCTGGAATATGCAGTGGGGCCGAGAATGTGGCACACAAAATCACAATCATGATCGCAGATAATTTACCAAATGGTTCTGCAGAGAATAGCTCTGATGTAGCTCGTGACAGAAAGTATTATAATTTAAAAGAAGAAAATTGTTCATATCCGGTATACATCCAATAAGTTTTTCTAGCTAAAATGTGCTGTTTTGACTCTGCCTAATTCATTTCAGGCATCAATCTTTTGACATTCATGACGTATTTTCTGAGTAATATTTGATAAGGACTCATGGTCTTATCTCTTTTATAATTACAACCAATGAATCTTCTTTAATTATCTTTCCTATATCCCTCATACAAATAATGAGGTTTACAGGCTAATGCAACCAAACAATCAAAATAGAGCATATTCCAAGCCCAAAATGCTTTCTTTCTTAGTCACATATTCTTCCTCTGTCTTAATCTATTTCCCACCTAAGTCCCTCCTTTCCAGCCCCACAAAGAAGTTTATTTTCATCATTTTTGTCATTAATCCAATTTCTGAGAAATTGAAATTTGGAGAAATGAGAAATTATGGTTTCCCAACAAATAATATAGTACAGTTAGTTTTTCAAAATAAAAATTATAATCTTACCTGAGCAGGGCACCAGTTAGGATTTGTAGACTTGTTTTCTCAACTTATTGGCTTACTCTGAATGCAAGAAATTCTTAAATTGGGCCTGGATTAAAGATAAAAGGAGATCCCATGAAGGAATAAAATATGGGCCAAAGTGTTCACATCTGGCTCTATCCCCCTGGAGAATGTCTACTCTTAGTGAAAAGACATAAGCAGTTCAAAACTAGGCTAGTAAGATTTCTTGGATAAAATTCTCAATCTTTGCTGGAAAATGACATTACCAGATGTCTTTCTTCTACTCCTGTATTCCCTAAATAGATCAAAGCTTCAATATAAATAAAAAGGAAAGGGATAGAGAGGGAGGAAATGTCTCTGAACCCTACTGGGAAACAGGCCCATCAATGATCTTGATGAATTAAACCAGTGATTTCTCTTAATAAACTGATACCCAGCCCTTCTAAAATCATTTAGAAGCAAGAGGCAGTCAAGTCTATTTTTCTTTCAAAGGCTAAGAATTCTTACACGTCCAGAAAACATTTTTTAAAAAGATTTCCAGTAGGTCCATGAGAAAGTATTTTTATTCCTCACTATTTAAGACAAAACAGTGTCAATCGCCTAGATAATATCTTGTACTGTATGGGTCCAAACACACTATCCCTTCTCCCCCCAGTTCAGGAAATGTTAAGAGACCAGTGGATAAAGTCCCTGACCTGGCTAAGGTGGAAAAAGAACAAAAAAAATGGAAGCACTAGGAAACTCTTCGAAGCTTCTTAAAAACAAAACAAAAAAATATCTTATTAATATTGCTAAGACCAGCTGAAGTTGGCAGAGATGAGAAACTCTCATTTCTAGTAACCTGCAGGAGAAAAGCCTAGTTGATTTAATACTTGACATCTAGTGCCTTCCTAACTAGCTGGAAGAAGGGAAGGAAAAAGGGCAGGGGGACATTTTGTCAATACCTACTATGAACCAGGTGATATATAAAATATTTTCATATTCATTTTCTCATTTTAGTCTAGCTAATTGTTGTAAGATGAACTGAGTTTCTATCAATGGAAGGTTATGAATTTTTTTTGTTTATTTATTTGTTTTGAGAGAGAGAGAGAGAGAGAGAGAGAGAGAGGATGGGCAGAGAAAGAGGGAGAAAGAGAATCCCAAGCAGGCTCCATGCTGCCAGCACAGAGCCCATTGTGGGGGCTCAGTCCCATGAACTGCAAGATCATGACCTGAGCCAAAAACCAAGAATTGGATGTTCAAACCAACTGAGCCACCCAGGTACCCCAGAAGGCTATGAAATTGTAAGGAAGTCCATTTTTGGAGAAACAAGCTATGTTAACTACTAATTCATGAAATAACCTTGAGCCATGCACAAAATCTCTCCATGCATTGGTACCATTATCATTAAACTGAAGGGGTGGGCCTACATAATATTTAAGGTCTGATATTCAAGGGCTTAAGAGCAGATTTCAATAATCTGATTTGACCCACTTTCCCATCCACTCTCCCTTCTACCTCACTGGTATTATCAAATACATTTCTTTGAGATATCTTCTTTTACTTATGTAATATCAAGTATTCCAACCAGAGAGATGAGAGAAGGAGTCCCAGGCTCACAGACTGGGAAATTCATTCAAGCACTGGATGGTAGAGGCCACCTCCTGAGAAACTGCACAAAAGACACATAGGACATTCAGGACATTTTTCTTCTAGCCAAACTTTCTGTACATTTGTTTCAGAATAAACACTCTTATACCAATAGTATAATCCCAAGAGCCACTGTGGTCATCTGTTTTTAAGCATGTTTAAGGTACTATGGTATTGAGTTCCAGAACTTAAAAGTCTTGAACAGGAAACAAGGCTTATACAATCCATCACGGTAGTGGACCTGGCTCTTTCACTTTCCTCTCTTACTCTCCCACAAAGACTAAGTTAAATTAATTACTCAGACCCAAGCTCCTAAAGCAAGAAGTAAATTTACTTGAGGCACATGGGCAAAGAAGGACACATATTCTGTCCCTGAACCCAAAGAAGCTAAGGTGAATCCTTCAAAGTGAAGCATCCTTCAAGGTGAAGAATGTGGATAGTGGCAGATGAAATGACAATCGCTACTCCTGGTCAACAGACTGGCTGGCCATGTAGGTGCCCCATCTCATTAGGGCTATTATAAGGAGACACTAGAATTGTATCTCTGGCAATTACTGAGAAAAGGAAGATGTAGTAGCGTGGGGGTGTAATATCTAGGGCTCAGTCCTTTTCTCCTATCCTTAGGGTAATAAAAATGATACCAACTACATTTAATAAATTCTTAGCATGTGAAAAGCACACTACTAATTGCTTTACAAGCTTTGTGCCTTATTTAAATCTGTCAGTGACCCTAACAAGGAGATACTATAATTCTATGTCTTAGTGTTTTATCACCCTCATCTTGTAGATAAGAAAACTCACTATAAAGAGACTAAAACAATGGCCCAAAGTTATACTATTAATAAAGGCAATGCTAATACTCAAAATCTATGCTTTAATAAAAAGAGTAGTCTTTGTAGCAGAGTCTGATGTCCTCGGTGTTGGGAAGGCTTTCTTTTTTTTGTAATCTTTATTTTTGAGAGAGAGAAAGAGACAGAGTGCAAGTGGGGAAGGGGCAGAAAGAGGGAGACACAGAATCTGAAGCAGGCTCCAGGCAATGAGCTGTCAGCACAGAGCCTGACACAGGGCTTGAACTCATGAACCATGAGTTCATGACCTGAGTCGAAGTTGGACGCTTAACCAACTGAGCCACCCAGGCTCTCCGGGAAAGCTTATTTTAAAAAGATATTCTAACAACTAAAGTAAGAGCTATAGGACATCCATCTTGAAGGCTAAGAGTCTATACCAATTAAATCCCTTAATTACCCTAGATGGTGCTTTTATTATTCTTGGACCCTGTATCCTTTTCATCTTAGATCCTCTTTAACTTTAGGATATAATAAACAAAGCTGGAATTCATTATCTTGCCTATTAGTCTGTAGACATGGGAAAATCCAACAGAAACTCTGACCCCAAATGGGAGTTTAAAATACCAATGGGCCAGTGTATGTCAAGGCCTCATGAGATTACCCAGTGAATCATTTGTTAATAATTCCTACATAGTAGAGGGGGTGGAGGGAGAACTCCATTTGCAGGCTCATTTCTGGCAGCTTGTTCAAGTTTTCTTCTTTGAGCTGTCACTCAGGCATCAAATTGCCTACACTTAGGATGCCCCGTGGGAGACTGCAGCTACTTTAGTAAGTGAAAACGTTGCTAGTGGTAATACTACTTTCAAGTCTAATGCTAACAATGAATGTAATTTTAAATAGATAAAGATACGTGTGTATATATTATACATAGAATACATACATTATATAGATAGGCATGAACATAGATATGCATTGATATAAGTATAAATATAGGTCTAGACATAGATATGCATTGTCAGGGTTCATTGCCAGCTCCCACATCTGATTACATGCACTTTCTAAACTTCTGAATCTGTACAATGGAAACTATGGTAACTACGATATATAGAGGGCTTAAAAATGAAGATATTTGGAGTTTAACCATAGCAAACTCCCTTGGCTCCCTAAGCTCCCTGAAGCCTGCCCCATAAACCTGGTCTGCACATGGCGTGACATCCTACATCCAGTTCTACCTTGGGATGTTTTATAGACTTTCACCCTTAGGATATGGTTTGTGGTCCAAGTATTTGTTCTGTAGGCTCAGTGTGATTATAGCATTACCTTTATCTTTGACAAACTGGTGCTTGATGTTGGAGAAGACATTACCGCTCTGGATATTAACTCTAGAGCAACGATAAAAGGTGAACCTTGATCCAAAGAGGAATTATTTAATGTGCTGATTGGCAAAAGCAAACATGCAACTCTCTCAAGGATGTAAAGATGAGATTCTGAATGAAACCCTAAAAATAATAACTATGTTATTCACCCTTTGCCCTCTTATACTAATGGTTCCCATTGTTATACGATGTGGGATGACATGACTATTGGAAGCTGAATTAAGAGGGGGTATATAAGGAGAGGTTTGTTGTACATGAATAAGGAGCTCCAACACTAACGCTACATGGAAGGCATTCAGGCCATCTAATGGGGACAGCTGCTACTCAACTCCAGTTATTAGTGACCTAAGGGATCTAAGCCTAATGTCAGATAACTCGATTTTTTCAAGAGTCACAAATAGAAATTTGTGTGGAAAACCTCAAGGTTTTTTTTTTTTAATTTTTTTAAATGTTTTTTTTAATTTATTTTTGAGAGAGAGAGAGACAGCAACAGTGTGAGCAGGGGAGGGTCAGAGAGAGAGGGAGACACAGAATCCGAAGACAGGCTCCAGGCTCTGAGCTAGCTGTCAGCACAGAGCCTGACGCGGGGCTCGAAACCACAGAACCATGAGATCATGACCTGAGCTGCGGTCGGATGCTTAACCGACTGAGCCACCCAGGCGCCCCCCTCAAGGTTTTTTTAAATACTGACAACCATCTAAAATGATTTTTTCCAATACTGTGAAAACCAAATACTTATGTCACCAAACCAGACACAGTCTAGAACCGCCGGTTCCAGCCTCTTAAATCAGTTGTTGTGCAGGATTATTTCCCTGAGCTCGGATGTGAGGGGATGTCTCCGTGCATTGTGAGGGGAATTCATCTCTCTTAGACTGTGAGCATAATTGCCTCTATCATTAAGTGAAACTGCAGAAATCATGACTGTTGAAAAGGTTCCTCATACCAATTTCAAACAATGCCTACATTCCTAGTTCTACTGAGAAGCAAGAGAGATCCCTCTACAAAATATCAATAGTACCTGGCACATATAGTGGACACCATAAACATTTGTTTAGTTTCTTCTTTTTTTAAATTTTTAATATTTATTTATTGGGAGGGGTACGGGCAGAGAGAGAGGGAGACACAGAATCCAAAGCAGACTCCAGGCTTCCAGCTGTTAACACAGAACCCGATGTGGGGCTCAAACTCACAAACAGCAAGATCATGACCTGAGCTGAAGTCAGACGCTTAACTGACTGAGCCACCCAGGTGCACCTTATTTAGTTCCTTCTTTGAGCTATTATCATACCTTTCCAATCAACCTTTGAAAAGCCCTGGGTCGGGCTCTTTGCTGACAGCTAAGAGCCTGGATCTTGCTTAGGACTCTGTGTCTCCCTCTCTCTCTCTGCTCCTCCCCTGCTCACACTGTCTCTTTCTCTCTCTCTGAAAAATAAATAAACATTAAAAAAAATAGTGTAACTCAGCCTACAACTGCATACCTTCTGTCAGCAACAGGGAGAGGACTGCACTTAGGACACCTTGATTCCCTTTCTTGAATTTTAAAGGAAATACGACTTTTATCCAAAATACCAATCAACCGATGTAGAACATGTGGACAACATCCTTTCCCAAGGATAGATGGCTAATTATATGTTCAATCAATATCAAACCACTTCACCGAAGCATCTGAAATGTCCCAAGTTATGAGCAGCAAAATGATGAGCCAGCCTTAGGAGCAACCTAAGAATAGGGACATATCACCTGTTAGTTCAAACAAGTGCTCAAAGTCTGAAATATTCTGAACCCAGAATGAGGTTGGACTAATGAGGACAAAGGTAAGAGAGATAAAAATAGAGAGGGAGACAGAGAAAAGAAAGAAAAGAGAGAAAGAGAGAGAGATTGATTTCAATTGTTTTTCCAAAACTGAAATGATTCTGGTTGGCCTCTTATTTGTTTGTGGTTAGATTAAATTCTCTAAAATTAAAAGACTGTGTGCCATAATTTTGTGTCATTGAGAAAACCTGCAATTTCCTTTTAACTCTCATTTCCAGTTTGAGTTGAATGAGTCCATCCCACCAACTTTTCAGCAAAATGGCAGAAAGACACTCATCTTTGTGACTGCCAGAGAAGAAATGAAATGAAAGGCAAAAAGCTACTCCCAACAAATGACTTTTTTAATAGGTCCATAGAATGGAGGGATTGGGTGGGTTTAACTTAACATTCTGTCTTTTAATTGCAGGTGAATCGGCTCTATGAGAAGTGGGTGTGTGGTAGGCACCTAACAGCTAAATGCCATCAGTTTTTTATAAATGTGCTGAATCCAAACCTATGGCTGCTGATTTCATCATATTTTCTCATAAGCAGCTGAAATGTGGCCAAAGGCAGAAAATGTATCTGCTACTAAATCAGAAGTTGACACATAAGCAAGGCTACAAGGAAGGCTGCAACCATAACATATTTCAGCTTCATATGACCATGGAAGTCACCCTCTTTGGGTGTACCTAGGACAAGTGAGCACTTGTAAAATCTAAGTCTATAGATAATTCAATGACAATCACATGGCTAATAGTTTCACCTATCTTAGGAAATACACTTAACCTGCTGTGAGTTTAGTAGGTCTTAGGAAACATTCCATACTGCTGGCTAATATCCTACAATGCACTTTATGCCCAATTTTTCCACAAAAACCATTCTCTTGGAAGTCATAGGAGACCTAGTGATCCCCAAATTGAAAAAACCTTTTTTGAATTTGATCTCTGTTGGCTTCTGTCTCATATATGACCCTATTGCTCATTTCTTCCTTTATTAGAGTCCCTCTTTTCCCCTGGATCATACTGGTTTCCTTTTTCTCTCTGACCATGTATTGTCTTATACTGACCCCTTCTGTGACAGCCTACACATGTTCTGCCATCAGTCATAGCAATTACAATAGCTAATATCCATTGATTTTTAAAAACTCTATTATCTTATTCAATCCTCCTATCCACTCTATGAGGCAGGGGTTATTATCTCCATTACGTAAAACTGGAAACTAACCCCCAAAAGTTAAATAACATCCCCAAAGACCCAAAGTAAGAGGCAGAATCAAGAAGTAGCACTTTGTTTTTTGGTTTTTTTTAATGTTTTTTATTTATTTTTGAGAGACAGAGACAGCGTGAGCAGGGAAGGGTCAGAGAGAGAGGGAGACACAGAATCCGAAGCAGGCTCCAGGCTCTGAGCTAGCTGTCAGCACAGAGCCTGATGGGGGGCCTGAACCCACGGACCGCAAGATCATGACCTGAGCCGAAGTTGGACGCTTGACCGACTGAGCCACCCAGGTGCCCCAGTAAGAGGCAGAATCAAGATTTTAACCCAAGTCCATCACATTTCATATACTTAACCTTATCCTATAATGCCTTTTCCCTCCTCTTTTTAAGGATCAAAACCACTTTCCCACTACCTCTCTGAATTCCAAATCTCATTTTCATTTACCACACTTTCCAGGGTATCGGCCTGCACAGCTTTTTACATGCTCAGCATCTCCATTAGATGTCTTTCTAGCCCTCAAACTGAATAACAAAATTGGGCTCATTTTCTCTCCCCAATCTCCCTACATCTCAATTTCTGTTAATAGTATTTACCCAATGAAGCAGTTTGGTAAAATATGCCTGGGAAACTATTGTATTCTTTTATCATGAAGAAAGGGTCTCATCAAAATGACTCAACTATTATGGAGGAAATAATCAAAATGGTGCTCTAGCCAGTGAGCTAGTT
Source organism: Cryptoprocta ferox (assembly GCA_028646485.1). NCBI lineage: Eukaryota > Metazoa > Chordata > Mammalia > Carnivora > Eupleridae > Cryptoprocta > Cryptoprocta ferox. Next base: position 129,144,889 of record CM053573.1, on the reverse strand, counting down.
GTTGGCTGTTTATTGAATTCAGGATGGCCCTAGAAAACACTGAACTAATTCCAACTCAAATAAACAGAGGACTTCAAGCTATGCCCAGAATGAGAGAGGATGAATAAGTATATAAATTGAGCAGTTCTGCCCTCAACCTCTACAAATCAGGAAGCCCCAGGCAGTACAAGTTCAGGCCAGAATGTACAGAGGTCAGCTAAGAGACAGCCAGATGTAGGAGTGGAATCAGTTAGTCATTAATCTTGTAGCATTCCTTCCGAGCTAGGCCAAAACGACAAAGTCACCTGACTAAGAATGTCACAAGCAAACCATCTATAAGGCTGGCAGCCCTGGCTCCTGAGGCAGAAGTAGGAGTTGGCCTGGATGACCTAATTTTCTTTTTGAACAAATCATTGCATTGCATCTAAAAGTGCTTCATTAGTGTGTGTTGACATGTTATAGTTATCCAACCATTCTGGAAAGCATTTTGCAGCATGCATTATAACCCAATAAAATGTTCATATTTTTTAAGGTAGTTAATCTCCTCCTGAACAGTTACATATGATGTAACTAAAGAGGAAATAGATAGACATCATCTAGGTATCTTGGCCACATCATTTAATGATACTAAAAATTGGGGAACAACCTAGATGGTGAACAAGGGGAAGATGCTTAATTAAGCATGGCAAGATACTTGACTGGGAAGCTATTTTTGAAAAATAATAATTTCACAGGCAGAATTAGCAATTTTTAAAAAAAATATTATTTGAGCGGTGAAAAAAGTAAAATACAATATTATATCTATGATATAATTAAAACTATGTAAAAAGTATACTTCATATAAAAATATGAAAAAATCCTATAGTGGCAGAATTGTAGGTATTTTTAATTTAATTTTTAACAAAAAAGCAACCTACTGAACAGGAGAAGATATTTGCAAATGACAATTAAAAAATGGGCAGAAGACATGAACAGACATTTCTCCAAAGAAGACATACAGATGGCCAGCAGACAGATGAAAGATGTTGAACATCAATCGTTATCATGAAATACAAATCAGAACTACAATGAGATATCACCGGACACCTGTCAGAATGGCTAACATAAAAAACACAAGAAACAAGTGTTATTAAGGTGTGGAGAAAAAGGAACTCTCTTGTACTGTTGATGGGACTGTAAACTGCAGCCACTCTGGAAAATAGGGTGGAGGTTCCTCAAAAAGTTAAGAATAGAAGTACCTACCACACTACTGGGTATTTACCCAAAAAACATGAGACACTAATTCAAAGGAACATATGCACCCTACCTTTACAGAAGCATTATTTACAATAGCCAAATTGTGAAAGCAGCCCACATGTCCATTGGTTGGCAAATGAATAAAGAAGTGATATATATATATATGGAGAGAGATAGATAGAGATAGAGAGATTTAATTATCCTCAGCCATTAAAAAGAGTGAAATCTTGGGGCGCCTGGGTGGCTGGGTCGATTAAGCATCCAACTTCAGCTCAGGGCATGATCTCACGGCTCGTCAGTTCATGCCCCATATCGGGCTCTGTGCTGACAGCTCAGAGCCTGGAGCCACCTTCCAATTCTCTCTCTCTCTCTCTCCCTGCCCTTCTCCCACTCACAATCTCTCAAAAATAAATAAAAACATAAAAAAAAATTTTTAAAAAGAGTGAAATCTTGCCATTTGCAGCAACATGGATGGAGCTAGAGAGTATAATGCTAAGCAAAATAAGTCAAAGAAAGATAAATACCATATGATTTCACTCATATGTGGAATTTGAGAAACAAAACAAATGAACAAAGGGCAAAAAAGAGAGTGATGCAAACCAAGAAACAGACCCTTAACTGTAGAGAACAAACTGCTTGTTGCCAGAGGGAAAGTGGGTGGGAAGATGGGTGAAGTGGGCGATGGGGATTAAGGAGTGCCCTTGTGGTGAGCATGGGTGATGTGTGGAGTTGTTGAGTCACTGTTTTTTACACCTGAAACTATTGTGACACTATAGGTTATCCATACTGGAATGAAAATAAAGTAAAATAAAATTAAATAAATAATTTTTAAAAGACCACCATTCAAAGAAACATAGCCCAGTTTACTGCCACTTTTAGGACACAATCCCTATATAAGCACCCAAGTCAGCCCCACCCATGAAGTACCCCTTTAGAAAGCGTTGGGTAATCTAGATAACTGACCCCGAGTGACCCTCCTTTTCCCTCTCTATGCCCAAATTCCATCACTGTGCTCTCTGTATGAGTTTTGTTGTTGTTATTTTTAAGTACTGTAGGAAATTATTTTATTATTTTCCCTAAATTTTTTAAGTATAGTTGATACACGACTATGTGTTGTGTTGGTTGCAATTGTACCATGTGGTGATTCACCTTCTCTAGGAGTTATGCTGTGCTCTCCACAAGGGTAGCTACCATCTGTCACCATACAACGTGATTACAATATCATTGACTATATGCTCCCTATGCTGTGTCTTTGATTCCCGTGACTTATTCATTCCATGACTGGAAGCCTGTGTCTCCCACTCCCCTTTGTCCATTTTGCGCATCCCCCAATTCCAATCTAAACTTTAAATTTGCCAATAAAAAGTGAACCTGCAAACCCCTAGCCACTCTGCCCGCAGACCAGCAGTGCTCTTTCTCTCTCCTTCTTCATCTCTCTCTCTGAGACCTCGCAGAATGGCCGTCGGACAGGCCCCATGCCCTCCAGGATCTGTGAGTAATAAACTTTATTTTAAGTTAAAAAAAAAAAATTCTTAGGGCACCTGGGTGGCTCAGCCGGTTACGCATCCAACTTTGCCTCAGGTCATGATCGCGTGGTTCATGGGTTTGAGCCCCTAGTCAGGCTCTGTGCTGACAGCTCAGAGCTGGAGCCTGCTTCAGATTCTGTGTCTCCCTCTCTCTCTCTGCCCCTCCCCTGCTCATGCTGTTTCTCTCTCTCTCTCTCTCTCAAATATTAAAAAAATTTTAATTCTTTTAATTTTTATTTTCTTTCATGCTGCTATTAGGTTGTTTGTGCAACAACATTTCATTTATGAACAACTGGTGCTCACCCTGTAGATACAAAGCCCCACAACAGTTGCAGGGAGCTTTGCAGATGTGGCGGCTGCGCTCTCTCCATTTCCCTCCTCTCAGGTTCCCCACCGCCGTTTGAAATTGCTGCTTGGCACAAGATTGATTCTGTTCTAACAACATGGGAAGCTTCTGAGGTCATCCAAATAAAGCATCCAGAAAATGGAAGGGTGACATCTGGTAATGAGACTGTAAAATGACTGAAAGATAACACTCCCACTCCCATGTAGGCATTTCCTACCTCATCTACTGCTTATCATTAACCAGTATCACTGGATTCAACGATTATTAATTTGCCTTGTGCCCTTGGACAAGGTATCCACCTTCTGTTTCCTTGTCCACAGTCCATGCGAACAAGTGCACACACAGGTGCAGGTGCTGATCCGTAAGGTCTTGTCCTAGTTGAGCCTCCCGTAATTGCTCTGTCATCCTCATGAAAATGGAATACAGAGTCTGGAGGAAAAATAAATTGACACAACCTTTTCTGAGGGCAACTTGGCAATATATATCAAGAGCCTTAAAAATGCTCACACTCTTTGAGATAGCAATTCCGTGTCTGCTTTTTCTTTTTCCTAAGGAAATAATCACAGGTGCCCACAAAGCTTTAAGAACCAGGATATTTGCCTTATGCATAATGCTGAAAGGAAAGAAGGAGGGAAGGAAGGAAGGAAAGAAGGAAGGAAGGAAGGAAGGAAGAAGCCTAGCAGGCACAAATCATTTAAGTAACTGTGCTGCAGACATATGATGTATTTTGAATTCATTAGAAAATATGTTTTAAAGGAATGTTTAATGATATAAACACAGTGTTCAGCATAAAAAAAAATTAAGTAAAAGAGCCAGTGGCTACATCATAAATAGACTGGGCAGATAAACTGATACATATAAACATATGGATATATGATATATATGTGTGTATAAAGAGAAAGAAAGTGAGGGAGAGAGGAAAAGGAAAAAAGAGACTAGCTTTAAATCCTTACCGTCTGTGTGAACTTTGACAAGTTATCTAGTTTCTCTGTGCCTCCATTTTCCCACTATAAAGTTGAGATAATAATAATATTTATTTGGGGTGCCTGAGTGGTTCAATCAACCGACTGAGTCGGTCATCTGACTCTTGATTCCGGTTCAGGTCATGGTCTCACAGGTTGTGAGTTCAAGCCCTGTGTCGGGCTCTGCGCTGACAATGTGGAGCCTGCTTGAGATTCTCTCTCTCTCTCCCTCTTTCTCTGCCCCTCCCCAGCTCATGTTAGCTCTCTCTCTTTCTCTCTCTCTCAAAATAAATAAATAAACATTTAAAAAAAATAGTATTTACTTGATAGAATCATTATGAGTACTGAGTTAATAATTTAAAGTTCTACCTCAATGTCAAGCCTCTACCATGCACACAGTAGATATTGGCTGGAGACTCAACTGAGACAAGAGGAAATGATAACAAAAGTCCTTTAGTGCCTATGCACTTAAACCATTGCACACAGCATATTTATTAAGGTCTCATGACAATCCTCAAGAATTATTGGGCAAAATTCCCACTCTGAGGTTTCAGGTAAAGAAACTGAGACACAGAAACATACCATTGGTCCAACGCTACCAAATAAAGCAGTGGCAGAGCTGAAAGTGAAATCTCCCTTTTGTTCTTCTTTTCCATCTAAGAAATACTAAAGAATAATTTCAGCTATTTGAATTTTTTACCGTGTGCATACATTATGTGGTCAAAAAAACTTAATTTTGACATCTTTTTAAATTAAAAAAATAAAAGGATGTTAAAAGAACAGGCAGTCTCATTAGAGGGAAGAAAGGGACTCTGCTACTAGTTCTTTGCCAACGTGTCAGCCACCCAGCCATAAAAGCACCAAAGGCACCTGCTGCCTGACAATTTTTTCAAGGGAATGCAGGCTCTATTAAATTCTAAGCACACAGTCATATATAACTGCTTATTTCCTGCTATGGTACAAGGAACAGAATGCTGGAACAGACTGTGTAGATTCCTTCATATCCCATGGATCCCTAGTGGACTATTTCAGAGAAACTGAGATGGCCCAGATGGCACATGGTAAAGATGGCTCAAGTCCCTCCCTGCATGTCATGTTGCAAGTTAACTAAAAACTCTGCTGAGCTCACCACATCTTCGTGTAAAAAGATTGTGTCCAACGTAAAGAGAACTTACCCAATTTGCTTGGTTCGGTAACAAAAGCCTGAGAGTGGAGCAATAGGAAAAGAAAAAGAGGCAAAGGTCAAAAGACCTTTGACAATGTAGGTACAAGCAGGGGTCCTAACTTTGATGAGTAACAAAAAGGCATCCTGCACAGGAGATATCTGAGAAGCCCTTCTCCAGTAAATTCGCCATGTTAGATGGAATTCTACTATAGACTCAGCTTCTCCATAACTGCCTGAGCAGTGTTAAATTAATGCCTTCATCTCTCTGGGCCAACTCACCATCCAAGAAACCAGGCTTTCTGCTATTCGAATAGTCCTATAAGCAAATCAACAGACAATTTGGAAGGTTCCTATAAATGAGATGTTCTAGTGGAGAGACCACCTAAAATCTCCACTGCCATGAAATACCACTTAGAATGAAAGAAAAATGATATAGAAGCAACGCTTTCTTCATGCAAATTTGCTGTGGATGTCAAGGCCGCTGAACAGAATAATAGTGTGTCTGACTCACTGTCGCAAAAATGTAAAATGCAGAAGACAAAAAGCAGAGGCAGAAAAGGCAAAATGCATTATCTTCAAACTCGAAAAGAATTGGACTCATCAATTCCTCTTCTTCTGCTATCCATCCAGGATTAAAATACTTTCAGCTCATTGCTTCAACTACATCAATGTGTTTAATGCTATACAGGGAAAGCCTGAAATCTAGCAGCTAATGGCAATGGTTCATCTTGGAGTACGAATGGGAAAGAGGGAAAAGGATAATTTATTTGGTTTAAGGGAAAAATGTATTATCTATATTCTGTATTCCAGAAATGTGAGTGGGTGGTAGAGTACAGGTATAAAATATATTGTAAAAAGCAAAATGGAATCATTACACAGGGGGCACATGACAGTAGCTCCTGCCATTGTCTCCTCAATTCCATTAACAGCCTTACGACTTCCCCGGTGTCATTTATGATGGCATCACACCCTCACTCCTACATCAAGTGGTCACCAGGTACTTCAAGGCTCTTGTCTCCACTCCTCTTTCCTCTCCTGACTCCCTCCCCGCACAACTGCCTGAGGTCAAGCCTTTATCTTCTCTCAGACTCCAGCTGTCCAACTGTCTCCTTGTCTCAAGTGCCATCTTCCATACGACTGAGTCAGCTCTTTAAGTATAAATATTTAAGGGTTTCCATTTGTCTCCAGCTCACAAGCCACTGGCATATGGACAGACACAAACCTTTAAGATTGGCTTCATTTGGCCCTCAAATGTTAAAAAAAGAATTATTAGCTGCCAGCATTTAAGTATCATGAGAGCTCACATTAAAAAAAAATGTGACTTCAGGCTTCTCTTAGAAAATTGGGATATCAGCAATATAGGGTTCATACACTAGAAAAACCACTATGAGTGAGAATGGAGCCTCAATTGTCTTCCTTAGAAGGACCCCTACTGCCCAGCCCAGCTTACCAGAGTCACTACTTGGTCAGTATCACTCATTTATATTACCTTCCTGGCCTCTGTAGACAATTAACTCTGACCTATAACTTATGGTATCAAATCTAGACTTTTTATCATGGCTTTCCAAGTCTTTCACAATACTGTTCCAACTGAAACATGCCAGGCCTAATTTCTAGCCACACCCTTCCCATAAACACCCACCCCCCCATGCCATGTTTCTGTGCTTATTATCAGGCTGGCTTCTGTGCTCACAGTATCCTCCCTGTTCTTGTCTTGCCTTGTCAAGTTCATTACTCAGCATGGATCAGCTCAAATGATACCACCTCTTGATCATCTTCCTTAATCATTTCTCCTAGAAGTCTCAACATCAGTGTTTTCATAACATTACTATGTCACTTACCAAGATGGATTAAAAATGGTAAGGGTCAGAATCCCTCAATTTCATTGGGGATGATGTCATCTTTATTTTATCCATGGAATCTAGAGTAAGTATGGCCAAGTGGATGTTCTATACGTATTTATTCAATAATATTGTATACTAAGGAATATGACTGGGATGCTAATGCTATTCCATAATTCCCCATATGTCTCTTCCTTCTACTACAGATATTCAGACAAGAGAAAAGAGCTATAGTATCTTGCTCCAAAATCTCCCCAAAAACATGAGGCTGGTGTTTCACTAAATACCCTTGACCCATGTCTTCTCTTTGAATAGAATGATCTAGAGAAAATTTCATCTTAAATTCTTAGTTCTCTGAGAATGACTTGCTCGCAACTCATTTCCCCCCTGCCAAACAGAAAACTGAATAATTCATGGCTGCAGTAGAATTCTGGCCAAAGCTTCCTACATTGTCGGGGGTGGGGGGGGCAACAGGAGCGGACTTTGTGCAATTTTCTCTCCAACCCTATCACTAGCAAACCATACTCTCATCCTCTGCAATAAGAATTGACTCAACTCTTGTAATATTGTTCTGCTGAGACAAGAATCGGGATCATCACAACCATAACGTTAAAAACATTACAGGCTTCATAAAGACAATCACATCAGCTATAAAACGGTAGGTGATCAAGGTTGCTGCTCCACTTTCATCATAACTTAGTTTGACGTGCCTGGATGGAGAAACAAATTATAGGTAATTCCTAGCCCACCTTCCATTATTGTGGAAAATGATACATTGCACCTATTTCCAGGCAGACTGCCACAGTGGTAAAGAGAGAATAAATGTTTTTCAAATGATAGGAAATAGGGCCGGAAAAGATCTTGCTGGATATATTTAGATAATAGTTCCTGAGAATTGGAGCCATCCCAAAATTGTTCTGGTGGATAAGGGGTTCAAAGGGATAGCTGGAAAATCTTGATACCCACACCTCTCATTCATTATGGAAATAGCAGATAGTCTAGAATCTGACACATCTTAAGCTGCCCAAATTTATATCACTGGCACACACACTCTTTGCATGTATGACCTTGATCAAGATCTAATCTCTATGTCTATAAAAAATGTTTATGTCTTTATCTGTAAAAACCAATTCAAATCCTGCCACTAAACCCACTGCTGCTTAATTCTATGGAGTTCTTTCAAGGGTTAAATAAGACAATGTGTATGTAAGCATAAGCCCAATGTCTAGAAGCAGATTTTACATAAATCACTATTAGTGACCTTCCCTATCCACATCTGTGAAATTTTCTGCCATTCGAGGTGGTGGCACCTCCCAGGTCCCTCCCCCTCATCACACACACAGACACATACAACACTTCCATTCCCACTCCCACCATGTCCCTACCCTTTCTTTTGATTTGTCTCACTACGTTGACAACCTACTAGGTGTATAGAGGTGCAGTAGTAGGCTTCTATCTGCCTACCACGTCAAGTTAAAGTCAGATATATGAACTTTTGCTTCAGGGTATTTAAAAACAAAAAAGAAAACACACACACACAAAACACATCAAGAACTTTGGAGACCCGGTAAAATCATCTCAACGTGGAGTGACTCAAATGTCCCCAGGCTTCAACTTTTCCCTTCTCAGGCCTCCTTAAAAATTACTTGGAAATGCCCTGTCATGTCTCATTGCACTGCCTTGATCACTGCTGACAGATCATGGAACCATTTGGAAGCTGATGAGATATAAGTATTATGGTTCAAAACTCGGTGACACAGGTATTACAGTGACAGATGGCAGAGCTAGGTAAAAGAGATGGAATGCCCAGGGACGCCTGACTACTGCAAGTCCTATTAATGCAGAGTGACGGTTCACTTGGAGACTGTCTGGAAAAGTTAAGCCAATTTCATAAATCAGCATTGGTGCAAAACACTATTTTAATAGCAACTAGAGATGGGCAATGTAGACAGCAGGGTGGGGGTGATCCTTGCCATGTAACAGTATTTAGATAACCTGGCACGAGGCCCTTTTTCTCAAAGGAGTGTTACTGAGTTTCTTTTACTTTGGAAGTAGGGGGACAACCCCACGGAATAAACCTGTTTGTTTCTCTTGCTGGGTGTCCTCTGGTAGGTGGATCCATGTGATAAAATTTCAAGCAGAGAAAGCTGGGGGAAGTAAAAACCTAGGCACTATGGGCCCTGGTGCTGCTCACTGGGACTTGCATCCTGTAGAAAGGCTTGATGCCTCACTGCACAGAATCGTTTGTCTAGCTGGACATTCCTTAGGTCACAGAAGCACTTCCACGCAGATGCTTGTGCTTCTTTAACAGGTAGCTTCTATCTTCCTGCCTCCCCTTCTAAAATCCCCACTTCTCCCATCTTTCCCAACTGCTAACTCTTTCCCACAAAGTTAACAAGGTCCAGTCTCCTCTGGGTCATGGAAATCTTCAGGCGTGTGGTGGGGACTTTGTGTCCCAGATAATTTTTCCAATATTAATTTCTGCTCCTGGGTAGAAAGCGGCAGGATGGGTTTCACACCAATGTGCAAGAACAGAAGAAAGGCACAATATTTAACTCCACGGTACAGTCTGTTTTTTTAACTGATTTACCTTTAGCTGTTATCTAAGAACATTAGGCATCTATTTTTTTAAGGCCAATTGTCTACCAATAATTATTGATGTCTACATTTAAGATTCCTGTTTCCCCAGCCACCACCTCTTTGTGGACCTTATTTTGGTAAACACACATATGCATGGGGATGAATGTGCTTCCCAGATTTGAAGCATATGGCAATGACTCCATGAGGCTGGATCATCCCATTTAAGGGAAATCCATTCCTAAGGGGTACACCATCAAACCACAATAGAGGCGTGCTGTTAGATAGGCAGGTGCAGGGCACTACTGTTAGCCTAGCCATTCATCTGAAGCAAAGAAGACTGAATACAGGAGCAGAAGAATGAAAGGGGAAGCAGACACAGCCAACCCAGGTCAGTTGGCTTATGACAGGAGGTTGATATCCTCATCATGGTAGCTGATCCTTCAGCCAAATCATTCTTTTTAGTACCATATAGCAGCCTTTCTTGGGTACAGGACAAGGAGAAAAAACTATATCCAACCAACACTTCCAGTGACATGTTCCTAAATTCTCTCTAAGCTAAAATTTTCTTGGTTATAGGCCTGGGTGTGGCTAAGAGGCTGGACTAAGGCTTGACTCACTGAGGAAGAGAGGAAGAGAGAAGAAACCATTTTGGGTTTTCTCTAATGTGAATCCTTGTTATACTAATTAATATCAATAAATCTAAGCCAGTTGAGTTTTCAAGTGAAGATTGGACTAAATAGATACACTTCACAAATAGGCTTCAGTTTCTTTCTTTTCATTATTGAGATATAATTGACATCTAACATTTGTAAGTTTAACGTCTACAATGTGTTAGTTTCATATACTTATATATGGCAGTGTGATTACCACTATAGTGTTAGCTAACACCCCCAATCACATCATGTAATTATCATTTCTTTTTGGGGGTGAGAACATTTAAGATCTAGTCTTCTAGCAACTTTCAAGGATATAATACAATTTTCTTAACTATAATCACAAGACTGTGCATCAGCACCTCAGAACCTATTCATCTTCCAGTTACAAGTTTGTACACTTAGACCAACATCTCCCCAATTCCCTCCTACCCCTAAGCCCCTAGTAGCCACCACTCTGCAATTTGTTCCTAGGAGTTTAGCTTTTTTAGATTCCACATATAAGTGATATTATACAGTATTTATCTTCATCTGACTTATCTCACTTAGCATAATGTCTTCAAGCTCCATCCATGTTATCACAAACAGCAGGATTTCCTTTCTCATAGCTGAATAATATTCCATTGTGTATGTATATGTATTATATGAACACTCTTTCTCTATACATCTGCAGACAGACACTCAGGTTATCTCCATATCTTGGCTTTATGAATAATGCTGTAGTAAACATGGGAGTGCAGGCATCTTTTTAATGTTCTGTTTTCATTTCCTTTGTATATAATCCCAAAAGTAGCATTACTAGATCATGTGGTAGTTCCATTTTTAATTTCTTGAGGAACTTCCATACTATTTTCTGTAGTGGCTGAACTAATTTATATTCTTACCCACAGTGCATGAAGGTTTCCTTTTCTCCACATTCTTACCAACATTTGTTATTTCTTGTTTTTTGACACTAGCCATTCTGACAGTTATGAGATGGTATCTCATTGTCGTTTTGATTTGCATTTCCCTGATGATGAGTGATGTTGAGCATCTTTTCATGTGTCCGTTGGCCATCTGTATGTCTTCTTTGGAAAAATGTCTCTTCAGCTCCTCTGCCCATTTTTAATCTGACTGTTTGGGGTTTTTGTTATCAAGTTTTATGAGTTCTTGACACATTTGGGATATTAACCCCTTATTGGATATGTCATTTGCAAATATCTTCTCCCATTTGGTAGGTTGCCTTTTCATTTGTTCATTATTTATTTTACTGTGCCAAAGCTTTTTAGTTTGATATAATCCCAATTAATTTTAATTAATTTTTGCTTTTGTTTCTGGCATTCTTGGTATCATATCCAAAACATCATTGCCAAGACCAATGTCAAGGAGCTTTTTCTCTCTGCTTTCTTCTAAGAGTTTTGTGGTTTCAGGTCTTATGTTTAAGTCTTTAAACCATTTCGAATTAATTTTTGTGAGTGTTATAAGATAGGAGTTCAATATCATTTTTCTGCACTTAATTTCATTTAAAAAGAATAGTTGCAGGATTGCTCATATATCATATATATTGAAACCACTGAAGAGAGAAACCAAGATATGCAGGACTAGTTAGCTGATGGATTATTTAGCTGGCTAATTATTATGACTGTTTCTCAGTCCTGTGTAGAAAGATTGAGGCTGATCAGAAACATTCATCGTAAACTTGACTATCCCTCAACAGATCCATCTGTAAAATAAACATAGTTTACCTGCTACTTGTGCTATATCAAAGAAAATATGTTTTCTTTAGTGGAAATTGTTTGCATATATACTAGTCAAGTCCCAATCTAAATATAATGTTTTCCTATTATTATACTCTAAGAACAACTTTTTTTCTTATTTCAAGTTTTTATTTAAATGCCAGTTAGTCAACATACAGTGTAATATTAATTTCCGGTGTACAATACAGTGATTCAACACTTCCATACGTCACCCTGTGCTCATCACAAGTGCACTCCTTAATCTCCATCACCTATTTCACCCATCCCCCACCCACCTCCCCTCTAGTGACCATCAGATTGTTCTCTATAGTTAAGAGTCTATTTCTTGGTTTTTCTCTCTTTTTCTCCCCCCATGTGTGTTTGTTTTGTTTCTTAAATTTCACATATGAGTGAAATCGTATGGTATGTTTTTCTCTGACTTATTTCTCTTAGCATAATACACTAGCTCCATCCACATTGTTGCAAATGGCAAGATTTCATTCCTTTTTATGGCCTTTTATGGTATATATAAACCACATCTTCTTTATCCATTCATCAGTTGATAGACATTTGGGCTGTTTCCATAATTTGGCTATTGTTGCTAATGCTGCTATAAACATCAAGGTGCATGTATCCCTTCAAATTAGTATTTTTGTATCCTTTGGATAAATAACTAGTAGTAGGTATAACTTTTGTAGACATTATGCCTGGTCTGCAATAGCTATTAGGAAGAAGGACATGTTGTCAACTTCTCCAAAGCTAAAAAACAAGGTAATCATCGGCAACACTGAAAGCTACTAATTCCACACAGCAAATCAACCCACTCTTTTACTACTTCTGCAAACTGCTTTATCTTGAAGAATTCAACTGAGAAATTTGCTGTTAAAATTTAAACATTTTATGGGGAACTTGTTGAGACTTCTCTATGGCTGAAGTAGGCCTTTGGAAATCTTTTCCAGATTAAAATTACAAGGTCATTTGTGATGTCAAATTAAAAGGTCCCCAGTAACTACTTGTTCATGTATTAGAGCGGATTCCACTTTCCTTTCCAAGGAAAATCATGTCACTGCCCTGGGTTTCTTCTCAACTCATCTTCCTGATATGGGGAAGATTTTCTCCTATCAAGCTTCGTAAATTTTGTGAGAGGATGTCAATATTATCCAGAAAAACACAGCAGAACAGTAAAGGCAAATTAAGTCTGAGAGAATATTTCCAGTACAAGTGCTTGTCAGAAAGGATAACCTCAAATTCACTGACACTCAGGACTTATCAAAATTTTGGTCAAGGGAAGTAATATTTCTGGAAAACAGCCTTAAAGAACAAGTAGTCCATTCATTCCTCTAACATTCAAAACCGTTTATCCTCAGAGCGAACCATACCACAACAGAGCTATCTACAGATGTGGCACCTTCTCTGCACCCTCTTTCCTAAAGAAAAATGTAAAACTACTTCTACTAAATCATACTGGTGCTGTACCATCTGCACACACTAAGGCATGTTCCTATAGGGATACTGTTGAGAACATCATTCATGCCATATCCCGTGTCATCCTAAGAATGCATTACCGGTGAAGCTTTCTCTCAACAATTAATAGACTGCTTCCTTTGAACAAGTGGCTTAATCTTACAGGTGTGTGACTGTATGTCTTGATTGCTTTCCTCTTTTATTGATTGCCAGAACATTCAGAGGCAAATATTGAGACCATTCTCTCAGGATCTTATAGTACATGTCCTGCATTTTATTTCTACCCCTAGCTTTGCCTTTTTATACCTTTATTTTTACCTTTACCTTTGCTTTTGTTTCTACCTTTATTTTTAGTGTTGTGTTTTCCTTGATTAGTTACTTTCAAGGGTTATAGAGCGGTATGTCAATCCTTTTTGGGGAAAAGGAAAATACTATTAAAAATAATTTAATTCCATTAACTGAGCATCTACTATTTATATAGTATTTCCTTAAGTACCATGATACCTTTTCTATGACATCCTGTAATCCAAATACCTGACTGGCATCTGAACATATAAGCCAAGGCAAACATCCATCAATAACAAGAATGGATGGGAAATTCTCTAAGGCTTTTCAAGATCATAAAAGAGATTACTCTGGGAATATTTAGAACCTTATCATTCTTTCTCCCTAAAAGAAACAAAGCTGTTAAGAGTCATTACTTTCCTGATAAATTAAGTACATTTTGATTTCATTACATATTTGTAAAAATAAATTGAATCAAATCTTATTCCACAGTGACTGGGGTTCTTATAGAGAAAAGCAATCTTTGATAAATGGTTCTCAAGATTGAATTTGGGGGTAAGATAAGGAGAAATTACTGAGTTATTTTCTTGATAATAACTGGGCTTTAAAGAGAACCATGCTCTTCTTCATCAATAACAAACATGTGTTGAGTGTTTACAACACTTAAGTCTCTGTTCCCATCCTCTAGAGGTTTGGAAGTCTCATTTCATTTCCTACATCCTCTCACAGAAGAGGTATAATTTTATTACCTATTTTTCAACTGTTCTTCATCTCTACTTTTTGTTGCATATATATATGAATGTTCTCTTGCATTTCACTAGATCCAATATACGTTAGCTAACAATCCCAATATTTTAGAATTAGTGAACCAAATTACTAAGGTTAATGGAGATTCATTGCAAATTTACATGCTAAAATAAAGCAGAATCAGTTTTACTTCAAGATTCTCATTATTACTTGTTCTTACTTAAAATAAGACAATAACCTTGATAACTACACCTTCTCAGCATGATCACATCAGTATGGCTCACACTAAGGGATGTGTCCTTTTGTGCTTCTACAGATCTTCATCTCCATGGTAGTAGTGCAGCTAATGATAATACAAGATGTGGCAAAGACACCAGTGCCAAGTCTGTCATGGGCCCAAAGCTGATCACGAAACCCATTATTTTGTGTTTGTGGCTATCTTCACTAATAGAGACTGATGGAGGTCATTGTCATCAACCAAGTCATAGTGCCAGGAATTCAAGGCCCTCCTTCAGAAAGTCTCCAGGAATAAGAGCAGCCTCGCAGCTGGTTTTGTTATTTGACATTATGTGAGAAACTCATGCCTGGAACACTACTTGACAACCACAGCTATAGTGAGCAAATTCCTCCTCTTTAGTGTCTCTGAACTATTCAGCCTATAGAGCCTCATTACTCCCTCTCCACCAAAACAGCTCCTTCCTTCTACTGAAACTCAAAGAAAAATGAGTACCACAGTTTCCTAGACCAGAAGTTTCAACTCAGGCACCAAGATACCATAGATATCAGACACCAAAATATGCTGTCAAAAAGAACAAAACGTTGATTTTCAAAGTAGGCAACATAAATTAATCCGATGACAGAGCTTCTGTGAAAATGTAAAAGGATCAAGAGTATTAGAGATCAGAGAAAGAGGATTTGTGAAGAAATTTCTTTGGAGAGATCTGTTCCCTTCCTACAATCCTCGTGCCCTACTTTATTCCTCCAACATCAGACAGCAAGCAAACTAGCTCCTCTCTTCATCTCAAACCAAGACAGAGGCTTCCCTTTATTCGTATCAGTCAAACACTGGAAACAGTCTATGTAACCATAAATAGAAGAATGGATAAACTGTGCCACCATCATAAGAAATTTTAGTCATCAATAAAAAGGAAGTACTGATGAGGTGCCCGGGTGGCTCAGGTGGTTATGTGTCCGACTTCGGCTCAGGTCATGATCTCACGGTTTTTGAGTTCCAGCCCTGCATCAGTCTCTGTGCTGACAGTGTGTAGCCTGCTTGGGATTCTCTCTCTCTTCTCTCTGCTCCTGTCCCACTGGTGTTCTCTCTCTCTCTCAAAATAAAAAATAAACTTTAAACAAAAAAAAGGAAGTACAGACATACATAACAATGTAAATGAGTCTCAGGAACACTCAAGTGAGAGATGCCATACACAGATGAATACAAACTGGATTATTTCATTTCTCACAGACTTTACAATACTAAATCTAATAGGGTGGAAAAAAAACAAAGTTGTTGCTTCTGGTGGGGGAGGGGTGTAGAGATTTACATTGAAAAGCTACGAAGGGACTTTCTGGGATAATGTCTACTTCTTGATGAGACTTTGTACAGTTCTTTGAGGTGTATGCAGTTCTCAAAACTCAATAAAAGTTTACTTGATGCTTACATTTCATTGCATGTAAATTTTACATGTAAAAACATATACTGAATTCTAGTCAATGATGTACATGCCGAGGTGTTCCACGGAAGTACACAGATGTGTGCAGTTTATTTTGAAATGTAACAAAAATAAGATGAATTGATGGATGCATAAAGAGATGAGCAAGTGGATATATACATAATAAAATGAGCAAAGTAAAATATAATTGTAGGTGGTGAATACATAGATGTTCACTGGACATCTTTTCAACTTCACTGAATAGTTGAAAATCATCATGATAAACTAATGAGAAAAATAAAATGATGGCTTCAACAAGACTCCTTGTTGGACTTGATTTCAGTCTCTTGGAATTAGACAAGTACAATAGATTAGTGTCTGTCTCTGGTCTGCAAAATCGAAGGGCAACAGAGACAGGCTGGCCAGATGCTTTGGCGGTAGATAAAAGGTTGCCGCCATGTTTAGTCTGCCTTTCTCTCCACCCAACCAGGTTGCAAGGGCAAAGGATGTGTGAGTGAGTGTGCCCTATGGACCAGATATGGGCTCTACAGGAAAGAGACCAGTCTGGAGTCACTGTGACTTCTGCCCAAGAGGACCACATGGGAGGGCAAAGGCTAGAGGAACAGAAGGTACTATCCACAATGGGAGGTTTGGAGTCACAGGGGCCCAGCAAGAGAGCTTCTGAAAAACTCACACAAGTGTTTATGACAGAAAATACGCACCTGCACAGAGAACACAGTCATCTTATACTAGTACTTGTCAAGTTAGAACATCTGCCACTTTTTCACTGATTTCTGATCCACTGTAACACTACCAATAGGCAGTAAGAGCAGCTCGACCAGGGAAGGTGGTAAGCGAGCAATTTTCATGCACATAACCAGCCTTATCCTGACATTCCTAAGGAAGTTGGCATGGGTGAAAGGGAGGGAGTAGGGATACGACCTATCTTAGAATAAAGTCAGAAGTGATATGTTATATGTGAGACTGGACATTTTAGCTTCTTAATCAACATGGTATCTTTCTACTTAAAGACTATCAGCTGCCCAGGAGTGACCAGGAAAACTATGGATCATGATGGGGGGGGGGGGGAGTCTCACACCAAATAAATTTTAAATGGACAAGAAGGGTACTGGAAGTCTTTCATGTCCCACCCAGACCCCTTTCAGCAGGTCTCTGTGCATACCCTGCTGTGAGCGGTGGCTCACGGCAATCTCCTCTGAAGAACTGCCTTCGACAGAACACAAGCCACCTCACCAGGTTACATCACTGTGCACCACCACCCCCAAACAGGCTGTGGCCAATGACAGACCCAAGAGTACAAAAGCTGAAACGTCAAGGGGAGCTTAACCCTGGGGTGCAATTTGTGAGCCACAGATCCCCACGGGACAAGGCTGCAAGCAAACTTCAGTCAAGACCACATCCTCACTGAGTTTTAATCCCCTGCCTTATCTTGCTTCCTTCACTCCCCTTCTAACAATACCATCTCAATAAATCACTTGCACAGGAATCTACAATGCAGGCTTTGCTTTAGAGACCCCTAAGAGAGTGAGGGACAAAACTAAATTGCATTTTTATTATATTGTATCCATTCTAAAATAAACACTTTGCCATGAATGCAAAGACGAACTCTTGCCTATAGGCTGATCCTGTACAGTCTCGGTGCCCTGTTATTGCTGCCCCGGCTCTCCCAGATCCATCAGACACCTGTGCACTAGCTTTCCCCAGGGTCCAGGAAAGAACAAGTCTCTCTTCATTGTCCCCACATACCCACGTGCCCTTAGACTGTTCTGCATTTAAAAACATTGCAGGGGCGCCTGGGTGGCTCAGTTGGTTAAGGGGCCGACTTTGGCTCAGGTCATGATCTCATGGTTTGTGGGTTTGAGCCCCGCGTCAGGCTCTGTGCTGACAGCCCAGAGCCTGGAGCCTACTTTGGATTCTGTATTTACCTCCCTTTCTCTGCTCCTCCCCTACTTGTGCTCCATCTCTCTCTCAAAAAGAAATAAACATAAAAAATAATTTTTTTAAACATTCCATTTGGGGGCGGAGGGTGGAGCGGCCTGCGTGGCTCAATCAGCTCTTGATTTCTGCTCAGGTCATGATCTCACAGTTTGTGGGATCGAGCCCTGCTACACTCTGTGCTAACAGTGTGGAGCCTACTTGGAATTCTTTCTCTGTCTCTCTGTTTCTCTCTCTCAAAATAAATTTTAAAAAAAGAAATTCAATTTTTAATTTTTTCTCTTCATTTTTCTGGTTTTTTTTAGGGGAAAAACTCTCTATATCTTTCATGTACAGAAATCTAGGTAAATGCAAAGGGTTAAATGTGGATTCCAGACCTCTTTGATGTGATAATACGATCTCCTGTTGGTGGACAGACTCTGGTCAAGGCATAGAGTGTAGTGGAGCCAGGACAGACAGATGGGTCAAGTGCTGCTTCCAACACATTATTCAGATGGGCCCACGGGGAAAAAATCATTCATTACATTAAATAAAAACAAGAAACCATATTGAGGGGAATGCAGCCACTTAGGAATCAAGCCATTTGACACTGACACTTGATGAGTGCACTGACCATCAGAGCAGAAGGCCGGTTCCAGGGAAGGTACAAAACAGAGCTAAAGTACGGTTTAATTACAGTTGACTTGGGTGAGTTTTTTCACTACCCTTTCAACATTTGAGGTTAAAAGCCAAATGTTATAAAAGCAACTATGCGATAAATGTTATAGTCCTTTACCTCAGGAACCTATTTCTGTCTCCCCTGGAATGGGGTCGAAATCTTGGAAACCACAGTCACATCGTTCTGGCGATAAATTTGCCTTGGAAATTGTCAGGCTGGACTTAATACATAAAGGGAACATAAGGTTGGGAGGAAACAGAAGGTGCAGCTGGCAGGGGTGGGAGGTCGTGAGGTAATAGAGAAGTAGAACACAGGGTTAGAGGCAATGCAAAAGGAGAGCTGGGAGATCAATACTCAACACTCAAGGGAGGAAGTGTACTCAGGATCCAACTCTGTTCTCACTGCAAACCTTGAATATGTTACATATCATCAAGAGATTAACTAAGTCCTAAACACAACCCAGCAATGTTACTTCTTTATAGTAATTTCTAGGATAATCTTTGACATACTCCCAGTTAGAAATTCAAGGATCAAGTTTCTGTATATGGTTTCCATAATTGGTGCCAGTACCTTCCAAAGTTTCTGAACCCCAGTTTCCACAAGTATCTGAAAGAAAATTTTACTCTTTAGTTTACCTTGTTGTTTTGGGAGATTTTTTTTTTTTCAAAGTATGGTCCTGAATTCAGCTGGGCAGCTTATTAAAAACACATCTTCCCAGCTCAACCAAGATCTAACACTGCACCTGGAGCCTGGGATCTGCCTTCAGAACAAGGTCTCCAGGGGCATCCGAGGCACGCGGAGTTCATCAACTATTGAGATGAAGAGAAACGGCAGACTGAAGCCCCTGCTGCATTTGACCCCAAAGTCAAACAGGCAAGAGAAGGAACGCTAATCTCCCTGGCCTATGTGCTGTTTCTAGCTCCCAGTGATGCTGTCTTTGAAGATTTCCAATGGTTATGGAACAGCCCACCAAGGACAGATCACCTCCCCTCTAGTTGCCAACTCACAACAATGACTTGTATGTTCTCTGGAGGAAGCTAGAGTTTTGCACATTTTCTAAGAAGGAAAATTTCTCTTTGGGACATTATTAAAAAATCTCCTATCTAGAATTTCACTTAGAAATACTGTTTCATGATTTCCCACTTCTAAAACTCTTTCAGCTCTCTTCCATTGTTTTCTGAGTTAAGGCCTGGATAAACTAAGTCCTAATTGCATAATTCTATAGTGAGAATTATGAAGCACCTACCATGTGCCAGAATGGTGTTCAGTGTAGCAAACGACAAAAATGGGGACAAAAGAACCCACGCTGTCTGAGGCTTAGGGTCTAAGAGAAAGAAAAGGCAAGTGAACTGGTCATTACAGCACAGTGTGACCATAGTTAACAGATTGCTAAGGGATCCCAGAAAAATCGTATCTAAATCAACCCAGGAGCTTAGGGAAAGTTTCTTGGAAAAGGCCCTGTCTGTGAATTATATAGAAACATGAAAAATAATTTACCTCTTAGACTTGTAAGAAGGCAGATGGCGAGAGGACTTATCAACATATTCACCCCATATGAACAGGGACATTTATGCAAATCAGATGTCAGGAGTATCCTACAGTTCTCCAAAGCATACCAAAAGAAGCCTTGAGAAAGCTCCAGTGTTCCAATTACTGTACTGTATAACTGATCACCCCAAAACATACTGGCTTAAAATAACGGTAATGATTTATTCTTTCATGGTTTCCATGGACCAGTAAAAGTTTGTCTTTGTGCCACAACATCTGTCTGGGGTCTCAGCTGGAAGATGTAGAGGCTGTGACTGGAATCATTGGAAGCCACATTCATTCACATGTAGCCATTGCTGCTAGTTGTCAACTGGGGACATTGCCTCCACTCCATAGGGCCTGTCTATAAGGTCACTCTACATGGGTTAGTTTGGGCTTGCTTACACCATGGCGGCTGGGTTCCAAGGGCAAGCATCCCACTAAGAGAGAGCCACACAGATCCTATATTCTTTTATCATCTAGTTTTGGCCATCACATAGCATCACTTCTGGCATTCACTCTTTGTCAAAGCAATCACAAGCTCCTTACCTAGATTCAAGGGAAAGAAACATGGTTTCCCTTTCTTGCAGAAGGAATTTAGTCATATTATCAAAATAATATATGGCACAGGATATATATATATATTTCTACAGCCATCTTTGTAAAATATGTCACATCTAGATTATTAACATAAAGAGAATTTTGGAATATCCAGCTCAAATGTGCCATTCATCGTATAAAAATAATAGAACATGGGGCGTCTGGGTGGCTCAGTTGGTTAAGTGTCCAACATCAGCTCAGGTCATGATCTAGCGGTCTGTGCGTTCAAGCCCCACATCGGGCTCTGTGCTGACAGCTCAGAGCCTGGACCCTGCTTTGGATTCTGTGTCTCCCTCTCTCTGCCCCTCCCCCACTCACGTTCTGTCTCTGTCTCTCAAAAGTGAATGTTACAAATAAATAAAAATAATAGGACAGAAAATATTAGCAAAGAAATGTAGGTGGCAAAGTATATCATGAATGAAACTCATGGCTAAGTCAACTGTCTTGTCTCTGCCTTCAAACACACAGGCCATATCTATATATACAAATACTATCACCCTGTCAAATAATATCTTTCAGAGATTTGAGTTTTTAAAAACTCTAAAGAATTAATGTGCCCAGCATGTTCTAAAACTTGTTGCAATAAAACAAAGCAATGATAACCCGAGGTCTAATTTTATAGATCTTTGACCAGGAAAATATTGTCATCTCAAAGTTTAGATGCTCGGCCTTGCAGTCTCTTGTCTGATAAACATGTTGACAAATTGCCCCCTTCTGCAAGCCACAGAGTCACTAATTGAACTGATCCGAACTTTATCATATAAGGTTCTCAGACAGTTTTACAATGGGACCCCAAAAGCCATCATCACACGAGTAGCCACTGCTTACCCTGTGCTCTACACCAGACAGCGTGATTCATACGTAACCAGGTCTTTTACACCCAAACAGAAACTTGCAAGAAACGAACATCACAGCGTTGGCTGTCAGGACACTGTTCCCCTCCATTCACCCTGAAAGTTTAAATTTAATGCCTGCCTGACAGCTTTTTGTCTGTCATGCCACTGTTACACTGACACACACTTTATACCTGATTCAGTGAAGGAGGAAAGACAGATACCACTGAAATAATGGGGAGGTCCCATGCTTCACCTTTAAGATTGCCAGGTTCCTATTGCACCTGAGTAATCACTGATGTGACCTGTGAAGTGTGACCCAGCACTGAGTGGTCACAGACTGTGTGTTACACATTAGCCCTACTCCTAAAGTGTATGTTAGGGGATTTAAAGCCAGAAGTTTCTAATCTGAAGGGGATGAAAGCATCATATTGATCTGCCAGACAATGTTAAGAAACAACTGTATGGCCCAAGACGTTTGCAACCAGTTAAGGATTAGGAAGGGGAAGCTTTTCTCTCCAAAGTCCAACCTCTTTAAATCTTTGACATTTCCCAGGGTAGCTGAGTCAATAACCCTTACTCTCAATAATTATAACAGTTATAATGAAACAAAAATTTCATTTTGACATAAAGCTAATATATTTTGGTAGTTCTGGGGTTGGTTTTTTTAAGAAGTATAATCACTTGGAGCATTAGTACTTTAGAAACTGGACCCCAAAGTGACAGATCTAGGCATAAAGAAAGCTTTTTAAGGAAAACTGTGGCTTTCACAGAGGTCAAATGCCAAAAACATCTATTGCTCTCAGCATTAGTGAATATTTTAGGCTTAAACATTAAGAAGATTGCAAATAAACAGATACGGATTGGCCCAGGGAAATAGTCATAATACATCATTTATAAAACTCTTTGACCTTTACATGTACTGATCTGAAGCTAGGCCCAGAAGTCGTCTTGCTGACGATTAAAATGATTGCTCTATGGCAGAATGGACATTCTTCATGTGAAAAGAGTTTACCAGGCTGTGAGATGGTGGTGAATAGGTGATTCCTACAGCTCCACTGCCAAAACCCGTCTGCTCAATGAGATTCAGTAATGAAAACAGTGCCAGTCTATGTCTAACCCCAGCTTGAATGATCTAGGTAAATGCTCAAATATTTAAGGTCGTATTCCCCCTTATTGTTCTCCAAGATGGTATCTGGGTCTATTAGAAGTATGGCTTATATGGCCTTCTGACAGTGTGAGGGCTAGGAAATGAAATCCTCCAATTTCTAGTGTCTCTGAAGACGCTATGCTGTGGTCGATCTCTGCTTTTCCCTGCACTTACACTGAGCCACTGTGAAACTGGCTTTTGGCGTGGGTAGGAGCTAACACTCATGCCTCCACCCCTGGATGGAGTCCACGATTCTGACCATTTATCTCTGGTCCTGCAGCCTCTTGCTCCTAAAAGTCCTTCAGCTCTCTTGGTTCTTTTGTAGCCTCTCCCCAGGGCATTTGGGAATATTCATGTCTGGGTTCCTCTGTAGAGCTGCATCCATCTGAAACTTGTATCTGCTGAAATACATGATTATATCAGTATTTTGAAATTAAATGCCAGGCAGGAGAAACTTTTGCAAAATTCCCAAGGGAGTTTAGGGAGAGGCCATAGAGAAGGGGTTTATCCTTCTGACTTAGTGTGTGCAAGCTGAGCTTGTACAGTGGGAGTAAAAAGTATCATCCTAAGTGTGAGGCCCCTCCTCTCAAGGATGAGTAAGGATTCGGCCAAAAGAGAAAAAAAAAAAAATGGACATGTGAGTAAAAAGTAAATCAATAAGATATAAGAGATGACAGGAGTGACTATAGTGTGAAGCTAGAAAAGCCTAAGACAGGAGGAAGGCAATATCTGGGTTCAATCCGGGTGTAAATTGAAGACAAAATTAAAAGCAAAACAGTTTATCTGCTTCTATACTCTCACTCTAGAGCTATTAAAATGTAGCTTCTATCATCCTCGTTTAGAGTTATTACATCAAGTTTCTATTTCTATCAACCGCTAGGTTAATATGGAAGGCCCCCATAACATGGATCTTACTGGAATTCTTTAGCCTGTTGATGGGGTCACTTACAGGTGTTGTGAACCCCAATACCCATAACAGTCCTAACCGGCCCCTTTCCTCACAGCAATCTAGTAACTTGCCTGTACGGTGATCTGGTTGTAACAACGGCTAGAATCTTGTCGTCTTCCTGGCACCCTAGCCCTCCAGGCAAAAAGTATGAGGAAGTGATGACATTTTCTTTATTCACTATAATTCATTCAACAAACATATGTTGAACTCTTCCCATGTCTAGGCTCTATTCTAGTACAGTAGATACAGTAGAGAACAAGACAAAACAGGTTCCAGTTCTCATGGTGTCCATATGCTAGCAGGAAAGAGAAACAACAAACAAGCAACAAATAAATCTGACAAGGGCTATTCATAATACTCAAGAGAATCCTTGGAGAACTTTACCGGAAAGCTCATTTGAGAAGGACACAGTCAACCATATTGGTCACACTCTTCCCTTTGAATGGCAATATCTTGAGTGGGTATGGGTATGGGAATGTAAGTGCACGCGAGTGTGTATTCAATTATTACGATAGATTCATTAGTTTGCTATCAATTGCGACATCATCATACTATCTCATACAAAACCTACTGCAGCTTTTCTGATTAGCAATACAGGAGGCACTGGGAGAGACACAGTGCAAGATGCCAGGTAAGTGGGATACATCTCTGTCCTCCCCATACTTACGATCTAATGGTGGAAACAGGCAAGTACATACGTAATGAAAGTAGAAGGGAAAAAATGTCAGTCCTAAAAGGGAGATGAAGTCCAACTGTTACAAAAGCGTCGAGGCCCAGAGTGGTCGAATGACTTGACCAAAGCCACACAGCTCCTCAATGAGAGAGCTAGAAGCACAGCAAGTACTTTTCCCACAGAACCCCAGAAAATGTCAAAGCGACACAAAATCAGCATCTTTTCAACAGCCCCGAAATAGGATTGTTCTCTCCTACTGGCTTCCTCCCTGACTGTAGATCCAAGTTTAACAGAGTCAGTGGCTAGAACTGCAAATTGAAAGTTAATAGGACTGGATTCTGCTCGGAAATTTGGTACATCCTTCACTTCTGTTTCTATTTCTCCCTCTGTACAATGAAGCAAACAGACAGAAGTCAATCCTCCATCCTGTGGGGAGGAAAAAGGAAGAAAACTAACAGTCTCTGAGCTTTTATTTTACACAAGGCCCTGCATTAGACCCTGTATTACATGTGCCATTTAATCCTCAACGACATCTCTGTGGCAGAAATTACCCCCATTTTGTAGATAAGTACGTGAGTTAAAAGAGGTTAAGACCCTTGCCCAAGGTCACACGGGCTGTGCTAGAGCCAGGATTCAAAAGCAATCTGTCTGCTCCTAACCTCTGTGCTAAGCAGCCACCCACTGGAATAATTTGAGCTGCTTAGTAAAAAGGTACTCTATGGGTCCAAAACATTAGAAGCAATATCAGCCATGTGAAAAACCCCGCTAAAATTGTGAATAAAAAGCCTTCATTGGAATTTTAATTTTAGGACTTAAACGCTAAGATAATATGTTTTATAAATATACAATTTAATATAATTTCCCTTCAAGTAAATTGTATTTTTAAGAGGCTTCCTGTAATTAAATCCATGAAAAGAACACAGGCAGAATTATAGAACCTCTGAGGTGAAGGAAAGTATAGAGAATTGTTCTACCTGGAAGAGAAGCCAGTGTGTTAAACAGTCACACACCCCAAAGATTCTGTGCACAGGCCAGCTTCTCTCCCTCCTCTCCACCTCCTGCCACCCTCCTGCTGTCTGATATGGGTGCTAATTCACCTAGCTCTTCTCACTTCCTTTTACAACCTAGCTGTCCCTATATATATATATATATTTGTTTTTTCTTCTACACTCCTGCTTCAGGACCTAGAATATCAGAGGATAAAGAGCACCTGAAGGCTGACGTGACCTGAATCAATAAAAGTAATTACAAGAGCCAATGATTTCAACCCTCTGAGC
The DNA here is from genome assembly GCA_028646485.1 of Cryptoprocta ferox. Classification (NCBI taxonomy): domain Eukaryota; kingdom Metazoa; phylum Chordata; class Mammalia; order Carnivora; family Eupleridae; genus Cryptoprocta; species Cryptoprocta ferox. Next base: position 129,119,115 of record CM053573.1, on the reverse strand, counting down.
CTCCGTCTCCTCAGCTGTAGGGAAAGAACGTGATCTCTACCTCTCTGTTGTCGGATGATGGAGACAGGGAGTGGGATATTTCTGTAGTATCTGCAGCTGAGGGAATGTGTTCCCCTTTCAAAACCAACATTCCAAAGTAAGAAACTGGGCAGGTTGTACCCACTTCCTGTTGCCCATCTTGCTCATCCTCAGCCTTCTCTAGAAGGGAAAGAAGGTGGCAAGTTTTTATGGGAGGGACCCTTGTCTGTTGCTCTTAAAATTGTCAGAGGCAACTCTGGAAAATTATCTACCTGAGAAAACTTCAGCTGGTTTAATACGGTCAGTGGGCTCTGGGCACAGAAGCCAACTGCGCCTAACTCAACACTTGGAAGCTGTGTGACCTTGGACTAAGTGGCTTACTCTGTTTGGATGTCAATCTGTAACTTGGAAATAAAACTACTACTGGCCTGGCTTCCCTCACAGGGAAGATGTGATCCTTGGTGGCATCAGGGATATGAAGGCACAGACGACGCATCAGTTATAACTTTAGGGGCCTAGCACGCTTCCACTGCATGATTCTGCTATTTACTCATCAATTATAACTTTAAAATGATTGGAACTGCCTGGAAAAAAAAAAACGAACTCAGCAGAGCAGAACAAGGATCTGGTCCCAATCCTGGAAAGCAAATTACTTGTGCCCCTGAAGGCAAAATGTAAGTCAGAATTCAATTTCTTAATAAACCAGATGACTTCTAACCCCTTTCCTCACATCTATGTTAGTACTGGTTCTCCAAAGACAGTCTGAAACTCACTTCATAATTCATACCCTCTACTTTTCTTTTATAGGACTCTGATCAATGCAGCTAATGTAATTTCAAAATCTATACAACAAATAAAAATTTCACTCCAATCATTCCTAACTATACACAAGAACCTTAAAGTCAGAGAGTGTCTTATTCATCTTTTCATCCCCAGTATTTAGCACAATACAAATACAGAAGCTCATTAATTGCTGACTGAGTGACTAAATGGAAACCCTTTATAGGTGTATGTGTGCATGTGTGTATAGTGAGGGTGTGTGTGACGTGCTACCAAATGTACTTTCTGAGCAATTTTTCAGAATAATTAGACATTTGAAGTCTATCCAAAACTGAACCTTCATTTCTCATCGAACTTGTGTGAGCATTTATTATAAACATAAAAGATATTTTATCAGAATCAAGAATTTTCATTAGTTATATTTGATACACTTAAAGGGAAAGAAACATTCATCATATTGCTTACTCCAGCATGCTTCAGCTTCTCATGCCTAAATTTCACTCCCTACAAACTGTATCCAAATATACAGACCTTGGCAGAGGAACTAATACCACTGTAGCCACTGTCCATGGAGCATTATAACAATAGCAACTCTCCAGCAGATCAGCTTAGAACTCACATCTCTAACAAGTACAAGGACTTCACGCTGGAAATTTTAATACTCTTGTGAAGATGAAATGAATAATGTCCATGCCAGACCAGAAAGGCACATGGCACACAACTTTTACAATGCTTAAACCCAGCATTTGTTCCATGGAATGCTGCCTCATATGCTGTATATGAATAGAGGTGTGGCCCTCACCGTGCCCATCTGGAGTGCAAAAGCCCTTTGTCTAAAAAAAAATTATTTTTATGTTTTTTTGTTTATTTTTGAGAGACAGAGAGGGAGAGCACGAGCAGGGGAGGGTCAGAGAAAGAAGGAGATACAGAATCCGAAGACAGGCTCCAGGCTCTGAGCTAGCTGTCAGCACAGAGCCCGACGCGGGGCTCGAACCCACGAACCTTGAGATCATGACCTGAGTCGAAGTCAGACGCTTAACCGACTGAGCCACCCAGGTGCCCCAAAAGCCCTTTGTCGATAGAGTGGAGCATGCTAATTATACAGATCTGGCTACCTTTGCATTGGCAAACCTCCCTGGCAAGTTTGTTTTTGTTTGTTTTTGGTTTTTTCCCCAGAATGGTGCCTATACCAGCACAACTGGCTACTACACCCCCAGATTTAAAGGAGGTACCCAGCTTTATCCAAAGTTTTGCACACTTAGATGAGCCCTCCAGTGCTGAGTGGGAGTGGGAGCCATTCCATGACACTCACCAGTTCAACCCACTTGCAGTCTGGCAACCTACATAGTCTGAGGACTCCCTACCCACTAAGGACGGAACCATGAGTTAAGAAACCAATCCTCCCTGCTTAATTTTTAACTCTACTTTTTTACTTATTTTATTTCTTTTAAATAAGTTTTTTTTTTTTTTTTAAGAGAGAGAGAGGTCAAGAGAGCAAGCAGGGGAGGGGCAGAGAGAGAGAGGGAGAGAGAATCCCAAGCAGGCTCCACACTGTCAGCACAGAGCCTGATGCGGGGCTCAAACCCACGAACCGTGAGGTCATGACTTGAGCTGAAATCAAGAGTTAAACACTTAACCAACTGATCCACCCCGGCACCCCTACTTTTATTTTTAACTATCAATGCACTGATAAAATTGTATTATATTCAATTCAGTCTCCTAGTTTCTGCTTCCTTCTCTCCTACTTCTCTACCAGAAAAGTAAATTGAAAAGCTCATTATGTCATGGAAGGTAACAGCTCCCAACTCTCACTTATCAACTATAGCATGTGAGTAGGATGTCCTGTTTTTAAGGGAATATGGGCAGACCAGAATCAAGATAATGCATGATCTATAGTCCCTGAGTAGGTACCACAATCCTTTTGGGCAACACTCGGATTGCAAAGAAAACATAGCTACTTTGTGTTTTTATAATTGATTAAATCCTCCTAAGGTCATTGCTTGATGGTAATGGTAGAGGTGTAAGGATGGGGTTTGGGGGTAGTGCCCTTTAACCCAACAGAAACCATTAATTAGAAATACTTTATGTAAATTTGTGAGTGGGTTTTCCTTCATAAGAACTTTTACCAGTAATTATTTTTCTATTGAGATATTAAAATTCTATCTCTGCAAATCTAACTTCCTTTTACTTACTCTTTTAAAGCTTTCATTTATTTCATTTCATGAAAATTGCTTCTTGCAGATGGATATAGACCATGAAAGTATTATATTGATTGTAACTGCAATGCTTTATCTTCACCTTACTACAGAAAGGCTACTACTAAAATAAACAAACAAACAAAAAATAAGCTATTCATATTTGTCTAGATTTGAGGGGGGAAAAGAAAAGACACAAAATAAAATAAACACATGAAACTCATTTTCAAAACAGTGGCCATCAGGTATCAAAATACAATTATCCCTGAAAGATGGGAAACAGGTGAAGTGTGTCCTATACCAGCCCCAGCTTACTGCCTGTAGTAATTTTCTAGGTCACGGAACAGGATGGGAAACCCCAGGGAGAACACATTGGTCTCCCTGATTTGAAGAAATTAAGCTGTGTGTCCAAGGAGACTGAGGTCGCTAGAGTTATAGGACAGAACATCAGAGAAGAAAACATTACACAGAGAGAGCTATAGAGACCTGCAAATGGTTCCTCCTCCAGTCTTTAGTGGAGTACTAATCAGCATATGTATGTGAGAAAACTATCCAAAGACAGGGAGAGAATTACCCAAAGGGATTAAAAGTAAACATGCCTGGTACTCAGTGCTAGGAACAGTGCCTGATCCCTCCATCCAGCTCCTTAGGCCAGACTGGAAAACCTCATAACTGACTAGGGATTCTGTAGAATATTCAGAAGGGTTTGTCTCACTAGTGGGGAAAATAACTCCCATGCTAAATACTCTGGTCCCACCTAACAAACCTTAAAAGACCTGATAAAATCAATCTGCTTAAAAGTAACTAAACCATGTTCCAAAACAAAACTCAAGAATATTTATAGAAATAGAAAATTAGGGGTGCCTGGGTGGCTCAGTCAGTTAAGCATCCCACTCTTGACTTCGGCTCAGGTCATGATCTCACGGTTGGTGAGACTGAACCCCAAGCTGGGCTCTGTGCTGATGGCAGGGAGCCGACTTGGGATTCTTTCTCTCCCTCCCTCTCTGTGCCTCCCCTGTTCATACACTCTCTCTCCCTCTCTCAAAATAAATAAACATTAAAAAAATATCTGGCACTCAAGGTAAAATTCAGTGTCTAGTATACAATCAAAACTTACTAGAGTGCAAAAATCAGACAAATATGACACCTAGTAAAAAGGAAGGTCAATACAAAATGCCCCAGAAATGACACAGATGATAGAATTAGTAGGCAAAGACACTAAAACAGTTATTATAACAGTATGCCACATATGCAGGGAGCTAGAATATGTGGTAGAAGAGATTTCAAAGATAAAAAATGATTCAAATCAAAATTCTAGTGATGAAAGTGTAATGTGAGAGATGAGAAATAAACTAGATGGGATTAATGGAAGATTGCACACTAGAGAAGAAAAAATTAGTAAAATTGAAGACACAGCAATAGAAACTATCTAAAATAATAATAATAATAATAAAGAATGAATGAAAAAAGAGAAGGAACAGAGCATCAGTGAGCTGCAGGAAACCTTCAAGGGGCCTAATATATGTAACTGGAGTTCCTCAAGGAATGGAAGGAGTGGAGACAGAAAAAAATATTTGGCCCAAATTTTTCCAAATTCAATGAATATGATAAAACCACAATTCAAGCTCAAACATTTCTAAGCACAAGCAATATGAAGAAACCAACACCAAACACATTGTAATCAAATGGCTGGAAAATTGTTTTAGAAATGTGCCTCTCCCCTAAGGAAACTGCTTTCCTACAGCACATTTTGCTGCACCTGGAAGTGGAAAGTTGTCCTTCTTTTTCCTCATCATCACTCCTGGACCATTCTTTCTCACACTTCCCTGAAAATAGTCTCACCTTTGAATTTTACATCAGCACAAAAGTTACCATCTGCCCTTCATTCGTTATCATCTACTGCCCATGGGTTACTCCTGATCATTAATATTTTTAGCTCTTGATTCACTATCCCTTTCCCCAAGATTGCTAGTGTACCATTTCTTGCCAATGTCAATATATAAATAAGTGATCTAACACTTTGCCTAGTTCCTTGACCACTTCTGTATCATAAAGTATGCCTCCCACTGCTCCAGTGGTCCTGCCTAGAAGAACCCATCATTACAATAATTCACCCCTTCCATATCTCTAGTTTGTGCATCCCATTTCTGGCCTTGCTTCATATATCACCAAGAAAATTGAAGAAATCAGAATAGATCTTCCACAGACGTTCCCCAAATACATCTACCTAACTACCTACCTACCTACCAGCATCAGAGCCATCTACTCTTCATTCACTAAAATAAGTGAGCCATTCCTGTACATCCAAATCTATCTATCTCCTTCTTTTCTTCAGGGACTTACTCCAGTGGTTCTCCCCTCTCTTTCCTGTATCATCGATGGTTCCCTTCAACTTGTAAACATGCGATTATTGCACCTATTTGAAGAAACAAACAACATCCCTATCACACACACATGTACCTTTGCCTTTAAAAAATAACCAATTTCTATAATAAGTAATTTCTTATCTCATAATTAGTAATTGAAGGGAAAGAATTAAGCTTTTAGGAGAAAATATAGTTCATTCCCAGTTGATGAAAAAAATCTCTTAAAAAAAAAAAGCCAACCAAAAATGTAGGGAAGAACGATAAACCTGAAAATCACCATCTAAAGTCCTCCAATTAAATAATTGATTTAGGCACTAAATGAAATAGAGAAACAAAACGTCCACACAGTGCCAAAATATCACTATACAGATTGTTTGCTAATTACAAAAAGGAAATTGTGCCTTTATAAATAGAAATAGCCATTGGACACAACCCTAACCAAATAATACAGAAAAACAGAAATGTAGAATCACTAGACAACCTGACATTAGTGCCTCCTAATGAAATGCAATATGAAGTGCACAACATCACCCATGAAAGATTGCTGACAAAAGTATTTAACCTAGTCCAATCGAGCCTTTATACTTGTCTGCAGGGAATTTTATATACTTGACAGGTAATGTTGTGTACTCCATACTGCATTTCATTAGGATATATATATATATATTCTTAAAATTAACAAAAAACTTTTGGAACCCCACCTTCCAGTTTGTTCACTGATCTTTTTTGTAGCGAAACTTGAAGCATCATATATGAATTGCCAGCACCAATTCTAATCCTCTCTTGAACTACTTATAGTCAGACTTTCACACCCCAACATGCCACCAAAACTATTCTTTTCATGGTCACCAAAGTTCTCCATATTGCTAAAACCAATAATCAATTCTCAGTCCACAGCACACTTGACCTAGCACTGATGTCTGACCACACCTTCTTCTTGATGTCCTCTCTTCTCTTCGGCTCAAACATCATAGTTATATTCCCCTCTCACTGGCAGGTCAGTATTGGTCTCTTTATCAGACTTCTTCTCTCTCCGGGACCTGTTATCTGGAATGCTTCAAGCCTCAGACTTTGGATCTCTTCTTATTGTATGCACATACTTCCTTGGTGTTATCATTCTGTCTCCTGGCTTTTACTACCATCTCTGCATGAGGTGTCTCCCACATGACCTCTCTCCTGAAGTCAAGAATCATCTCTCTCAATTTTAAACTCCAATAATAGTGTCTACTTAATGTTATCCCTTATGTGTCTAATAGTCACCTCAGGCCTTACATTGTCCACAGCTGAACTCTTCATCTTCCTTCTTAAAACCTGTGTATTAGAAGGGGAAGGAGGGGTCAGTAATGAGAAGGCACTTTAAGACCAAAACATGAAGCAAGCTACTTCATAACATTTACACACAGCTTTATTCAGGGTAACTTATGGGGGGGGGGGAGGGGCAGACAAAGAATCCTGGGACAATGCAGCTATTCTCTGCCAAGTGCAGATCTTAATCTCCAACTTTTATAGAGTGAGGGGCATGATGGTGAGGTCAAGGGTACTTATCTAACATGAGGCCTTCTGGGCACCAGTCACCTCTACTAGCTATCTAAGTGGGGCCTTTGGTGAGTCACCTTAGGGAAAATCAGAACAAGCAGTCCCACATTCTGCTCAGGTCACACACTGACCTCCACAGGGCCTGGCACCTATTGTCCCCAGGGAAGTCATTGCACCAGCATGAACAAGATAGAGAGCCAAGGATGGAGTCAGTGTTGTCAGTGCTCCTACACCCGTGTCATCTATACATTTTCCCATCTTAACTGATGGGGATTCCATCCCATTAGTTGTTCCAGACCCAAAGCTTGGCTTCACCTGCACTCCTCTTTCTTTCACCCTATATCTGATCAGTCCTGTTGGCTCTACTTTCAGAATATATCCAAAATCCAACTACTTCTCACTTTTGTCCAAGCAATCGCAGCCTCTCAGTCACCGAAAGGAGTCGGTCATGAAATGGCTCCCTGCTTCCACTCTTGCCCAGACCTGCTCTATTACTCTCATCACAGATTTTAAAAGGATCACTCAGGCGCACTTGGGTGGCTCAGTTGGTTAAGCATCCAACTTCGGCTCAGGTCATACTCTCACAGTTTGTGAGTTTGAGCCCTGTGTTGGGCTCTGTGCTAACAGCTTGGAGACTGGAGCTTGCTTCAGAGTCTGTGTCTCCATCTCTCTCTGCCCCACCCCTACTCATGCTCTCTCTCTCTCTCTCTCAAAAATAAACTTTAAAAAAAAATTTAATAAAAAAAATAAATGGATCACTCAACAGCTAAGTCTGGTCAGAACAGAATTCATATCTGTCCTACAAGACTCAACTAGATCTGATTCTCACTGCATTAACTCTTTGACCTCAATTCCTAATATTCCTAATATTTCCCCCTACATCACTCTGTTCAGTACACAGGCCCTATTGCTGTTCCTGATGTATTCCAGAGAATGAGATAAAACAATGCCACCAATGACTCATAGGTCTTTATGTCTATAGCTTCCTTCTGTCCTATCCACAAATACCAGCTCTTCTTCACCATATTCTAACAGAACGCTTCTTCCTTGAAATGCACCATGGATTGGTAGGGAGAATTTTAACGTTAAAGAACCCTCCATCATGCATTCATTCTACAAGCCCTCACAGGTCACTTTAGCTCACATCCTTAGTGGGTACGGATAGATGAGACACGATCCTTCCCTTCAAGTCAAGTGGAGAGAAACAAACACAGAACACCATTATAACACAAAGTGGGGGAGATGAAGAGATTTCGAGTTATTATAAGAACACAGAGGAAGAGTACTTTAATTTGGCTAAGGAGGATCAGGTATGACTTTCCAAAGGCCATTACATCTGAGGAGTTTAAATCTTTTCACCATTGAAACAGAGTGACCTTAGACATGCTGCAGAAAATCCCTGACATCAGTTTGCCCATCTGTAAATCTGGGATGTTAAAACTCACCTCATATGTTTGTTTTGAGTGTCAATAAAAATGACCTATGCTTGTTAAAGTGTCAGGGGAGTGTTACCTACAGTAATTGTGCTTCTCTGGCCTCTTGCCCCCCACTATCCGCACAGAAACGAGTGCTAATTTAGAAAGTGTAGTAGTGTCTGTTCATACAGCTTCAAGCATCTGAAGAAATGAACTTATTAGCCCAGTACCCAAAATTCAATACCTTGAAAAACTTAAGTGCTTCTTATTTTTGTCCTAGCCTTATGCATCTTTTTGATATTTTGTTGAGGGCAATGCTATCACGTTCATCTGTACAACCCTAGTCAATATGCATTGATTTGTGTTCTAATATTCATGAAACAATGCCTGGGTTCAAAAGCAATCCTCTGTTTTTGGGTCTATTGTATGCTGCAAATGAACAGCTAATAGAGCCATAGTTACTGAAGGCTGCATCAGAAAGGACGCTAATGCAATAGCCTGATAGACTGTAAGGGAACTTGGAAGAAACATAATTCACACAAAATTCTCTTAGCAATTAATTTTCCCCCTAACATTTTTTTCTGGAGTGTGTAGATTGATAAATTGGGTAATATTGGGAGAGAGAAAGGAACTCGTTGATAAGATTCCTGCACTTTATCATCAAACACAGCACTCACCTCTGGTTTCCCCCCATAAAGTGCCAGATATTTTCTGCTGCTTGTTAAGATAATTAGTAGGGAAAAATCTCTTAGGAAAAAAAAACAACAACACTATGAATTGGGTGTTGTGATGGTTTTAAAAAATGATCACAGGCACCCCTGTGTGGCTCGGTTGGCTAAGGATCCGACTTCAGCTCAGGTCATGATCTCATGGTTTGTGGGTCTGAGCCCCTCGTCGGACTCTGTGCTGACAGCTTGGAGTCTGGAGACAGCTTCCAATCTGTGTCTCCCTTTCTTTCTGCCCCTCCCCCACTCTCACTCTGTCTCTCTCTCTTTCTCTGTCTCTCTGTCTCTCTCTCTTTCTCTGTCTGTCTCTCTCTCAAAAATAAACATTAAAAAATTTTTTTAAATGATCACAAACTCTTTGATACTGCTCCACCAAGAGGTGAGATCTGTATCACCTCTCTTGAACATGGGAAGACCTGTGACAGCTTTGATCAAACAGAGTAGAAGTGACATTCTGTGATTTCTGAGAGCACCTCGCAAAAGGCCATGCAACTCCACCTGGGTCTCAGAACGCTCAGTTTCCTGATGCTCCCTCCTGGGATGCTCCCATTCAGAACCCAGCCACCTGGCTCTGCGAAATGCAGTACACATGGAGAGGCCACGTGTATGTGCGCCTGTCAACAGCTCCAGCTGAGCCCAGCCCTTACATCATCCTGGCCCACGTATCAGACATGTGAGTGAGAAGTTTCCAAAAACTGCCAGCCCCCATCCATTTGAGCCACCATTTAGCCACGTGAGTCTTCCCAGCTGAGGCCCCAGCCTGAATGCAGCAGAGACAAACCATCTCCATCATATATTTGGAACTTCTGACTCCCTATTGTTATTTTACACTACTATGTTTGGGGATACTTTGTTTGCCACAATAAATCACTGAAAACAGAGGTTCATAAATGCCATACGTGTAAGAATTAAAATACCTAGCGTTAAAATAACCAGAAGAGATAAGTGTGTTTTTTCATGCTGGAAGCTATACAGAGCTCATCTGAACAGATAAAAAGATTTCTGGAAATGGAAAGCTGGACTCAAACCTAGAAAACTTTTCAACGACATCTGGGACAACTCACAGTGGGTTTTTTTTTTTTTTGAGGATTTGCTGTTTTGTTTTGTTGGGGGGGGGGGATAGTTTTATCCTCTGTCAGAACACAAACCAACACAGCTTAGGGCAAGGGGAAGCAACACAATACAGTCCTCACAGTTGGGCATCCGACTTTGGCTCAGGTCATGACCTCACAGCTCGTGTATTCAAGTCCCGCATCGGGCTCTGTGCTGACAGCACGGAGCCTGGAGCCTGCTTCGGATTCTGTGTCTCCCTCTCTCTGCCCCTCCCCCCATCAAAAATAAACATTAAAAAAAAAAGAGAGGATGAAACTTAAAAGTCCACCCCACTACTTGTCCAGCTGAGAAAGTATCATGACCCTAATACCCACTTATATCTTGAAATATTAAAAAAATATTTTTTCCAGGGCCCACCTGGCTCTGCTTCTGCACAGAAAGGGTTAAACTTCAATATTTGATCTTCAGGTCACAGGGTAGGGGTGGAAAAGAGAAGCAGACTGGGAAAGGGGTGGGGGATGAAAACAGAGGGACAAACCAACATATCTAAGGCCCTCCAAAACATCCAGAGCCAAATCGGGGGATGGCAAGTGTTAGAGCCCAAGAAACCAGTGCAGTACTCCATGGTTGTCTCACGGTTGTCTCACTCTTGTCCCCAGTGCCTGAGGCTCTGGAATGACCTGTCCCTTCAGATGCCACTCTGACGTCCCAATATCAGGATTGATCCTTGCAACTCACCACCCAATGTTTAAGGTCCCCTCTAAGAGTGAGCAGCCTGCTCCCAAATAAGCCTGAAGAAAGCTGGAGGTCCTTCCTGGGAGGAAGGTATTCTTGGGAAAGGCCACTTTTGGGGTCCCCTTTCAGTCCCTGACCAGGCAGTAAATGTGGTGCTACCTTTTCCTTGGAAAGCCTTGTCCTTGGAAACCTGGTCCACAAGCAAGGCCTCGAGCTTAGACTGGACTTGCCTTGCTTTCCTTCAGGCCAGAACCTGGATGTGCCTAAAGACCTGTCTGTGGGTTTGGGTCTTCCCTGTTCCCAGCCCGTTGTAGCAAGCAATAAGTTCATTCCCATCATACCCCTGGTCTTCACTAGGCAGGATGATTTTCCATCAGCCACACGGCAGGTAGAAGGCTGGGGTCTCCTGGAAACTCTGCTCCATGTCTGGACTTCACACACCTTCTGCATCTGGTTGCCCATCTCCCCCAACCCACTTGCTGCCATCAGTGCCCTCCTCACTTCCTGTCCAGCCACTGCCCTATTCCAGGGATGCCCCAGCGAGGTTCCCCCATCTGGGCCTCTGGCCAGGGGCTGAGGAGCTGCGGGTGGGTGGGGCACCGCACAACCCAGAATTTATCTGCATTCACTAAATTACCAGTCAAGTCAGAGAAAGAAAAAAAAAAGTCATGAGTTTTTATTTTACTGTCTCATCAATCTCATTCCCTGGATATGAGAGAAACTGGAAAGCAAAACTGCAGGTGATAGGCTTGTTTCTGTCAACTACATCAACTCTAATGTTACCAAATTACTCAAAAGAAATAGGGGCACCTGGGTGGCTCAGCCGGTTAAGCATCCGACTTTGGCTCAGGTCATGATCTCACGGTTTGTGGATTTGAGCCCTGTGTCAGGCTCTGTGCTGACAGCTCAGAACGTGGAGCCTGCTTCCAATTCTCTCTCTCCCTCTCTCTCTCTCTCTCTCTCTCTCTCTCTCTTTCTCTCTCTCTCTCTCTTCCCCTCCCCCTCCCCTGCTTGCTATCTCTCTCTCAAAAATAAGCATTAAAAAAATAAAAACGAAATAACATCATGGGCTTTTCTCAATGTTGTAGAGAAGATGTAAATTCAAAGTTTTGAAATTTCAGATCTTAACACATGTTAAAAGATCATGACTATAAAATATAAAACTAAATATTTATAACTGCCCAAATCTTAATCTTTTTTAAGGTACAAAATATCTTTTAATTGTTAAGACATCTCCATAACCCCAGTCTAACTCAATAATTTTTCTAAAAGATTTTTCATTACTAATTAACTTTCAAAAAAGCAGAAGGTATCTCCTTTCGCACCAAAGATTGTAATTTTCCATAGCTTTGACTTTTGTTTAATATACCGTAAGGATCATATTTCTGCTGAATTTTAAAATGCTACCATTCTGCGAGGTAAAGAACTAAGTGCTAAGTGAAATGTGAAGCCATAGTCTTCCTTAGAAATGTATTTCTTCAAGAAAAAAAATCAAAATGTTCCAAATATAGCTCTACAAAGAAAGGAAGGACATTCTTACTGATGTCTACTCCTGGAATAACCTCCCTGCGGAGAATTTTGAAAGGATCTGAGCATTTTAAATGTGCTGAACTAAATTAGTTAATTAAAAATGTGGGTGAGCAAAGTCCACTGAGGTTAAAGAGAGAAGAATAGTCAGCAATCATTTATCACACTGCCCCGTTCAAGGATTTCAAGATACCTGATTAACAGTGGCAATTCTCATTTAGATTCCTTATCTGATGGAGCAGAGTTGTTATTGATCTAACAGTTGACCTCACTGCAGGCTTAGGGTGTGACAATAATAATCTCTCCATACAGTGTGCCTGCAGTCATTGACCGTGTGAGTAATGATTAGATGAAAACACATGATTAAATAGCTAATTCCAAAAAACTCTCATTCCATTTCTACTGATGTCTCAGCCTTTCCACGTTTCATCTTACCTTCCTGTCCTTCCTTCTTGACTTCCTCCTTTCCTCTTTTAAAATGATTTATTAAAGTTTTAAAAGAAAGTTTTAGTAGAGTTAAAATTGTTAGGCAGGAAAACTTTTCCTGTACTCTCTTAGATTCAGTGACTGGGGGCATGCAAAGTTAACTGACAAAACACTCATCGACTGGAGAAAAAGAATACAAATGTATTAATATTTTGCATGCATAGGAGTTCACAGTAAAGAAGTGAAACTCAAGCAGTTGGACTGTGGGATTTATATACCATTTTAACAAAGGAAAGGGAGTTAGGCTTTGAGGAATAATAAATTGTATGAAAGTGACTAAGAAATGTATGAGGGAAACTAATGGAATAGAAGGGTTATCTTAGTAAGGTTCATTTGTGCAGACTCATCTCAGTGTGACTGCAGTAGAAGAGTTGTTCTCCCTAGCACAGGGGAGGGAGACACCTTTGCAAAGAGAAATCTATGCCGGCTTTTAGCAGATCAGGGGAAGGCTAAAAACAAAAACAAAAACAAACAAAAAACCCTCTTCCTGATTTGTGGATTCTCAACTGCCTTCAGTTCAAAATAATCCTTATGCCAAAGTGGCACATTTGGGGGTGTATTTGGCACATATTCTGGACATTTTCAAAATCCTTACTTTAATTTCAACATATCTTCATAATAGTGACTAAGAACGTCTCCTACATCCACTACATAAAATGGTACTTTTACACAAGGGGGCAAAACCTGACCAAATACTAGATTTAGAATACTATAATTTTCATAAAGAATGAACTTGAGACATAAAATCAATGCTTCCAGAATTTTTTCTACTAAAAATGCATGAAATGTCTGAAAGCAATGGGTTTGAGCTACATCAACACAATACTGAAACATCTGGAGGAGAAGTGGAAAATACAAGCAATTATCCAGATACCTCGTCTACACAAAATTCAGCCATCCAGATGTTTGCTTTCCCCCCACCAAACACAGATGATTGACAGAATTCCTTTCATTTCTACTTGTGTATATGAATATTCTTCATCTACTCTTATTTTAACAATGGACCACATCCTCTGTAGTGGGATTGTTTTCTCACTGTTTCCTCTACCCAACCCCTTTTCTTCTTTCAAAGTATATACAAATATATGTGTATATACTTTTGAAAGCACACATGAAAGTAAAAAAAACAGTAAATTACCTATATCTCCTTATTTTAGAGTAAAGTAACTATGGAACAATGGCTGGGCGGTTCAAATTTTCTTTGCAGCATCTAGCACACCAGGTGCAGTCAATAAACATTAAGCCATCAAATAAATCAGAATTCCAAAATGTGGTCTGCATTGAAGAATACATTATAGTCAGCTGCTTTTGCAGCAGGGTGAATTTCAGAAAAAGACCCAATTGATTGGCTTTTCTCAAACGTTAATGTGCATACAAATCCCCTGGGGATGTTGTTAAAATGCAGATTATGATTCAATAGGTCTGGGGTGGGGCCTAAGACATTGCATTTCTATCAAATTGCCAGGTCACACTAAAGGTGTGGGTCCTTAGCTGAGTAGCTAGCAGACTGATGAGTAGCAAGGGGAAAAGACCAAATCTGCCCCTTCACTCTTTCTAAAGAATATCTTTTTTAAACAATACTCCAAATAGATTTAATTATCAAAGGAATTTTTAAAAAATCACTTTTTTGAGCCTAAACGTGTTTGAATAAACCATCAAGACATTTACAAAAGCCTTTTAAAATAAAATCTGTAATCTAAAGTTTAAAGGGCTGCTTACCTAGAAAAAAAAATGGTTTGCAAACTGCTGAGATCAGAGTTAACAAGACAAAAGAGCAAACAGAACAAAACAAAAACAAAAACAAAAAACAAAACAAAACCGGTTTAAAGCTAGATGTATAAAACAACCCAGTAGTTACCTTAGTATAGGTCAAACAAAAAAGTCAGTCTTTTAGTACTACTTGAAACAACAATAATAAAATTATAATTAAGTTACATCTTCAAGAATAGAATCCAAAACATTATGAAGGCATGTCTGATTTCAATAGATTAATAGATTGGATTGTCTGTTTTGAGAAAATCTTTGTGATTCAGAATTACAGAAAGTGCTTTCTTAAAGTGTTTCCTTTACCGTTCTACCTAAATCATCAAATAGTATTTGAAAGAGAAAAGTCATTAATGCAATCAACATTTAACTCACTTTGGAAACACTACTAAGCGGTCTCCTGGGTTGTGGTCTGATCTGACATGATCCTAGCGTGGATTGTGTAGTCTAATTGGGAGAAAAATACACATACACACATAACTAGAATATGAATTCAAAGTGTAATTACCATGAGAAATAGGCAAATGATGGGTTTCAGAAATGCAAAAGAAGCATCAACAGAATTGTAGTTGGACAATAACTGCTTCCCAGAGTTTCTTGAAATGAAATACCTGCAAAGAGCACTTAATTTTCTGAAAAGACTCCCAGATCCAATTATTTAGTGATCATGAGAATTCTCATTTTGCATATGCTCTTCCAGTTCGGACTAAAATGGATCCTCATTTGATGAAAATACCCAGACAACATACAAAGAATACCTGCACTACACAGTCCCAGCTTTCCAAATGTGTCTGCAACCAGGAGTGTGCTGGTAAATGTTTAACAATCACCTCTGGTAGCGAGGAGAAGCTATGATTTGTAGTGTTTACTGATTTCTGTGGTGTAAACACTCTCACCAGGGCTGATTTCAGGCTACTAAGGTGAGGTCACTGAAACCCTCACACAGTCAGCCACACAAATATCTGTTGACATTTAGTGGTGAAGAAGGATGCAAGCTCTGGAGAAAACTGCCTGGGTGTAAATCCTTGTTCTGCTCTGAAAACTTTGGTAAGTTTTTCAACCTGTCGGGGCTTCACTTTTTCTTTTGTAAAGAGCAAATACTAATAAAATCTGATTCTTGTAAGGAAGAAATGAATTAATATGTGACTAAATTATCATGTGACTGTTTCCTCCTAAGCGCTAACTCTTGTTGTTAACCATAACAATTCGACCGGGTAACTGTCTAATCAGTCAGAACCTTCAATAAAGTAGCATTTCCAACATTTTTTTTTTACAAACAACCCTACCAATCGTCTCCTCGTAGGCACTGTTGAGACTCTGAATCGTAAAATAAGATGGTCTGCATAGGCATGAAAATACTGGTTCTCTGGACCACTATATGAACATTCTGAAAGACTTAGTGAATATATTCATCCAGTATTGAGTGTAGGAAACCTTCACTTAAACAAGTTTTGGTGAAGAGATGGAGAAAAAGGAACACTCTGGCACTGTTGGTGGGAATGCAAACTTGTGCAGCCACTCTGGAAAACAGTATGGAGGTTGTTCAAAAAGTGAAAAATAGGACTACCCTACGACCCAATAATCCCACTATTGAGTATTTACCCCCAAAATACAAAAACAAATTCAAAGGGATACATGCACCCCTATGTTTACAGCAGCATTATTTATAATAGCCAAATAATGGAAGCAGCCCAAATATCAATAAATAGATAAATGGGTAAAGAAGAGGTGGTATATATATATATATATATATATATACACATATATGGTGGCATATATATATACACACATATATGGTGGTATATATATATGTATATATAATGATATAATGGAATAATATGTATATATATGTAATAGAATATTATTCACCTATAAAAAAGAATGAAGTCCTGCCATTTGCAATAACATGGAGGGAGCTAGAGAGTATAAAATGCTAAGTGAAATAAGTCTGTCAGAGACGGACAAATGCTATATGATTTCCCTCATGTGTGGAATTTAAGAAACCAAACAAACAAACAAAGGAAAATGAAGAGAGAGAGAGAGACAAACCAAGAAACAGAGACTTAAGTATAGAGAACAAACTAATGATTACCAGAAGGGAGGCGTGTGGGAGGATGGGAGAAATAGGTGATAAGGATTAAGGAGGCTCTTGTAATGAGCGCTGGATGATGTATGGAAGTGTTGATTAAATCACTATGTTGCACACTTGAAACTGATATAACACTGTAGGTTAACTCTACTGGAATTAAGAAGAAGAATAATTTGTGGGCTTGCGAGTGGAGCTAAGTGCAGCCGTGTCGTTGGCCCTGCTGCTGTGGGGCTTGGAGCTGCTGGGGGTGCCCAAGTCACCCTGGGCCAGGCCAGGCCAAGTCCAGCGGTGCTCCAGTGACACACACCTGGTAAGCGAAGGCAACCCAAGCCCAGAAACATGCAGAACTCAGCCAAGGGAAAGGTGCCCAAGTTGGCATTTGCTGAGTTCCAGAAGTGAGAGTGTCAAGGCTACCTCATAGTAAACCTGAAGTTTTTGACCAGTGCGAGAAGCACGGCGGCTGAGTCAGTCACTAAGCAGATTGTGGGCCAGAACTGGGGCCGCAAGTCCTGTGACCAGCCTATGGCCAAGATGAAGAAGAAGGTAGCTGAGGGCATCATGTTCACTGAGGAAGACTTCTAGAAATTCCAGCAGGAAGGCTTCAGCAGCTAGGCTCTGGAGAAGACACAGTGGAAAAGGCACTCAGGTCTGGTCTCCCCCTCTGACTTCCCAGCCTCTGTTGGCCCCAGGACCCTGCCAAGTGGCTGCCCTAGCACAAGGAAACCTTGGGGCTAGAGTGAGGAAGGAGGGTGTACTGGAATGGAGCTGGTGGGCTGGGAGCTCTGGGGAGGATGTGCACTCAGACCAGAGTGAACATCTGCAAGCTTGGGAGGAGCCATATGCCTTCCAGAAAACATTTCTGTTTTGTTTGTTTTGGCCCAAGTAGAGTCTCTGGGCTGTTTGCTTTGGAGAGGCCAGTTACTAGGCCCTCGGGGCCACATTTCTAGGACTAGGAGAAGGGCTGCTGGGTGGGCTTCCAAGTTCTAATAAATGTGGACCCAAGAGCAAGAAAATTAATAATAACAATTTTTAAAAAGAAAGAAAGAAACCTTCACTTGACACAATGCTAACAGATTATACCACTCAGTTAGGATTTAAACTCTTTGTCTTATCTTGACCTCTAATTACATGGCATCATAGTAAAATATTAAAACTAGAATGTGACCTTGAATTGTGATTCCTTGTGTACAGTCTTAATTCCCACGGGTCAGACTATAAACTACTTTGGGGCAAAGTTAGGTTCTATCCATCACTATTTCTCCATTGCCTCTTCCAGGGCTTGGCACATAGTAGCTGATAAATATTTACTGAATTAAGATGATTTAATACTCTTTCCCAAAATAAGTCCCATTGTCCTATTCCCAGAAGAAGCAAACTAAGGATTCCAAAGCCAAAATCCTAGAAACTACAAACCCCTCTCTTTTGGAGAACTGTAAGACATTACATATTAGAGAATCTGCAAAGTTTTGCCGTTAAAACACCTGTTTAAAATTATTTAACCTAAAATTTTCTATTCCAGAAACTCCTATTAATAGGGTAATTGTGAGGATATTATCCACATCTGGACATCTTTGAGGGTGAAATGGGGCACTATTAATAATGATACCGGGGAACAGACACAAACTAGGCCTATATGAAGTAAATTGGACATATAGTCGTTCTAGCTGCGAATGGAAATGTGGAAGTCCCCACGTCTTCTGTTATATGGATATATAGATCAAAGGTTAGGAAACAATGGCTGGCCTAAATCCCTTCTTTTACTGTTGAGAAACAGGAGGTCACAGAGAAGTTCAATTACTTCCCATTGGCAAATCCCTTGGAACCCAGTTAAGAAGCAGAGCAGTGAATAAAATCCAGCTTGTTGGAATGCCATTTCCAAATCAGTTTCTAATTTGTTCAATCCTGAAATTAAAACAGTTAATTCTTTGAATGTATTTTCACAAAGAAGAAAAGAAACTCTAGATGTACATGCTTCTCTCAGAATATCATTTTGTCATGTAGGAAGGACCAGTTTTATGTAGACGCAAATGTCAACCAGATGTCAGCTAGAGATCCCTCATCTCTGGAGATCTAGGAATAACGGTCTTTAAGCTCTCAACAATTCCATGACTTAACAGAAGACCAAAGCTCTGCTCCAGTTTCTGGAACTTCCCATGGGCCTATTGCTCATGGCCACCTCTGCCCTCTGGGTTCATGGTTCCTCTGTGACATACTGCATTGACCTACTCATAAAACTAGGTCCAGTTGCCCCCAAACAATTATACCCTCACAAATTTTTAAAAGATTTTGAAAACTTTTATAAGAAGAAAAAGGAAGAAGGAAGGATTTACTTCTCAGAAAAGCAAAGGAGAATGACAATTAAGCTATAGCATTTTATGTTTTTTCAGCCCTGGAGACATAAGCTGTAGCATTTTAAAAAAACATTTCTTGGTTCTCCATGCTGTGAATTTTCACTGGCCTTCATATTCTTATCATCTTCTAGTTATTCACCCTTACTCCTCCTCCCTTCTCTTTCCTTTTCTCTATCCTCCTCTTCTCTACTGGGTATTTGACCACAAAATGGTCATAAAAAATTTACTTTCCTTTTGCCCTACCATATCTTGGTAGCACCTAATATCCATAACAGTGATATGATTCGAGTGTGGGGACTGTGTTTGGAGGGTCCTCTATTCCAATCATTCTTCCAATGAAGATAGAGCATGCTTTCAATGGAAACCAGGTGAAAATGATATTCTGTGTCTCATTAAGCAATTATATAGCTCATAAGAAGGTAACTGCATTTACTCTAAAAGAAATGATGGTAACTTGAACTAGGTAACTAGGGTGGAAGGCAGTGAAAACAGAAAGAAATGGACAAATATGAGACCTTCAGAGTAAGAAGCCACAGGTACTGGTGGTTGATTGAATAGGTGAGGATGAAGAGCAACAATCAAGTATAACCCCTAGTTCTCTGGCTTGTGCAGCTGGAGAGTAGGGGGTCTGCACTGGGCATGGAATCAGCTTAAGATTTTCTCTCTCTCTCTCTCTCTCTCTCTCTGTCTCTCTCTCTCCCTCCCTCCCTCCCTCTTTCTCTCTTTCTCTCCCTCTCCCCCTACCCCTCTCCCTCACTCATACACACTCTCTCTCTAAAATGAAAAAAATTTTTAAATAAAATAAAATGAAGATACAGACATGGAGAATTTAAGTGGTCTAGCCAATGTCACAGAGATAAGTAATGGGGTTAGATTCAAAATCAGACAACCTATCACATTCTAAAATGAAATATTAGAGAGGCTTAGAAGGGAATCTAAAGATGAGAAGAAAGCATAAGACAGAGTTATGAGGAACACATGATTCCATTATCCTGTTAAGAAATCCTTTAAAATGTAAGCACTCACCTTCCACTGCCTTTGCCAAAGAGGGCTGGCCAGCACCCCCTCCTCCAACCCATTAACAGCACACTGCTCATATCTGACTTAAAGCATCTGCCCATGGGGCACCTGGGTGGCTCAGTTGGTTAAGTGTCCGACTTCAGCTCAGGCCATGACCTCACAGTTCATGAGTTCCAGCCCCACCCTGGGCTCTGTGCTGACCGCTCAGAGCCTGAAGCCTGCTTCAAATTCTGTGTCTCCCTCTCTCTTTGCCCCTCCCCCACTCATGCTCTGTCTCTCTCTCAAAAATAGATATTTGAAAAACAAAAAACAAAAACACCTGCCCATGGTGCCACCATCACACATTTGCTGGTCTCACACAGATGTAAGCCCTACCACTGCAGGAACGTCACTCATCCCCTGGAGTATCCAGTGCCTTCAACAGCCCTTCTATAAATTTTTAAATAGATTTATGGACAGGAAAAGATTAGGAAAGCAGGAAAGAGAGCCAGACAGAAAAGGAGAGGAGAAGGATTAAGGAGGCAGCAGCAAGAGAAAGCTTCTTGCCTGATCTCCTCACCTGAACAGGGAAATACTAGTTGTAGAATAAGATGAGAAGTAAAGTGCCCTTCCAGATCATTCTGCCACCTGGTAGCTTTTAGAAATCAGGACGGTCTTCATAGAGGAGATGATGGTGACGATGCAGCCATGTCTGGAAGGAAGAAAAGGAGTTTCCCTAGCCATGAGAAAGTGAGGAAAGATGGTGGGCATTACAAGGCACGTTTGGGAGCCACTCTCTATCTCTGGAAAAGTGAAGAAATAAGGTTAAAGAACTCAACAGGGCCTGTGATGAAGAACCTTACAGGCCATTGACAGGAATCGAGGCTTTAGCTTGGACAGTAAAGGGTCGCACACTCAAAGCCCATGAGTGCCAAGACAGATTGAGGGGACCTCCAGGTCAGATTGGGGAGCATTTGACCTATCTGTAGAAATACAGCCTCCACTCAGTTTCTGCCTTCTGGTGTCATGCTGGAATGCAGACCCACTGTGTCCAGATGTTCAGTTCCCCAAGAGGAACCAGAAATCTACATTTTTGTGCAAAAAAAACCCAGTTTTAAATACTGACAACCTCCTCACAGACCAAGGAAAATCACTGAAGGTTTTTAAGCAGAGAAGTATTGTATCACATTTTCATTTTAGAAAGATTACTTGTGCGTCCATAAGAAGGATACTAGTAGTAACCAGTACTACTGCAATTAGACTGGTGGACCTCAAGAAGCCTAAGCCAGTGATGAAGTGGGGAAAAAGAGTTTATAATTATGAAATACAGAGGCAGTAGAAAATTAGACTTTTCAACCGAATGGAAGTAGTGGATAGCAA
The DNA here is from genome assembly GCA_028646485.1 of Cryptoprocta ferox. Classification (NCBI taxonomy): domain Eukaryota; kingdom Metazoa; phylum Chordata; class Mammalia; order Carnivora; family Eupleridae; genus Cryptoprocta; species Cryptoprocta ferox. The sequence continues at coordinate 129,097,696 of CM053573.1, read as the reverse complement.
TGAGATGGAGAAGCTGAGGACTTTTTCTGCCTAAAATTGCATGATGCTGAATGGAAAAGCTGAGTCCACTCAGACATGTTAATTATAATATTCCTATGAAACATCCAAAAGGTAATGAGTAATGCTATTTAAAATAAAATTATGAAAATCATGTAGCAACTTGAAAAAGTGATCATGCGTTGCCAAATGAGGAAATGATTACAAATATATATCTATGCCATGATTACAAAAATTTCCAATGGCATACAAATTATATATGCATACAAAATACTGAGTGTAATTTTGAAAAATGAAAATGGTTTAATTTGTTGAAATGACAAGATGTTAGTTTTTTTTCTTTTCATTTATTTTCTTGTGATCTTGTAATAATTGTTTCGCAGTCAAAATAACAAAAAGATGGCCAATAGTTCCCGTGGGAATTGAAGCAAGTTTACCATAAAATAAAGAATTTAGGGAAGGCTTGCTAGAGGAGGTGAGGCTTCAACAACTCTGGAAGGAGTGAAAAGTAATTTTTTCCTGAAGATGAATGTTTCCCTGGCTTCTCCATGGAAAATTGTACTACTTCCAGAAATAACAACCAAAAAGAAAAAACCCCACAATTCTACTATATATCATGGCAAAAGATAAACAAAGCCAATTGCAACCTTGAAACTAATCTAAAATGTATCTAAAAATCCACTCTGAAATTTCAAAAGATGAACCCATGTTTTTGTTTGTTTGTTTGTTTGTTTAAAATGATTTTATAGAATAAAATTTTCAAGGACCTAGAAGTCAGAAAACCTGGATGCAGCACAAATTCATCCATTAATTAGCTGTTGCTCCACATTAAGCCACTCTTTTCCATCTGGACCTCCATTTTCTTTTGTAACATGGGGCGGTAAAATTAGTTGATCTATTAAGTTTCTATCCAATAATAAAACATAGTATTTTTCTCTGCTAAGAGTACAGTATTCAGATTCTTCACATAAAGCTTAGGCTTATGAAGTTATTGACACACCCTGTTTCATGTTTTCCTTTTTTTTTTCTTTTTTCTTTTCATTTAAGACAGGGAATACTTTATTCAAACCCATCAGAGAAATGGATAGCTTAGATCTGTAACAAAGCATTGTGTTTTAAAGCATCAATCAATAATTGTATATGAGAGTATACACTGCTACATACAAATTAACTGATCAGAGCACAATTTTTCTATGTTCAAAGCAGAATAAGCTTCCCTGTAAAACTAATACCTTTGTGATATTTTTAACTTTAGTTTTCCTCTCCTTCTTCTTCACCCTCTCCTTCCACAGGATCCACACCAACTTCCTCATAATCCTTCCCAAGGGCAACCATGTCCTCATGGGCCTCAGAAAATACTCCTTTTTTTCATGCCCTCATCCACATACCAGTGAACAAAGGCATGATTGGCATATAACAGGTCAAACTTGTAGTCCAGGAAAGCCCAGGCCTCAACAATGGCAGTGGTGTTGCTCAGCATGTGCACATTTTGCTGCACCTTGGTGGCCAGGTCTCCACCGGGTACCATAGTGAAAGGCTGGTAAGTAAGCCAACTTTGAAGCCAGTGTGGCACCAATTCACAAACTGGATGATACTCTTGGTCTTGATGGTGAAAATGGCAGCATTTTTATCTTTGGGAACCACATGGCCACGGTACAACAGGCAATAAGCCATGTATTTACCATGACGAAGGTCACATTTCACCATCTGGTTGGCTGGCATGCATTGGTGATCTCTGCGACAGAAAGCTGTTCATGGTAGGCTTTCTCAGCAGAGATGACAGGGGCATATGTGGCCAGAGGGAAGTAGATGCGGGGTTAGGGCACCAGGTTGGTCTGGAATTTTGTCAGATCAACATTCAGGGCTCCATCACATCTAAGGGATCAGTGATGCAGGACACAATTTGATCTATCAACGTATTTAGGTTAGTGTAGGCTGAGCGTTCAATAATGAGGCTCCAACAACAAATGTCATAGATGGCCTCATTGTCCACCATGAAGGCACAGAGTGCTCCAGGGTGGTGTAGGTAGGGAGGATGGAATTGTAGGGCTCAGCTACACCTGTGGAAACCTGGGGGGCTGGGAAAATGGAGAACTAGAGCTTGGACTTCTTGCCATAATCGACAGAGAGATGTTCCATTGGCAGAGAGGTGAACCCACAACTAGGTCCCCCTCCAAAGCTGGGGAAAACCAAGAAGTCCTTGAAGACCTGTGTACCAGTTGGCCAGTTTCTGAACGCAATCCAAGACAAGGTCAATGATCTCCTTGCCAGTGGTGTGGTGCCCTTGGGCATAGTTATTGGCAGCATCTTGCCTGTGATGAGCTGCTCAGGGTAGAAGAGCTGATAGTGTGAACTTCATCAATGACTGTGGGTTCCAGGTCTATAAACACTACCTGGGCACATTCTTGCCAGCACCTGTTTCACTGAAGAGGATGTTGAAGGAGTCATCTCCTCCCCCAGTGGTCTCATCACGTGGCACCTAGCCATCAGGTTGAATGTTGTGTTCCAAGCAATAGAGCTCCCAACCAGCACTGCCAATCTGAACACCATCCTGGCCAACATGGATGGAGATGCCTTCACATATGGTTGTTGCTTCACAGCTGCCAGGCAGATGGCGGAGAGGAAAAGGAGAGGTTGTTACTTCCTACAGCGTGACTCTTAAGTAGCCAATGTAAGAGAACCTGTCCAGTTTGTTGTTGATTCAAGGAGTATATTTTTAAGATCATCCATGCCTTTCTAACAAATGGGTTTATCATTCAGAAGCAGCCATGCAAAATAAATAAATAAATAAATAAATAAATAAATAAATAAATAAAGGAATGATCTGTTAAAGGCTCAGCTAAGATGCCAGCTTAGGAACAACACTCTGAATATTTGAGACTCTGACCTCCAGGATGCAATGCTACCAATACTTAACATGGGGTACTATGTCTCCAATAACTTGAATACAAAAGTCCAAGGACAAAGAGGAATATGACTGTCCTCTTTTATCATTACACTCAATAGCCCACTTATGGCATTTGTATGTTCAGTCCCACAACTGTAGGCTCTGTTGGGTTCAGGTTCCAACTCTCAGAAGAGGAACACTTTTCAGAGGATGCCATGGTGGTTCCACTGAACTAGAAGCTGTATATACCACTGGGATTGCTTGAATTCTCCATGACTGTGACCACCACAAGAAAGGAGATACCGTACTGGCTGAGGTAATCAATCTTGATTACCCTGAGATCTTAGGGTTGCTTCTACACAATATCTAAGAATACAGACATCCACTAAGATATCTCTTAGTATTTGTTTTGTATAGACATTATTTATGTGACTTGTCATGCATTTCTTCCCAGAGCCACACATACACAATCATGGGGGGACTTAGTTGGCTTGTACTCCATATCTGGCCTCCGGCTCAGAACTAACCCTTCATTCCTGATGCCAACAGGGATCACTGTATCTCTCCAACTTGAGCCAGACCAGGTTGGCCCCCTGGAACGGATTAGGGAGGGAAGAGAAATATGCAGATGCCCAGACTCCTAAGACTGTGAGATATAATAAAAGAAACAGAAAAACCAGCTCGAATACGACTGCACATAGGCAAACTTAATGACTAACCATAAATCACAATCAGGATTGTCCCTTCAATCGGGACTTCAACCGGGCTGTTCAACATGGGGCTTCCCCAGCCAGAGTTTGAATGTTGTTAAGTACCTGATTTGATGCATTAAGCCTTCTTTGTTCTTCTCTAGACTTCTCTCCCTCTTTATGTTTACTATATAATTGTTTAATTCCTTATATTCCCTTTCCCTTATAATTAATAAATTCTTCCTCCACAAAACCAGAAGTGTGGTTATCTTGAATACTTACTATTATTCAGAACAGTATTTCTATATCCACTACTGTCATCAGCCAATTAGAACAACGATTATCCAGTAACACAAGGCAATAAAGGGCTGAAAATCTTCAGTGAAGGTCTGGGTTACCCCACTAGGCAAGCATACCAGTGGAAGTACTGAGGAACTCCATAATGGATAGTGGAGGATAAAAATGATAGGTATCAATTACAGCCTCAGGACCCACTGCAGAAGCAGGGACTGTAGTAGCTTTTCACTGACCTTCCTGTCTTACCTCTTCTAGGAAAATGCACCTTTAAAGTGACTCTGTGACTGGTTGGACTTGTACTTCTACTTTCCAGGAAGCTGTCTTCTTGTTCTAACAAACAAGCAAACAAACAAAAAATGTTGTTCCCATATTTTAGTTTGTGAACTAGATACAACTAGAGGGCATAAATAGATCTCAACGGTGCAAGGGGTGGACTGTAAGACATCTTTTTGCAATTTCCAGATTGTACTGGCTTCACTTATCCTCTAGAAAGCTGCCATCACAATCAACATTCTCAGAATTGTTGTTACTTGAGACCAACCAGCCACACTGGAGTAACTGTCTTCTCCCACCTCTTTCTAGCTTGGATTCAGATAAAATGCCACACCAAAGACCATTTGTTTTGCCTTCTAAGAAGCTGCTGAAGATGTTGGATGGTGCGAACCAGTAGTGCTGAAGGGCAAACTGTGGGGCAAACTTTGACCCATAAGAGGAAAGAGATGGAAAAGAACCAAGTAGATAAATTCTCTTTCCTTTTCTTCCTCCAATGGAATGTTCTCAAAAGTGATTTCGCCATGCAGCCTGGCCAAGTGTGTTGACCTGCTAAGTGACTTGCTATCTCTTTCAGCTTCTTGTGAAGTAATAGCCTATATGTTACCTCGCCTTGCTTACCATCCTTCCTTGTCTCCCTTTCCTTTTCTCTCACTCTTGCTGCCCCGGACTTATATCTCTGAAATAAAGCATCAGTACCTAGTCCTTGCCTCCAATTCTATTTTCTAGAAAACCTACATTAAACAAGTACATTATTCAGACTGCTTTGACATTAGATATGCCCATGCAACTGAATTATAACACAGGGAATAAAAGAAGAAATTATGTATCCCACTTCCAAAGTTGACACATACAAATTTGCTCTTTTCTATACAAACAAACTAGAAAGGAAAAAGAAAAAGAAACACTGGGGTCATTTCAAAGCCTCTATATGGCAGAGGCTTTGTTAGCCTGCATCCCTGAATGACAGTACAGGAGTGCAATGTGCTCACTTGTGCACATTGCCACTACTGTTACACAAACAAAAAACAAGCTTCAATTATGTTTGAAACATATTTGAGGTCCACTGGTCACTGTGATTAACATATCCTGGTTAAAAGACTCCTTTGTTTTTCTGCGTGTTTGCCTGAAACCATATCTTATTTGTAAATTTGTGTAAATGAATAAAGCAATAAAGTCATGATTCATTTCTCCAAAATTTACAGTTAACAGGTCTTCTTTAAAAGCCATTCCCACCCAGTCACCCTTCAACCCCTCCTCTCACACCTTCAGAAAAAAAGCCAAATGATCTGAACCGGTAGGTGTTCATCCATGCAAACATCTCTGTGCAGGTTTTACTAACAAAGGCTACAATTCTAGGAATGCAAGAGAAACTAAGCTGGGTGCAATTGTTGAAACTAACTGACCTCTTCCTTCCTACCTCTACATGTTACCAACAAATGAGAGCAGTTTTTCTCTAAAGTGTAGAAAAGTCCCCATGCAAGGAGCACCTATTTTCCGATATTACAGTAAATGGTGCCTTCTCATCTTAAAAACTCAGGAGGGCAGCGTGGCACATAACCATGGTTCCTATTCACAATGGCTGCTTAATCTCCTCTACAAACCACTCACATATCTCCACCCACTTCAATCTCTTTCTCCCTCTTGGGAACCACATCATCTCTCCCTAAAGGTAAGCTTGTGGTATAGTGGAAATAGTAGAGTTCTTGCTTTTCTCTCCCAGCTCAGTATTCAGTCAGAAGGAACAGATGCTGGATCAGTCATGTGCTGCTAACGGATGGCAGCAGCATACCAGAGAAGCTGTGAAGGAGAGATACAATCCAAACCAAAGACCAGGAGGGAGATGAGTCAGGAGTACAGGATGAAGTCCACATTCTGCTGGAGGGAAAGGAATAGTTCATAGATCTTGCTAGATCTCAGCCTCGCTAACAGGACATCTTAAATGGAGGATAAACTGTACATTACCTTTATTTGTTCATTCAACATACACTCACAGGGAAATTACGATGCTTAGAACTTACTATACACCAGGCACAATCACCAGTGCAGTGTACAAGATAATTAGATGTGTGCTTTGATGAAGCTTGTGGACTAGTCTAGAAACTCCATACTACACTTTCAACAAGCTAAGGGTACCAGGGGATTCATTCCCACTGCTCTCTTAAGAAAAATAAATTGCAAAAGCGATTATTATTATTATCCTAAACATCACTTATAAAACTTCTAAATGCATCCTCTCATGGTTAAGATATAAATCTCAAGACACTGGCTTCCGAACTAAAAATCAAAACAGAAGTTCTGATAAATTGAAATTCCCTACCATCTACCCACGTTCTTTCTTCTCCTAACGTCTTTAAATACGCTCTCTGATTTTTAAAAATGAAACTTTTTGTCATTTCAGGGAGAGGTGAGACTTGAAATTGTGCTAGATTAGTGTACAGATTGAACACATCTTTTTGCTGATTAAAATATCAGGTACAGGCTGGACAAAGGCAAATGCCAGGAAACCTTATTCTTCATAGACTTTGTTTTGCAAATGGAAGAAGGTTTGCGCAGGGAGAATGGGTACAATGGCTCATTCTTCTCTCAGAAAGACAAAGCTCAGGCATAATGGGGCACCGTGTGCCCAGCCTGACAGAGGAGTGGGATGAGGGGAAAGGAAGGGAGTGAGTCCCAGAACATATTAAAAGCAACCCTGGCTGTGATAATGGCTTGGTGGTTATATTATTTTTAATATCCTTATCAGAGATGCATCATGATATACTGATATCTGAAGCAATATGAACCTAGAATTTGCTTTAACATATGTCATTAAAAAGGACCACAAAATGTTGATATTTGTTAAAACTAGGTCATGGGTAAAATCTCTCTATTTTGTGTGCTGGAATATTTTCATTATAAAATATTTTTTAAAGAGCTACACATGGCGTCAGAAAGTCGTGTACAGCTGAGGTACCAAGCTGTGCACCTCTAACTGTTGCAGCTGTTACAGCACCAATAAATAGAAAATTCATGAACCTTTATTGCTCATCGTCACTGAGACGTTGCTGCATAGTGTGAGGAGGTTCCTCATATTTGGGGAGGAGGGTCCTGATGCAGTAAAAAATAAGATCGCAGTCACTCTTTGTTGTGGGACCTCAGAGGCGGCAAGGTACTTTAGGAAAAACTGAACTCTTTCCCAGCGACTGGCTGCCAGAAACTCATCGAAGTGGATGATGAATGCAAACTCCGCACCTTTTATAAGAAGCAAATGGCCACAGAAGTTGCTGCTGATGCTCTGGGTGAAGAATGGAAGGGTCACACAGTCCCAGTTAGCGGTGGCAATGACAAACAAGGCTTTTCCGTGAAGCAGCGTGTCTTGACCCATAGCCATGTCCACCTGCTGCTGAGCAAAGGGAATTCCTGGTACAGACCAAGGAAGACTGGAGAAAGAGAGCACAAATCTGGGGTTGCACTGTAAATGCCAATCTCAATGTTCTCAACTTGGTTCTTGTAATGAAAGGGGAGAAGGATATTCCTGGACCACTGATACTACTCTGCCTCATCACCTGGGGCCTAAAAGAGCTAGCAGAAGCCACAAACTTTTCAGTCTCTTTAAAGATGATGTCCACCAGTATGTTGTGAGAAAGCCCCTAAATAAAGGTAAGAAACCTATAACCAAAGCGCCCAAGGTTCAGCATCTTGTTACTCTAACACAAATGGTGCACTGCTGTTAAGAAACAACATACAAAGTAAAATAAGGAAGAGGATGCAGAATATGCTAAACTGCTAGCCAAGAGAATGAAGGAGGCCAAAGAAAAATGCCAGGAAAAGACTGCCAATAGACAGGAGCTGTCCTCCCTGAGAGCTTCTACCTCTAAGTCTGAGTCCACTCAAAAACGAGATTTTCAGGGAGCCTGGGTGGCTCAGTCGGTTGAGCGTCTGACTTCGGCTCAGGTCATGATCTAGTGGTTTATGAGTAGGAGTCGCACATCAGGCTCTTTGCTGTTGCACAGACCCTGCTTCAGATCTTCTCTCTCCCTCTCTCTCTGCCTCTCTCTCTTCTCTTTCTCAAAAATAAACATTAAAAAAATTTTTTTTAATTTTTATTTATTTTTGAGTGTGAGCAGGGGAAGGGCAGAGAAAGAGGGAGACACAGAATCTGAAGCAGGTTCCAGGCTCCAAGCTGTGTGCACAGAGCCAAATGTGGGGCTCGAACTCACAAACCATGAGATCATGACCTGAGCTGAAGTTGGATGCTTAACCGACTGAGCCACCCAGGCACCCGTAAACATTTTTTTAAAAACTTAAAAAAAACCCAAAATTTTCTATAAGAGTAACAAATAAATAAGATCAGACATAAAAAAAAATAGGATCACAGTCTTTGTTCTCTACACAAACTTATCCCTGATGCTACGTGTCCCCTTCTCACTATAGGTGACAGAATATCAGAACAAGAGAACCCCTTGCTCTTCACCGCTCCCGTAGCTTCAAGTACTTTACTCACCACAATAAGTACTTTCTTGCCGGCCAACTCATGTTTACCTAATTCTACTATTTTCATATATTACATCCCTATCCAAACACACACGGCCACCTCTACAATGTATATTTCCCATTCACATTACTTAACCGAACAATAATTATCTTTCCATATCATGAATCTCTCCCAATCCATAATAATGACACTCCCATCACCTAGTGTTTATTTTTTCCTAAAAAAAATGAACCCACATCTGCATTGGCCCAAACTCTTCTTTCTAGTCAGTGTTTCCTCACTTCCCAATGCCCACAGGGACCCAGCCCAGGGCTGGGCTGACTGTAGGCAAATAGTCTTCTGTTTCACTTACGGAGCTAAACTAATACTGCGGTTTAAGCATGAAGAGTTCATTCATTGATCCAATAGACAATTGTTAAGCACTTATTAGGTGCCATGTGTTACATCTACAAAAATAAATCAATTAGATATCAACCTTGAAGTAGGTCAAAATCTAGCATGTGAGATAAGTGCAAAAACAATTACAATCGCTTGTAGGAAAACACGCAGTTAGATATGTATGCTAGGTAGAGTGGCAACATCAGTGAATATACTCACTTCAACTTTTTAGAATTAGGAGGTACAGCTATGAAGACTGTGCCTCCAAAGATGAAAAAAAAATCCTGATTTTGCCTCTGGAAGGTAGAGTAGCAGTTTGTCAGGCGTGTGTAAGAAAGATCAGACATAAATTATAAAAATTCTGTGAAGCCAGAATGAATCAAGGAAAGTCATAAGAGATAAGGTTGGAAGAAAAGAATACGAAGGTTCTTAATGCTATAAACCTTGAGATACATTCCACAGAAAACAGAAAGTCACTGAAAGCTTCTAAGCAGGGCTGTCAAACAATGATACTTGCATTTTAGAAAAACTTCCCTGTAGCAATGTAGGGGATGACTCTGAAGGCTTGGGGCAAGGCAATAGGAGTGGTGCCAGGATGATCATAGCTGTCCAGAGGACAGAAAACATACACTGGAATAAAAGCAATGGCAGGGAAAGTGGACTGGAATGGCCCATAAATGTGTTTACTAGCCTTATATAAACCTTTATTTCTCCCCCAAAAGAGTGTATTTCCTCTAACAAGTTACCCTGAGAGACTATCGGGAAAAATCGGGGAGCAGAGAATAACTAGAAAATCTGCAAGAATATTTGCCTGCTGTGCCCTATGACTCATTCCTACAGACTTTCTCCCTTTTTCTCCCTACCCATAAAGCCCTCAGCAAGTTCAAGTTCCTCCCAGCCATTTCTTGGTTCCTTTCTTCTTAATTTATTTTATTTTTAAGTAATCTCTACCCCTAACATGGGGCTTGAACTCACGACTCCAAGATCAAGAGTCCTGTGCTCTATCAACTGAGCCAGCCAGGTGCCTCTCTTTCTAATTTTGAGCTCTGACCTTTACTGCTCTTCAGCTGTTGGGTTTATACTGCAAAGCCTCCTAGTTCTAGAATTATGGCTATGTAGACCAAAGGCATCTGCCTGATTGGACAAGAATGTGACAATGACAAGGAGCCACCGCAATACGCCAAAGTCAAGACTGATTTTGACAAGAATGAAACTTTCTGCCTGCTGCTCCTATCTTATGGGATTTTTAGGGTTTGGAGAAATAGCCATTGTCTATCTTAAAAATCATGAATGCCCATGTGAGATCGAATGCCATTTAGATAAATGAGCCATTTATAGTGATGGTTCATATAACAGAATTATTCAGTTAGTTGCTCTAGAATTTGTTCATTTTATTTTAAAAGTTCAGTGGAAGTTAGTTTTGTCGAAGTACTCATCAAACTTTGTTGAGAAATTAAGTTCCAGGGGGTAAGGTCCTAGACAAGTGTCAGTAGGCATGGCCAAGGTGTCAGGAACATTATATGTTTAATTAAGTGTTCACTGATCATTATTCTAAGATAAACATTGATGCATATGACAGTTCATTCTTTGAGAGAAATAAGCCAGGTAATTCTTCAAGGCAGACAATTCCAGAACCATGACCTAAGTGTTATTTGGTGAAATGCTAAGTGGGATTCCTGCCACCATTGCTACGTGGTCAACATATGTTTTGGCTACTGCATCCTTTTCTTTCTGGGCCTTGACCACTTCTGCTCCTCTCCCTCCCTCTGTTCCCCAAACTCCAAGACCTTAGATACTGTTTGCAGCTTTCCTAAGCATCCCACTTCAGCATTTCCCCCTGGTCAGCACCTTTTCCAAACTGTCTCCTCCTCTAGAATTGCCCTTTCCTCCTCCTCCAAACAAGACCACTAACTGTTTCATCTTCTCAGCTAGGTGATAGAGGAGAAACATTCAAAATGCCTAATTAAAACCAGTTCACACTGAAATATAGGTGGGAGGAGTCTTAACTCCCACAGCAGTTTTTAGAAGAACCTGTTATTCCAAATGAATCTCTGGTGAGATGCATGAGGGAATTATTTTTGAGGTGTGGGGTAGTTAGAGTTCTTGCTAGTTTATTCATACTGACCAGAGCCCCTATATCCAATTTTTCTCCCTCATAGAGATTCCTAGCAACAACACATGCTATAGCCCCAGTCCACCAGCGTACACGTAAAGAACTTCAGTAGGAAACCTGGCTTGGCTTCACAGTTCTTACAGCGTGTAGTTGAATTTCCTCTCCAGACTCATGTGCGCACATTTGAACTTTTTCTAGATAGGCTTCTATGGCTTCTAGCAAAGATAAAAGTTATACTGATTATCTCTTGCACTGTTATCTTTGTCAAATAGCAAAATATCTAGCTTGAAAGTTAATATTAGAAAAGAATAGCAGGGAAGCAGTGCCCACACTGCATACCCTATTAGGACAGTAAATATGGAAATCAAACAAAGGAGTGAGGTGCATCTTTATGACATTACATTTTAACGTCAGCTCATTATGTACAGACAAACCTTCCCTTTATAAATCCCAAACATTACCCATAAAATAGGGAACAAGTAGGAAGCCCCCGCGAGGGCACACGCGTCTCACTAGTGCCCTTACAGTGAGTTCTGCAGCCAGCCCAGATTGCTGTCTCTTCATTGCACACCACATGGCGTCGTGGTTTGCATTCAGGGGCCACATTTTAAGCAAAAACGCGTTTCTTTTAATACTAAACATACTTGGCTTTGACCATAAACAGTGGAATTCCCTCCAATTAAACACCTAGACAAAGAGAGTCCACTGATTATTTGGGTTTCTTTCAAAGAGCTCTAATTCTATCCTCACAGTATCTCCAAGCTAAGGTATAAATAAACTAAAGATACTCTCATGTGCACTATGACAGAACTCAGTGTCCTGACTAGATGTGCCAAGTCCCAAACCAGTGCTACATCCCTACTACAAAACCTAAAAAGCAAGCCCAGAAGTCCTAACAGGCCCCTAGAAAATCAGACCTTGGCTATAAGGCCAAGTTCCACTACCTTGTCCCTCAACAAATCCATGAGGAGTTTCCTCTCTCTGCCAGGTATTAGCCAGGCTCAGGTGATACAAAGATGAAGGATAACACAGAGTCCCTGCCTTCCCCTTGGCTGGGCTCATGGTTTCATGACATAAACAGGCAGTTCCAATACAGTGTAATGGCTGTTGTGACAGAGAGATATGCCACAGGTCAAGGGCACACAGGGCAGGAGCGTCTACCTCACCTACGACTCAGGGAGGGGAACATCAGAAAAATTTCTTAGTGAAGAAGGCATCGTCTAAGATGACAGATTTTATTTTTACTTCTAATTTTTTTTTAATTTTGTACTTTCATATGGTTTCAGGCTTACAAAAAAAGTTGCATGGATGGTGCAAAGGATTCTCATATACCCTTTCTCCAGGTGTGCTAAATGTTTTACCAAATATGCTCTCTCATATATATGATACATACATATACAAATATACATTTTTAAAGTCATTTGAGAGTAACTTACAGAAACTGTATCCCCTTTACTCTTAAATACTCCAGTGTGTATTTCCTAAAAGCAAGGACTTTCTCTTCCATAGCTTACAATTAGCAAAATCAGGAAATTAATACTATCTCATACTACTGTCTTATCTACAGACCTTATTCAAATTTCACCAATTGTCCCAACATATATTTTATAGCAAAATAAATTCCTAGCTCATGCACTGCGTTCAGTTGTCTATTTACTACACTACAGTCTGGAACTGTTCCTTTGTCTTTCCCGACCTTGTCATTTTTTAGGAAAGAACACCATTGAGTTATTTAGTAGAACGTCCCTCAATTTGGTTTTATCTGATATTTTCTCATCATTAGATTTAGGGTAAGCATTTTTGGCAGAAATGCCACAGAGTTGATTTTGTGTTTTTGAGATGAGTTTTGGAAAATGAAAAGAAATCAGCCTGCATAACCTATTGCTGTACTAATTTGTTTTTACATTCAGACTTGAGAGGAAGGAAGGTGGAGAGCAAAGGGAAAGGCTATACTGTTATTAGCTAATATTGATCAAGTACTTACTAAGAGCCAGGCACTGATCCAAATGCATTATATAAGTTAGCTCAATCATCCTCAGGACAAATGTTCTTTTCCCATATTTCAGATAAGAAAGACTGAGGTACATAGAAATGACAAAGCTAACAAACGGAGCCACCAGGTTTCAAATGCAGACATACTGACTCTACTGCCGATACTTTCAGCAGAAGAGATTTAGTGATGGCAAACATCTTACAAAAAGAAAGGCTTGCACTGAGTTCAGAACCAGCTGGCTTCCAGAACAGTGTGCAATACCTGGTCCAAGCAACTTGAGTAGATTGTGGCTTATGGCTGTGGCGCTCCCGCCCCCTGCTGGCTGCAGTCACATATTGCATGCCTTTCACTGCTTTCTGCTCTATTGGCTGGAGCACCTCTATGCAGAATAATGATCACTGAAATTTCTGCAGAACAGAATTATGCCTGACCTATGAACATGCATCAGGAAGAATTTGGCACCCCTTCCATTCTTCATCTCTGTGCCTCTCAGCCCCCCACCACATTCTAAAGGTTGTTCAATGGAATAAATCCTAAGCCCTGTTCTCACCAACTTCTTTTATGAAATTTCCCCAGAGAATTTTTTTTTAAACCATGACAAATTTGGAATCCACTGAAGCAGTAAGGAAGCTAAAGTTAAATTAATCAGAATACAATCCCCAGACAAGACAATCACTGCAGCCGAGGAAACCTGTAGGGAGGGTGTTTGTCCTTGGAAAATATTTGAAAAAGATCCAGTGCAGCTGAAGCAAATCATCTCACAGTGGGCTCTGAAGAGCCACATAGGATCAAATCACTAGGCAAATAAGATGATGGAGAGGAAAAATTCCCTTGAATGAATCATAAGCAGCCTCTATTTTCAATCAAATTCCCTTTCTCTTCAGAGGTAAAAGCTTGTCCCTCTGAGATTCAAAAACCCCTGGGGCTTTCACAAAATTCCATTGTTTTCTCTAGTAAAGGGAAGAAGTACAAGGAAAAGCCAGAAGACACTTCAATGGCAGTCTTTAAAGGATAGCACACTGATTGATTCCATATACCAGAAATAAGGCCTGGCAACTTAAAAAACAAAAAGAAGAGAAGAAGAAAGAGGAAGAGAGAAGAAAGAAGAAAGAAGAAAGAAGAAAGAAGAAGAAGAAAAAGAAGAGATGTATTTAAATTCCCAAAATACATTCTATTGGAAAATTAGCTCATTCTGCCTTGATGGCAAAGACAAAATACACATCCATGGTCATTATTAAACCACTTCTAAGCTCCTTGCTGGAAAATACTGATACAAGGAGGTCCCGTGTGAGTATTAAGTTGATAACTTCTAGACACCTGTCTATCTGTCAGGTTTGGAGGGACACAAATACATTTGCATACTGATATTATCAAGCAGAGGGCTGAAACCTTTGCCCCCAGGTCAAATCAACTCAATTAGATAAATGCCTCCTGGGGGGTGATTGGGCTAAGTAAGCCTGCTACTTCAAGGTCTTCTTGTTTATTTTAATAAAGCATCAAGGGTTCCTTGAAGGATTCATCAGAACTCCCCACTTTCAGTCTATCTGGAAACTTGTGCCTCTTATCAGTTATCTCTTGCCACACAGTGCTGCATAACAGCCTCAAACCTCAATGGCATCCAGAATTAAGCATTTATTGCTCTCTTGTCTGGGGTAGTCAACCAAAATGGCCTTGCTGATGGTATTGCCTGGGCTCTCTCATATGTCTCGGGTTGATGAGACTATGTCCTACATCATCACCCATCAGGCTAGGCCAAAATTGTTCTCGTGGCAGTGTTCTCAGCAAGTGAACATATATATGGGAAACATGATGCCTTTTTAGACCCAGGCTCAGATATAACATGCTGTCACTTCTACATTCCATGGGCCAAAGCAATTCATAGGATATGTCCACATTCAAGGGAAGTAGACTCTTTGTCTACTTTTGGAGGGAATGCAGCCTCAGGGCAAAAGGTGTAGATACAGGGATGGGTTAAAGCCTTGGAGCCATGATGGGAATCTACCACAGGCTCAGAAAATAAAATTGGCTGGGAGCTCTCCACATTCCCAGCATACTCTTTCTTCACACATACTCTTCTCAATGGATGAACCACAGACTGTGCTCTCTAGATTGTCCTGATAAGACTGAATAAAAAAGATATTCTCAACCAATGTGGAAGATAACTTTTCTACACTGAAATCTGGAACACCCCCAGTTACCTGAAGATATTGTATCACAGCCTTTGGATCTGACATAAATTACCACTTAAGACCATCAATTTCTCATTGATACCTGGTCCCAACTTCATTCTAGAGCAGTCTCGAATTTAAGAAAAAGCAGAAAAATGTCACTGATGTTGTCTCCTACTATGTCACAACCTTTGGTCAAAAAATAGACATCTAAAGGGGCATCTGGGTGGCTCAGTCAGTTAAGCATCTGACTTTGGCTCAGAGCTTGGAGCCTGCTTCGGATTCTGTGTCTCCCTCTCTCTCTCTGCCACTGCCCCACTCATGCACTTGCTCTCTCTCTCAAAAATAAACATTATATATATATATATATTATATATATAATATATATATATATATATAAGTTGTTTTAAATTGCAGATATGTGTGATGTAATAAGTTTTTAAAAATTAGGGTACCATAGGTTAATTTCTTGATCAATTACAATAGGAGTCTTTCTGGGTGAAAATCAAAACACACACACTATCTGAAATATTTTTTACTTGAAGAAAGGAACTAAGAACTCTTTTGGGGGGCGGAGGCGGGCTTTCAGCTTTTGACTTTTGAATGGCCTTGATGAATTCTCTTATTTGAATATGTTCATATAATGACTATTCAGTTCTCAAATGACTAGGCTTTTAACCAAGTCATTTTTCCTTCCTTCTCTGTTTCTTATTCATCTTTTTCCATTCCATACCTTTTCTACTACCTGTCTAGAAATAATATATAAATGGAAAATATATGACCCCTCTCCCCTCAGTTTGCAAATCTATAAATGTAATTTAACAGGAGAATCTAATATTTTCACTTTCCTGTGAAAGTGAAAGAAATTATCTTTCCTTTACTATGTTCTAAGTGATTTTGCAAGTAACAAGGGCAAAAACTTACTCATGGTTTTTTTTCTAGTTTAAGTCAAGATTACAGTAACAACATGATGAACCATGCTATGCTTCTCCTGGTATTTCCATCTTACTGAATTGATGATACAAAAGGCAGCCCAATTTTTCCCAAAGGATAGGTGCACATTCAAAATATTAAACCCTTAACAGAGACAAATAAGGAAGCCATTTGAGATCCCTCCATTACTTCCCAATTTCACTGAATCTCTTAATTTAGCCCTTTGACCAATGATCTGTTCATTCCACTGTCATACAAGTTCTTTTTTACTCCACCTGACAGTCTGCCTACCTTTTTGTATATTGGAACGTAAAAAACAATTTCAAGGAATAAAACCATCTCCCATAACATATCTCTGCTAATGCCAACCATATTGATTGCTTGACCTTTGCTAAGTCTACTGACTAGATGGCATATAATGTTTGGGGATTAAAGATGCTGACTTATTTCTTTTCTAAATCAAACTTAAACTCTGACTGCCCAGAATCAAATCCTGCACACTGTCTCAACCTGTCCCTGCTCCGCACCACTCTCTCTGACATTTGGACACCGCTTATTGATTGAATTTTTAGCAGTTGTCATTCAAGGTCACCCAATTTTAGCTGGACCAGCATTAGAATGGCAGTCTCCCAAGGGCCTAAAAATGACCCAATTTGACACAAATGTGTATAATCTTTCTGCAGAAATAAATGGATTCATTGAGGTTATCAGTTTAATAATTCTTACCCGATTATGATTATCACAATTAACAAACAGTCTTAGCAACAGAGGCATTCAGACTTAAGGGAGTTTCCTTTTCGATAAAGGAAATATGGTAAGAATGATTTACCTTTCTCATTTCCAAGTATTTGGGGTGTGAAATCCATGGACTAAAATTTACTTTCATCTAACAGATGAGTTGCTAGCTTAGTGATCCAAGAGCATCATTCAAGACCATAAACCTCCACTGTCACTACACACACACACACACACACACACACACAGATTAGATAATGCCCTGGTCAAAAAAAAAAAAAAAAAGTCTTGGCAAATAAGATTATGATACTTAAAAACTAGCCTTGGTTGCATACCAATTGGGTTTTGTTTAACTTGTGTAATTTAAATGAATAATCTTCCATCTTTCAAAAAGAATTTCTAAGCATTTTAAAAATGGCAAATATTTTAAAAGTTAAGCACATTGCTCACCTTTAACAGCATATTTGCAAGTCATTCATAACCTCAAAGATCAAAGACAACCCTTCCATTTTCTATTAATAAGCAAGTCATTACTATTGGGCTTACTAGGCACAACCAGATAGGATTGTAAACACCTTCAGTTAATAGAAAGAATCAATGAAGCACCACTGTTGACTCAATATAACATTCAGACTAGAACATATGCACCTTAACATCTTCTGTGGTTTAGCTTTGAGTGCACAAACACTATAAGACACTTGTCCCAGGGGCGCCCAGGTGGCTCAATCAGTTAAGCGTCCGACTTCAGCTCAGGTCATGATCTCACAGTTCATAGGTTCAAGCCCTGCATCAGGCTCTGTGCTAACAGCTCAGAGCCTTAAGTCTGCTTCAGATTCTGTGTCTCCCTCTCTCTGCATCTTCCTCACTCTCTCTCTCTCTCTCTCTCTCTCTCTCTCACACACACATACACACACACACACAAATAAACATTAAAAAAAAGACACTAGTCCCAATCCATTTTTCCCTATTGACATGGAAAAGATGTCTTAAGTTAAATTTTATATTGTATAGTTCCACCTTACACCTAAAATAGACTTAAGGTGACCAAGTTATTGGCCACTTTTAGTATGCTATTAATATTGTATTCTTGGAAAGCCAGTATCATTGTAAAATGAAATTAGAATGTAAAGAACAGAATCTGCATTTTTGCCATCAAGGAAGAATTTCTTCCATAAAATTGGTACCTTGGAACTAATACACTTTGTCTCTCAAAAGTTAAATTTGTGTATCTCTTTGCAGCTAACTCCATGTTCAGTGATATGTTGATAGTTTGAAATTAGTTGTGATGGGAGTATTTACACCACAGAAATGGGCAAGCTACTTGTAGGTTTACAAGTTTAGTGTTAGAGAAATAAAGGTGTTCTATATCTGTATTGTCCAATACAGTAGCTCCTAGCCACATGTGGCTACTGAACAATTGAAATGTGGCTATCATGGCTGAGGTACATCTTTAATTTTATTTCACTTTAATTTAAATAGCCATATGTGGCTAGTGGCTACCATTTTGAACAGCTCAGTTCCACAGTGAAAAAACAAGTGATGGCATCTACCAAAAGTAATAGAGACTGAGGTAGCTAAGGCTTGGGAAGAAATAGAAGCACTTAAAAGGGGGTCACTTCAGGTCTTAGGAAAATGAAGTACAAAGCCCTTCAAGGTTTGTGTCATCAGTTTTTGTTCTGCTATCCACACATGTATTCGTTCTCAGTCCTGGAGCCATCAGTTGTGGAGACTGATGGAAGCTACTTCTTCAGGAAGGTAACTAGGTAAAGAAAAGTGATGCCAATGCCCTAAAATATTGGTTCTCAAATTTTAGCATGCATCAGAATCACCTTATTGAACCATAGATTTCTGGGCCCTCCCCTCAATTTCTGATCCAGTGGGTCTACGTTGGGGACCAAGAGCTTGTCTTCCTAACAAATTCCCAGGTAATACTGATACTGATGGTCTGAAGACCACAGTTTGATAACCACAACCCTCAAACTAATTTATAGCACCTCCAACAACCCCTGCTTCTTCAGTCACAGTCCACATGCTTTTCACTCTGGCTGAAATCCTATTAGCTGTGTTTTCTGAGACACTAAAAAAATCTCCTTACTCTTCATTGGTTAATTCTGTTCTTAAGGTCTCGCATTAAAACCACAAGAAACCTGACAAGCTCTCCTACTTTACCTCTTCTGGAGTCCCTGGAGCTCTGTTGTTCCCACTATGACAGAAGCTACTTTCAAATGTACAGTTTAGAGAGTTTCTGATCCAAGTCCCAGCTGGTGATGAAAGCTGCAGACACCACCTAATCTCTCTCTCTCTCTCTCTCTCTCACCCCAGCCCTCATAATACCTTCCAATAGAACACACTGAGCACAAGCACAAAAAGCAAAACAACCCCTAGTATATACCTACACTTTGCAAATCCCTTGACAATATCGATTCAGCAGGAGCTAAATGATTTTATTTCCCAGAAGGAAGATGGTAAGAAAGACTCTTCCCCAAATGGAAACACACCTACTTGAGTAGATTGGAGACCCAGGAATTTGGATCATGAGAGTAAATGGCATCTCATTTTTCATTCTAGTTGAACAAAGAAAACAATAAGAGCTTTGTGCTTTCTCCTGTTCTTGTTTTATCTCCCCCTCATCCAGAGAAGTAAGATGATGGCGTTCGGGAGGCCATTTTAGACACTGGTCCTGAGACAGCTGGGATAAAGAAAGGTTGATAAAGACAAAGTTAGCCCTCAAGACAGAAATGAATGATAGCTAAAAACACAATGTTGGTGATATAAAGAGAAATTACAAGGTAGGAGAAATATACAACTATCAACTTCTGAGGCCCCACCCGTTGCCTCGACTGCTCAGAGTTTGTTTGTTTTTCTGCTCAGGATGTTGCCTCACTTTCTACCACAGAATTCTGTTATATCTAATGAGCACATTGTTAGGAAATCAAGGAACGTTTTAAAGTGAGAGCAGAGGTACCAAACTCTGTTCTTTCTGTGACGTGTGGCTATTTTTATCTCCAGGCTAAGCCACTCTGGACTAGGGAAAAATTCCTCAGCTTTCCACTATAAACAAGAGCTAGATCTAAAATCAAAGCATAGTGCTGAATAAATAAAAACAGGCACTCCCTATTATTTCTTTTTGCATATAGATTATTTATACTATGAATACTTTTTGCCTACTGTTAAATCCATCTAAATTGGCTTTAACTGGTCTTCTAAGAGGCAGAAACAATTGATGTTTCTTCAAAACATAAATTAATTTTAAGGTTAGCCTGAACAAAATATCTTGAGACAGTAGACCAAACTGTTCCCCTCACTCAACAAAAATTTCTAATACATACTTAAGTCAGTTTACAAACAAACCCCACTACCTCCTCTGCACAGAAGATCAAAAGTTGATTTATTTGTCTAGGTCTATTATTCATATTCTACAGCCTCAAGAAAGGGTAAAAACTGAGGTTAATGACATGCCTACAAAATAGCAATGATATATGATTTCCCCCCTTATATATATATACATATAATACTGCATCAAGTAGCTACTAATCTTTCTCCGCATTTTCATTCTCATACATTCTCACACCATCTACATTCACTGGGTCCTGCACCACTTCTTTCTCCATTTCACACTTTCTTCACCTTTAAATGATATATACTTTAAAACACCAACAGGAAAGGTTGACATTCACATTAACTGATTTTAATTCTCCACCGGGACTAAGATGTTCCTATTCAAGAAATATTATACACTCTGACCCCTAAGATAAGATATCCTTTAAAAGAAGAAATCCAGATGGATGGTACATATAACACAGAAGTAGTTTGGTACAAGGACTTTAAAAGATGCCTGTTTCTTTCTTTAAAATTTTAAATGTTTATTTATTTTTGAGAGAGAGGTAGACAGAGCATGAGCAGGGGAGGGGCGGAGACGGAGACACAGAATCTGAAGCAGACTCCAGGCTCTGAGCTGTCAGCACAGAGCCTGATGCGGGGCTCGAACTCATGGACCACGACATGATGCCCTGAGTCGAAGTCGGATGCTTAACCAACTGAGCCATCCGGGGACCTCTAGTATTTTCTTAATAATAGAGCAGATATCTCTTATTTGTATGCTAAATTTCCTAGCAATTGATAAGTTAATTATAAAGAGGAAATTGATCTTTGTTTTTCTAGGACCCCCTCTTCATCCAGTTAGCTTTTCCATTTCAGAGCTTCCGATTAGTAATGAGCCCTAGCTGTTAATATGTGCTTACTATATCCCAGACATTGTTAAGTACTATGCACCTATAATCTCAGCATTTTATATTAGCTCATTTAGCTATCATAACAATCATGATAATCATTTCAAACCTGCAAACACTGAGTTTCAAAAAAAAAAAACTGAGAACTGTCTTGGTTCACACAGCTGGTCATGGCAAAGTTGACTCCCACTCTGAAGTTTCAAAGCTCATGCATTAAACTCTGTGCACAGAAGCCTACCTTGAAAAACTGTACCCGAGCAAAAGAGCTCAAAAAGAAGATGGTGGAAGTGTTTCAAAGTTTAATAAGATCCAAATGTGAACTAAAGCTTCCCATTAGAACTATTCATTACAATTATCAGCTCTTGCTGGCTTACAAATAGGTTAAAGAGGAAATTAGATGAAGTAGATTTTAATCACTTAAATGGCTTTTCCCCCCTTCAACAGGTGATTTGTTTCACCAAAAGCAAATCCTGCCAGGAGAATTAGATAAATAAGCAACCTGTAATTGAACGGTTCCTATCTAGTCTTCCTTGGAAGTTAGCAGAATTGGATTCACGGTTTCTTGTCCCTTTAGGCAAGGAAAAAGTTAATATTTCAATGAATGTCTTACAGCAAAGAAAAGGAGCTAACTGTGGCATTCCTCTCCTTTTTCCGTCTTTACCATGCTTAGCTATTTGGAACTGAAGTAGTTAATACCAAAAGTGGGCAGCTCAAATACATGGACCTTGACTCTGCAAGTTATTTCATGATTTTAAACAATCAATGTGATGTGGTTCTTCAGGTACATACATATTATTCATCTATTTACATGTAGCTTATAGGGTTTTCCTCAACCTAACACTTGTTCAATAGTTATAAAGGAAACAACTTTCTTCTTAGAGAAATTCAGATTATGGGTTTAATTTGCAAGTAGAAGATAAGGTTTAAAAAAAAGATTTGGGTGGGGGGTAAAATTTCCAGTAATCTTATTTTAGAGGAACCTGTAATTATAATCATGAGTTCTGAAATGAAAACCTTATTGGAGAGTAAGAAAAGAAACCCACCAAAACCTCTGTACTATTTGACTCCTGTTCATTTGCTTATCCTTCTAATTTAACCAATAATTATTAAATAATTCCTGGGGGCCGGCCACCATATTAGGCACTGAGGATACATACAGTAGTGTATAAAACAAACATGGTTCCTGGTCTTTAGGGAGCCTACAGAACTGGTGGGCTGTCAGGCGTTAAGACTCCCTTCGTCTTAAAGATACACAAATGTAAGTATACTCTATAAATCTGTAAATGTAAGTATACTCCATGAATCTATAAAATTGTGTTCCCCAGAGAAAATTCCATGACACACTATCTATCCAGAGCTCTCCAGCTTTCCCTAATTGGGGTCAATTCCATTCTCTCCTTAGAATTTTCACTTCCTTGGAAGGTCACAGAAAGCCAGTCAAAAATTACACCTCTTACTTCAAGGGCTAGAAAAAGGTGAAGAACTTGCAAGATTGAAGAGGTTCTTAGAGCTCCCAGAGGATATTAGTGAGCATAATCCCAGCTGCTTCACTATAGGTGAGACTTGAGCCAGTCATGATCCAAAATCCCCTCTTCACACTTAATACAGCACTGTGTGAAGAGCAGGAAGCAGCAGTGACCACAAAAAGATCCCATGTTTGGTGGTAGGAATCCTTCACTGTAAGTGACAGAAAACCCAAATCAGATTTATTGAAATTATTAGGGGAATTTACAGGTTCAAGTCACTGAAAAGCCCAGAGGTCAAATGGCTTTACGTGCAGTTTCATTAAGTCTTTAGTTTTATTTTTCTGTGACTCTTTAGGCACTCGTTTGTATCCACGTGACTTTCAGGATGGCTTTTCTTATGGACCTAAGAGCATTGCTAGCAGAAAGTAGAGCTACAGTTGTTTTCTCAAACACATCCAGGGTTGACATGAGTTTTCGACAAAAAAAAAATTGAACAAAAACTCTGAACTTTACTCTGATTGGACCATCCCTAAACAATGACTGTATCCAGGGAATATCATCCACAAACCGCCTTCTGTCCAGGTCAGTCATTCCCACCTTGACCAATCTTTGTGGCAATGAAACACAAATACCCATGAATGGCTTTACCTATTCCACAGCCCAGTATGGAAGACATGGATCATGGTGGCCACAGAATGGGATGAGGTGGAATGGATGCCAGAGAGACAACTAAAGTAACTGTTTTGTATAGGTTTCTTTGTCTATCTTCAGTAATAGGTTTCCTCCCAACAGGAGCAACGTCCAGCAGGCAAAGCCTAGACTCATTGACTCGCAACCCATTAAAAGAGTGCAACAGTGTTTCCAGATTCTTCTCCCAGCTAAATCAACAATAATGTAGAATTTCACATGCTGCTCTCATAAAGTTTTATCAGCTACAGTGAAAGAACCTGGATAACATCCCAGCTAATTTCTCAGCAGCAGCTGGGGAAAGCATCAAAAAATTACTTTTTCAATTGTCTCTCCAAGTGTTGTCTGCACTTAATCTGCAGATATCCAACCGTTAACACTAAGGGACTTCACTCAAAGCAACTGCTACAGCACCCTGGGCACGCTACCCCATGTGACCACTGTCTCGAAATGTTACTTAAAAATTCCATGTTCAGAGTAGACTTTGTGAGGAAATGTCCTTAAGCCCAGCAGAGCAGCCTGATTTCTCTGCTAATTGCTCTGATTCCCAAATGCTAGGAGATGCCTTTCGGAGGAACCTATTCCAGGCGAAATGTAGGTTTTCCAACTCTTCCTAAATGAACTTATCTGTTCAATTTGAGTTCCCCATAGGAAACAGTGGCTTTAACCATTAGCACATGGGTCTCAATAGGCAACATGCTTTTCCTTCTCCATTTTATCTTGTAGCTTCTGAGCATAACATGGTGAGTAAGTGCATGTACTCTGTGATCTGAGTCTTGTGTGAGTCAAGTCCTCACTAGCTATGTAACCTACATTACACCAACTTCTCTATCGGTTGGAGGATAATTTTTTTTTTAAAGGCACAATCATGACTCATACAAATGAATAGAAAATGAACATGTGTCAAAGATTTCATGTAATGCATCAATCAATGAGGAAACCAGTAAGATGTTACAACCAGCTCAAAGGATAATTCAAAAAACTAAACCTACACTATTTATGAGTGGGTAACAGTGAGAAAAGTTAATTAAATCTCTACTGGAAAAGACAGAGTTTGCATGTATCTGCAGAGATACAAAACAGCTCGAAGACAAGGAGTCATCAAAATCTGACCACCCAGAAAGGTACGCTATATTATTAAAACATAAAATTTTTCTCTATGTGTCAAAGAGGGTTGATAACAATACAGACCTCATTGTGTGGCCCTTGGAGAACTAAGCAGTCCAAGATACAAAACATGCCAGACTCTCAATCTTAACATAATGCCAGGTCCAATAATGCTAAATTGATGGAAACACTCATTGTTGACATTTTTGTTGTTGCTATGACAGCCAAAATATCTTTCTTATACCTGGCTTGTTTTTTAAAACATTTTTTATACAAAGATCTTCTTTACCCGTCTTGCTATTCAACAAACTCTACTAATAATTTATTTAATCACTGCTTATAAGAAAAAAATGCACAAACCCAAATGTCTAATAATAGAATAAAAAACCAAATTGTGGTCCATCCACCCAATGATACATGGATGGTAGCCAAGGACAGCCTAAAACTGGTGTCTATGGAGAGTTTGAATGATATAGAAATGTATCAGAATACATTAGCTTTAAAAAGAAAAGTTGTATAGCCAAATAAATAGGATGGGTGGATTGGTGGGTGGATGAGTTTATGTATGAAAAATAACAGACACAACACCTGTTATATCTTTAAGACATCCCGCATCCTCTCTCTTTACTCAGTAATATGTCTGAGCATCTCCACAAATAGTCCTTGAGAACATATACTCTTAAAGTTATAGCCTAAGATATATTCCCTCTATGTTATTTTTCTATTAACCTCTGACTCTCTCATTAAGAATTATGTGGAAATGGATGGAACATTAAATTGGCAAGCTCATGCAGCAAGGCTGCAGATAAATCTTCATTTGAAACAAAGAAGAGCCCAAACCATAAATGCCATGGTCAAAAGAGGACCAGATGAGAGAACTAAGACAGAAAACTGGCTACTGGAAATACGAGAGACACTTTCATATGACAGTCTGGGGTTTTGAATGAGCCAATTTGAAGGGTTTGAGGTCCTCCTCCCACTGCAAAGGTGAACTAGAAAATCAGAGTGGTCCCTCTTCCATTCCTACTCATTAAGCATTAACAGTGCTTAGTTCACTAATACCCATATTTTCTCATACCTCTGGTTTTGATCAGGCTGTTCTTCTGTTTAGGACACCCTCCCCAACCCATCCATCTGGCAAACTCTTCTTCATCAAGTGTCAGTTCAAAGCACCTCATGCACAAAGCTTTCCCTGATTCCCCCAAGGAGCACTAGGGTTCCTTGTCCTGATGCCTCTTCAGCTTTGTAAGGGACCTTTGGTACAGCCATTCTTTTATTGTGATGTAATCCTTTGCATGATGGCCTTCCCTAGTATACAGTGAGTTCCTTGAAGATAAGGTTTTCTCACCTCTTTATCCCCCATACTTAGCATATTGTAGGTGTTAAATAATTATTCTATGAATAAATGAGTGGACAAATGAGTGAAACTTTGTGATGAAATAAAGTGGAATTACATTGATTATCTAGGATCAAAAATAAAGTTTTGGGAGTCAGCAGCTTGGGCTGCCTAATTCCTTAGAATTACTAATATTTCCATTTTAAAGATAAAGAAACTGAGATCTAGAATGATTAGATAACGTACGTAAGAAAGTAAGTTTCAGAAAAGAAATACATATGGGCCTCATTTTTTTTAAAAGAAATATAAATTAAAACTGTTTTTTGCCTATCAGATTGTCAAAAAAAAGTTTTATAATAGACTTTTTTTGGTATGGTGTAATAGGTACTTTCATATACTGCTGGTAGATAAATTATAACCTCCAATTTGGCACTATATATCAAAATTATAAATTTTCATAACCCTCAATCTACAAAATTTACTTTTCAAAATTCATGACAGAAATACTTACACCTGTATGAAATGATATAACAACAAGAATATTCACTGCTGCACAGTTTATAACAGCAAGAGGGCAGAAAAATCCTTTTTTTCTGTTCACAGGCTACATATATCATGGTACATCTAGATCAGTGATTTTTAAAGTTTATTTTTTAATTTTAATTTATTTTGAGAGGGGGGAGGGGCAGAGAGATAGGGGGGGAGAGAGAGAGAGAATCCCAAGCCGGCTCCACGCTGTCAGCATGGATCCCAACGTGGGGCTCCAGCTCCTGAACTGTGAGATCATGACCTGAGCTGAAATCAAGAGTCAGATGCTTAACCAACTGAGCCACCCAGGCAGCCCTGGAACAGTGATTTTTTTTTTTTTTTTTTGAGAGATGGAGCATGAGCTGGGAGGGGGCAGAGGGTGAGGGGGAGAGAGAGAGAGAGATAGAGAATCTTATGCTGATGTGGGGCTTGAGAGTTTTGGGAAACTCTGGCATCACAACCCGAGCTGAAATCAAGAGTTGGACACTCAACGAACTGAGCCATCCAGGTGCCCCAGAACAGTGATTTTTAAAGCATGTGCTAAGACAACAACATCAGCAGCTCCTGGGAATTTACCAGGAATGCAAATTATCAGATCCCACCCCAGACGTCTTGCATCAGACTTGGGAATAGAGCTCAGTAATCTGAATTTGAACAAGTCTTGCATGTCATTCTGATGCATGTCAAAATTTGAAAAATATTAATCTAAACAGTGAAGTACCATGTGGTTGGAAGGCATTCTCTATATCCCGCTGAAGCAAGATCACCAATATCTTTTGTTAGGTGATGAAAACAAGCTGTAAAAGGCTGTCTTTGGGGGGGTGCCTGGGTGGCTCAGTCAGTTAAGCGCCAGACTTTGGCTCAGTCATGATCTCACAGTTTATGGGTTCGAGCCCCCTGTCGGGCTCCGTGCTGGCAGCTCAGAGCCTGGAGCCTGCTTCGCTTTCCATGTCTCCCTCTCTCTGCCCCTCTCCTGCTTGCCATCTGTCTCTCTCTCTCTCTCTCTCAAAAATAAATAAACATTGAAATTTTTTTAAAGAGTTGCTGATGACTCATAAAAACATCTCTTAGCTAACACACAGACACACAGACACTCTGATGTGCACACACACACATACATTAAGAAGGACTGGCTGGCTTAATTACTTTGCTATCAATTAATTTTTCCAACTGCTCTTCCAAGTTTAAGGGCATTTCCTGCTCATGTGCAGGAATTTGCCCAAGCGCAAAAAGGCACGTCTTTTTACAAACTGCATGCTGAAAAAGGAGGAATCATTTAGATAAATCTATAAGAGTCATTTAACAATGCAAAGAGCAGGTCACATCTATGAATGATAAGTAAATTAGATAAAGCAGTACACCTGCTATATGTTTTGTGAACCTATAATCTGAGCAAAGTACAACAGTTTGGATTGTTTCAAATGTGCACTAGTTGTTGAGAACAAGAAGTGTTTTGTGGTGTTATAGCCTAGATGTCTGTGTGCAAACCCTGCTGTTGTTAATTTGATGTGTGACCCTCAATAATTACTAAGAGGTTGAGTTGTCCTTTCTATAAAGAAAAAAAATTAACATATTCCTCATCTATCTCATTGGAATGTGATAGGAATTAATTGAGAATTGTTTTAACTTAGTAATATTTTTAGTTCTTCAAATCCAGACATTATGCAAAAAGCAAAGGGCCTTGTCATAAATGTCTTCCTATTTTGTCCTATTTTCAATGTAGTGACACTCGGACAAAGTTAAATCCCAAGATCCCTTCCTGCTGCCAAACTCCAAAATGGAATCAACAGCAGTGACCTCACCTAAGTCTCCAGAAGGACTGGAAAATTACAACTCCAGGTGGCTCTTGTTGGCTTATGTCCTCGGGAGACCTTTCTAGGCCCTGTGCTGTGGAACACGAGGCCTACGCTTGGCATATTTACTGTGCTGTTTGCTTTGATCTGCATTTGCCTCCAATAAGCACCTTTGAAGCCTGCATATTTCCTGAGATTACTGCCCTGCAGATGCCCAAAATGAGCCATGAGCACTATTAAACTGTGTCTTGACCTGCTGTGGAGGCTCAAATGAACCATCAGTAATAGGATAGAAGAGAACCACGAGAGACCATAGCCAGTGATGGATACAATTGCTATCAGGGTACTTCTTATCTATTTCAGAGACAGGCTGTAAAGATCTTGGAAAATGTTTGCCAAGTGCTTCAGGTCCTAGAGAAAAAATATTGGTGGAATCCTTTGAGACAAAAAAGGGAAAAGAGGGTTGTTGGTTTTTTTGTTTTTTTTTTTTTTAAGCAGAAAGAGCAAAGGGGATAATGGAAATTCAATTCCACAAATATTTGTTGAGTGCCTACCAAGTACTAGGCCCTGGGCTCAGTACCAAGATGAGTGAGGTCCTTACAGGACAGCACTCTGGAGGAGGAATGGGAAGACAAGCTTAATAACAAAAAGGTAGATTAAAATAAATTTCATGAGAGAGACACTCCTGCTCTATTATCTGGGTTTTTAGTCGTTTGTTTTCATTCCCAGCAACTGCCACTGTGCTTCACACAGAGGACGTACTCAGTAATACCAAAGATGTTAATGACCAAATAACTGGATATATAACACTGGGGTGGGGGGAGTGTTTCTGTCCTCTTATCTCTTAATCTGCCTCCTTTTCTGTGCATTCCCCAGCCTATGACTTTCAAACTGTATTCATCACTTAAATGGTGCCTTTTAGAAACACGATTTGTAGGATTTCACGTTTATTGGTGTCAACTATTGCAACCAGTTGGCTGCCATCAATATAGGCACAACTGAAGCCTATACTGAAATAACGCTGCTGTAGACTGAATGTTTGTGTCCCCTCCCCCCACCCCAAAATTCATCATTGAAATCTATGCCCCAATGTGATGGTATTAGGAAGTGTGGTCTTCGAGATATGATTAAGTCATGAGGATGGAGCCCTAATGAATGAGATTGGTGCCCTAATAAAAGAGACCCAGAGAGCTCCCTCACCCTTTCATCAGATGAAGACACAGCCAGAAGACGGCCATCCATTAACTAGGAAGCAGGCGCTCACCAGACACTATCTGCAGGTGCTTGACCTTGGACTTCCCAGCTTCTGGAACCATGAGAAATAAATGTTTGTTGCTTAAACTACTCAGTCTGTGGTATTTTCAGTACAGCAGCCTGAACAGCCTACGACAAGTGTAGAATGCATGTTGGAAGTAGAGACCAGCTCCTCCCATGTTGCCCATGTCTTTCCCCTATTCAACAATGAACATCTTGCTTTTTGATAAACTGGTTTCCAGGAAAACTAGGATGGCTGCTCACCATTATGAGGGACTTCCAATGGTCTTTTCCCCAAGTATTTTCTTTACCATTTAGTGCCAGAAAATTTTAAATGTTAGACTGTAACTTCCTAGACTACCTGTCAGTGATTTCCCATCTACAAAAAATTGCAGCTCTCCTCCTCTCTCCCTTCCCTGCCAAATAGTCACTCTTTTTAAAGTTATCTGGCTCCTACTGCCACCTCCCAAGACTCCATAATTACATGTATCAAAAATGTTTGAGAGCTGAAATATAAATAGAATTAACTAATCTTGTTCTCTCTTTACAGTTGCAGAAACTTGAATCCCAGAGAGGTAGTTGGCCAAAATCTCAGCTTTCTGCTTGGCAGAGCAAGGGAAGTGCTCTAAGCTTCCGATTTCCAGACTAGCACTATTTCTTTCAAATATAGCTTTTTAAGAATTATATTTTATGTTCAAAAAAGCCCAAACTTCTGACTGTTTTCTTCCCCCTTTTACTAGACTTGACAATTCCTTATAAAGCCTTTCACAATGCTTTTAAGATCAATTTATAATTTGATCAACAGTGATCTAGGTTTAAACACAGCATTTGGCCACTGAAAAGCTGAAATAACATAAGCTCTTCTATTCGTGATTACAAAAGTCCTTTAAATTTCCCACCAACGTAAGAATGTTAAAAAGTACTTTTCTATTTCCTTGATTACCAAACTCTTTCTTCCACTTGCCAGAGCCCATTACTGCCCACTGGGTGCCATAACTTAATAAGGTGAAGAGTAACATACACAATGTTCATCACTTTAACAATGTCATCTAAATTGTACAAAACCCTGTCGGGCAGTGTAGAGGATGAATTGCTCCCTAAAGAGTTTGGTTAAAAAAAAAAAAACAGTTGCCCTCTGATCAATAAATGCAAAATCAATAAAATGCAGAGTGATGGAGATATGCAAAGTTGATTTATAAAAGTCAGCTGAATCCCAGACATGCATAAGGCAAGTTTGAAGATATTTGCCAATGACTGGGTCATTCATAATGACAAGGCAGGGAAGCTAATATCCCTATTATAGAGAGGAATACATAAAGCTCCCCTTACCCTCGTGCTACAAAATTCAAACCATGAAACCCCCTATCTTTATATGAATCCTATTCCTACTTAACGTTCTGACTTTGACTGAACTTTCAAAATAGTTTGCCTACAAGAACAACATGCCCTAATCAAAGACTACTACTGTCCATTCCTGGTGATGTTCACCTTGCTCACTCAAATTAATAAATTTATGGGATGCCTGGGTGGCTCAGTTGGTTGAGTGTCCAACTCTTGATTTCAGCTCAGGTCATGATCTAACAGTTTCTTGAGTTTGAGCCCTGCATTGGGCTCTGCGCTGACAGTGTGGAGCCTGCTTGGGATTCTCCCTCTCTCTCTGCCCCTCCCGTGCTTGTTCTCTCTCTGTCTCACTCAAAATAGATAAATAAACCTTAAATTAATTAATTAATTAATTGATCAATTTCCCTGCTGGTTTTTACATCAGTCTTCATTAATTTGGTTAAGAAATCTTTCCTTGGAAGAAGACACCACTATCAGGACAGGGAAAACCCTAGTCTCCATGGATTATAGAGACTTCCTCCCGAAATCCCCTTGCTGCCAGCCAGTTCACTTCTCCTAATGGTACACTGGGCTTGGCTCCATATCCTCCAAACAGTATGTCCTGATAATATTATCTTCATCTTCTATATGAGAAAATTAAAGCTGGGAGTTAAATGTTGGGAGTTAGTATAACTGCTGGCTGGAAATCATACCTTTGACTCCAATTCCAGTAGAGTTTCCTCTTCTGATTTTGTGGCAGACACCTCTGGTGTCCCAGAGCATATTGTCTTGGATATGCTGAATTTCAGTCTCAGCTGAAACCTACATGAACTTAGACTACCCTCAGTGTGACAGTGCCCCAAGTCAAGAATGTCATTCATCTTTCTGCTTTCTGCCAAAAGGCCTTTTCTGATGCCACAGAAGCTTGCTCAGCCCATGTGCAAGTACAGTCCAGAGCTTGCTCCCAGACATAGTCCTCAACCCAAGGGGAAATGAGAACGGTTGGATAAACATCTCTGATCCTATCCTATGGGAGGATATCTTTGAGAGGTATGCTTTTCAGGAGCTCCCAGAAAAATCAAGTCCTTGTTTCCTACAATAACTTTGATATCACCCCCTTATACTGGATTTTTCTCTTTCCACCTCTCCCATTCCCTGTCTCCTGCTTTCTGGGATCACTTCCCAAATAAAGAGAATAAATTCAGGAGAATCCAAACTGTGACAGATACACTCATCCACAGAGTAGACCAAGATAGACTTCCTTTTGTCCTGAAACCCAGAAAGTACCTCTCTCATTGCTGCTCTGGGACTCCCTATAGAAAAATCACACCCTCCAGGCTTCACAAGAGCCACAGAAATAAGTCTGGGAGTAGGTTTTATGGCCCATGTTCTGACCCAGTAAGTCAGTAAATCTGAACTCTAGATCAGAGAGACCCTCTGGGTTCTATAAAAGGTCCTAGAAGCCAACAGAAGATATTACACTCTCTTAGAATCCAGAAGAACTCAATAGACTTTCCATATTGTGAGTTTTTGCAATTATCAATAGTCAAAGTAGTCCAATGATCTATTGTTATATAATAAACTACCCAAAATTTAGTGGCTTAAAACAATGTCAACATTTATTTCACTCACAGTAATACAGTTTTATAAATTCTGTGTTGACCCAGTTTTGAGGCCCTAGCTAGAGGCTGGTCAGTTCTGTTCTTGAGCAGCTGATGAAATCCACACTCCAAGCACCTCCTTCATCTGGGTCTCACACTCCAGGCCACTCTGAGGCTGGCATAATGACCCTAGGGCCAGGTACCAGACAAGCAGGGACAGCCCTGTGCCCCATAACCTGCTGGTGTTACTCAAACCAGCCAATCCTCAGCCTGCTTGTCCTGCCTTGCCCTTTCCTTCCCACAGAAATCCCAGAAAAGTCACATTCTCACTGTTCGCTCCTCCCTCTGACTTGTGATGAACCCTGGTGCTTCCCTGAGGGACTCTGCATAACATGCCCTGTTCTCCCCCAGGGAACTGCAGGTTTAACAAAAATGTAAAACTCTCTCTGGCTTCTCTCTTCTTGATCTGCCTCTGGCCTCACATCGCCATGCCTCACCAAAGGTGAAATGGCTAAAACACTAAAAAAATCCTGCAATTTTGGAAGGGATCAATGGCGCCAACTCGTCTCTGTTCCATGCAGCACCCCCTGGGGGGATCAAAGACTGAGCGATAGACCCATATGAAGTCTTGCTTACTCACATGTATGTTAGTTGGTGCTGGCTTTCAGTAGGGTCCTCAGCTGGAGACGTGCCAGGAATATTTGCATGTGGTCTCATCATGTGACTGCTAAATGTGGGAGAGTTAAATGCCTTAGGCAAGTCACTCAGTAGGTATAATTCTGGACTTGAACACAGCCTGCGTTCCAAGGGTGAGCATCCCAGGGGAGTGTCAAGTGAAAGCTATATCATCTTTTCTAACCTAGCCTCACAAATCATGCAGATCATTTCTACTGCATTGTAACAATTAAAGTGAGTCATTAAGGCTCACTTCGTGATGAGAGACGTGTCAAAGAATTAGCAGTCAGAGTGTCTATTCCTTGCTAAACCTGCTATCATTGACCCTGCCACATCATGTTGTCTTAAAGACCTGGTCCTTAGATTCTCTAAGCTCCTAGAAACTGGTCCCTAGATTTTTTTAAACCATGAGAGTCTGAGATCTATTAAGATCTTTAAAAAGTATGCAGTTCAGCTTCCCGTAAATCGACCTAGTAGATGGCCACTCAGATCAGGTTTAACCACTTTAAATGACAACAGAGTAGGTCAACACTTCTCAAGCTGCCCATTTTCACTATAAAGAGCTCTGCTAGAATATTTTTCCTTACCCAAATCTACCTTTGCTTGAAAATTCCAATTCCTGGTTTCATTTGTAACTATAGGATTATACAAAATAAATCTAATGCCTGTTGCACATGATAGTCTTTAGATACGAGAAGACAAATTATCACATCTCCTTAAAACTTCTCTTTTTCAAGTTTAACATCTCCAATTTCCTTAGCTATTTCTTATAGAATAGGGGCTTATAAGATCTTTCCTCAACCTTATTTTTTAAACTGAGGGCAATAATTTAAATTTATCCGAATTCAATTTCATGTTTAAAAGTCTCTGTTCAATTTTCCTACCTGTTTTGATCTTTTCAAGTTTTAATTATCTGAATCTCATTTGTCTTATCTGAAAATTCTCTCTATATAATATATAACTATGTGTGTGTATATATATCTTTATATATATGCACACAGAGAGATAATACATATCTTCTGTCAATTCATTAATTAAAATACTAAGGAAACTTTAATGTACACCACCAAGTGAAAACAGATTTATTCATCAATTCTCAACTAGCTATGCTTGGATGCAAGGATACTGAAAGATAGTTTGTTAAATATCCTCTAATATAAAATATACTATGGTTTATAATGGTATTTTGATCCTCTAGCTTAGTTATTCTATTTTTTAAAGGAAGTGAATTTTATTACTCTATTTAACATTTAATAAATGCCCAAAATGCACTCGTTGCTGTCCTAGGCACTTGCACAAAGCAATGGTAAAGTAGACAAGTTTTTTTTCTTTCTCCACAGGAAGACAGATAAACAAATAGTCAAATGAATAAGATCATGGCAAAAAGTGATAAATGCTGGGGCAGTGGGCAAACGAAGTTATTTTAGTGTGAGTAATCAGAGAAAGCATCTTGGAAAGGATAACATGTTTAAGTGAGATCTTAATAAAAAACCCTGTAAGGATTTGGAATCATAGTAATACAACCAAAAAAAAAAAAAAAAAAAAAACAACTAGTGCATGCAAAGATACTATGGCCATACCTGAGAAACAAAGGGACAATGTGGTTGTAGATAATGTGTGAGGCAGAATGTTATCACAAATAAGATTGGACAGGTAGGCAGAGGTTCCCATTTAGGACCCCCAAGGCCATTATAAGTTTTGTTCCACATGCAACTGGATGGCCAGTTGCTGGAGTTAGAGAAGTCCCCAAGACTGCCCTCACTTCTGACACCAGTTAAAAGTTCAGTGGTCCCTGAGACCACCATCAGATTCTATAATTCACTAGATAGACCCACCAACTCGCTGAAAGCTATTATACTCCAATTACAGCTTATTACAAATGGACTGCACTAATTTCTCTTGGCAATCATGTTGAACAATACACATGAGGTATCGCCCATGAGAGAAACTCACCTGAGCCTTGGTGTCCAGAGTTTTTGTCACGTAGACATGAATGACTTCCCATGTACTGACCTCTAGTCTCATGCCACTCTGAAGGTTGAATTGATACCACATGGTCCTAAATCCCCACCATAAATCAACTTGCTAGAATATGGGAAAAGGCAAAGATAGAGAAAATAAATATTAAAAAGTTGGGGCAAAAAACAGACAGCCTAGGACCAGGATGCCTTGCTTATATATAACAAGGCTAGTTCCCAATAATCACTGTATTCTAAAAGCACCTAAATCACTCCTTTGTCAATTTACTCTAAAATTTTGTCATAAATTGATGGCAAAGATAGCTATCTATTGATAGCTATATCTTATAACCTCTGTAACTTTTTTTTTGGAAAGTATACATGTTTTCCCAATCATGCAGTAATTTGGACAAAATTTCTACAAATGCAAAGTGAGGAACAAAACAATTTTTGAGTACCTGAGATATATCAGACACTGCTATCCAGGTCTGTTAAGGTTATTTCATCTAGTTATAAGCAGAGATTTTTTTCAAATGTTCTGAGACATAATTCATCTAGGTCCAAAGTCTCAAATACATCTAAAGGACCATCTCTGAGAATCAAAATGTATCTTTCAGGTAGTAATTTCAGAATGTACAGACATTAACTAATTTCACTTATTCAACAAATATTTATCAATTGCCTACTATCTGCCTGCAAGATGCCCTGTATTCACCAGTGAGGATAACAGGCACTGGTACTCACCCCACTGGAGTAGACAGCCCACTATTATATAATGCAATAGGAAATTCACAAACTATATCATCAAACAAACCTAGATTTGAATGATGGCAACTACTTAGTAGCTCTATGGCTATGAGAAAATTAATGAATTTCTCTGGACCATAGTTTTTGACTGTTAAATGAGACTAACACCATTCACCTCCAACGGATGTTGTGAGGCATAAATGGGAGAAAGAATTCATGTTAAGTGCCTGACCTTTAGTGGACTGTCAGTTCTCTTCTGACCCTATGTGATTTGATCTAAAGGCTGCATGCCTGTCCTCAATAACCTTCTGTTTTTTAAAGCCAAGATAGGGTGAAAAATTCTAGATATGACATTTAAAGTAATGGGATTATGTGCTTCCTGAAATAAAGAATATCAATTGTTATAGTCAATTAAAAGATTCCAAGCCCACAGTCCTAATCTCGTTTTTCTTCCTGACTTTTGGAAATGCATGTTGCGGTAGCCAGTCTCCACAATGGCCCCCAATGACCTCCATCTCCTGGTTTTCATACCTTTCCATCTATAATAGGCCTGCCCTGCATAACCAGAGAATATTGTGAAAGTGACAGTGTGTGACTTCCAAAGTTAGGTCATAAACATTGTGAATTCTACCCTGCTCTTTCTTGGATCGCTCACTCTGAGGGGAGCTGGCTGCCATGTTGTGGGGGCACTCTATTAGCCCTATGCAGAAGTCTTCACGGCAAGAACAGAGGTCTCCTACCGAGAGCCAACACTAACTTGACACTCTGTGAATGCAAACCATACTTACTGCCCCAGAACAGCATTCAGTCCACCCAACATCTTGACTGCAACCTCATGAGAGACCCTGAGTTACAACCACCTAGCTAAGCCACTCCTTTCGTAATAGAAGGGATGGTTATTGTTTTAAGCTGCTGAGGGCCATCGCTGAGGATGTTTTCAGGGTAATGTGTCGTTCAGCAATGGATAACTAATACATTTGTAGTAGGCCCCTTGAATAGCCAAAAACAGGTAACCAAGTATTTTCAGAGGCTCAAACATGATTCCAGCACACATCAAGAGTTTATGTTCAGATGCTTTTGTTGTTGTTGTTATTTTTTACTTTTTGGCTTTGGTTTATGTGTTACTGGCACAAAAGTACTGGTATAATTAAAGGTGAGCACTCTGATCATGAAAAATGAGGACCTAAAAATGTTAGAAGTGTTTCAAAGGAACTAGCCTAATCTTGTAAATGTAATTTATTATCTCACCAGCAAACAGGGGGGAAACGCAGTTTTTAGTTTTAGAGAGCTCAGAAGAAGGCAGTGTGGACTCCTCTTGAAATACGGATATAAAACAATCCACCCACAAACTCTGTTTCCTTCCTGCAGCCATAGCTCTGTGCGTTTGGCGGCTGAGTCATTCACATGCCATTATATTATCTGACTAACTTATAGGCACAAAAATTAAACAAGGCACAGAGTTGATCTTTATGAAGGACGAAGATTAACAGATGAAATGAAAAAACTTGAGGAGTAGGACGGAATATTGTAAAATAAATGAACACAATTTTCCATAAAAATGTATCTCCTTAGCTAGATTTAATTTATATTAAGTTCTAAGAGATTAAATAAAGTCATAATTCTCAAATTCATCTATTATTCTCTTCTTTTTCACACTTTCCTTTCAAATCCTCTACACTGCATATTCCATATACCCACACCCATGCTCACTGTCACATACTTCCCCACAAACACATCTCTTTCTTCTTTACAATAACTATAAATTTCCATAGCTCAACAAAGGAAGGGTGAAAATCTTAATTATTTGGTCCCAGTCAGCATGCTGAAGGAAAAGTAAGCCTAAAGTTAAATTTAAGCAAGTATCTGCATCCCCAAATGCAGAGATTTTAAGTACACCTTATTTTAGCTCCAATAAAAGAATCCACATCCCTTTGGTTCTTTTTAAACTGGTTTCCATGTTTATAGAAGTAGGCTGCTTAATTTTGCACATCCCAGGAGGGTTAGCTAATCCTGTACCTGCTATTTACACAATCACATTCCCATCCCTGTGCCAGAGTCCTGAGCTGCCCAAGAGAATTTTCCTACAGGCCCTTCCAAACTTGCAGCTGGCAGAGCAAATCTTAGAACCGCACTCACAGAGAAGGTATTCTGGAGTTGCTACAAAGTACTTATTTCAATAAAAATTACAGCCCAAAATTTAGTTTGGAAACCTCCCTTTCAATATAAGAACTAAATAGCATAAACTACCAAAGATTTTCATTCTGACTCATAGGCACCCTCCCTAAATTCCATTCTACCACTAATCAAAGATTTCTTTTTAACATTCATGCCATTTCTTAATCTCAGCTGCCATCCAAAACCAAGAATTATTTTAACAAAGTACTCTAATTGACACTTCATTTCTCTTATTTACCTTAAGGTAATATTTAGATTAAGTTATTTGGAACATGGGGATTTAAATGTCATTCTCTAACATTTCAGAATCTTTTTTTTAATTTTTCATCGTAATAATTCAAAATCTTAATCTCCTTTTAATCATCATCAGCTCATTCACTGAAGTCTCTTATTCAAAGCCTTCATTCCCAAATTATTATTAATAATATACAAATAACTTGGTAGGATTGAGATGAAATGCAAGAAAAAAGAAAAGAAAAGAAACAAGGGGATCACTCAGAAGATGGTTGAGTAGGAAGATTGTAAGTTTACCACCTCCCATGAACACACCAAGGTAACAACTGTGTGTATGCCAACTCACTCGGAAAACAACCTAAACGCTAGCAGAAGAGGTCGGCCATAGCTGAAATCATAAAGAGTAGGTCATATCAAAAGAGTAGAAGGGGTAGAGGCCTGGTCAGGAGCCTAACCCCCCAGGGGTTGCCCACAAGCAGGAAGGATATCACAAGCATGGAACAGTGAGGGGTTCGAGCCCCACACCAGGCATCTCTGTCCCTGGAAAACCCATAATGGCTGGCTTTGAAAAGCAGTGGGGCTGAACTTATGGGGCTTTAAAAATCAGCAGGGCTAAACTCAAGGAGAGCCAGAGATCTATAGGAAAATGAATATGTGTTTTTAAAGAGCCGTCACACTATATCACTCGGTCTGAGACCAAGCCCAGAAGGAGCAGATTGAGAAGTACCTAGATAATACATGAACAGATTTATTGACTAATTTTAGGACATGTGCCAGAGGGTCAGAGATCTGTAGGAACTCCCGCTGGGAAGAGAAGTGGTGGTGGGCACCATTTTTCTTGCCTTCCTTCAGCCTACCTAGCCAGATGCTTGTGGGTACCAGTTCTGAGAATTCTCCATCAACCTTGCTAGCACCACTTGCCCCATCCAGCATTTCCCTGTGGATCCACCTGCCTGGCAGGTGTCCCTCCAAAGTGGCTCCCACACCACCATACCCATTGGGCAGGCCCTGACAGGACCATTGCCCCTCCAGGGTAAATCCTTCCTTGGGAAAGGAAGGAGCTAGCCCCACCCACCAATGCACCCACAGTAGCCATAGTCCAGCCAGCCACACTGGAGAAAAGCTCTGTTCATCAGCACATCCACAGCAGCCATGGCAATTCATTGCAGCCACCTGGACTGAGAACCAGCCCTGCCCACCAGCATGCCTGCAGTAGGTACAAGTGTGCCTCTCAGCCAGCCACTAGCAGAAAAGCTCTGCCCACCAGTGTGCTCAGAGCAGTTGTAGCCAATGATTGCTGAGAACCAGGTCAAGGGCAGCCCCAACACCCAAAGTACCAGCAGCAGTTGCAGCCCAGTCAGAACAAAAGGACACATACAGTCCACAGAAGGGACACTCCCGGAGTCCCTGGTTCTGGTGACCAAGGGGATAGTGCTATAGGGCACCACAGGACGCCTTCTACATAAGGCCACTATTTTTAAGAGTAGGAGACATAGCTGACCTACCTAATACATAGAAACAAACACAGAGAGTGAGACAAAATATAAAGACAGAGGAATGAAATGAATGAAAGAACAAGGCAAACCCCAGAAAAACACCAGTAAAGCAGCCTTACAAGAAATATAAAAAAGCACATCTTCAGAAGACCAGAAAAAAGAGATAAACAAAACAATAAGCAATTACCAGATAAAGAGCTCAAAGTAATGTTCATAAAGATACAAAACAGGCTTGAGAGAAGAGTGGGTGAATTCAGTGAGAATTTCCACAAACAGACAGAAATATAAACAAGAACCAGTCAGAGCTGAAGAATGTACTAACTGAAATGAAAAATTCACTAAAGGGAATCAACAGCAATTAGAGGATGCAAAACAAGAGATCAGTGATTGGAAGACAGAACAGTGGAAGAAACCAAACTGAAGAGCAAAGAAAAAAGAATACCAAAAAAATGAGGATAAGTTCAGGGACCTCTAGAGCTACGTCAAGCATACTAACTTTCCCATTAGAGAAATCCCGGAAGAAGAGAGAGAAAAAGAGGCAGAATACTTATTTGAAGAACTAATAGCTAAAACCTCCCTAACTCGGAGAAGGAAACAGATATCTAAGACCTGGAAGCACAAAATGCCCCACACAAGATGAACCCAAGGAGGTCCACACTAAGACATACAACTATTAAATTGGCAATGTTTAAAGATAAAGAGAGAATCTTAAAAGCAGCAAGAGCACAGCAAACAGTTAAATGCAAGAGAAAGTCAATAAGGCTATCAACTGATTTTTTAGCAGAAACTTTGCAGGCCAGAAAGGAGTGCCATGATAGATTAAAAGTGGTGAAAGGAAGACACCCACAGTCAAGAATACTGTACTTGGCAAGATTATCAATCAGAATTGAAAGAGAAAGAAACAGTTTCCCAGATAAATGAAAGTTAAAGGAGTTCAACACCAGTAAAGCAGCCTTACAAGAAATATAAAAAAGCACATCTTCAGAAGACCATAACTAGAAGTGAAGAAATTTCATGAATAAAAGAAAACACACAGTAAAGTTAGAAGATCAATCACTTACAGTGCTAAAAAAAAAAAATATGTGCCAACAATTTGGACCACCTAGAAAAAATGGATAAATCCCTAGAAACATACAATCTTCCAAGACATCAAAGTCATCCAAATTGGTAGGGAGGAAGTAAAACTGCCACTGTTTGCAAATGATATGATACAATATATAGAAAGCTCTAAAGACTCCAGCAAAAAACTATTAGTATTAATAAATGAATTTAGTAAGGTTGAAGGATATAAAATTAATACATAGGAATCTGTTGCTTTCTATATACTAAAAACAAAGTAGTGGATAGAGAAATTAAGGAGACAATCCCATTCACAACTGCATCAAAGAGAATAAAATACCTAAAAATTAATTTAACCAAGGAAGTGAAAGTGTTGTACTCTGAAAAACTATTAAAACTGTAAAGGATATTGAAGACTATACAAACAAATAGAAAGCTATATATGCTCATAGGTTGAAAGAATTAATATTCTTAAAATTTCTATGCTACCCAAGGCATTGCCTATCAAAATATCAATAGTATTTTTCACAGAACTAAAACAAATAATCTTAAAATTTATATGGAACTACAAAAGACCCTGAATAGCCAAAGCACTCTTCAGAAAGAAAAACAAAATTGGAGTTCTCACAATCCCAGATTTCAAGATATACTGCAAATCTACAGTAATCAAAACAGAATGGTGCTGGCAAAAAACAAACACATAGATCAATAGAAATGAACAGAAAGCCCAAAAATAAACTCACCCTTATATGGCCAATTAACCTATGACAAAAGAGGCAAGCATACACAATGGGGGGGGGGGGGGAATGTCTCTTCAATAAAAGCTGGACAGCTACATGCAAAAAAATGAAATACCACTTTCTAGCCCCACACACAAAAATAAACCTGATATGGATTAAAGAACTAAATGTGAGACCTAAAACAATAAAACCCCTAGAAGAAAACATAGGCAGTAACCTCTTAGACATCAACCTTAGCAACATTTTTCTAGACCTGTCTCCTCGGGCAAAGGAAACAAAAGAAAAAATAAACTACTGAGACCACACCAAAATGAAAAGCTTTTGTGCAGTGAAGGAAACCATCAACAAAGCCAAAAGGCAATCTTTTCATATGGGAGAAGATATTTTCAAATGATATGTGATAAAGGGTTAATATCCAAAATATATAAAGAACTTATACAACTTGACACCAAAAAAAAAGAATAATCTGATTTAAAATGGGCAAAGGACCTGAAGAGACATTTTTCCAAAGAAGACATACAGATAGCCAGCAAACAAAAGATGCTCAACATCATTAATCATCAGGGAAATACAAATCAAAACCACAGTGAGATATCACCTCCATTCCAATGGCTAGTATCAAAACAACAATAAATAACAAGTGTTGGTGAAGATGTAGAGGAAAAGGAACACTTATGCACTATTGGTAGGAATGTAACTCAGTGAAGCAACTGTTTTGGAAAACAGTATGGAGGTTCTTCAAAAGATTAAAAATAGAAACCTGTATGATCCAGTAATTCCACTTCTGGGTATTTACCTGAAAAAAATGAAAACACTAATTTAAAAAAATACTACACCCTTATATTTATTGCAGCATTATTTACAACAGCCAAACTATGGAAGCAACCCAAGGGTCCATCAAGAGATGAATTGATAAAGAAAATCTGGTATATATGCAATGGAATATTACTTAGCCACAAAAAAGCAGATCTTGCCATTTGCAGCAACATGTATGGACCTAGAGAGTGAAATCAGAGTGAAATAAGTCATACAGAGAAAGACAAATACCATCTGATTTCACTTACACGTGGAATCTAAAACACAAAACAAATGAACAAACAAAATTAAAAATATAAAGCAAGAATGGGGTACCACTAGAATGGCCAAAATGTGGAACAATGACAACACCTAATGTTTGCAAAGTAGAGCATCAAGAACTCTCATTCATTGCTGGTGGTGAAGCAAAATGATACCACTACTTTCAAAGATAGTT
Organism: Cryptoprocta ferox; assembly: GCA_028646485.1. Lineage (NCBI taxonomy): Eukaryota > Metazoa > Chordata > Mammalia > Carnivora > Eupleridae > Cryptoprocta > Cryptoprocta ferox. Next base: position 129,055,102 of record CM053573.1, on the reverse strand, counting down.
TGAAGCAGTTTCTTACAAAACTAAAAATCTGATCCAGCAATCTCACTCCTTGGTATTTACTCAAAGGAGCTCAAAACTTATATCCAAAGTAAAACCTGCACACAGATGTTTATAGCAGCTTATTCATAATTGCTGAAATCTAAAAGCAATCAGGATGTCCTTCAGTAGAGGAGTGGATAAGCTGTGGTCCACCACACAATGGAATATTATTCAGTGCTAAAAAGATGAAGCCAAAAAAGACATGAAGAAACCTTAAATCTATATCACTAAGTGAAATAAACCAATCTGAAAATATTACATCCTATATGATCCCAACTGTATGATATTCTGGAAAAGGCAAAACTGTGGAGGCAATAAAAAGATCAGTGGTTGATGATGGGTGGGAGTGCAGGGTGCCAAGGATGGCATGCGGAGGAATGAATAGGCAAAGAACAGAGGATTGTTAGCAGTGAAAGTATTGGCTATGATTTCATAATGATGGATACATGCCATTATACATTTTTCTAAACCCATAGAATGTATACCACCAGGAGTTAACCATAATGTAAAGTATCAACTCTGAGTGATCATAATGTGTTAATGTGAACTTGGCAACTGTAACAAATGTACCACTCTCTGAGGGATATTAATAATGGAGGAGACTGCATTTATGGGAGCAAAGGGTACATGAAAATCTCTGTACCTTCTTCTTAATTTTGCTGTGAATCCCAAACCACTCTAAAAAATACAAAGTCTTACAAAATTAAAAAAAAAAGAAGACATGAAATTGTGTTAGGGCAATTCAAACATCAAGTCCATATATATAGATGGTATACATACTTAGCAAAGTGGCTAGGGCTACATTTAAGGAATGTTTTACTGCTACATCCTGTCAATTATATATTTTAAATATTAAAATATTTGGGTGGGGAGAAAGAGGTAAAGTGTGAGTCTGTTTTAGAATCTACAGATCTTCCTTCTTTGGAGGTGAGGTGTCATACAACACTGGAGATAATCAAATTTTTGACCTTCAATTGGAGTTTCATTTATGAAGAATATTGTCAGTTTTACTTTTTATGTCTATTTTTGACAAGCCAGAAGACAGGTTTACTTCAAGGTTACTAGTTTCTACCACCACTCCAAATCATAGATTTGAAATGACTGGTTCAATGCCCCATCCTGCCCACATACAGAATAAAACTCTTCCATATACTACAGTTTTCTAAAGTATACATGTTTAGATCTTTCTAAATCAGGATAAAATGCAGTTGGGGAAAATTGTCTTTTTCAACTTTCTATGAAGTCTTGTTACAATAAAATTTTTAAAAATGGAGCTATGATAAAATAGAAGACATTGTGATGAGGAATCACTGAAGTCCCTGGAATTTCTATTATAAATATGGTTCTCTTTCAGGATGAGCTTTGCTCCTTTTTTTGTTTTTTAATCAAAGCAGGACCAACAAAGGAAGACCTTCAAATTCTAAAACAGAATCACAGAGAACTAGGCCATGTTAACAGCAATGCAGTGTAATTGGGTGCATCTAAAAGATGCTATTGTTCATATTTTCCATAGTTTGCTAAAATAGCACTGTGTGAATAGAGTGGCCATTCTTAGAGCCCTACACCATTCATAATGCCACTTGGGCATAAGAGCAATCAAATTGATCAAAATAATGTCTCTCTGACCTGGGGTTCAGATACTAGAATTGCCAAATCCACAAGGAGCTTCCTGCAGGTTTTAGCAATAAGAGAGTCCATCTCCACTGCCAAAAACTAAGGAACAGTCACCAAAATTCCCTAAGCAATGCTTCACAAACTGTACTGCGTATCACAATCATTTGTAGGACTTGAAGCATACAGATTTCTGGGTCACAGCCTCTGAGTTTCACACCGAGTAAATCTGGGAAGGATTTTGGAAACACTTTTCCAGGTAATACTGATGCTGTTGGTCTGAGGACCACACTTTGAGAACAATAATCCCAGAGAA
>CM053573.1:128965503-129052636 GCA_028646485.1 Cryptoprocta ferox | reverse complement strand
ATTTTTGTGTATGGTGTAAGAGAGTGGTCTAGTTTCATTCTTCTGCATGTTGCTGTACAATTGTCCCAGCACCACCTATTAAAGAGGCTATCTTTTTGCCATTGGATACTCCTTCCTCCTTTGTCAAAGATTAATTGGCCGTATTTTTTTAATTTTTAAATATTTTATTTATTACTGAGAGACAGAGCATGAGCATGGGAGGGGCAGAGAGAGAGAGGGAGACACAGAATCCAAAGGAGGTCAGCACAGAGCCCACTGCAGGGCTCGAACTCACAAACCACGAGATCACGACCTGAGCCAAAGTCAGACGCTTAACTGACTGAACCACCCAGGCGCCCCTGGGTAGGATACCTTAGTTCAGTGGTAGGCAATCCACTACAATCAAACTACTGTCTCATGAAGACTTAAGGTAGTAAACTCTAGAGAAAGGAGAATAGTTAAGTAGGTTAAATGATACAGAAGGATAAGGCTTATCCTGGCTCAGATGAGAGCACCAGGTGGCCTTTTCCAAATGATTTCATCCCTGTCCCTTCATCTGAAAAAGGAATCCGTGAATATCGGTCTTACTCCAACTGCAAGATATATTCAGTCCTTCCAAACTGATATTTCATCTGTGATGTTACTCATCCTAAAGTGGATTTTTTTAACCTAAACTATCCAGTTTGGCTATCTACCTTAGTCAAATAACACAAATAATTACAAAGTATCCTTATCAGTTTGTTATGTTGATTTACTGACTGAAAGTTCATTTTCTGTCAGACATTCTATTTTTAACTCTAATTCCTATAGATTTAAGATGCAGGCCTCCCCAGTTTTTCATGAGCAAGGACATCTTGGGTGATTACCTTGAAAAAGGTAATTTTAAGTTGGTATATATGATGAATATTATTTGAATATTTTCCATCACCACTATACTGGTAGTAACTTAAAACTAACTGTAAAAATAGTAGCTAAAAAAATAGAATAGAAAAAATGGAAAAATAATGAGCACAAAATAATAGAAAAGTTAAAACAATTAGGTATGGTTTATTATGATCTAAGGAATCCCCATAATGCATATCTAGATAGTTGAAAAACAGTAAGTTGGATAAAAAAATGCAATATCAGATAGCAAGATGAGAAATAAGGACACATAAACTCATCATTTGACCTATTCAAGCAGAAGTATAAATAAAGCAAATTTTAAGATTTGTGAAACTTTTGAGTGTGATAGGGACTGCAAATGATATTTATAAAAATAAAAATTTGTTTAGGAATGAGAATGCAAAATACCAATGCTTTGGTTAATGAGGAAATTATGATATTGGCAAAATGTACTCAATAAGATGATTTTTTCATCCTGATAAAGCATAATTGAACTTAAAAAAATTATTCTAGTAAGTCTTAATTTAAATCCTTGTAAGTGTATCATAGATGCTTTGCAAGAAGTATGTTGGAGCCAACACCTTTATTTAAAGCCTTCCCTAATGTCCAGTAAAATGAACCACAGTAACGAAAATGTTAAATCAAATGATCTCTAATGACACCAGAAGTGACCCTTATATATAACCTTATACATAAACCACAGGGAGTTGCTATTAGTTAGATAACACGTAGACTAAGTTCAGTACAGATAACAGAACAAACCGATCATGTCCCAGTTTCAGAGACATATGCAATATGGCAGTGCAAGAAGAATGTGGAGAATGCCCTCCAGGTTTCCACTAAAACTTTCAGCTCCAAAAATGTACAATCCAAACAATGAGTGGGATACAAAACTGCAGGCAGATTTCTCTTACTCTAGTCTTCTTTCCACAGATCAGCAGTGAAGGAAGTTAGACAAATATCTCTCTAATGTATAAATCCACCATCTTCAGATCTGCTCCGTACACTCCGTACATAGCTGCTCCATCAGCTATGGCCTGATGACAGCTCAATTTTCAACGAGGAATCAGGTTGCATTAAGAAGAAAGCCTTCCAACCAAGAAAATAAAAAGTCAATCCTTTGCCAAGCATCGTTTTAAATTCCAAAATTACCAAAGAGCATGGCTTACCAAGAAAAGGGAGATCATCTATATTCAAAACAACAAAACTCCTAAGATATCATCACAATAGGACACACCAAATTGTCTGACTCATTGGACAGGAGTTACAACAAATTAAGGAAACAAAATTCTCAGGCTGTGGCTTTGCAAACCAATTTGTCTCTCTCAGGTCATGAAAATATAAGCAGAGAACATATGCTAGGCCCTCTCCTAGCCATCCGGCTCATTTTCTAAGCACAGGACCTAAAAGTCAAACAGAAAAACAGCATCAATTACAACTTCAGTCAAAGACGAAGCAATAAAAAAAAGCTTGGGACTTGCACAAAGTTTCTGGAAGAGAAGAAAAGAAACACAGACATTGAGAAGATAGGTAAAGACAGTACTTGTGAGGATTAATTTCAGGTTACAAAAGGCTTTTTTAGAGTAAACTTACTTCAAATTTACAAATATATTAAAGAAAAAATGTGTTTTATAAATAGGAAAATTGGAAAGAAAGAAAAAAGAACACCAGAATTAGATAAAACAAGATCTGGCAATGCTAAGGAAAAAAATTAAAGAGAAAAAAAAATAGTGCTGCTAAACTTAAAAATAAACTACAAGCAGCAGAGAATGGAGTTTGTACTTCAGAAAGCTTAATCAATGACACGAAGAACAGATTTTAGAAAAACACAAAGAGGAGTGCCTGGGTGGCTCAGTTGGTTAAGTGTCCGCCTTCGTCTCAGGTCATGATCTCACAGTCTGTGAGTTTGATCTCTGAGCTGTCAGCACAGAGCCTGAAGCAGCCGACTTCAGATTCTGTGTGTCTCTTTGTACCTCTTCCTCTCTCTCTCTCTCTCTCTCTCTCTCTCTCTCTCTCTCTCTCTCTATGTCTCTGTCTCAAAAAATAAACATTAAAAATTTTAACAAAAAAGACCAAAAAAAACCCCCCAAAACACAAAGAAAACAGTAGCATATAGACCCAAGATGATAGGCAGAAGATAGAGATTAGACACCCAATATACAGATCAGTGTTATGCCTAAAGAAAAGGGGGAAAATATATCATAAGAAAAATTGTCCTAAGATGAGAACAAGCTTCTTTGTAGATAGGACCCTTCTACAAGAAAAGAGAAACAAGCAGACTTCAGACTTCTCCACAGCCTTAAGTGCTAAGCGACAATGGAATCAAATTTACTCTGTGAGTGTGTGTGTGTGTGTGTGTGTGTGTGTGTGTGCACGCACATGCATGTGCATGTATGCACAGGAGCACAAGCTAGTGTGCACACTCTCGTGTTTTTGGAAGATGTGATTAAGGGAAAGATAAGAAACAATTCTCATATGAAAAGAATTCTTGATAATGGAAATGACTGTTCTGGGCAAACTTCTGTTCAAAAGCTAGTCTTATTTGTTTTTCAGGAGTGATTTCTGAGATTTCTTTCCCACAGTTATTAGTGGCTCAAGAGAGCAGCATTCATTTTTAGACATTTTCAGAGAGAAGTCACCTGGCAAAGAGTGACACCTCCCAAAACTCTCTAATTTCATGCATTTGTGAGATAATAAAGAGGATCAAGAATAGTTCTGCTAATGATCTAAAAGAATGCAATCTTACCCTTTGTCACTACATGGATGGAACTAGAGGGTATTATCCTAAGTGAAATTAGTCAGAGAAAGACAAATATCATATGACTTCACTCAGATGAGGACTTTAAGATACAAAACAGATGAACATAAGGGGAGGGAATCAAAAATAATATAAAAACAGGGAGGGGGACAAAAACATAAGAGACTCTTAAATATGGAGAACAAACAGAGGGTTACTGGGAGGGTTGTTGGAGGTGGGATGGGCTAAATGGGTAAGGGGCATTACGGAATCTACTCCTGAAATCATTGTTGTACTATATGCTAAGTAACTTGGATGTAAATTTAAAAAATAAATAAAAAAAAAAAATAAAAGAATAGTTCTGCTAATGAAACGATAGTGGAGTGGAGCGGCTAGGGTCATAGACTGCAGCCAGACTGCCTGGTCACTTACTAACTAACAAACCTTAATCAAATCACTTAATCTTTTGTCCCCAGTTTTCGTCTGAAAACGAGGATTAATAAAATAGTACCTGGTTCACAAGCAACAAAAGGGAGAAACACTGATTCATGAACTCCTTTTCCCTCATTGGTCAGGGAAGGGCCCATGGTGTTAATTCAGCCCCACTTCATTTGAATGCTGACATGATTTTCACAGCTGTCCTCTGCCATCCTGGAGCAGAAAGTGAGAGGTATGGGGACTTTGGCTTGGGATGAGACATTGTCTGATTTGTGTCCCTGAAGTTCACAAAAACCTTCTGGGAACTGATCACCATAACAATGGCTAGAGCAGGAGGTGGTGACCAGAAGGTGTGCATTGAACAGAGTACCTCATTCCTTATCTTTGTAATCCCTCTGGAATTGTGTTTACTAGCTTCAATCAGAAGGAGATGCCAATATGTCAAGAAATTGGACTTGAAGAATATAATAAAATCTTACTTCAAGGCCTCCCAAATTGCAGAAGCTGCCATTAGAAACAACATGAAGTCTTAACTGTCAAAAAGTAAGTCTTTTACTTTTTAAGAGGATCTAGACACAAGCAATATTTAAATTTGCCTATGAGGAGTCTAAGATCTCTATAATGCTGTGGCAAGGGATAAAATTTCTCAAGCTATTTATTTTGTAATTGTATGCCATCCTGAATAACAACAGGATTAAAACAATAAAGTGCAGTCAGGACAATGTTCAAAATATCACCGCTGTCATTAGGTGTCTCCTCAAGTTAAATACTACAACATCTAGCAATAAAAATAATACCCTTTAGCATTGATAGAAACAGTTAGGAATTTTTTTTAACATATGACTCCATCCAGGCTTCTGAATAATAAGCAATTAAATACACTCTGACCTCAAATGCTCCAGGAGAAATAAATTTTCCAGGCTTCAAAAGGTTTTATCTTATGAAGATAAGACCATATTAAAAAGAGTCAATGCTATGTAGACTCACATGCCCTGGTGAAGATGGAAATGATTGTTAAATTAGCCTCCATTTATTTGTTTTGGATTGCCATTCAAGGACTAAGTTGTTCTCAGGGTGAGAAAAAGCAATAGAGCTTTGTCATAGTTTCCTTATGTACTAGCAGTTTGTGGTCTTCTCAAGTGACTTCTGACTTTAGAACTGAAAACTAGTCTTTTGAGAAAGCGTATGGCAGATTGATAAGCACTCTTTCTTGCCTAAAAAAAAAATATTTTACCACTGTAATTAACAATAGGCCAGATGGGAGAGCTCTTTTCACTTTGATCTTTCATCTAAGAATGAGAAATGCACATTTTTAAGCATAGGTCCTTTATATTAGCTGAATGCCTGATAATAGTAGTAATGATAGCTAACATTTTTTGAGTTCTTATTCCATAAGTAAGCACCAGTGCTTTGACTAGACATTCATTTTATTTTCACAAGATTATAAAGTAGATATTATTATCCTTATTTTAGAGATAAAAGAACTAGGACAAACGGTGTTTAAATAACTGACCCAACGTCCCTCAAGCTGAGTAGGAAATAACAGTACTCAAACTCAGTTCTATTTGGGTCCAAAGTCCACACTCTTATTAATCACTATATTCTATATTGTTGTAGTTGCCTTGGATTTCACAAAGAATCTGTATAGTTGCTCTCTCTGAGGCTTTTAATCATTAATACATGTCAGTCAATATTTTATAGATCTACCAATGGTTCCCTTTATTTTTAGTCTTCAAGTCACATTCAGATATATACTTTCTCTGTTAAGGTTAGCACAACATTCTTACATTTCCACCTTTCGTGTTTCCAGAAAGATAGATGATATCCTGTGATAAAAACTGAAATATTATGTTCTGTTGCTTGTATGTGTTCAAATTGACACTATTACCTACGTTCCATTCTTTTATTTTGTTGTGACTTACTGTGTTGCACTACTTCAAACAAAAAGCCTTCTCCAATTATATAAGCTTATGCATCTCCAGGGGAACTCCACCTAAAAACAACGGTGTCCGGTGACATTTAGCTGTCCTTTTCCTCAAATATTCCCTATTTCAGTCTACTGAGCTATCCCATGGCTGAAGTGGTTTCACTTTTATTTATGAGAGAGAGAGAGAAAGAGTACAGGAGTCAGGGAAAGGAGCATAGGGAAAGAAAGAATCTTAAGCAGGCTCCATGCTCAATGCAGAGCCCAACACCAGGCTTAATCCCATGAGCCTGGGATCATGACCAGAGCCAAAATCAAGAGTTGGACGCTCAACCAACTGAGCCACCCAGGTGCCTCTCTATTTTCTGACATTTTAATACTAACTTCCTTTTTCTATCAGAAAACTTCAGTACATTGCCCTTGAATCTCTGCAACTCTCAGGACTCTTCTGATATTTACTCTTTACTTCCCATGCCCTGTCCTCTTGATTCCTCTCTCTTTCCTTCTTCTGACTTATTTTTCAGCTTCCTTCTCACTACTTCTTTAGCTTTTACTTGGAATGAACAGAAAAAGTTTTCTAAAAATATGCCACAATTCCAGACGCTTGAGATTTCAGATTTTCTGCTCACTAAATTACAAAAGTTTTCACTTCACTTTTACTTATGATTTATTACCTACCTACTTTGAAACAGAATGTACTCAAGTTCATCTATCATAGTGTACATTTGGGCTGGGTCAGTGGGGCTATGATACTTTAGGTACTGTGACTTTTATAGTTCAACTGGAAAGTCAAAAAAAAAGAGTTAAAGGAAATAAAACATTTTTGTTGAAGCCTTTAAATTGAAAAATTAAATCATAGTATCTGAGTTTCCTTCTGGTACAATTAAAAGAACATACCTATATTTTTATTTGTGATCTACCTAAATATTCTAACTTTCCACAAGATATTATAGAAAGGATCTTATTTTTTAACCCTTACCATTGATTCATGTGCAGTTATGATACACTAGGAATTTCAATTATAACTGGTTTGTTGGACATCCCCACACCTGCAATCAGTTTGTGAAAAAATCTAGACAGTCAATACCAACTTTTCAATCTCTTTATATCTTCTTTATCTTCATTATGGTTTGAGTTAATGTGTTTAACTATTACCTTAATGAAATTGATGAAATCTCCTCCCTACCCCAGATTCTTCACCCCTACCTGTATCCATGCTCTTTGCCATGTGATTCTGCACTTTATCCCATTCAAATAAATAGAAAATCCTATTGCCCCACCCCTTGACTTTGGATTTGGCCATATGACTCTGACCAATATTTTGAAAAAGATTCATGTTCTTTTTCTGAACTTAGACCTTAAAAGGCCTCAGATGTTCTCTCTTGTTATTTTGTGTTTCTACCATTGCTAGTAGAGGAGAACGCCTAGAAAACCTGCTGGTTCCAATAGGAGGATGTGAAGTCCTTGGAGCTGACTCACCCAGCAAACCACCTCAGCCAAGAACATCCAACCCTATCTACCCACAGGCACGTGAGCTATATAAACGCTTGTTTTTGTATGCCACGACTTTCTGTGGTGATTGGCTATGTGCTGTTTTTGTAACAATAGATAACTAATAGAGATATTTACAAGAGTGAAATGTTCTAATATCATCACTTAATGGATCCAGGTGCATTCACCATAAACCAATCTAAATCGAGACTTCTCCATTAATTCTTAAATGTCCCATTTAAAGCAAAATGAGGATTCAAAATACAAATACAGTAGGAACTGCAAATTGCTGAATTCTCATAAACATAGCTATAGACAACAAGCAGTTCTTATTATATATAGAATTTGATTTACTTTACCAAAAGGCTTAAAAATCACATTTTAGGACTATGACTGGCATAAAAGAGTAGACCTGAAAGCTATCTTTGAAGGGGATGACAAGTTATTTAAAACATAGTCATTACATGACTAGAATTATCACTTGTCAATCAATTTTGTGTGATTTCTTTGATTTTCTTTTGTCACTAGAAGTTTTCTTTTTTTTATTTTAACTCACATGGGTCAATCCAAAAATTTAGCCAGCATAATAGCATGCTTAATTTTATTTTTGCATTCCACAGTCCTTGATAATAGCAAACTAATTTCTGTGGCTGCATTTGATGAAAATATGCTGATGAAACTCATATTTCACATCATTGACTATAATGAGCCATTTTATCAAACTGTCCTTATGACAGTATTATAAAGAAAATGATAAATTTACTAATTTATTCACTTGAGATTCCATTTGAAAATTTTAAAAGAAAAGAAAAGATCAATGAAGTCAGGTAAATTAGGCTTTCACCAAATGATGTGTCTGGGTCTGTATAAAACAATAGCACTAACCATCCTGCATTAATGAAATGCTAACACTAAATAAGGGTTGATTAATTATTACTTTTAATAAAATTCTTCAGAACAAATAAGTAGCTGTGAAATGCCCTATTGTGAACACATACTCACCTTGTTTACGCATAATCAGTATAATCACTACCATGGTTTTATATCAGAATTGTTTGGGGTTTTTTTCACATTGTTGGAACTTTTTATTTTTACTAGATTTTTAATTTGAAAATTATCAGTAAGTAGCTATATCAATTAATGAGAGTTACTAATCATTTTGTGGGACCTATCGAAAAACTTTGAAGTAACTGGAAGCGGTAGCATCGTATCTCTTTCTGAAATGTTGATGGGCCATTTGGCATAGATGGAGGTGATATTAGTACAAACACAATCACATGTACAATGTGCTAAAATGTCTTTTGTCAATTATTGTGTTCTGTAGAATGCATGCTCTCTGAACTCTAGAAACTGTATTAATTTAGAATAGGTCAGGGTCCTCATGCTCTGGATATATCCAAATAATCTTCAAGTGTTATATGACCATGACATTTTGTTTTGGAATCCTTTCTCAATATAAAATGAATTGATTTTTTTTTTCCATTTACAAACCATCAGCAATGAAAACAATTGCTCTTATAAATTATGTAACTTGATCTCTTCTTGTGGGGTTTATTTTCCCATGAATGACTCTCTTATCTATAAAAATACACATTAAGTATAGAAAGGTTATTTTAAATGACAACTATGTTCTTCATAAATGTTCACAGAAAAATGCATCAATGCCACAAATAGACAGTTCCCTTTCTTTCTAATTGCTCCCTCTATTTCTACTGTTTTCCAGATACTACCCTAAAACCGCCACCTTCCTTCAATCCAATTAATACTTTCCCAAATCCTATAATGATGATGAATTCTAAAGGCAGCTGTTAAGATTAGAAGAACATGACATTCTTAATGGAAGTTCACACAGAAACAATGAAAGTATAATTTCGGGGAAAACAAGAACAGAAAGTCCTCATTAGATAACGGAAACAGAGTTTGAACTTTAAAATTTAGTGCTGACTGCCAATATTCTCTGGGGTTGTCAGGTGTGGGGAGAGTCCTTTGAATATAAACTGTTTTAATATAGATCTATCTCTGCCATTCCACAGCAATTGGCTGCTCTGTAAAATAACAATAAAAAGACAGGGAGAGTTGATCTTATCTTTCCTCATTTCATTACAAATGAATGGTCTGCTGTTTATACAATCTTAAAAATAGTACTACAGTAGTCAATGTATCTATGCCTCACTATAAAATATCCAATCATCATCACCATCATATCTAAAAATTATTGAGTGATTTTTATGTGCCAGGCCCCAACAATTTGCTTGTGCTGGCTTAGGCATTCCTCTTCACAACCTTGTAAGGTGTGTAACTGACATATCCTGTTTAACAAATACAGACACTAAGGTTCTGAGAGACTCAGGCAATCACCTAAGTCTATATAACTATTATTAGTATATGGTAGAGCTGGGCTCAGACCCATCACAATCTAGTATTTCTTAATGTCGAAAATTCAACGTCTGAGGCTTTCATTTGAGCCTCTGTGCTATAATTCATAAAGAATGATAGATGAGGAATTATTTATTTTCATGGCATAAAAAAATATAGCACATAATTATCCTTCCAAATATCATCAATAAACTACTGAACAAGTGATCCAGTTCTCTTTCTGTTGGAAAAAAATAGGGTTGGTCAACCCAGTATTTATTTCTAAATACATAAGTATTGTATTTAAACCTTGTGTATATAAACCTTTGTGACAGGTTTCACAAAGTGACTCTCTAAAGGCTATCTTTTCCACAAGAAGTAGGTCTAACTCCCTCATCCTAGACAAATAAAGAATTCTGTTGACTCAGTGATTGGGTCAACAGTTTTATTTCATGGTTACTTTATAGATGGAACTCATATAGCATAAAACCGCATATGAAGACATATCCCATTCTCATTTTCAAAAACTAACATGATGCCTATAAAAGATATATACAAGAGGGCGCCTGGGTGGCTTAGTTCATTAAGCATCTGATTCACTCAGGTCATGATCTATGGTTCATGAGTTCAAGCCCCACGTTGGGTTCTGTGCTGACAGCTCAGAGCCTGGAGCCTGCTTTGAATTCTGTGTCTCCCTCTCTCTCTGCCCCTCCCCCACTTGCATTCTCTCTCTCTCTCTCTCTCTCTCTCCTCCTCCTCCTCCTCCTCTCAAAAATAGACATAAAAAAAAGAAGTAAAAGACATATACAAGATTCCCTTAAATAAATAGAAGATGGATGGATGAATGGATGGATAACACTTGGTTTTGCTTCACCAGTTTATTTTCAAACGAAATCCTAGGGACGAGGTGCTGCGTGGTTATATGAAATTGTCCAGCGACTTCTCTGTATCTTTCTGACATTCAGACTCTGCCTCTTTCCTGTCTGCTACTCCAGGAGAACTCACCTCTGAGAACTGATGACACTGCCTGATGACTGGCCCCCTGGGTCTGGTAAAACCCACCCAGCTTATTCTCAGTAAAGGTGGACATTAGGAAGGCTACAAGAAAAGACCCAACAACCTTATGTGATCCAAACCGAAACACATTTGTCATAACACAGTGGCAGTGTGTCTGCCCCCAAGGAAATAATGTGTTCTTTCTTCCTCCCATACGGTGAGAATTATGTAGTGAACCATATTTCTCTTTTGCTTTCACCTCCAGGAAGGTCAAAAACAAATTTACAGCCAAATCATGCAAGACTTTATTGTGGGTTTTTTTTTTCCTTCTGGCATAATTTACTCTATTTTGGCTTTTCCTGCTGTTGATTTCATTTTTATTTAACTAATTAAGCACCTCTCCAACTGGATTTTCTAGAACACTAATTCTTATATGTATTAATAGATATTTTGTGGGGGAAAAAGTTTCCTTTTAAAATGTATTTGTGAAATGTTACATAGTAACTATAGCCCCATGCCATCCCCAAGAGTCACTTAGTACTGAATTTAAAATAAAAAACAAAACCCGCTCATGTCCACTTAACCAGAATTCCAAACAAATTGGACATGGGGCAGTTTTGCCATGATATCTATTAATATTCTGGAATATATCTTGAAAAGAAACACTATGCATTTTCATTATATATATTTCCTGAAAACTAGTTTATATCTTTGGGGGAATAAGGGCAGGTAAGAATGACTGACTGACTGAATGAATGAATAAAAAAACTAGAATTGAAAATTTGCTTCAAAACTACACAATATATAATTTTAATTTCCAAGTTGTATTCTAAAGCACAGTCTGATATGTAGAAACCTGTATACCCATTATGACCAGACTATTTGAAGAAAGAAATTGAAGCAGCTTAAAGAGACACAAATTTAAGAGGATCACTGAAGACAGTAAAAAATCAGAACCAAGTAAGAGAAATAAAAGGTTAAACCAAGAAAAATAAAATCACTGAAAGAGAAGATATTGCAATAGATCACAAAACTTAGCCCTAAAATGCTTATATCCAGTATGACAAAAAGAAAAATTAAGAAAATACACAAGTGATTTTAAAATGAATGCCGTCTGGGGCACCTGAGTGGCTGGGTCAGTTAAGCATCTGACTCTTAATTTCGTCTCAGGTCATGATCTCATAGTTTATGGGATGGAGCCCCGTGTGGGGCTCTGCACTGACAGTGCAGAGTCTGCTTGGGATTCTCTCCCTCTCTCCTTCTCTCTCTCTCTCTCTCTCTCTCTCTCTCTCTCTCTATATATATATATATATATATATATATATATATATATATATAGTGCTCTCTAATAAAAGAAAGCTGACTGTTACACAGTTATAAAAAAATTGGTCATTCTGAATTATAAGAAGGGTTTGTCATTTAGAAACATGATATTTAAGAGTCAGTAAGTCTTGTAGACATCACTAAGCAATATCATTTTAGAGGCATGTAATTACAGATTTGTTAAGTATGTTTTGGGAGATTCTTTTTTGATTTATATCATTATGTTAGTTTTAGGTGTACAACATAATGATTTCATATTTGTTTGGAGTGTGAACTTATCTCAATAAGTCCAGTTAATGTCTATCACCACATGATAGGGAGATTTTTAATAAATAGCTTATAAATTATAAGTGTAATGCTTTCAGTAAATAAAGCTAGAATGGACTCTTTCTGTCTCAGCTTTGTCGGTAGGAAACCAAGGTAAATGAGAGAAACCCACCCTCATATACAGACCTTGTAAGAGAACAAAGAAAGCCTGTTTTGTAATGCTAGATGCCTTGAAAAGATCAAGGTTAGAAAAAGAGGCTAGATGGTAGATTGGTGAAGAGATTTCTCTGGAGAGAGCAAGCATGGAATGACTTGGGTCTTGTCAGTAGGGCTCCATAGGGGACTACAAGAATCAGCAGAAAGAGACTGGAAGCCAGGACCTGAGTTAGAAGATGCAAGTGACTAATCAGGAAGAGTAATAAATCCGCTAGTCTGGCCCACTGAACTGTAAGCCTAGTGAGGGAAGAAACTACAAATGCCATGGTGACCATCATTATCTTCTATGCCAAGCACAGTACACAGCACTACCATTTTCTTAGTCTTAGCTTGCCTCTTGAATCAAAGTACTATTATCCAGTGTCATCATTATGCTTTATAATGTACAAAGTCCTTTACTCCAGTACCCCTCCATGAAATTTCATTTCACCCAGAGTTCCTGTTCCAAAATTCTACTGTGCTTTTTGTCCCTACTTTCCTAACCTGCTTTCAAATTTGTCATTTAGTCAAAAGAATAATTTCAACTATTATAATTTTAAAAAAGTAAACTGTTTAAATTTCCTTATTTCTTCATTCTAAGGTATATTTTATACATTTAATATTTCTAAAATTCAGATGTATCTAAATGGATCCATATATTTAATATAGCAGCATTTTTTCTCCCCTTTAAATTTATTAAATAAATGATACATATCACAACCATTGGCCCCTTATCACAACCATTGGCCCCTTAGTGTGGAAGAAACATAGTAATTAATATCAATACATGGCTGGTATTTCATATTACTTTCTTCTCTAATAATTGCTCTCTTGGGAGCAAAAAACAGAAAACACTTCCATCTAGCTAACCCTGAGGAAGGAATTTACTTGCTCACATAACTGAAAATCCAAGAGATCAGCCTGGCTTGTCCCAGGCAATTGACCGATGTCTTAAAAGCTCTGCCTCCCTCACTATCTCTACTCTAGTTTGTTTTTTGGGGTTTTTTTTCTGGTTGTTGGTTCATTATGTTTGTTTGTCTTCATTTTTCTGGCAGGCTATATCCAGGAAAAATGACCATCCAAAGGTTAGTTGGTACTATGAGTTTTCATCCCATGGATGAGAGGGTTTCTTTGCTAACAGGTCTGATAGAATGCCAAGATTGTGATGAACTACAGGGGAGGAGGGGAACAGCTAGAAGAGGATCAGGATTTCCACTGCACTTTCTTAGGTGACACTGCACAATAGAATCTCCGACGGTATGGGTTTCCCCATGTTTGGATTTCCAACTCTTGTTAAAGTTGGGCCTCAGTAAGGCGGCTTGTTCTAAAGAATGTTCAGAATAGGGTTAACATCCCACAGTAAAATCCGATGTTCCTAATTGATTATGGGAAACAAAACAAGAGTTACCATCTTTAAACATCTTCAATCCATTAACATTCTAATATACTTCTTAGTTTTGCTTTGTTTTTTCATGACATTTTCTGTGCCCTGGGTGTTATTTTATCCTCTATGATTTTGTTTATTCTACATTTCTTTTAAAGGAACCAGAGATCATGAGGTCTAGAAGGGAGCATCATTGCCATTCAATCTCCCATCGCTACTACCAGTCACCTCATAGTGAAAGCCAAATTCAGAAGAACCAAGACTTCCCGGAGGTCGCAAAGAAGAGAAGTAGCATTCAATGCTCTCTCCAACCTACATTTTTGTAAACTTAAAGTGTAAATCTGCCTGTCAAATCACTTAAACACATTTATTATATCTTAATCTCCCTATAGTTTCAAAGACATGTAACTTATCTTTCAGAGACTACAACATTGTTCAAAAGAAAATGCAAATTGCAACCGAGTTATAACTCAGGAAATATTTCAGGCCGGCCCACTGAAGTGTCTCAGAGGTTTCTTTGAATAAGGAGGGAAACAGAGTTGTTTAAAATTGAGAAGTTTCTTCCATTTCATTAAAAAAAATTTTTAAAGAACAAATTTTAAAGTGCAACTGTCTCTAAACATGAAAATAACTCCTCCAAATATCCCTTTTAAAAAGTTTGCAAGCTGCAAAGACACTTACTTTATGCCCTGTAGACTTGACCTTAACACCTTAAGATGTGTTACTGCTTTCAGTTGACTCGAGGGTATGGAAAGCAATTCCTCACACTTTATCAGCTTTTGACAATAGGCACTTATGGGCCTAAGTGATCTAAAATAGATTAATGAGGCACTAAAGTACTTTAATGAATAATGGAGCATTTTAAAATTTATTTTGTTTTTTAATTCATTTAACTGCAATCCATTTAGCAGCTGAAACGCTCCCTCCTGAACATATTAAAAGCCATTTTACATTGAGGTTTTTCTTAATTTATTATGTTTCAATTCATTTATCATTTATTCATTTTATTAATGTATTTGTTGAATTGAGCTCCACCCTACAAACATTTTAGATATCAATAATTTTATTGGGTTCTACATGCAACAAAATAACCTTTTAGCAGGTTAACTTGGGAATTCAGAATCCACGAACAGAACACCATTGGCATAATGCAAAAATAGCTATCATTTCAAAAAGGGTCCACTCAAGAACTTTGATTCTCCTTGAAAGGTAGGTTTTTAAAATAATCAACGATGGTTTGTGGGCATTTTATATCCTTCCCCTTTCCTTATCTTGGTCATCCATTAGTAACATTTCCCTTCCCTCTGTCAGATTGACTCCTTTAAAGCACACCTGTACCCTTTCCTCATTGAGTAAAATAATACAGATCTTAACAAAGTGATTCATGCCAGAGTCCCATATGTTCCCAGCTAGACTAATGAGGGGTCATGATGGAATTTCTTGTGTCTACATGCAGCATAAGGAAATTTCTAAATAATAGTTGGCAGACTAGGTGGGGGAAGATCTTCCTTTTCCCATGAAGTGACAAGGCTTTGGCAGTGATCTATGTGGGAAGGCTGCTTTGGCCCCTTAGAGTGACTTAAGTCTTTTAAAAATATAGTTTCCTTCTTCGCTGGTTAGAATTTTATCTGTGAGATTTAACCAGAAACAACTTTGTCCTTTGGGTCCACAAAACCAAAGCTCTTCGAAAAAGCTTGTTTCCTTAGTCTACTCACCAGCCTTGGCCACTTTAAACCACCATACTCCAAAGCAATTGAAAATAAATGACTCTGTACTGCCTTGCTCAACACTATCATCTCAGGCACTGGGCTGACACATGTAAATTCCACCTGCGGTTTCAGCCCACCCTGACAGGGGCTAAATTCTAGATAGTAGTTCTTTCCTGTTCCTTTCTTCTTCTCTTGTTTTCTTTTGTGGTTTGATGGCTTTCTTTAGTGGTATGCTTATGTTCCCTTCTCTTTATCTTTTCTGTATTTACTATAGTTTTTTGCTGCATGGTTTCCATGAGGTTTATATATAACAACTTATATCTATAACAGTCTATCTTACATTGATAACAAAATTAAGTTTGATCCCATTGGAAAGCTCATCATCATTACTCTCTTCTCCCCCTCCGCCAAGTTTCATATTTTTGTTGACACATTTTTTTATCTTTTTATTTTGTGTATTCCTAATTACTGTAATCAGTTATTTTTATTATTTTTGTATTTTAACCTTTATACTAACTTTATAAATGATTATTAACACAATACCTTTACTATATATTTACCTTTCCAGTGAGATTTATTCTTTCAGATGTGTTCTTATTACTAATTTGTGCCCCTTCTTACCAGCTTAACAAAGCCCCTTTAACATTGCTTATAAGGCCAATTTAGTGGTAAGGAACTCCTTTAGCTCTGGCTTGTCTGGAAAACTCTTTATCTCTTCTCACATCTGAATGATAATTTTGCCAGACAGTCTATTATTGGTTGGCAATTTTTTTTTCAGTATTTTGAAATATATCATGCCACTCCCTTCTAGCCTACAAAGTTTCCACTGAAAAATCTGCCAGTAGTCTTACTGGGGTCCCCTTGTACATAAAAAGTTGTTTTTCTCTTACAGCTTTTAATATTCTCTCTTTGTTTTTAAATTTTGACATTTTAATTAGAATGTGGGTCTCTTTGCCTTTCAAATATTTTTTCAAGCAATATGAAAGATTATCACTTTGCAATATTTTTGTGTAAATTTCTATAATCAGAGGAAGGAAGGGTTATATTAAAAAAGAAAAAAACAAAAAGCTCCATCTTCAGAATATGTGCCACAATGAATCCACTCAAAAAATAATTACACATATAAACACATACACATAATTCTAAGAATGATTTGAACAATACTAACATGAACATAGAATCTTCCAATATGATTATTCTGAAAATGACTTTTTAGTATAGGACTTTGAGATCCCTCTGAGATGTACAGTAATGACTTATTTAATAAATATGTAGGGGTTACTTAAATAAAATCAGACTACATCAAAGATTTTGGAAAACTTTCATTGAAATGAGAGGCATACAGATGATGCCAACACTTTAGCTATCATAAGCCATTAAAGAGATTCAAGAATAAGGCCAGCTTGATGGAACCTCAAGACTCCCCCATTTTGCCCTGGTCAAACTTGGTATCACTGAATACAGAAACAGAATGAAGGAATTTAAATTCCATTCACTTTTAGACACTATTAAAAACAATATCTAGTTTGAAGGCATCCATATAGCATTTACACCTCATTCTAATAATTTCATAAATTGAATAAAGGGGAATAAACAGAAAGTAAAAGCATACTAGGAAATGTATTTGACTTAGCAATGCGATTGCCCAGAAAAATCCACTGCATTTTTTAAATTCTGCCCATAACTTGCCTGCCCACATATTTCTCCTGAAACTGTGTGACAACAGTTTGTTTACTGTCACTTTTCTAGAATAGTATTTGTTGCTACTGCATTTCATATACTTAAATATAGCTTGATTTATATTTTTCTTCTTGTGTTTAAGACAGTTGAATAAGACTGCAAATAAGCATATTATAAAACCTTTCAGGGAAGGGATTTTTTTTTCTAAGTAGCATTTGGCCTTTACCTAAAATTGCAATCAATCACACCTGGAAAAATACATCTATATTTTAAGTGTAATTTTCCATTATTTCAACGTGATGTATATTTCATAATCTAAAACACAGAGGATGTACAACTTTCCTGGAAAAATATGCTATCTATTTTGTTTTATACAACAATTTTCCCCTTAAAATGTTTAAGCATGTACAGATAAATTGAGGGTTTTTTTAATAATTTTCTGCTTAAAATTGCCCCCCAAAAAACTTATATGCTAAACAATGAAAGTTCAGTGTTGGGGTGCCTGGGTGGCTCAGTCAGTAGAGAGTCCAACTTCAGCTCAGGTCATGATCTCACGGTTCGTGGGTTCAAGCCCCACACTGGGCTCTGTGCTGACAACTGGAGCCTAGAGGCTGCTTCAGATTCTGTCCCTCTCTCTCTGCGCCACCCCCACTCACACTCATGCTCTGTCTCTCTCTCGAAAATGAATAAACATTAAATTTTTTAAAAAAGTTCAATGTTAAAGCCATAAAATACAAATAGCTTGCTAGTTAGATTCCATATACAATACAAAAAAATAACCAGATCAAAGCTTAAAGACAGAAATAACTAGCAGTATGTTTTATATGCATTCTACAAAGTTCCCCAGAATTAAAAGTACTAGGGAAGACAGGGCCGGGAGGCCTTCTATTAGAAGTAATTCCAATTGTTTGATAACTTTTTTATTATTCAGTGGACCCAATGACATTCAGTAAGTATTTTACCATAATTATTGATCATGTCTTTGTTTTTACAGAACATAAGCACTGAAAATGAACGGTATTACTGTCAACAGAAATGGGCTTGATTACACTGAGCTAAACATGTAGATTGATATTGTTAACAGAAGCAGTCTGAAAATTATGTCTGGGATGTCTGTTATCTTAATTAAAATTCCATAAAACCTAGCAAAGCTAGGAAGCTTTCTCCAGGAAGATAAAGAAAAAAGATATAATTCTGTCTTTTGGCTAGCTTCCAAATGTTAATTCTGTTTTTGTGGGATTATGAGATATACACAAGATATACTGGGTAACAGCCTGTTGAAACTTGTCCCCCTGTTTCATTTTATTACCTCCAGCCTCCCAGGGGTAAATCTAATTGAGTAAGCAGGTAGCCTGTCTGAGTTCTTACAAGATGCCCTGTAGGATGGATTTCTACCCACTCTGTTTGCTCTGGCTGATCCTTTCACCACGCTACATACACCCTTGGTCAACCTCTTACCGACCTAACACAAGGACATTCAGATCCAAATACGTACAGCAGCACACTTATCTCTGTTTCTTATTTTCCACAGTCTGATTTTTCTGTTCTTTCTAATTTTCTACATTTATGTTTATTTATTTAAGGGTATATGCATGTGTGTGAATGAAGGAGGGGCAAAGGGGGAGGGGTAGGAGAGAGAGAGAGAAAGGATCTCAAGGCTCCATGCCCAGCGCAGAGCCCAACATGGGGCTCAAACTCATGAACTGTGAGATCACGACCTGAGACAAAATGAGGAGTTGACTGCTCAACCGACCAAGCCACCCACGCACCCCTCTACATTTATTTCTGTTTCAGACTTTCTGTTTTCAAAGCCTCTCTTTTATTTTGGACAGGTGAAATGTATATACAACTCATTGATCATGTCTGAGACTCATTTCTTAATACATTATTCTGAAACCTTGTTAAAATAGTTTATCATTCAGAGATGAATTTCCAGATTTATTTCCCTTGTGAGACATTAGTTCTACAGGTTCAAATGTTAAAACTAGGGACTACATTGCCTGAGCTCAGTTCATACCCAAGTCCTCATCAAACAGAACTAGACAGAGGTCCTTTACTGAGTGACTGATATTCTGTCTAAGCAGTGGCCTGAGAACTTTGATCACCTTCATATTTCAACATATATTCCAAACAGAATAAAAATCAAAGACATGGTTGATCATTTGATTTGTTGATCAACTGAGAATCCATTAATCCTTTTCACTCTCAACCCCCTCATGTTCTCATTTCTCCCCTTACTTACCTTAAATTACATTGTCAATCTCTGTAATCACTCCTTTGTCCTTTTGTTTTATTTTATTGCCTGGAAAATCTCCAACCTTGAGTAAATGCACTAATGCTGCAAAAGTCTTGTGCACCTGAAAGGTGATGGAGAAAATCACTCAACCAGACTGACCAGGCTCAATTTAAGTTCCTTCCCAATAACTCCAGAGGGCCCTCCACGGAATTCACTAATACCTCATGCCCACTGTTTATCTGCTCTCCTACTTTCCTAGCCAACTACTTCACATCTTCTGTTCTTGCTTCAAATTTTACCACCTCCTGCCTGTCCTCATACTTGGCTGAATGAAAAAATAGAATCAGAAAAGAACTTGCACAAACTGCTCCCACCATATTTACCTACCTACCAACATCTGGGTCCATAAACTCTGCCTTCCCAGATGAACTGTCCAACTCCTATCAATGGCCAGCCCCTACACTTGTAAATGACATGCATGCCCCCCCCACGATGATATTTCTACAGTAATTCTTCCTTCTTTTTCCTGCATCTATTTTGTCTCTCTACTTGGTTATTTCTATCAGCATACAAACTTGCTATATCCCCCATCTTCATATTTTTCTCCCACCCTAAAAAATGTAATATTTGTTCTCACATTATTCACTGGCTACAATCCTACTTCTCTTGTCCCTTTAAGCAAAACTCCTGCAAATTCTTGTCTACACTTAGTGTCTCCAAATTCTCTCTTTCCTTTTCTCTTATAGCACTCCAGTCAGGCCATTGCCCCATACACTCCACCAAAATTTACCTTTGACCTCCAAATTAATAATTCCAAAGAATAATTTTCTTTCATCTTCTATTTAAACTACAAACAGTGTGCAACACTGTTTTTCCTTCCTTACTTCCCAGAATTCTTTCTTCATTTGGCCTACAAAAACATCACATTCTCTGGTTCTCCTCCTATATCCCAGGGCATTATAAAATCACCATTTTCAGCTTTATAAGAGCATTATAAGATCACCATTTTCTATTATTTGTTATTTCTGTTATTTTCTATTATCTTGAAAATTCTAGGCACGTCGATAAAACATAATAAAGAAATAAGAGGTACAGAGATTTAAATGGAGAAAGCAAAATTATCATAATGTGTAGAGAAATTATCTACCTAAAATTTTAGTTACCCAGAAATAACTTTAACACAAAATGTGCAGTTCCTAAATGAAGATAACTATAAAATGTTAGTGAGAGACATGAAAGATGTCTTGATAAATCCAAAGACATACTTGCAGAAACTTAAAATGGGAAGTGAATAGCTTATGGGAAGTCTGGAGACGGCTTCTGAAGCCCCTAGTTACTGAAATAGATACCATGATCCTGGATTAGAAACCTCAGTATCATAGAGATGTCAATCTTAACTGGTTGATCTACATGTTTAATAAAATTTGAATCAAAATCTCAAGCATACGTTTCCTAAGAAGTGTTAAAGTGGTTCTCAAGTTTAGCAAGAAGTCGTGACAAGAAAACAAGAGGAAAAACAGGGAAACAGTGGAAAAACTGGAGAAATCCAAATAGAGTCTAAAGTTTAATTAATAATGTTGTGTCAATGTAATTATACAGTGGACATGAACAATCACATGAGAAATAAAATTGACTAACAAATACATTTTGTTGTTACTGTTTTATTATTTTTTGTTATTTAAATTCCAGTTAGCTAATATACAATATTAGTTTCAGGTGTATAACTTAGTGATTCAACACGCCTATACAACACCCAGTGCTCATCACAAGTGTACTTCTTAATCTCCATCACCCATCTCCCCACCCACCTCCCTCTGGCAACCATCCCCAGTTTGTTCTCTATAGTTAAGAGTCTGTTTCTTGGTTTGCCCCCCTCTCTCTTTTTTTCCCCTTTGTTCATTTGCTCTGTTTCTTAAGTTCCACATAAAAGTGAAATCGTATGGTATTTGTCTGTCTCCTACTTATTTCACTTAGATAATATTCTCTAATTCCATCCATATCATTGCAGATGGCAAAGTTTTATTCTTTTTTATGGCTGAGTAATATTCCTGTGTGTGTGTGTGTGTGTGTGTGTGTGTGTACCACCCCTTCTTTACTTGTCAGTAGATGGATACTTGGGCTGTTTCCATAATTTGGCTATTGTAGATAATACTGCTATAAACATTGGGGTGCAAAGGGATACATGCAGAATTAGTATTTTTGTATTCCTTGGGCAAATATCCAATAGTGCAATTTCTGGATGGTAGGTATTTTTAACTTTTTAAGGAAACTCCATACTGTTTCCCAGAGTGGCTTTGCCAGTTTGCAGTCCCACCAACAATGCAAGAAGGTCCCCCTTTCTCCACATCCTATTGTTTCTTGTGTTGTTGATTTTAGCCATTCTGACAGGTGTGAGATGATATCACATTATAGTTTTGATTTGCATTTCCCTGATGACCAGTGATGTTGAGCATCTTTTCATATGTCTGTTGGCCATCTGTATGTCTTCTTTGGAGAAATGTCTGTTCATGTCTTCTACCCATTTTTTAATTGCACTATTTGTTTCTTGTGTGCTGAGTTTTATAAGTTCTTTATATATTTTGGATACTAAGCCTTTATTGGACATGTAATTTGCAAATATCTTCTCCCATTCTACAGACTGCCTTTTAGTTTTATTGATTGTTCCCTTCACTGTGTGGAAGTATTTTTTTATTTTGATGCGGTCCCAATAGTTCATTTTTGCTGTTATTTCTCTTGCCTCAAGAGACATATCTAGAAAGAAGTTGCTACTGCTCTGTTTCCTTCTAGGATTTTTATGGTTTCAGGTCTCACATTTAAGAATTTAATCCATTTTGAGTTTATTTTTGTGTATGGTGAAAAGAAAGTGGTCCAGGTTCATTCTTTTGCATGTTGCTGTCCAGTTTTCCCAACACATTTGTTGAAGAGACTGTCTTTTTCCCATTGGATATTCTTTCCTATTTTTTCAAAGATTAACTTACAATATAGTGGTAGGTTCATTTCTGGGTTTTCTATTCTGTTCTATTGATCTATGTGTCTATTGTTGTGCCAGTACCATATTCTTTTGTTTACTACAGCTTTGTAATATAACTTGAAGTCTGGAATTGTGATTCCTTTAACGTTGCTTTTTTTTTTTCTTTTACTCAAGATTGCTTAGGCTCTTCGGGGTCTTTTGTGGTTCCATACAAATTTTATGATTGTTTAACAAATACACTTTAAACTCAACCTTTTTAATGGACAAAAAGTAAAAGATTCATGAGGCAAGTTTTTTGAATGATTAATAATATTCAGTGCTGATGAGAATCTGTTCAAATAGACTATACTGTTGGCACCATTGATGAGTGTGTAAATAATAAGAGCTTCCTGGAATGAGATTTGCCAATGTATAAAAACAATCTTTAGAATTCAAAAGGTCATTTCCTTTTGCCCAATATACCAGTGAAGATTTATATATTTGGCTACTAGGAAATGTGCTGTTAATATTAGCAATAAAAAATGAAAATAATCTACACATGCATAAGCACACATGTACTTGCATTAATAAGAAATACACACATAAAAACAGCATTTATTGGTGAGTGGTGACATTATGGGTAAATTTTACTTTGCTTCCTTTTACTTCTCTAAATTTCCTAATTTCGCTGGTAAGCATCTATTATATAATTTTATTTTCTTTATAGTTTTGACTGTTCTTTTAAAGTTTCTCTAATTTTTCTTATAATTAGGGCAGGAATGCTCAGGTTCACACAAAGGAAACAGTGAATGTAATACACAAAGGAATATAAGAAATGTTTAAATGTATCAAGACTTTTAAATAGTTAAATTAAAAAAAAAAAAAACATGAAACAGCCGAACAAAAGGGGGGGGGTTAAAAAGAGAGACAGGCAAACTGTAAAGCCGACTCTTTACTATAGAGAATACACTGAGGGTTGCCAGAGGGGAGGAGAGTGGGGGGATGGGTTAAATAAGTGATGGGGATCAAGGAGGGCTCTGTGATGAGCACCAGGTGTTATATGTAAGTGATGAATCACTAAATTCTGCACCTGAAACTGATATTACACTGCAGGTTAACTAACTGAAATTTAAATACAAACTTGAATGAATGAGTGAATGAATGAATGAATGAATGAATAAAAACATATGACAAGAAATTTTAATGTTTTCTGATATTTTGATATTCCACAGAAGACAATAAAATAGATTACCAAATTAAATCTGAGAACATATGAAAACTATTCTCCTTTCGGGAGTGAACCAATCAATCTATGCAGTTTCTGGGTCTTTAGTTTCCCATTTCCCATTTTCCCTATTTCCCATTGCCCCAAACCTCTGATTGATAAATTCTGATCCTTGCCCCACTCCATCCTTGTTTCCTGAGGCCACGTGGACACTTGGGCCACTAAGACTGTTCAGGGCTCTGGATGGTTGTGTCAGGTCCAGGATTATGGGAGATTCCAACTTGCTCCAGGGGTTCCTAGTTTGGTTAGACTTTTCATCCTCCAACACACAACACTAGAGACTTGTACAATCATCCCCATGGATGTTGGGAAATTGCCACTGGGTTTTCAGAAATAGTGACGATTTTCAGACTTCTTTTCGGAAGGGGAGGAGGCAAAAGTTTCACAAAACAGTACTTCACTTTACTGTGAAGTAAATATTATTGGTATTTTCTATTCTATTTCTTTTTTTTAACCTACTAAATTGATTTCATGAGCTTCCAATCATCCCTCATCATAAGGGCAAAAAACACTAGAACAGAAAATGTGGAGAATGCTAGCTGACAAAAAAAAAAAAAAAAGTAAATAACAAAAATACAGTCAGGGGCACCTGGGGTAGCTCAGGCAGTTAAGTGTCCAACTCTTGATCTCAGCTCATGATATCAGGATTGTGAGTTCCGTGCTAGGCATAAAGCCTACTTAAACAAACAAACAAACCCTCACAGTCAGGTGTTCAGAAATAGAACACAAAACAAATTTTGCAGAAAGGATATTCATCAGTATTCATTCCTTTATGCAAATTTAAAGCAGGGGCACTTGGGTGGCTCAGTCAGTTAAACATCTGACTTCAGCTCAGGTCATGATCTCACAGCTTGTGAGTTCAAGCCCAGCTTGGGCTCTGTGCTGACAGCTCAGAGCCTGAAGTGGGCTTCAGATTCTGTCTCTGGCTCCCTCTGCCCCTCCCCTGCTGATGCAATGTCTCTCTCTCTCTCTCTCTCTCTCTCTCTCTCTCTCTCTCGCCCCCCCACTCTCCCCCCTCCCTCTCTCTCTGTCTCTCTCTCAAATATAAACATTAAAAACTTTTTAAATAAAAGCAAAGATGGTTTTAGGAGCTATGCAGACCTAACACTAAATATTAGAGTGAGGCAGCCATTCTCCTTTTGGTTCATTTAATTCCTTCTGATTATCATGTATAGAAAGTCTATCAGTTCTTGCTAGAGAAAGCTCTTTGTAAAAGTATTTTTTTAATTGATCAAATAAGCATATGGAACTATAATAAAATAACTGCAAATGTTCATATAGCCTTGCCAAATGCCAGGCACTGTTCTAATCACTTTTCACACATTTTATTTCATCTTCATTATAACTCTGTGAGCTAAATACAATTAATATCACCATTCTATAGATTAAAAAATGGAGACAGAGAGAAACTAAGTAGTTTGCTCAAGGTCACACAGCTGGTAAGCGGCAGAACAAGGATTTGAACCCAGGCAAGTAAGCCTATGCTCTTTAACTGCCATTCTGTGACTTAAAGTATCCAGAAGGGTAAACAGTTAAAAGTAAGGATTCCTTCTGCTCCACTCTGAGCCCACCCTTTTCTCCCCACAGGACACAACCACTGTCACTAGTTTCTTATAAACCCTTCCAGAGATATTCTATATATATAATAAACAATAGTAGATAAACAATATATAATAAGCAACATATACAATAGTACACAAAATACATAATACATATCAAGTGTATAAGGATCTGTGTGTATAGGTGTATATTAGAAATGAATCTTTTTTCACGTAACACTCCGCTCTACATAAAATCTTCCACAGAGTTTTAACAGCTCCGTTATATTCTACTGTGTGGATGCACCATAACATTTTTCTAATCACTATCAATGAGCATTTATTCTACTCTTTTGCTAGGTCAAAGAGTGCTTCAATAGGGGCGCCTGGGTAGCTCAGTCGGTTAAGCATCTGACTTCAGCTCGGGTCATGATCTCACAGTTCGTGGGTTCGAGCCCTGCATCAGGCTCTGTGTTGACAGCTCGGAGCCTGGAGCCTGCTTCGGATTCTGTGTCTCCCTCTCTCTCTGCTCCTACCCAACTCATGCTCTCTCTGTCTCTCTCTCTCTCTCTCTCTCTCTCTCTCTGTCTGTCTGTGTGTCTCTCAAAAATGAATAAACTTTAAAAAAATTCAAATAGTGCTTCAACAGATAACCTGTATATAGGTCATTTGGTGCAGTCATAAACAAATCTCCTGTATATATTCATAGAAGTTATATTCGCTGGGTAAAGGGATGGGGTATTTTTTTATGTTTATATTAACAAAGAACAAGTATGCCTCAGAATGAAAGCCTTCCGCAAGCCACAGTAGTTAGCCAGACTTTAATGATACTTCTTTTACTTTGCTTTTACTTTTTTTTTTAAATGTTTGTTTATTTTTGAGAGAGACAGAGACAGAGTGCGAGCAGAGGGAGGGGCAGAGAGAGAGGGAGACACAGAATCTGAAGCAGGCTCTAGGCTCTGAGCTGTCAGCACAGAGCCTGATGCGGGGCTTGAACTCAAGAACCATGAGATCATGACCTGAGCCAAAGTCAGACACTTAACCGACTGAGCCACCCAGGCGCCCCCTTTGTTTTTACTTTTAAGTAAAGTTACCAAGCATTTATGACTAGTAACATTGGTTTTCCAATATAAAAATTATACAAACTTTCCTTAGTGAAAAAGTCATTTTAAAAATATTTATTATGTAAATATTAAGGTGGTACATAAAGGTACTCCTTGGACCATTAAGAACAGAGACCAAAAAAAGGCAAAGGGGGTGGTAAATACTCATATTAAAACACATCCATATTCACTTCTATAACTTAATATTTTTCAGTATTTTCATGCTGATAAGAACAAGTGCCTCTACTCGGATAAGTACCAACTGGCTGACAGTCATTCTTTACCACTGGTTTGGCGACTTCAGCCTTCTTCAAAATGACAGACCCTCAGATGCTTCTGCACGGTGATTTCACTCCCACCCATGGATTATACTGACCTCTTGGTCTACCTCATGCCAACTCTTCTGATTTCCTTCCTCTCAGTACCTAGTCAAAGATACTCAATAAATGTTGACTACTCAACACGTTTCAAGTTTTCTACAACCACCTATTCTATCCGTCAATCAAATTCTATCCATAGACATGTTTCATACATTTTTGCAGACATTACTAGTCCTGTAACTTGTCTAACCCCTTCAGTTTGCTAAAACACTTGAGTTCAACTGTTTTGCTATATTTAACACATCTTTTGTATATTTAAGGTACCCTTAGGATCCAATACTTTCCCTTTCTCACATAGCTATTTTGAAATAATAACACATCATTCCACAAAGTACGTCAGCCATTTTAAATGTGATCTTGCCTGTGGACCCAGCAAAGTTCTATGATCAGAAGCTCACCTACAGAAAAATAAAAATACATGCCTATGTCGTTACTTTCCTCGATTCTTTCATAAAGTATGATCTTCAGTGATATCAAAAATATCTAGTTGTGAACTTCAAATTGCTTTGGACTTGGAATTTGTTTCCAAGTTATGTTCCAGACTGTGTAGTCTGTTACCACATATTTCTACATTAAACTATTAGCCAAATCTACTTATAGAAATGGCTAATCTCTGTCCCAGAGACTATATTTTATCAAATCTCAGCTTGAAAACATTTAGTTATACAAACCATGCCCTGTGAACTTATAACCATACGCTGCCAAGTGGCCTTTGTTCCCTTTTTATGTTTCCATAAAGACTAAAGTTTAATATTTCGTAGGAGTCCAAGAATTGTTCACGTTATTCTAAGTGCAAAGTGCCATTGCTATTTTTCTTTTTAATGGCACTGGGGAAACGCCACAGTAATTGTTAACTCTAATCCACAAGCTATTACTTTTGAATAGTATCTCTATTTTTATTTAAATTTTATATTGAATATATTATTTTTACCATCGGACAAAAATAAAGTATTGGTGGAATTATTAAGCTTAAGGTCAACAATAGCAACCCTCAAGGTCTACAGTCCACCAAGGAAATATGGACTACAAACTCCAGAGAAAGAAGTTCTTAAAATTATCACATAGTTTCATTTCAGTGTGTCACATCAGGTTTCAATTTTATTCCAAATATCTCCTAATGCAACCTACGTGTGTGTGAATCTTTTCAATCACTCTGCAAATACATAGAAGTGTCTTTTTAATACTTCTTCAAATCCTCTTTAATTTTATTTAAAATACTAGAATACAGGGTCACCTGGGTGGTTCAGTCAGTTAAGCATCTGACTCTTGGTCGGTCAGCTCAGGTCATGATCTCATGGCTTTGTGAGTTCAAGCTCCGCGTCAGGCTCTGTGCTGGCAGTGCGGAGCCTGCTTGAGATTCTCTCTCTCCCTCTCTCTCTGCCCCTCCTCCACTCATGCAGTCTCTGTCTCTCTCAAAATAAATAAACTTAAAATTTTTTTGAATTTTTAATAAAATAAAATAAAATATTAGGATACATATCAGACTTTCTTTTCCTTGCTAAATAATGCATATCTTCCATGTCCTTTTGACAGTGTTTTCCAATCATTTGTCAGTTCTTTACCTTGTTCCTATTACTGCTTATTGAGGAAATCAATCAAGATAAAATTCTTCCCGTTGTACTTACTAGAATGGATCTGGACTGGTGGAGTCACTTATTTTGTAATAGTAACTGCAGCCACCACTTTGTGACCATTTGCTATGTGGCCGGTGCTGTTGTAAACACAGAAACATAGACTATTTTCTATAAACACTACAATGACCCCCTGATATAAATGATATTGTTGTCTCCAGTTGTGGATAAGGAAACTGACATATGTCATATGAAACAGAACTGGGATTCAAGCCCAGAGCTCTCAGGCCAAATCCTTAAATGCCGTGTTTATTCGCACTGCCAAACCAATTAAAGTGGGTCTTGTATTTGACTTATATGTGGTCTCACAGTAGATGAGGGAAAAAAAAGAACTTTATTCCAAGGTCACATGTTATAAAATTAATATTAATCAATCAGTAAAGTACAGGTAGACATTATTGGTTTGAAAGGAGATAACTGCTTTTAAAAAACCACTAATCCCTTAATTCTGGAAATAACTAAAATATATCTTACCAAAACTAGCCAGTATCATCTATTTGTCTCTAAGTTAAATTTATTCTTCATTTAATTCCATTGCTTGTTGATTCATTTTCAATTTTGAGCTTCACTCTGACCTTTATATTCTTTCCTTTTTGCCCTCTTAAGTCTATGTCAGACATTCATGGTGCAGTCATGCAGAATTTCATTCCAAATGGAGATGGATTTTCACGCATATTATGACTGTGTCTGCCTTTCTCTATATACACACATCCATATTAGTTGTATATAAAATCCTTTTTATGATACTAAAAATTGGCTTATCCAAAATTGCATCCTCTACAATTTAAAAGCTTTTAGATACCATTTTGTATTTGCACAGTATCTTAATTGTTTTGTGTGGCTTTTCAAAACAAGACACTACAGCACAGAATGACTTTTTTGCCAAGGGGCTCCTGGAGTTAGAGGCAGAATTGGCACTGAAACTCTGTGCTATTAAATCACAACTCCCCCATCTGTTCCTTAATCTACCCAGCAGCGTGGATGCTCAAAGGTTTAAATAAACAGGAGAACCACATATTCCATCAATGGGATAAATTTCTCACTTATCTTTCCTCTTCAAATACGGCGCATTATCACTACTGTATTGTACTGTTAGTCACATAAAAACATATGTAACGAAAGTACAACTGCATTAATTTGAGAAAATACCTGGAAGTAAAATGCATAGTAGAGTATGCTGGACCAATATGTTGGTTTGGATAGCTTCTCTTCAAATGTATTTCAGCTTTGGTCTGTAGCGTGGAAAAGGAATATAACAGAGATTGACAGGTTCAGGTGTGTTTTGTTGTTGTTTTTCAAACTTCTTATATAGATGTCATAAAAGGATAGCAGACATTGGTATAATTGGTTTACTAAGTTGTTCTTTTAATTAATTGCTAACATTTAACTATCAAAGACTTCACACAAAAACAGATTTCCAGATCTTTCTACTCATGAGGTCCAGTTACAGTGGGCACCACACACTGCATGGCTGAGTATCTGCTGTCCCTACCAGACAGAGGCTGTCCCTCCAATGCACCACAACCTTCCCTCACCTGCTTCACTGACTTCTATCACCCGACTAATTTGTGTTGAACATGGAATTTGTGGCTTTGGAAGAACTTAATAAGCTGTGAAAGGTATCACAGAACACTTGACTCAACATAGTGAAATATGGTAAGTCCAGTGACAGATAGATTCATTAAAAAATCTCAGTGAATTCCATTATGCAGAATGGTTAGCCCAGCCCCAGGCTACTAGATGGATTTAAAAACATAATCCATGAAAGTCCTTGTTAGATTTGCCCAACCCCAGATGTTTTTTCCCCTTTAAAAATATCAAAAATAAGATATGGGGCACCTGGATGACTCAGTCAATTAAGCTTGTGACTCAGCTCAAGTCATGATCTCACAGTTAGTGAGTTCGAGCCCTGTGTTCGGCTCTGTGCTGACAGTGCAAAGTCTGGAGCCTGCTTCTGATTCTGTGTCTCCCTCTCTCTCTGCCCCTCTCCCATTGAGAGCTCGCTCTCTCTCTCTCAAAATTAAAACACATTAAAAAATTTTTTAAGTATCAAAAACAAGATAAATTAAGAAATCATTAAAAAACTTAGTAATTTGGCATGTCAATAAATATTGCCTACTCTTGCAATAAGGCCTGAAATTCCTTGACTAAAATTTTTAGCTTGTGACTGAGTCATTTTAATACCTGAGGAAACTGCAAATGCATCTACTCCTAACAGTCCCCTGGACCAAGGATGACTAACGGAGGAAATACAGACTCCAATACTGTGCCCAAGAAATAGAAGGAAATTCCTAAATCTAAGCCCAAACCAGATTATGTCAAAACAGATCCTCCAAGTAAATGAAGAGAAACTACCCCCCACACCCCCACACGCACAAAAAAATTTGCATTTGTTTATATCACTTGTGAAATGAGAAATATTCGTAAGAAATAACCTTCTGGAGTCTTCCACAGATAGAGTCCTGTCTTAAATCCCAAAATGATGCAAAACTGTCAAGATGGAATCGAATTTGACCTAATTAGAAGAGTGGCTTTTCATCATGCTGGCACTGATTAAGGGCTTAGTTTACATTTAGGGAATGCCCCGCCTCTAAATGGCATTGCCATTAATCTGTTCCAAGATGCCGACAAAAACGCTCAGTCATAATGCACTGTCAGGTATTTTTATCTCTTGCAAGAACTCACTCTCATGAGCAATTATAATCTAATTAAAGTCATTAATGTTTACTCCTCTGGGAAATACAGTTATTCATAGAGATCAGAATCTTTTATGTTTTTCCATGTACTGTACAATTTATATATCTTGCTTCTCACTTCTGAGAGTCTTCAGGAGTTATTTCCCTGTCACCCTAAAATAGAAACGTACCCTCTGGCAATGTTTTCAATATAGCTTCTTGCAGTTAAATTGAATAAAAAATGAATAATGTGTTTATTAAGAGTATCAAGAGCAGAGATGCAACTTTTCTCATTATGTTATATTACTGTTTCTGCTGAGCTACAAGATATTAATAATTTTATAACATAAATAGTAGATTAAGCTTTGAAAAGTCATAACATCTACAGGAACATACCTGGACTGAAAATTCTTCCACAGAATGGCAATATCCTTTAAATCAAAGTAAAATATAAATCTGGTACAAACTTTTAAAATTTTATCTTCCTGGGAAGTGTTTTTCATTTTTTAAAACAAAAATGTATTTTTATATTGGTGTTATGATATTGCTATGAACACATTCTCCAATATACCTAGGGGGTCCTTAAGCAAATAATATATGCATTAGAAAACACAAAATAAAGAAATTGTTTTATACTCTTTACTTAGCACTGCACCTGCCACATACTCTATTTCAAAACACAAATAAAATTAAATATTAATAGGCAATAATGACTTATACCTTTTTGCAGGGTTTACTTTGTCAGGCACTGGTTTAAATGCTTTGTGTCACCTCATTAAATCCTCATACCTCATTAATTGGATCTTCTTTTAACAGAAGGGGAAACTGAGTCACAGAAGGTTAAGCAACTTGCCAAGGTCAACCAGCCAGTAAACAGTGGGGCCAGGACACAAACCCATACAGTGACTCCAGTGCCGGATTTCTACTGTCTTTTCCTGTGCTCTACTGTCCCTTAAATGCAGGGCTTCTTCTTTTCAAAGTTGTAGTCATTCAAGTGCCATCTACAAGTATCACACTCTCCTGCTGTCCCTTCAATGACAGTGACAGTATTGCAAAGTAGAATTTTTTTTTTTTTTTTGAGAGAGAGAGAGGGTGCAAGTAAGCTAGGTGCAGAGACAGAGAGAATCCCAGGAGGCGGCAGAGGAATAGAGAGAAAGAGAGAGAGAAGCACGGCTCACCCAATGTAGGGCTCCTGTTTTTACCCAAAACGGGGCTCGAGATCACCCGAAGCAGGGCATGAGCTCACCTGAAGCAGGGCTCGAGACCGCCCGATTTGGCACTCAAACTCACCAACCACTCGATTATGACCTGAGCCACAGTCAGATGCCCAATGACTGAGCCACCCAGGTTCCCAAAGTAGATTGTTTTTAAAAGCCAGGGGCGCCTGGGTGGCTGGGTCAGTTAAGTGTCTGACTTCAGCTCAGGTCATGATCTCCCAGTTTGTGGGTTGGAGCCCCGTGTCAGGCTCTGCGCTGACAGCTAGCTCAAAGCCTGGAGCCTGTCTTCAGATTCTGTGTCTCCTCCTCTCTCTGACCCTCCCCTACTCGCGCTCTCCCTGTTTCTCAAAAACAAAAACAAAAAAACAGTCTATGTCAGACACCAGGCCTGCCACTTAACACACTGCATGGACCTAGGCTTCACATAGAAACTCCCCAAAGCCTCAGTTTCTTCATCTGCAAAATGTTACCTACCACAGAACTGTTTTTGAATTAAACATGGAATGCATATAAAGCACTTAGCTGAGTGGTGCCTGGCTTGGAGTAATCACTTGATAAATGTTGACACATCCTATTACACATCCTATAGTTTTAATTTCCAACAAAGGGAGGACATGCATAAGGTGCTCTATTAAGGAGTCAAGAGATGTCCCTACAACATTAAGCCAAACACAATTTCATATTTGATACAAAGCTATGTTGGTTTTGGTTTTGGTTTTTTATTTCAATAATGTGAATATGCTCCATGAAATAACCAATGATGTTGCACATATTTCTGATAGATTAAGAATACAAATTAAATAATAGGAAAGTGTCTATGACTTCTAAGTTAAAGTTTTTTTTTTTTGGAAAGAGAGAGAGAATGAGTGGGGAATGGAGCAAAGGGAGTGAGAGAGAGAGAACGAGTGAGGGATGGGGCAAAGGGAGGGGGGAGAGAGAGAGAGAGAGAGAGAGAGAATTCTAAGCAGGCCGCACATTCATTGTGGAACCCAATGCAGGGCTCAATCCCACAACTATGAGATCATAACCTGAGCTGAAATCAACTTAACTGAAATCAGCTTAACTGACTGAGCCACCCAGGCACCCCAAGCTAAATTTTTTAATGATATTTTTAACGGTTTATAAAATGAATGACAGTGAATCAGAAGAATATGTAAGAATTAAGCCCATGTTTTTATTTCCTTCAGCACTCTTTGTTAAAGCCAACAAACAATTCTTAAATATCTTGAAATAACATCCTTATGTGTAGCTTCCTTTTTGTATGAGAAATATTTTAAGGATATTTTTATCCAAACTTACCATCCCTTCATTTGTGAGTGTTCTGAGTGTTAGTGGTTTCCAAATTTTTGATTACTCTAAAGATAATGACAATATTAACCAAGTGAGGTGCATTATGATAGAACGATTTTTAAAGAGTAAAATTCAAGTGGAATTGAAGTTTACATTTCAGGGCTCCTCATCTGCATGGGACCCCTTCTAGTACCCTAAGATGTTGAGTTGGGGATACATTTAGTTTGAAATTAGTGGGAGTTATTTACGTGGTTTACAGTAACTTCTCTTTATAGTTTTGTTATTACTGGCTTTCCTGATACAGAAATGGATTCCAAAAGATTCCTACTGCCCACTGTAGTGAATTATCCAGCACTGTTTTGTTAAGGTAACAGACAGAAGTCATATAATGCTATAAATATGGTATCCAGCACTGGAATTATATGCATTGTAGAGAGGAAATAAGATTGCATATATCTGGAGCCAAAAGCTAGTCTGGAAAATTATTATATAGGTATGTTGGCAGTTAACTGACAAAAATACTATTTCTATGGATCTGGTGATATTTTAGGGTTTCTCCCAACTTTTCAACTTGCTACTTTTTTACTTATTTTAAATAAATGTGGGCTCTTGTGTCTGATTCTGCATTTCCTTGTCCTTTTATATAAAAGAGCTGTAACTAGATGAACATAAGGGAAGGGAAGCAAAAACAATATAAAAACAGAGAGGGAGAAAAACTATAAGAGACTCAAATACAGAGAACAAACTGAGGGTTGATGGAGGGGTGTTGGGTGGGGGGATGGACTAAATGGGTGAGGGGCATTAAGGAGGGCACTGGTTGGGATGAGCACTGGCTGTTATAAGTAAGTAATGAATCACTAAATTCTATTCCTGAAATCATTATGATACTATATGTTAACTAACTTGGATTTAAATTTAAAAAAAAAGGAAGCTTTAAAAAAAAAGCTTCCAGGGAAACTGGGAAATCTTTAATTTCTTGGAAGTGCCTTTAAAGAGAAGCCCCTTTCTCTTTTCTGATAGCTGGAAAATACCAATGATGACTGGAATCAGAGCATCTATCTTGAATCTCAAGGAAGAAACCTCATGTTAGGAGTGGCAAAACAACACAACAGAAGGAAGGATTGGTAAACTCCCATTCCAGAATTGACCCGCTGACTTCCATAGTTGTTGTTTTTCCTTTTTTAGTTTTGGAAAGAAAAATAAAATCTTTCTTAAGGAAAAACAAAAAAGAGCCCTAACCTGCAAAAGGGCTTCAAGGTTAAGTCCTGTAATGCCTGGACCTACCCTCATAATGTGTAACAGAAAGCTTATTAGCCTATTTCCACACTTCTCCCAGATAGAGTCACCTACGGCATCAAATGAAATCTTTCTCACTGCAAAAAAGCAAGCCTTCCAGGAAAAAAGAAAAGATACAGGTATGAGAGTATCAGAACCAAGCAAAATTAAGAAACCTTTAAAAGTCCTCCATTAATCTTTTTCACATATCAGTTATGTTCCATATCTAGGTCAATTTCATCATTTCATTCTTACAGCCAAAGCATGCAATGATTTTATCTCTGTTAAGATCTCTTAAGTAAGGAAGATATTAATCTTATTTTAGATTCAATCCTTTTGGAATATACCCACTACCTGAGAGGAGAGGTTGATAAAATGTAACCTTGATAAAGGCACAAAATTATTCCTACACACACATAAATATAAATATAAATATTTGTCTTTGATTTCTCAATTTTGGAAAGGTCAAAGTTAAGAAAGTCTCTCCTCCAGAATCCTTCCTTCAAAAGAGTCCAATTCATTTCTGGAAAGATTTCTGAAGTCTACAGTAACCTTCATTTCATAACCACCCTAAAATTTCATCTTAAATGCCTGGTCAATAGTTGCAGTGGCCCTAAAATCTCCAACCGACCCAGTGAATCTCAAAGGCTGGTATCTATCAACAAACACCTGTGTAACATCTATTGAGCATTTTGTTCTAAGCATCATGAAGCTACCTAAAAGCCCATCTTGATTTTACAATAATTGACATAGCAAGTGAAATGACTGTGACCTTTCAGGTGCCATATGAAACGTGGTAAGATGTCACTGAATCGTAGATGATACACCTACTTTACTGACTCCTGGGGTTGGGGGCTTATATGAAGTGTTGCATCCAGCTCAATTTATTGACTACAACAAGCAAAAGACCCTTATGCCCAATAAGTTTGGTGCTTACTTACACCCTATCACAATTTTTTAAAAAAAAGCATTAAAAACTTTTCTCGAAAGGTTGTATATCCCAGTATTTGGCAATTGAGGGTATTAGTCTTGAATTTTGTCGTAAAACCATTTTTTTCCCAAGAAACCTGCTGCACAAGTATATTGGAATTGCATAGTATTCTAGCTCCACCAAGTGACAGTTTTGTACCATTGCCATGTTGCTGCTACTCATCTGTTTACCTCTGAGGGGGCACTAATGAAAGAATGCTTTCTACACACAACCTGTCCGTCCAGCAGGTCAAACTCGAAGGGATTTTGCTCTACTCATTGACGGTTCCAAAAAAAACC
Organism: Cryptoprocta ferox; assembly: GCA_028646485.1. Taxonomy (NCBI): domain Eukaryota; kingdom Metazoa; phylum Chordata; class Mammalia; order Carnivora; family Eupleridae; genus Cryptoprocta; species Cryptoprocta ferox. The sequence continues at coordinate 129,016,424 of CM053573.1, read as the reverse complement.
TTACATTTGTACTTCAAAATTCCATCCTCCACTCTGCCCTTCTAAAATACACCAGTTTGAAATAGAAAATCATACAATAATAGGATTTTGTGAAATTCATTATTTTACATTCCGTTCTGAGAGTATGATTACAGTTGTTGAAACATTGGATGCAAGTTTCTTATTCTCCCCAAATATTTGTGTTTTACAAATTAAACTTTATATAATTCAGAGTAGTTATGCTGGGGGTAGAGATTCAAATAATAAAATAAAATAAAATAAAATAAAATAAAATAAAAGTTAAAATGGCAAAGGCTGTGTACTTCACCCCAATAATTTTTTAAATTAAAACAAATAAAATAAAAATATACCCAGCAGATAAGAAAGCATTATGAACATTTTTAAAATATAATTTTGAAGAGTAAGGATTTCTCTGACAAAAATTCCTGTTTATAAACTACAGAATAATGGGGGAGACCTTTTTTGTCAAATAAAAGGATATATTGTATTTCCAGTAATAAAAGTGACACATGACCATTATTCAAAATAAATAATTAATTCATGATATGGGAAAATAGTTTTAAAAGAAAACAAAAAAAATTTAGAAACCATTCATAATTCCTCTACTCAAATGTAACCAAAATGACATTCTAGTAGACATCAGGTTATTTGCTATATATATATTCACATACGTTTCTAGAAGGTACAAAAAAAGTATCAATATAATACAATTTTCAAGATTTCTTTTTTCTTAATGGAGATTATAATGTATAATATCATCTGATACAGATGCATAGTGTTTCAAAAAATGAATATATTATGTTTCGTGTAGCCAATTTCCAAATGTTAAACATTTTGTTGCTGCCAATATTTCCTCTATAATAGACAACTATAAATATACAATTTGCAGGCCATAGCTATATTAATATCACATAATCTTTAAAGCAAAAAAGCATTATTAGAAAAAATATTAAATTAAACTTCATAATTAAAAGGGTCATTTCACCAGGGGTGCCTGGGTAGCTCAGTCAGATAAACGTCCATGCCAACAGCACAGAGCCTGCTTGGGATTCTCTCTCTCCCTCTCTCTCTGCCCCTCCCATGCTCATGTGCATGCGCTCATTCTTCTCTTTCTCAAAAATAAATAAATAAAACTTTAAAAAATAAAAATTAAAAATACAAGGGTCACTTCACCAAAATGATATAAAGAGTTTAAATGTGTACACATCTAAAGCATAGCTTTAAATTTAAAGGCAAAAATCAACAGAAAATATGTTGACATTATATAAAGAATTTATATAAGGAATTTTACATTATATATAGTATGCATTATATATGGAATTTTTATACACCTTGGTTACTGTTATATTATATTCTTATATATTTACCAAAACATGTTAGATTATAGAAAATTTGAACAGCATAATTAATAAGCATGTTTAGAGGAACTTATAAAGAATACTGAACCCAAAAATGAAAAAATACCTACCCTTTTCAAGAACATGAAAATGTATATAAAACTTGAGCACCTGTTACTCATAATGCAATATTCAACAATTTTTAAATCATTGTTTTCATACCATATTGCAATTTTAAAATGACATTACAAAGATAATTTTTAAATGTCCATTGAAATTAAGAAATTTTCTAAATAATTCAGACTAGAAGAAAGCATGAAATGAAAATTAGACAAAGCACAGAACTGAACTATAAGGAAAATAATACCTATGAAAATTGTATTATTTAGTTTGTTAAAAAAGAAGAAAAGCTTAAAATTAATTAATTGAAGATTTCAACCTAGGATGTTAAAAGAGCAACAAAATAGTAAAAGTAAAAAAGGTAGAAATAAAATAATAAAATAAGAATAAAAATTAAGTTAATAGGGTAAAAAATTAGAGAAAGAAGATCAACGAACTAAAAGTTGGCTCTTGGAAAATACTAATAAAATTGACAAACTGGTAGCAAAATTGATGAAGAACGAAAGAAGCCTTTCCCAAAAATGTTAAGAATGCAAAAGTAGATATCATTATAGATGCATCATTATAGAGATTAAAAAGAGACTATTATGAATAACTTTATCCCAATAAATGCAAACATTTAGATGAAGTGCATAAATTTTATATATTTTTATGTATAGATGTACACATACATACTTGTACATACATATATATATACACACACACACACATATATATACAAACCCACACAGTCGCATACATAAAACTTTGTCCAAACTAAATCAAAAGAAAAACTTTCAAAAACTAATAAATTCAATTCATTAATTAAAGAAAGGGAGGCAACAATCCACAATATTTACCACACACACACACAAACAGGCCTGTATTTTGTAAGTATTTCTTGGTCCAATCTTACACAAATTCTTACAGAGACTAGAAAAACAAGGTATAATCCCTACTTGCTTTATGAGGCTAGTACAACTTTTATGCCAATGGCGGTGTAGGAGAAAGGGCAAGATCACTAGGGAATTTAGATAAAAATATGCCAAAGAAAACATTGGCACCTTGAATCTAGCAATTAATTTAAAAGATGATACCACATGACCAGGTTGTGCTTCCTCCCAAGAATATAAGGTTGGTTTCAGATTAGAAAACCTATTAATGCAGTTCACTATATTAAAATTTAGGGAGGAAAGATCATATGATTATTTCAATAGTCAGAAAAAAAACATTTCATTCATACTTTGATTCGCTCAACAAATATATATATATATTTGATATGATATGTACTATGTCCCAGGCATTGTTCCAGGTACTGAGAAAAATCCCTATCTCCATGAAGTTTGTTTTTCACTGAACAAACAAATGAGCAAACAAACAAATGAGATAAAGTAGAGCAGATGGAGTTACATGCTATGGAGAAAAATTAAGCAAGGGAGGGCACTGTGGGAAACTCGAAAGAGGTCGGAGGTTGAAATTTTATATAAGACTGTTGGGAAAGACCCCACTGAAAAGGTGACATCTAAGAAGACCTGAAGGAGGTGAGGGACATATGGAAATACAAGAATTCTGACAGAAAGCACAGCCAGTACAATGGTTCTGGCCAAGAGGGTACCTGGACTATTTGAAGAACTAACTACATGTCTGGAGCAGAGTGAAGGAGGGACATTTGAAGGAGTTGGGATCCGGTGATAGAGCATATATCAGAGAGTAGGAAATGAGACTGCATAGGGCTTTGTCAGGACTTTGGCTCTTACTGCCAGGGAGACAGGATGCCCTTAAAGGGGGTAAAGCAATAAATAAATAAATAAATAAATAAATATAAATAAATAAATAAATGGGACAAGATGTGATTACATGCTAATAGGATCACTTTGACAACTGTAGCCCAAGAGACTGTAGGAGGAAAGGATGAATGCAGGGTGACTAGTTAAGATCCGGGCAAGAGATAACAGCGGCTTGGACCAAGACGGGAATACTGAGGAAATGAGAAGTCACTGAATTCTGAAGATACTTTGAATGTAGAGACAACATTGTTTGCTGACAGATTGGATATGGAGTCTGAGAAAAAGATGATCCAAAGGTGATTCCAAAAGTGTGACCTGCACAACTAAGAAAATTCAGCATTCATTTATGATTTAATACTTTAAATTTAAAATAAAAAATCACCCTTTTACCGAAGTACAAAAATAGAATATCATTGCATTAAAAAAGCAAGCCTTAGGGCAATCACGGATGGTGGATGAATAGAAAACAAAAGAGACCTGACTAGAGAATTGTACGCATTCAAACTCCTAAACCAAGTTAGAGACATGAAGAGCTATCAAGACACTTACATCCAGGTGACTGAAATCTGTAAGTTAACTCATGATACATTATTCTCATAGAAACGATGTCAGAAACAGTGTATTACAGCCCACAGAAGTCCATTTAACCCATACCATAGATGAGTTATATTGTTATTAATAGGCCCATAGACTCTAACTATTGTTGACAGTCTTGTCCCTCAGGGAAAACTGAAGCCAACTTCCACCCCAAACACCACAGAGCTTTTTCCTCTTAATGTAGCTCTAGGAATAGGAAGGTAAATTTCCCCCCTGCCTGCTATCCAAAGCCACTGGGGTAAGATTCTGATTGGCCTATAAGCACCAGAAAGAAAATTTAGGAAATAAAAAACATCCCGTAGTCCTAGACCACCCCAACTCCCTACCCTAACAAAATCCACCTAGATAGTTTCAGACATAACCAGAGACAGCAAGGAAAAGCCCTGAGCATACCCAGAAACCACAGAGATCAGAACTTTTGATCCATTCCCAGCATGCTTTGTGAAGAGGACTGAGGGCAGCCAGGCCTAGAAATGGGTCCTTTGGTCAAGGTTCCAGCCTAAGATAAATTTTTGAGTTCTGTATTCAATCAAGAGCTGTCTGAACTGTAGCAAATAAATATTATCAATAGGAGGTTAGAGGATAATAAGACACTCCCTTCCCTGAGGCAGAAGAAACCAGGAACACATTATTGGGCCAGAGAGACCCATTGGCCTGTCATTCAGAGCACAGGATTGTGGGTAAATGGACTTCCTGTAGATGCTCTACAACACCCTTGGGAGACAAACGGGTGACAGGTACAGTTCCTCCCATTTTTCATGAAGAGGAAATGAAGCCCAGAAAGTGTAAGTGGCAGACTTCCAGAAAGCTTTTCAAAAAATAAGAAACAAACCTTCCACAGTCGGCCACTTCTCTCTCTAGGTGAAAAGTCCTGCATCAAATGCAAGTGTTTCCTCTTGAGACTTGCTGAAAAGTCTTCTAGGATTTGTTGATGAAACATTTCTCAGGTCTCATGGGGGAAAAAATGGTAATTTATAATTGTGACATTTTGCAAATGTTTCAACCTTCTGCATAGCTAATTATGCTTCCTAGGGCTTTTCCTACATTTTTCTTGACTATTTGAATTAGTGATGAATTACTTGGCATATTTCTTCTGATTACACTTGAAATTAAATCCTCTTATTTCTAGTGGGTTTTTCTCTCCTCTACTTCTTTTCTAATTATCTGGACTACTCAGAAAGAATATTGATATCAACTCTCATTTCTCACAAAGGCATGTTATATAATTTTTATGTGTACATGTCAGACTTACCAAATTCATCTTCCAGCTCCAGAAAAGATACTCTTGTAGCCTACTTTATGTTCAAATTATCTTTATGAATTACATTTTATTATGTAAATCCATCTTTCCATATAAACAGGACTTCTCAGAAATCTCTTTGGGCTGAAAGAGGTAATGGGCTTTGAAATACAGTTTTAATTAAATTTTAAAAAAATTTAATAAATATACAACATAGAGAAAAAAAGAGAAAAAAATGGACAGGATAGTAACATAGATGCCTCTTACTCTTCAGTCATTTAAGCCATAAGAAATTCTTATTACACTTTTATCTGGCATCTCAATTGAAGTTCTTCTTTAAGGCATCCAGCCTACCAGCCTTCTTGGAACTTTTCCTTTTTCTAATGAAAAGAGTAATGTGCACTTCAGAAAGGTTCATTTTTTAAAAATTTAGTTTTGAAAATAGACTTTTCTGACTTCACTTGAAGTCAAACGTAAGGTCCTTAACACTCACCGTCTCCCAGGATAACTAGAGAGAAAGAATAATTCAAAACAACACAAATGCCAGTGAAGAACAATAAGAAAGACTGGCCACTTCCCCGTTTGAGATCTAGTTTCTAACATCTCTGCTGTCATTGGGAATGTGTGAACCACACTGGAAAGTAGATGAAAAAGCTCTAGGTGGTTGTACAACCACAGCAGTCAGCAACAGGACAATGGATAAGGGAGAATGAGCCAGACCAAGAAACAAAGAAAGAGACTAAAGACAAAATAGGCTTCTTTCTTTCCATTCAACACAAGGGTTTTTGCTTCTGTCTTCCCTGTGACACGCAATTTCCCCCAAAACCTGAAAACGGTATCTAAGAATAAAAAGTACATTTTAGGGGCGCCTGGGTGGCTCTGTTGGTTAAGTGTCCAACTTCGGCTCAGGTCATGATCCCACAGTTCGTGGGTTCGGGCCCCGTGTTGGGCTCTGTGCTGACAGCTAGCTCAGAGCCTGGAGCCTGTCTTCACATTCTGTGTCTCCCTCTCTCTCGGACCCTCCCCTGCTTGTGCTGTCTCTCTCTGTCTCTCAAAAATAAATTTTTAAAAAAAGTGCATTTTAGTCTGGAGTCATTCCACCATCAACCAGAGAACCAGTCCCTCATGGAAACAGGGGCAGGGGCCAGGAGAAAGAGGACAGGTGCCTTTGTTTTCCTATAGGGACAGGGCCAGCTGCTGTCACAGACATTTCCAAGAGAAGTAGCAGCCACTGCATGAGAAGGGGTGACCCCAAAGAGAGCTGGAGGGAGGTTCTACTATATGCCAATGACTGGGAAGAAAAAAGTTTAAGTCCTATATGGTTTCTGTCTGCAAGGTTATTATTTCAATATATAATTCAGATTTTTTATTCCCTCAGCTTCTCTACCACTGTTTTCTCTTTCACATAACAGTGTTATATATGAATATATAACAATGAAAATATATCCTATTCTATGAAATGTATATAAATATATATTATTTATTTTTCTATAATAAAATATATATTCATTTACTCAACAAATACATAGGAATGAATGTAATGAATGGAGCATATTGGCCCTTCCCCAGTCTCACTTCAACTCTTTACCTGTGTTTGAGCTACATCATGCTTACAGAAACTGTTTGAAATCAAAATTTTCCAGGGATATAACCATGTCAAAGAATATTTATTTATGTGATGAGATGGACACAGTGTATTGCTAAGTTAAAAACACTAACAGTTTCATCACTGACTACAAAACACTATATCACAGTATGTTACTATTTTAGTTACAATTATATATTCATTCCTTCCCTCATCAGATAGTTATTGACTATCTACCATATACCAATCACCATTATACTCCATATACTGTAAGAGATTACATTCTAGAAGGTGGGGAAAGCAAGGGGAATAGGAGTGAGGGAAAATAAGCCTGGCAATAAACAACAGATGCAATAAAATAAGTATGTTCTGTGATATGTTTAAAAAATCCTAAGTTCTTGAAGAGATGCAGACTGGAGTAGGCAAAGGGGAACTGGAAATGGTGGGTTTAAGGAAATGCGGGGGTGGGCTGCAGTTTAAAATAGGGTTATCAGGCTACACTATTTTGACAACGTGAGATCTGAGCAAAGACTGGAAGGAGAGGAATATTCACAGAGATGGGCCCACTTGGGAAAGAGCTAGAATAAAGACCTAAAGGTAGAGTATGCCTGGTGTGCAGGAACAGCAGCAGTGAGGTGAGTGTGGCTCCAGTAGAGGGAACAAGGAGAAAAAAACGGAAGTCAGAGAGATACTAATGGCGGGCAGGTGAGGTGAATCCTCATAAGACAGATATGAGTACAGTTTTTTTTATGTTTTTTATTTATTTTTGAGAGACAGAGAGAGACAACGCGAACAGGGGAGGGTCAGAGAGAGAGGGAGATACAGAATCCGAAGCAGGCTCCAGGCTCTGAACTAGCTGTCAGCACAGAGCCCGACGCGGGGCTCCAACCCATGAACCGTGAGATCATGACCTGAGCCGAAGCCGGACACTTAACCAACTGAGCCACCCAGGCACCCCCAGATAGTACAGTTTAGTTGACTCTTGAACAACACAGGTTTGAACTGCAGGGTCCATTTATAAACAGATTTTTTCAATAAACATAATATAGTTCTGTAAATATATTTTCCTTATGATTTTCTTTTTTTAAGTTTATTTATTTATTTGGACTAAGAGAGCATGAGCAGGGAAGGGGCAGAGAAAAAGGGAGAAAGAGAATCCCAAGCAGGGGATCCTCACACAAAGCTCTTTCTCAGGATCTGTCAGATCATGACCTGAGCTGAAATCAAGAGTTGGACACTTAACCAACCGAGTCACCCAGGCATCCCCCTTACGATTTTCTTAATAACATTTTCTTTTCCCTAACTTACTTTATTGTAAGAATACAGTGTATAATAAACGGAACATAAAAAATACATGTGAATCAACTATTTATGTTATCAGTATGGCTTCCTCCTGGTCAAGAGTAAAATTTCTGGGAATTCAAAAGTTATACACAAACTCTTGTGGGGATGGGGGTGAGAGGTGTCAGGGCCCCTAACCCCTGAGTTGTTCAAGGATCAACTGTATTATTTCTTCTGTAAGAATACTAAAGAAGTGTAACCCAAAAAGTTTGCTATTTTTTTGAGTGGCAGGATTACAAATAATTTAAATTTTCTTTGAGCTTTTTTATTTCCAGTTTAATTGAGATATAACTGATACTATACTTATACATTACTATATAAGTTTAAGGTACACAGCATAATGGTTTGTCTTACAGATACTATGGAATGATTATCACAGTAGGTTTAGTTAGCTTCCACCTTCTCAGATAAAGAAAAAGAAAAAGACATTTCCTTGTGTTGAGAACACTTAGGATCTACTCTCTTAATCCCACACCATACACCATAGCGTTAACTATAATCATCGTGCTGTACATTACACTGCTAGTATGTATTCATCTCAAAACTGCAAATAAGTACATTTTGACCACCTTACCATCATTATGCTTTTTACAGCTAGGGAAAAAAAGTTATCATGGTAATGATTTTAATAAAATCTTAGAAGAAATCCAGGCTATCTTAACTCCTCATTCTCTGCCACAGCTGTGAGGAAGGTATACCTACAGAACTCACAGCAAGCAAGATAAAAGAGAATCAACAGCCTCAAGTAGCCAGAAAATCAGAAACCCAGAGCACATCAGGGCATGCTGCTTGCTGGAGTTAGTTTCTCCCATGGTTTGATCTGACAGGTCCAGGGCCTTGCCATCTAGACCTGGGAGTCTCACCTGCACAATTTCTGCCTGAGCCAGTCTTATCCACAGACATTGACAGAGCACCAATGATACAACCTCTGTCACTGTGGGTTCAAAATCTAGGAGATTTTGGCAAAAATCTCTAAAATCTATTGGCTAAATCTACAATTACAGTAAGCCATAACAAGGGATATAGCAAAGGTAAAGAGAGGTCTTCCCCAGAAGAATGGCCAGAGTATATGGAAGGAAGGATGAGGAAGTATTCCAGCAGGGGGATGCCTGAAGTCAATTTTAAAGGATAAATGGGAATGAGCCAGCAGGATGGATGGGCAGGCAACTGGCCAGAGAAGATAGTTTCTAGAAAAGCATAAAAGCAAGATACAGACACAGTGCTTCCCAGACATGCATGTGCACAGAATCACTGGAGGGTCTTGTTAAAATGCAAGTTCTGATTCAGGAGGCTGGGGTGGGGCCTGGGATTCTGCATTTCTAACAAGCTCTCAGGTTTGCTGGTAGAAAGACCACATTTGCTGGATGGAGAACCACATTTTGAGTATCCAAGGGCTACAGCAGTCCGTTTCCAAGCTTAACAGCACACTGAAATCACCTGGAGACTTATTAAAAGTACTGATGCCTGGCTCCATCCCGGACATGTTGATACAATGGGTAAGGCATTCAACCTGGGCATCTTCCCCCGGTAGTTCTGATATGCAACACTGGGCATTCAGGGACCAGAAGCGGGCTCAACGCCAGTGCGGAATTAGATGGATATGTAACGTGAGGTCAGCAGAGGCCAATCATAAAGGACCCCCTCTCCCCAAATTTCCACACTAAGAAGCCTGGATACTTGTATACCTATAAAGAGAGATACAAGTGAATAGTTGGATAGATACGTAGATAGAACAATTTAGCAGCCAGTTAAGATCTCACTTCTTGAATAGCTAATAGACCTCTCAAAACTACTATGTAAAAACCCAAACTCCTGATTTCCACCCCACCCCACCAAAAAAGTTCTCTTCCTCCATTAATCTTTCCCATCTTGGCAAGTCTAAGCTCCAGCCTCCCAGGTGATCTGGGGGCCATGCTTGAATCACACAGCTCCCATCCAAAGTGGCAGCAAATTCTATTGATTTGGCCATAGAAATGGATCAGAATTGTCTGAGATTTCTTCAAAATAATATGCAAGGGGGCGAACTGAGTGGTTTAGAGATGACAGGAAACTGGTCCTAAGTTAATAATATTTTTTTGAAGGTGGAGGGACTTATTAAATTATCCTCTGAATTTTCCTATATATCCAAAGCTTTCCACTGTGAAAAGTTTACATCTATATTTGCACTGCCTTCATTACCACCTGGATGGCCTAAGCCACCCCCAGTTCTTAGTGGATTATTGCAAATGCTCCTTAATTGCCTCCAAACCCCTCTCTAACAGGCTTGCAGTCTTGCCCCTTTTCCATCTATTCTCAACAAAGCAGCAGAGGCATCCAGTTAGGTAAGTTCACATTGTTCCTCTGCTCAAAATTCTCCAGTGGCTTCTCATCTCAGTCACGGAAGAAACCAAAGGCTTCACAACGGACCATTATTTGCTCCATCCCTGCTCCCATTTGTTCTTACCTCTTGGATCTTATTTCCTATTTACGCCTACCTTCTAAATATGTAAGTCTTCTTACTTTTCCTTTAAACCATGAGGCACATCCCTCCTTACTTCCTTTGCAATGGCTGTTCCCTCTGCCTGGAATGCTCTGCCATCAGATCGGCAAGCCCTGTGCTCTCCCCCTTCAGGTCCTCACTCAAATGCCATCTCCTTTGTGAAACTTCCCTGACTTCTCTATTTTCATTTAAAGCTCTGCCTCTAACATTTCTTGTCCTGCTTTATTTTATATACATGCCTATCCGGAGCTATGTAATATTTGTCTCATATATTAATTCAGTTATTTCTATCTCCTCTTGTGGACTTCTATCCTGCCCCACCACTGCCAACTAAAACGTAAGCTCCCTGAAGACAATGACCTTTGTTTTGTTCACCCTCTCAATTCCGAGCCCCTTGAAGTGTTGCCCGGTAGATGATAGGTGCTCTATAAATATTTGTTGATTGACTGAAACATTCAATGTTTCAGGACATTCATGTGTCCTGGCCATCTTGGATGAGAGACTTCTACTCCACATAAAGTACGCCACAATATTGAAAAATAGTAGCTCTTTTTATCATACATATTTCCCTATAGCCAGAGTTGACAAACTTTCTTCTCTAAAAGGCCAGAGGTACATGTAAAAGAATTGCCTAGGAGCGCTTGGGTGGCTCAGTCAGTTTAAGTGCCAGACTTCGGCTCAGGTCATGATCTCATGATTTGTGGGTTTGAGCCCCATGTCCAGCTCTGTTCTGGCAGCTCAGAGCCTGGAGCCTGCTTCCGATTCTGTGTGTCCCTCTCTCTCTGCCCCTCCCCCTGCCACTCATGCTCTGTCTCTGTCTCTCAAAAAGAAAATAAATAAATAAATAAATGTTAAAAAAAAAAAAAAGAATTGCCTATCTCATGTCAAACAATGCAACCAAAAGCAGGAGAAACAACCAAATCCCTCAAAATCTATGAAATAACTTTGAAACAATAAAAGACAGATGTAACCAATTCACTCAAGATGTATTAAGGCATTTTGCCATAATTTAATAGCACTTTGTATTTCTTAGAAACAATGGTGCATCTGACAGTTGATAAGTTTTGATGAAATATGGTAACTTCTTTTCTGCTTGAAATGCCTGAAATAGTTTCTATTTCCTGCACCTTGACTAACATAATGCATATTTATCTAACCTGCCTGGATGAATTTTCTCATATTCTATCTATAGTATTCTCCTCATCTATCAGTAAATTAACTACAGATAACTTGCTCTTTTGAAACAATGCTAATTCCTAAGAGTATCTTATTAACATAATATAATTGTCAGGGCGCCTGGGTGGCTCACTGACTTAAGCATCCGACTTCGGCTCAGGTCATGATCTCACGATTTGTGAGTTCAAGCCCTGTGTCAGGCTCTGCGCTGACAGCTCAGAGCCTGGAGCCTGCTTTGGATTCTGTGTCTCCCTCTCTCTCTGCCCCTCCCCTGCTCATGCTTTCAATCTCTCTCTCTCTCTCCCTCAAAAATAAATAAACATTAAACAATATATAATTGTTTAAGATGATTTAATTACTAATTAAGATTCTTTAAGATTAATTTAATTTAATTTTAATAATTTAAGATAATTTTGATTATTTTAATTTAATTAAGGTTTATAATCTTTTCAGGATAGTGAGCAAATTCAGATTATCTGTTTTATGGGATTTTTTTAAAAATCAGGACTATTTGGCCATCTGTAGTTTTCTTATTTTCCTCCAGGCTGACCAATACTGGCTCAGTGATCTAAAATGCAGCTTCCTGGGGCACCTGGGTGGTTCAGGTGGTAATCGGTTAAGTGTCTGATTTCGGCTCAGGTCATGAGCTCACAGTTCGTTGCGTTCAAGCCCCATGTAGGACTCTGTGCTGAGAGCTCAGAGCCTGGAGCCTGCTTCAAATTCTGTATCTCCCCCTCTCTCACTGCCCCTCCCCCCTCACACTCTGTCTCTCTCTCAAAAAATAAATAAAGTTTAAAAAAATTTTTAATGCAGCTTCTTTCAATATTATGAAAACTTTATTAATAAGGAAGCAGACCCATTTAGAGTGTCAAAGTATGGCATATGCAGGAATATCTCTGACAAAATGGTCCACTCATAGCAATACAGACTGAGAGGGAAAGGAGTCAGAATGCATAAGATTTGCACACTAAAGCAGAACAAGGGATGGGGAACTAACTCAAAACAGGCTTTCGCTTGCTTCAGAGAAGCAGCCAGATGGGCAAGGTGCAATGTCCAAAGGCAAAATGAAAGTAACTGCATCATCATTTCTGTCTTCCGGTGTATTAGTTCTATCTTCAGCTGGGACCAATCTACTGTTCAGTCTGTGCACTGAGTTTTTAATGTCAGTGACTGTATTTTTCATTTCTAAAAGTTCTATTTGGTTCCATTTGTTTTTTTCCAATCTTCTTGGTCTTTTTCATGGTGTCTGCTTCTTTCTCATAGTTTAGATTCTGGTTACATCCTGAACTATTTTGAGCATACTTATTTTATCTTTACTGTTCAGTAGTTCTCTTACCTGAAGTTCTTGGCAGTATATTACTGCTGCTTATTGTATATGCTGACTCACAATGGTGGCATATTGTTTTCTTTTCTTTTCCCTTTTTTTAAGTTTGTTTAATGTTTATTTATATTTGAGAGGGAGACCGGGCGCAAGTGGTAGAGGGGCAGAGAGAGAGCGAGACAGAATCTGAAGAGGCTCCAGGTTCCGAGCCATCAGTACAGAGCCCGATGCAGGGCTTAAACTCATGAGACATAGGATCATGACCTGTGCTCAAGTCGGTCACTTAACTGACTGAGCCACCCAGGTGCCCCAAGCGGTATATTATTTTCTTATGTGCTTTATAATTTTGTATTCTGAACTTTTCGGTTGCTTCAGGACTCTATTTGTGGGAATCCTATACTATCTGGATTGAAGGTGCTCCTCCAGAGAGGCTTTGCATTTTACTTTGCCAAATGCTCACGGTTTTCACATGCCCGGGCCACTTTTATGTTCACTTATTCACTCAAGAGTTTCCAGAACCCTACAACTAGGAAGATTTTAATCCCAATTCTGAGTGAGGACAGGAATATAGTTATGAATTTTCATTAAAGACGTTTTCTCCCTAAAATCTAAATGAAGACATAAGAATGTCCTTCAGACACTATTCAGCAGCAGTGGGTAGACAGTATTTCTGGGTGAATCTTTAAAGGTCTCAGCTTTCTATGGGGGGTCCCAAATGAAATTTTTAAATTCATGAAACCTGGGACGCCTGGGTGGCTCAGTTGCTTAAGTACCCGACTTCGGCTCAGGTCATGATCTCACAGTTCGTGGGTTCGAGCCCTGCATCGGGCTCTGTGCTGACAGCTCAGATCCTGGAGCCTGCTTCAGATTCTGTGTCTCCCTCTCTCTCTGCCCCTTACCTGCTCATGCTCTGTCTCTCTGGGTCTCAAAAATAAATAAAACATTAAAAAAATTAAAATAAAATAAAACAAACTCATGAAACCCCAAGATGTCATCTATTCTTGTGTGGGCACTAAGACAGAAACAAGACTTCCATCGCTTTCTCCTGATCCCACCCCCTCCGGCTGCCAAAGCACCATCCCAGTGTGGTTTGCCTCTGGTTTGCAATTTGTACTTCATTTTTTGCCCACTGGGAATTTCCTTACATGCTTTTCTTACATGCTTTCTCACTCAGCTATATATTTAAAAACGTGAAATTGTTTTATATTTTATCTGGCATGTGTGAGTGGTTTAGAGCAGGAAGCTTGCTGGATAACCTGGTTTGTCATGATGCCAGAAACAGAAGTAGTGAATGGTAGCACAATGCTGTAAAGATGAGTGGGATACGTTAAAATTAAGCATCTCACACCTGAAGAAAAACTGTTACACTTTTCCAGAGATTGATAAAGTCATGCACCACTAAATGTAGAATTTTACAAAGTGTCATGAAATGTGGTAATAAATATTTAGAAGCTTCTTTTGAGGTTTCTCATTTTAAAGCAAAGGTAAAAGGCATGGCCACATGCACTGGGGAAACACTGGTTCTTTCCATCACAGTTAAAATGACTGAAACAAAACAAAACAAAACAAAACAAAACAACAAAAAGCATGTGGTGAAAGCCAAAATGTGTATCTCTGTCAGCAAATATTGTTGAACATTATAAAGGAAAGCATTATAGAAGAGTGAAGAAACAAATGTTAGAACACATTATGTAGTGTTGAAGGTTTGCTATATATTTCGATGAAATGCTGATGCTTCTAGTACTTTTCAGGTATGGTATTTTCTGGATTCTGTTTCCAATAATAAAACACATGAAATGCACTTTTCTTGTGTGAGCTAGTAAAAACAGGACCAAAAAATATTCTCCCTCAATAATAAATAACTTCTTTTAGGAAAATTATGATGTTTAGAATGTTTCGGGCAACTATTTTAATTGGAATTTTTTAAATTCTCCAAAAAAAAGTTACAGATAAAGTACTGCACGTGAAATGCATTCCCTCCATCATTCACAGGCAAGCTGTTGCAGCAAAGATGGTGAAGCTGTAAAGAGCAGAGTGCTACAGGATATCACAGGGGAGGCTGGCTTTATAAAAACTGGACATTTGAAAATGTAGGGGACTCTGCACTCCTTTATAGAGGGTAACTTTCTTAGATCAGATTCCCTGGAGAGAAGATTGTGAGAAGAATCACATATAGAAATTTTATTGGAGAGTGCCCTCAAGATCAACTATGGGGGAGCGCCTGGGTGGCTCAGTCAGTTGAGGGTCCGGCTTCGGCTCAGGACACAATCTCGCAGTGAGCCTGCGGTATATTATGAAATGAAATGAAATGAAAACCCACTGTGGGTTTGTGGGTTCGAGACCTGCATCAGGCTCTGTGCTGACAGCTAGCTCAGACCCCGGAGGCTGTCTTCAGATTCTGTCTCCCTCTCTCTCTGACCCTCCCCTGCTCACACACACTCTCTCTCTCTCACTCTCTCTCTCTCTCTCAAAAATAAATAAAACATTAAAAAAAATTTTTTTTAAACATCAACTATAGGGGAGGTATCTGGATGGCTCAGTCAGTTAAGCATCCGACTTGGGTTCAGGTCATGATCTCATGGCTTGTGAGTTTGAGCCCCACCTTGGGCTGTGTGCTGACAGCTCAGAGACTGGAGCCTGCTTCGGATTCTGTGTCTCCCTCTCTTTCTGCCCCTCCTGTGCATGCGCTCGTGGTCTCTCTCTCTCTCAAAAATAAAAATAAACATTAAAAAAAATCAACAATGGGAAAATGCAGAAGGCAAGATTGAGCAGAGGGAGAAATTAAACTCAGTTACCACAATGGCCCCAACCAATCCCATGGGGAGCTCTGGGTTGGGATGGCACGTCAGTATTGTTCTACCTTGCAGCAAGCTGGCCGAGCCTTTATACCCAGCTCGGACCAGTCTTTTGATGAGAGCTGCCCCCTGGGAGGGGGTGTGACCTTGGGTGAGGCGTCCTTCCACTGAATGCAATACCTAGAGAATGATTTCTCAGCCACCAACACAGTGGGACGGGCTGTGAACAGCCCACCACAGCATCCAGTAAAGCAATCACACAGAGAATTGCAGGTCTAGACTGGCAAAATCCTTAAAAGAGCTGGCTGACTTAAAGATGAGTTCTTTATTTTCCTCTAACAACAACAAATTCAAGTGATTCCAGCGAGCTGACTTTTGCTATGCGGGCAGTTAGGAGACATGAAAATTCAACATACCACAAAATATTCGCTCTAACAATAAACGAGAAAATAAACGACTTCTTGGAAGACATTTATGCTTTTGGAGAGAGCATTTTGAAAGCAGAAGCTTGGAAGTGTTTCCATTATTACATACCATTGTTTCCAAAACTTATCCAGCCTCTAAAAAATCTAATACAGGCACACTTAAATAAACCTGGAAAATTGTTTCAACTTGTTAAAATTTTTCAATAGTTTCAGTACGTGTTAAACCTACATGTTAATTTTTTTAATTATAAACCTTCAGTAGATAGTTTTGTCTTAACAAAAATATTTACGTATTTTTTTAACCAAAAACTAAGTTCTTCAGTTTGTCTTGAGGCATTTCCAATCAGATTGAGAAAACAAAACACACATTCATTAATCGAAGAGACAACCCAAGTTGTAACCTAACTAACGCCAGTTTGCTCTTTGGTGAGTTACAAATAGACTAGACCAGGTGGAGTGGTCACAAAAAGGAAATGTTATTTGCAACAAATAAGGAGATCACAGAGAATGACTTCCAAAGTCTTGACTCTCTGAGCAATGGTGAGTGTGCCTTTTATTTAGGGTTATGATGAATATTCAGAAAGGGGACCTTTGTCATCACCTGTAAAAGCGAGCATGAGGTTGCATAGGTATACTTAGAACATATATATGCATCCTATGTTAATATGATTTTTTAATTGTAAGAGTTACTTTATTTATGTAATTTTTAAATGTTTATTTGTTTTTGAGAGAGAGATAGAGCTCAAGCAGGGGAGCGGCAGAGAGAGGGAGACACAGAATCTGAATCAAGCTCCGGGCTCCAAGCTGTCAGCACAGAGCCCTTTGCGGGGCTTGAACTCACAAACCCTGAGATCATAACCTGAGCCCAAGTGGGACCTTTAACTGACTGAGCCACTCAGGTGCCCCTAACTTATTTACTTCTTTATTAGTTTTGAAAGATGAGTATTATAGTTTGGAAAGCATTAACTTTTTGGATGGGGGTTTACAACATGTTGGAAGAACTTTTTCAACTTCTTTTAATCAACTCATTAAAATCAAGAATCTAAATAAATGGGGGCGCCTGGGTGGCTGAGTCGGTTAAGCGTCCGACTTTGGCTCAGGTCATGATCTTGTGGTTTGTGGGTTCAGGCCCCACATCAGGCTCTGTGCTGACAGCTTAGAACCTGGAGCCTCCTTCGGATTCTGTGTCTCCCCCTCTTTCTGCCCCTCCCATGCTCATGCTCTGTCTCTCTCTCTCTCAATAATAAATAAAAACATTTTAAAAAATCTAAATAAATGGAAATCATAGGTTTTTAAATTTTTATATCACAAGTTTTGAATTAGAGTAAAGCCTTTGATCACACAAAGATGTGAGGCCTAAAATTTTGTATGGTCTTAATCCAAAACCAGGATAATTCACTGGCTCAAAGCTTCTGGGTTCCCCCAGTCCCCACGACTGGGCAAAATGAGCTCATTCTCTTCTAGATTGTGGCTGGTTACCCTCACCATCACTTAGCACAGTGGCCTCCAACTCTTTATCTTCATGTATCACCATGAGTAGAAACATTTTGTACATGTACCTCCATTTGTTTATAAATTATACACATGTGCTACTTTTCTGATAAATTATCTATATTATACAACACATACAAAAACAGAAATTAAAAAAGATAATTTTTGCCCAAAATGCAATAATTATGAGGAGATATCAGGCAGCCTCAAATGAAGAGAGACTCTGCAATGTAAGTGGCATTTATTTCTCAAAAATGTCAAGTTCATGGAAGACAAAGATTTAGAAATTGTTCCAAGCTGGAGAGACCACCAAATGCAATGCACGATCCTGGATAGGATCTTGGACCCATAAAGGCAATTTTGGAGGAAACAGGCAGACTTTGAATGGGATCTATGGATTAGATGATAACGTTAGATAAATGTTAATTTCATAATTTTTATTTTTGTATGGTAATACACTCTAAATATGAAGGGGTTATAGGGCATCATTTATGCAACATATTTTCAAGTAGTTCAGGAAAAAACAAAACCCACGGCAATATGTATATATACATATTTGCGTTTGGAGTGCACGCACATGTGTGTGAAAAGCACCAGAAAGAAAGAGAATGCATAAATGCTAACAATCTGGGTAAAGGCCATACAGAACTCTATGGATCTTTTTACTACTTCTGCAACTTTTCTATAAAATTTAAAATTGTTTCAAAATAAGAGAGGCTAAAACTTTAATACAAACAAAAGGAAAAATCATGTTAAAAACGAGACAAAAAATAGAAACTAGTTTAAAAGTATTTCATCGGGGCACCTGGGTGGCTCAGTTGGTTGAGTTTCCGACTCTTGATTTCAGCTCAGGTCATGATCTCACAGTTTCATGGGTTCAAGCCCTGCCTCAGGCTCTGCGCTGGTGATGCAGAGCCTACTTGGGATTCTCTCTCTCCTCTCTCTCTGCCCCTCCTTCACTCGCGCTATATCTCTCTCAAAATAAACAAACTTTAAAAATAAATAAATAAAAGTGTTTCATCTATTAATGTATAAAATAAAGTATTTATTTTATTAAAATAACATTTTTAATATGAGAATATTTAAAATTCTGGATATTTGTCCTTTCCTCATCTTTACAAAACTATTCCAGAAGAAAACCTTCAATGATCTTTTTATTAGTAAAGAAAAATGAACTTTCCAGATTGTAAAACCAATCTCTCTTGAAAGATTAGATTTAGTAATTTAAAAGTAACTTTTGGGGCACTGGGTGACTCAGTCACTTAAGTGCTGCTTCTTGGTTTCAGCTCAGGTCATGATCTCACAGTTTGTGAGATGGAGCCCCGTGTTAGGCTTGTGCTGACAGTGTGGAGCCTACTTAGGATTCTCTCTCTCCCTCTCTCTCTGCCCTTCCCCCACTCTCTTTCTCTCTCTCTCTCAAAATAAGTAAACTTTCAAAAGAATAACTTTTTATTGGTTAACATTTAATACTTGAGAATTAAAGAATCATAAGCAATTTAACAAATACATTTAACATCTATTCATAACTATTCAGAAGGCTTAACTATTTCATTTAGGATAATGTTTATATTTTTTCATGAAATAAAATAGAAATCATTTCCTAGAAGACACTCAAATCTTGACCATTTTCTAACCATTTCCTATATTCCTGATTCTCTCCCTTCCCTACTAGTATCAAAATGGGGTGACATCTTATGAGTACTCAAAATTTGGGGCGCCTGGGTAGCTCAGTCAGTTAAGTGTCTGATTTCAGCTCAGGTCATGATCTCAAGGTTCGTGGGTTCCAGCCCCGCGCCGGGCTCTGTGCTGATAGCTCAGAGCCCAGAGCCTGCTTCAGATTCTGTCTCCCTCTCTCTGCCCCTCCCCTGCTTGCACTCTCTCTCTCTCTCTCCCAAAAATAAATAAACACAAAAAAAATTTAAAAAAAGAGTACTCAAGATTTGAAATATAATGTAGGAGGAAGTGATAATAGTTTTAGCTGCAAAGCCCTGTTCTTCCTGAGACCGTCTCCTCATTCTGATCCCCATCCTCATTCTAATCCCCAAAGAATGGCAAAATGATTATCTAGCAGCCAGTGCCACATAATGCTCCCCTGCTGCCTCCTTCATTCTGCCCACTGGCTGTCTCATAAGGGGAAGTTCTCCATCCAGAAATGTGGAGGGGTAGAGGGATTGTGCACAGACTTAAAGAAAAGTATATGAGGAATGCATGTACGATCACTTTAACGATACAAACAGACGCAAAATGTATGGAAACAAAGGTTATGTTTTCATTTGAGCATTTATATTTCAACCAGCACGTGGTACAAGTGCAGTGAGAGTTCTGTAACTGTGAAATAAGGTTCACGGGTAACATCACAGCATGTGTCCCCACAGCAACAGCCCTCAAACACAGACAGCCATTTAATGCGGGTACTTACAAACAGCTCAACTCCCCCAAGGGTCTGTCACGAATCTACTGTGTACGTGATGTTGCAGAGTCCTGTGTCCTACCCAAGGAATTAGCTGAAAGAGAAAGCAAGGGTCAAGAAGACAGTCTGCCCATGTTCGCGTCATGAACCATCAGCATCATCCATGAATACTCATCCATGAATATACAAGATCAAAGTTCCCGTGGGGATTCTCTCACAGATGTAGAACAACTAAAATCCTTGAACACAAAAGAGCCATGTTTGCTGCAAACAGAAAAGCCTCATTATTACGAACAAGCAGCATGATTTGGCTTAAGATTGTTATACTTTTCATATCATCAATTTGCATAATTTTCCATATGCAAAATGGTAACAAGAAAATCAAAGATTTCTGTCAATGATTATGTTTCTCCTAACAAAGAAGTGGGTTACAATGTTTTAACAAAGAACCTGGCCAGAATGATGTGATCTTTTAAGTATCAAGACACCACATACGAAATTAGAAAACACCAGCTCTGTGATATCGCAGAATATGGAAACTCTGAACATTCTGGGGAGCACGAGTGGTTCAGTTGGTTAAGCATTCGACTCCTGATTTAGTAATTGAGGCTCTGCACTGAAGGCACGGGGCCTGCTTGGGATTCTGTGTCTCCCTCTCTCTGCCCCTCCCCGGCTCACACTCTGTCTCTCTCTCAAAAATAAGTAAACGCTAAAAAAAATTTTTTTAAAGAAAGAAAATTCGAACATGTCATTCCAATAGCAAAGGTGTGGGAAAAGGTACAAATCCCACAGACTGTTTCTTATGCTGACTAATGCTCTTGAGCCAAAGACCAGTGGAAACAGCTAGAGCTGAAAAAGTTGGGTTTCTTGTTGCAATAATGGAGAACAGCCCTGTGGGGGACTATAGGGCATCTCATCAAGAGGCATTACTAGAGATCTGGACTTATGTTAGTTCGGTGATATGGAGGAGAGGTCAAGAAAGCAGGACTTTGCTGTGGATTGGGTGTTTACCAGGTTGTGGGTAATTCTATGGGAAGAGGGGGTATCTACATAATTCTTGTGTAGAAAGAAGAAGAGGGGCACCTGGGTGGCTCAGTCGGTTGAGCGTCCGGCTTCAGCTCAGGTCATGATCTCGCGGTTTGTGGGTTCGAGCCCCACGTCAGGCTCTGTGCTGACAGCTAGCTCAGAGCCTGGAGCCTGTCTTCAGACTCTGTGTCTCCTTCTCTCTCTGACCCTCCCCTGCTCATGCTGTCTCTCTCTCTCTTTCTCTCTCAAAAATAAATAAAACATTAAAAATTTTTTAAAAATAAAGTAAGAAGAATAGGATGAGACTAAATCTGTCATTGGTGAAGAAGCAGGAGCCATTCCTATCAGCCAGGATATGGGAAATGTTTGGCTACTTTTGTGGTTTAGATATTGTTCCTGTTTTTGCCTATGCTCAAACATAATTATCAAGTGGTCTTGTTTTATCTTTATCCACCACAGTCACAGAGTGGCCATGTCTGGCATTGCTGTTTGTGTTTCACAGAATGCCAGGGCCTCGCTATGTGCTCCAGCGCTCTTCCTGGCTATCCAGATCTGCTTCTCTCTTTCTCACACTGATAAAATGTGCAAGTGCTCAAGGAAAAACTTCTGGGAATACTCAGTGCTTGAGTTTGGGACTATTTTTAAATAAAATTATATCCTAGTATTCACAAGAGATGTAGTAGGGCAAATGTACTGTGGAATAATAAATTATGAAACGGAAAATAGTTCAAGAGGTCCTTGGATTCATCTTCTTGCCTCCAGGAGGGATTTCTCTATCTTACTTTAAAAGCTCCTCATTTAAAAATGATACAGTTTCTATTTGGCAGGTCTATTACTATAAGAAGTCATCCCAAATTCTCCCTCATTAAATTGTAAGATGATTTCTTCTTTCCTTCTCTGTGGAGATAGAAGACAATCAGCCAATATCCTCTTCATTCTAAAAATAAAACCTCTGCCTTCTCTTCTCTGGCACGAGTAGCCTCTATTCCTAAGGGAGCTATTATAAATATCTCAGATCGGCCTCCCTCTTTTCCTCTGTGTTCACCCCTATCATGTCTTAGCTGGAACTCTGCAGTGGCTTCCGCACTGATCTCTCTCCTTCATTCTGGCACTGCTCCCCACCTCCTTCCACACAGCTGCCAGAGTGATCTCTTAGTTCATTTCACTAAAGGACATTGGCTTCCCCCATTTTTTTAAAGGCAAAATCCAAACTCTTTAATATCACCCAGAAGATATTTCTGTCATTCATTCACATCACAATCACATTCTGCAACACACATTCTTCTCTGCACTCCAGCCACACTCAACATCTTTTAGTCCTGGGAAATCTGTGGTCCTTCAATCCCAGGGCCTTAGCATATGCTCTTCCTGAAATGCTCTTTTTCCCCCCTGCTTTACCCAACTCACTTCTATTTATCTTTCAGATCTCATTTTAAACACCCTGACAACCTAGATTAGATCAGGTCTCTCTATTAGATGCATTCTTAGCATCCCATGCTTCATCTAGCATGCATCACAATCAATTCACTAACCAGACAGGAGTTGCGTATTTGGCTCTAAAAGAGAAGAGACAGTCCCGGTCTTATTCATCCCATCTCCTCAGGGCCTGTTGGCATAATTCCTTTATTGGATACTCATTAAATAAATATTTGTTAAACAAATTTAAAAGACACAGTAACTTATGGGCTGGGTCCTCTTTAATTTCTATACATTATTTTTAAAACTAGAGAAAGTACTCAAAAGTGATCTAACATTCTGAATACAGCAGTGGAATTGCATCCCAAACCCCATAGGTCCAATTTACATAAGAAATAATACAACCCTTTCATGCTATTGGATGACTGCCATATTGATTTACAACACCAGCTCATTCCACCAATTATTTAAGATAATACGGTAGTTTATCCTTTAACTGACCATAACTCAAGTTACTGTGCCCAAGTTCTTAGTTCTGGTAAAGCCATCACCTAGTTACTCACTAGTCTCTCTGTTAGTAGTCTCCACTTTCTTTTAACTACGTTAATAATTAAAGTATTATCATTATTCATTATTATATTACGTTCTTTTCACATGTCATCAATTTAATTATTTAATAATTATTAAGATTATTATCCTGTGGGGCGCCTGGGTGGCTCAGTCAGTTAAGTGTCCGACTTCGGTTCAGGTCATGACATCATGGTTCGTGGGTTTGAGCCCCGCGTCCAGCTCTATGCTGCCAGCTCAGAGCCTGAAGCCTGTCTTCGGATTCTGTGTCTCCCTTTCTCTCTCTCTCTGACCCTCCCCTGCTCACATTGTCTCTCTCTCTCTCAAAAATAAAATAAAACATTTAAAAAAATTTTTTAAAAAGAATTATTATCCTCACTTTATAGAGGAGAAACTGAGGCCAGGTAGTTAGATGAAGCTAGGATTCATATCCAGATACATTTCATTAAAATAAGCGTCTAAGAACCAGGAGTCTTCTTCAGCAGTGATGGGAGATCCTGGCACTCACCAGAGTCTGGCGGGCCTCCTTCGTGAGGCCATCCAGGAACAGAGCAGGTAGGTGTTGATCTAACTGAGCATGTGCAGAGCGCCTTGCTTTCACAGTTGCCCCTTCCTGACTACCCAAGGACTGTTACCAGAAGTGCCTGCTGCCATATTCTCATCCCCAGGGCTGATCTCCGTATCCTGACAACTACCTGAGCTTGTTCTGTAATTGTTTTAACTTTTGGACAGCCTGGAACTACCTGGCTCTCCCAGCCTGGATTAGCCATTACAGGAGCTTAGGCCCCAACTCCCTAGACACTAGCCTAGGTCTGGCTTTCCAACCTTCCCATAGACACATTACAAAGATTCCAGCAGGTCCCGTGGCAAATACACTTCCAAAAAGAGGTGTGTGTGTGTGTGTGTGTGTGTGTGTGTGTGTGTGTTTGGATGGGTAACTGAAATTCTCGTTGAGAAAATAAAACACACAAATTATACACTATATAAACCAATAAAAATATAGTTCAGTGTCAAAACACAGGATTCAGAGAAGACATATTATGGGCAGTCAGGACGGGAATAAGTACATAGTGATGACAGAGTTCTTTAGGAGGCTTGAGAAAGTGTGACTTCAGCCAGATATGGAGCCAGATTACAAAGGTCCTTGAATTCCCTAATCATGTGTTTCCTAAGCTTAAATTATTTGTGTTAACTTACCATGTCTATAAACTACCTATACTGCTTTTTTAAAGTTTGTTTGTTTGTTTAAGTAATCTCTACACCCAAATTGAAGCTTGAATGCACAATCCTGGTTTTCGGCACCCCTGTATTGTTTTTAACATTTTTCGTTAAATTGATTCACCTTTTCCTTTTATTTTATTTTATTATTTTTAGTAATTTCTACACCCAACGTGAGGCTCAAAGATCCTCAAGATCAAGAGTTGCATGCTGGAGCACCTGGGTGGCTCAGTCGGTTAAGCATCCGACTTTGGCTCAGGTCATGATCACCCATTTTGTGGGTTTGAGCTCTATGTCAGGCTCTGCGCTGCCAGCTCAGAACCTGGAGCCTGCTTTGGATTCTGTGTTTCCCTCTCTCTCTTACACTCCCCCGCTCACATACACTCTCTCTCTCTTTCCTCTCAAAAATAAAATAAAATAAAATAACATTAAAAATTAAAAACAAGAGTTGCATGCTCTTCCAACTGAGCCAGCCAGGCACCCTTGATTTACCTTTTCTACTGAAATGCATTTATTTCAGAGGAAGGTTAAGATGGCAGAGGAATAGGGGAACCCTAACTTGCCTCCTCGCTGCAAATAGCTAGATGAATATCAAATCATTCTGAACACCCAAGAAATCTATTGGAAGTCTTAAAGAACAAGGCTGCACTTCTACAAACAGGAAAAATGACCCATTAGGTAGGACTGTGGAGATTTGCTTTCTGGGAGAAAAGAGCAGCAGGCACTGTGGTGGAGAGGGATCCCTGATTGCAGACAGGTGAGCTAAGAGTGAAGAAAAAAAAGAGTGAAAACACACACAGGGGATTGCACAAGAAAACTGTTCCCCAAAACCACTGGCGGGGCAGGGGAAAGAGAGGGTTTCAATACCACCAATTTTTATAAACAGCAGAGCACAGAACCTGAGGTTTCGGAGGGCAGTCCCTGGTGGTGCTCCAGCGAGGAAGCAGGACAGAGCCCTGGGAACAGACAGCATGGTCTGAGGTTCCCCTAGGTCTTTCAAGGAGAAGCAATTTCCCTGCTTGGAGTGCATTTGGTAGAATGCACTCCAAGTGCATTCTCTCCCTGGGTAAAAGACCAGTTGCCCAATGGTGCCCACTGAGCCGACCTGTTACCAATATAGGAACAAAGACGCCAGCTGAAGGCAGCAAAGGCAGTGTGTTGCAATTTGCCATAAACTCCAGGCTGCTGCCACTGGACAGTCACATGACTGGTTCCTGGGACAAGCTGACACCAACCACAGCACAGTGAGACCCTCCCCCAGAGGATTAGTGTGGGTAGAAGCCAGGGATTCTTGAAAGTGCAGGGTTCAAAAACACATCCACACCTGAGATAAAACCCCAGAAGGGTGGTGCTGCCTGACAGACAGACAGCTTAGACACAGGGTAAAGGAGGGGATCTGATGAAAGCCCAGGACACAGGAGGGATGATTGATTACATGTCTTTGAGTGCACAAACTTCCAGCTCTGGAGACTAGAGAACAGACTGAAGCCATTTTCAACCCTAGTGAACCAGCACTGATAGACCTCAGTGAGCTAAACAGCACCACCAAGTGGCGAAGAGAGCCGCTACACCAAGCCCCAGCTCCCTGCACCCTCTAAGCACATTTGAGTAGGGCAAGTCAGCTTGAAAATCAGAGCAGCAGGCTCCTCCCCCAGAGGACAAGCACAAATCCCTTCCACACACTGTCTACTAATTATAGGGTGCTGCAAAGCTTCAGCTCTAGGGGAAACTGGATCCACCTTCCTTTGGGTTTTTTTGTGTTGTTTCTGTTTTGTTTTTGTTTTTTCTTGGATACAGAAAGAGCAATTTTTTACATTTATTTTATTATTTTTTTAATTTTTAATTTTTTACTTTTTTTGTTTCCATTTTTTTCCTATCAAGTTTTCTCTTAACAAGTAGACCAAAACATATCAGGATCCAGCTTCCTTTATTATTTTTTTAATTTTAATTTTATTTTATTATTTCTTTTTTCTTCCCCTCTTCCCCCCACCCCATCCAAAATGACAAGACAGAGGCATTCATCACAAAGGAAAGAACAGGAAGAAATAATGGCCAGGGATTTACTCAACAGATATAAATAAGATGTCTAGACTGAAATTTAAAACAATTATAAAGATTCTAGCTGGGATTGAAAGAAAAAACCATAGAAGACTCTAGAGAATCCCTTACTTCATTGATTGTTTATTAATCATAAACAAATGATTAATTGATTTATTATATTTAGGTGCTTCCAATTTGGAGGCATAAATATTTATAATTGTTAGATCTTCTTCATGGATAGATCCCTTAATTATGATATAATTCCCTTCATCTCTTGTTACAGTCTAGTTTGAAAACCTAATGGTCCAAAACCTTTGGGATGCAGCAAAAGTATATTGCAATACTGGGCTACCTCAAGAAGCAAGAAAGGTCTCAAAAACACAACCTAACATTACATCTAAAGGAGCTAGAAAAAGAACAGCAAATAAAGCTTAACGCCAGCAGAAGAAGGGAAATAATAAAATAAAAGCATAAGTAAATGATATAGAAACAAATAAACAGATCAATGAGACTAAGAGCTGGTTCTTCAAAAGAATTAATAAAATTGATAAACCCCCTAGGTAGACTTACAAAAAAAGGACCCAAACAAATAAAATCACAAATGAAAGGGGGAGAGATCACAACCAATATCTCAGAAATACAATTATAAGAGAATATTGCGAAAAATTATATGCCAACAAACTAAGCAATCTGGAAGAAATGGATACATTCCGAGAAACATGAAAACTACCAAAACTGAAAAAGGAAGAAATAGAAAATTTGAACAGACCCATAACCAGCAAAGAAAGTGAATCAGTAATCAAAAATTTCCCAACAAATAAAAGTCCACAGCCAGATGCTTCCCAGGGCAATTCTACCAGAAATTTAAAGAAGAGTTAATACCTATTCTTCTAAAACTGTTCCAAAAAATATAAATGGAAGGAAAGCTTCCAAACTTATTCTAGGAGGTCAGCATTACCTTGATTCCAAAACCAGACAAAGACCCCAGCAAAAAAGGAGAATTACAGGCCATTATCCCTGATGAATATGGATGCAAAAATGCTCAAGAAGATACTAGCAAATTCAGTCCAACAGTACATTAAAAGAATTATTTACCATGATCAAGGGGATTTATTTCTGGGCTATTGGGCTGGTTCAATAATTACAAATCAATCAATGTGATACAAAACATTAGTAAAAGAAAGGATAACCATATGATCCTGTCAATAGATGCAGAAAATGCATTTGACAAAATATAGTGTCCATTCTTGATAAAAACCCTTAACAAAGTAGGGATAAATGGAACATATATGCCATATACAAAAGACCTACAGCTAATATCATCCTCACTGGGGAAAAACCGAGAGTCTTTCTCTTACAGTCAGGAACAAGAGAGGGATTTTCCCTCTCACCATTACTATAATAGTACTGGAAGTCTTATCCTAAGCAATTAGACAACTAAAAGAAATAAAAGATCTCCAACTCAGCAAGGAAGAAGTAAAACTTTCACTATTCGCAGATGACATGATATTCTGTGTAGGAAACACAAAAGACCAAAAAATTGTTAGAGGTAATACACAAATTCAGCAAAGTTGCAGGATATAAAAACAAGGTGCAGAAATCTGTGGCATTTCTATACACCTATAATGAAGCTGCAGAAAAAGAAATCAAGAAATCGATCCCATTTGCTACTGCACCTAAAACAATTAGTTACCTAGGAATAAACCTAACCGAAGAGGTAAAAGATCTGTACTTTGAAAACTGTAGAATGCTTATGAAAGAAACTGAAGATGACACAAAGGAATGGAAAAGCATTCCATGCTCATGGATTGGAAGAACAAACATTGTTAATATGTCTATACCACCCAAAGCGATCTGTACATTTAAGGCAATCCCCATCAAAATACCATCAATATTTTCCAAGGAGCTAGAACAAACAATTCTAAAATTTGTATGGAACCATAAAAAGACCCGGAATAGCCAGAGCAATCCTGAAAAAGAAAAACAAAACTGGAGGTATCACAATTCTGGATTTCAAGCTATATTCTAAAACTGTGGTCATCAGGACAGTGTGGTACTGGCACAAAAACAGACACATAGATCAATGGAACCAAATAGAAAACCCAGAAATGAACCCACACTATATGGTCAACTAATCTTTGACAAATCAGGAAAGAATATCAAATGGCAAAAAGTCTCTTTAACAAATGGTGATGGGAAAACTGGACAGTGACATGCAGAAGAATGAAACTGGACCACTTACTTACACCAAACACAAAAATGAATTCAAAATGCATAAAACACCTAAATGTGAGACAGGAAACCATCAAAATCCTAGAGGAGAATACAGACAGCAACCTCTTTGACCTCAGCCAGTGCAAATTCTTACTAGACACGTCACCGAAAGCAGAGGAAACAAATGCAAAAATGAACTATTGGGACTTCATCAAGATAAAAAGTTTCTGCACAGCAAAGGAAACAATCAACAAAACCAAAAAGCAACTAGAATGGGAGAAGGTATTTGCAAATGACATATCTGATAAAGGGTTAGTATCCAAAATCTCCAAAATTTATAAAGAACTTATCAAACTCAACACCAAAGAAACAAATAATCCAGTGAAGAAATGTGCAGAAGACATGAATAGACACTTTTCCAAAGACATCCAGATGGCTAACAAATACATGAAAGGATGCTCAACATCACTCATCATCAAGAAAATACTAATCAAAACCATGAAGAGATACCACCTCACACCTGTCAGAATGGAGAAAATTGACATCAGAAACAACAGGTATTGGCGAAGATGCGGAGAAAGAGAATCCTCTTGCATTGTTGGTGGGAATGCAAAATGGTGCAGCTACTCTGGAGAATAGTATAGAGGTTCCTCAAAACATTAAAAAGAGAACTATAGTAAAACCTTGGATTGCAAATAACTTGTTCTGCGAGTGTTCCACAAGATGAGCAAACATTTCTAATAAAATTTAACTTGATAAACAAGCAATGTCTTGCAATAGGAATGGTATGTGATCCCAACCTTCACACGATCACAGTGGAACCAATGGGTCTTCTCTCGCTCGCTCACTGTGGGATACTTCTCTCTCCCATGCTTGGATGTTCAGTCTCGGGCTGTGGTGTTTGTCAGAAATCAGTGATTTTTTTTTCAGAATGTTGGAAGGTGCCTGCAACTGGCACTAGTGTATTTTTTGTCATTCAAAGCACCTATGCACCTATGGACAATCCTTTGCTTCTCCATACAAGAGTAAATTTAGGAATGCTTTGCTTCATTCTAGGTCAGGCTACCTGCAGATACAGACCCTTTCCTTATTGCCAGTTAAATACAGTCTATGACAAGAGTTTATTAATACTGTACTGTAGTAAACATCCATGTGAATGTATACAATGGCTCCAGGGCAGAGAAAGGTTGAAAAGAAAGGTGGTAAGAAGAAGGAGATGATTACAGGGGAAGTTAAGAAGGAACATGGAGAAGTACAAACGAGGTATGCAAGTGGTCAAAATTGCAAGATTTTACAAGAAGTTTACGTCTGCATTTTGTCTGCAGAGGAGGAGGAGAAAACGGAATCCCTCACTTCAAATGAGATTAGAATGATGTGTAAAATATAGGAAACAGTGCAACATGTTGTAGAAAAGCACCACCCGAATAAGGCTGTTGCAGTGCGAGCAATAAATCTGTTTAATGACAATACAATGTCACATTTCCACGAAATCCTCAAAAAGGAGGCAAAAGCAAGTGTCATTGGACAGGCTCCTTGTTAAAGTTGCATGAAAAGAAAAAGATTCCATTGAGCCAATAGATATCAGTGACGTTAATGATAGTGAAAGTCATCCTACACAATAACCCTCCTCTCTCTGTTTCCCTCACATCAGCCATGAAGGTTTTCAAAGGCAAGTACAGGTTAATTTGCTTACTTTTCTTTATATTTTGTATTTTCTTTATTATTTTGTATTATATTACAGTATTGTGATCATTTTTATATGAATATTTTTGGGTTGTGGAATGAATCATCTGAGTTTCCATTATTTCTTATAGGAAATTCACTTTGATACATGAGTGCTTTGGATTACAAGCATGTTTCCAGAATGAATGGTGCTCGCAAACCAAGGTTTTATTGTACCCTATGATACAGCAATAGCACTACTAGGTATTTACCCAAAGGATAAAAAAATACTAATTCAAAGGGACACATGCACCCCAATGTTTATAGCAGTATTATCAACAATAGCCAACTATGGAAAGAGCCCAAATGTCCACTGACTGATGAATAAAGAAGATATATATATTTGTATCTTATACACACACACACACACACACACACATACATACAACTGAATATTATTCAGCCATCAAAAAGAATGAAATCTTGGGGCACCTGGGTGGCTCAGCAGTTTAAATGTCCAACTCTTGATTTTGGCTCAGGTCATGATCTCATGGTTATGAGATTGAGCCCCACATCAAGCTCCATGCTGGTTGTGGACATTAAGATTCTCTCTTCCTCTCCCTCTGCCCCTCCCCCATTCATGATCAATCAATCTCTCTCTCTCTCTCTCTCTCTCTCTCTCTCTCTCTCTCAAGAAAAAAGGAAGGAAGGAAGGAAGGAAGGAAGGAAGGAAGGACAAAATGAACATATGGGAAGAGGAAAAGAGAGAGGTAAACGAACCGTAAGAGACTCTTTTTTTAAAATGTTTATTTATTTTTGAAAGAGAGAGAGAGAGAGCGAGCACGAGTGGGGGAGGGGCAGAGAGAGACAGAGAGGGAGACAGAATCTGAAGCAAGCTCCAGGCTCTGAAAAAGCTGTCAGCACAGAGCCTGATGTGAGGCTCGAATTCATCGACAGGACAGCAAGATCATGACCTGAGCCGAAGTCAGACACTTAACTGACTAAGCCACCCAGACACCCTAAGAGACTATTAAAAAAAGAACAAATTGAGGGTTGATGGAGGTAGATGGGTGGGGGATGGGCTAGGTGGATGATGAGTATTAAGGAGGGCATTTGTTATGATGAGCACTGGGTGTTGTATTTAGGAACAGAATAAAATACAATGGAATTCAGGAATTCTATTCCTGAAACCAATATTGCACTGTATGTTTAACTAACTAGAATGTAAATTTTTTTTGTTTTATTTATTTTTGAGAGAGAGAGAGAGAGACAGACAGACAGGGTACAACTGGAGGAGGGGCAGAGAGAGAGAGGGAGACACAAAATCCCAAGCAGGCTCCAGGCTCTGAGATGTCAGCACAGAGGGGCTCAAACTCATGAATGACAAGATCATGACCCGAGCCAAAGTCAGACGCCCAACCAACAGAGCCACACAGGTGCCCCTAACTAACTAGAATTTAAATAAAAATTTGAAAAAAAAAGAGGTAAATTTATTTCGAAAAGCACTTTATACCATTACGTTTATGGCACTATAAATGCTAGTTGTATTTTCATATACACAGTAGACTCAAAGTATGAGTAAGATTGTAAAACTATGTATTGAAGTACTACTTAAAACCATCTCACACACCAACAGTGCTATGCTAGACATGCCTGGGCAAACACCAACTCAAATATTTGTAGTTGGTAAACAAATGCATGACCCTCCAGGCAACAATATCATACATTCTTCTTTCTCCTTTTCCCCAGTAACACCTCCTCCATCCTCCTTCTCATCTAACCTTCTTAAAAGAACTGTATGTACTCACTCTCTCCCAATTTCTCTTCCCTCACCTTCTCTTAAAACCCACTCCAATCAGGCTTTCACCCCTACCACTCCCACTTGGCTTCTGAAACACCACTACTTGTCAGTTTCTGCCTGCCCTACTGGCACTCCCCAGCTTTCTTTGCTGATTTCCCCTTTCTCCTCAATGTCTTAACGTTAGTGAGTGCTTGGATTCAGTCTTCTAACTCTTTTCTTTGCCCTTGGTGATCTCATCTCAGCCACGTGACTTTAAATATATTAAATACAGTCCATATACTGATGACTCCCAAATTTCATCTCTAGTTCAGATCTCTCTCCTGAATTCCCAGTGGGTACTCTGCCTACCTGACATCTATTCCATTTAACACATTCAATGATCGATTCCCAACTCCCAATGTTTGCCTCTAAACCTGGACTACTCATGAGTCTTTCCATCTCAGTTGATAGCAACTCCATCCAGCATCCTATCATTTCCTACCAAATCTCTGCTCCCATCCTGCTCTAATCCCTCATCATGGCTCTTCTCAAAACTGCAATTGGCTTCTGCCCTGCTTCCTTCTACAGTATAATTTCAATACAAAAGCCTTGTAAAATATGTTAGATCATATCACTTCTCTGTTCAAAGTCCTTAGAGGTTTCCCATGTCACTCAAAGACAAAAACTAAGTCTTCACAATGCCCTACAGTGTCTTAGATAACCTGCCTCCTCACTTCTCTGACCTCCTTTCTTCTGTACTCTCCCTTGCTTATGTGGCTCTAGCAATTGTGGTGCATTCTTTCACATCCAGTCCTCGAAGGCTATGATTCTGCCCATTTTGAAGATGAAAAGAAAACTGGAACCCAGAGAAGTTCCTTGGCCAAGGTCAACATCAAGTTCTAGAGTCAGAATTTAATCTATTTCACTACAAGACATGCCTTCCAAGTATACCGTGCAGTCTCACATAAACCTTTATTCTTCTAAAATAGGCCCATCTATATTGGAATTTTCTGACAAAGGTGACATTTCATGTCAGTAGCTAAGTGGTGTTGGGACAACTGAATATATATCTGGAAAGAAAATTAAGCTGGGTTCCTTCCTCTTTTCTTATACCAAATTTAATCTAAGGTAGAACAAAGATTTTACTATTAAAATGAATCCCAAAAACATCCAGAATAAATCACAAGTAAAATTATTTATAATATTAGAGGAAAAGGAGCAGAAACTCAGAACCACAAAACCCAGAATCATAAAAAAGACAGACTGGTAATCTAGAACATAAATTTAAAAAACTGCTACATGACAAAAATACCATAAACAAGGTCAAAGACAAATAACTAATGGGAAAAAATATTTATAATGAATATGTCAAAGAGTTAATTTCCTGAATTTACTAGGAACTGGTACAAATTAAAAAAAGAGAATTATTTTTAAAACAATTGTTTTAAAAGCACATGAAAGGGGTGCCTGGGTGGCTCAGTCAGTTAAGCATCTGAATTCAGCTCAGGTCATGATCTCACAGTCTGTGGGTTCAAGCCCTGCATTGGGTTCTGTGCTGACAGCTCAGAGCCTGGAGCCTGCTTCAGATTCTGTGTCTCCCACCCTCTCTGCCCCTCCCCTACTCACACTCTGTCTCACTCTCAAAAATGAATAAATGTTAAAAAAAAAAAAAAGTACATGAAAATTTTCATTTGAAATTAAAGAAATGGAATTTAAATCAGCAAGGAGACAGCGTTTTTCACCTAACAGGAAATAAAAGGATTCTGATTTTGTTAGCTGCTATCTGGCCTCAGAAAAAATAAAAAAATAAGGTTAAAAAAAAGTCATTAGCTGCTACTCATTAGTCCCTACCCATCCTCAAAAATATGTTTAAGAGTTAAATCCACTTTGGTCTAGACCTTGCTTTGAAATATCAATATTCAATATGTAAACCACCACCTCAACCACTTTTCAGGGTACCATCCCTCAAATGCTCATACTGCCTTGCCCATGACCTACCTGGTCTCACACCCATTGTCCACTTCCCAAAACCTTC
Source organism: Cryptoprocta ferox (assembly GCA_028646485.1). Taxonomy (NCBI): domain Eukaryota; kingdom Metazoa; phylum Chordata; class Mammalia; order Carnivora; family Eupleridae; genus Cryptoprocta; species Cryptoprocta ferox. The sequence continues at coordinate 128,982,383 of CM053573.1, read as the reverse complement.
TACTACACCCATAGAACTCCTGATCCATAATAAAAAAAATCCCTATAATCTCATCCTGACCCAGAACTCCTCCTCTACCACCTTGAATTAATTGAAATTGGGCTTCTCCAAGGGCACTGGTGGCCTTCTCTGGTGATAGCAGATCATCCTCTAACACTCCATTGTTCCCTTGTTTCTTTCTGTTTTTCCTCTATCAGGTCATTCCCCATCATCCACCTGTGACTAGGCACATGACTCACCTCCAAACTCTGCCGTAAATAAATTCTGGGGGACCTCACTGTCCACATAGGCAATCAATCTAATAACTGACCTCAAAGTCCCTAACTTCTTCATCTCCAAGATCCTTCATTTTACCCTAGCCACCCACTCCCATGGTGATACCTTGAACTTTTTCATTTCTTTCAACTGCTCCATTTCAAAAATTGCTATTCAATTTCAAACAAACAACCCAGGCTCTATAATAGCCTCTCCTTTCAATTTGCATTAACTTCATCAGAACTTCAGATGTATAAATGTCTCTATTTTCTCTCAATCTATCTGTTCTAATGACCCATGGTTTTTTTTTTTTTTAATCTTCCTTACTTATCCACCTTCAATTCCATGAACTACCATTTCACTGGGTCCCATTTGACATTCATAAACAATGGTTTTCCTTACTCCCTGTTAGATCTCAGTCCACTTGCTACTACTCCAGAAGAGCCTTTACAGATCGTCCTGACTAGATGAGGTCACCCTATAACTCTCCCACAGAAGTGTGTTTCACATTTTCAACACACTTTGCAGAATTAGAATTTTACATTTATCTTACATTATCTGATAAATATCTGTCTTCACTATTAGACTGTAAGATTCATGAAGGTGAAACTGGGTAGGGGGGAGACTTTTGCTTTTCATTTTATTCCATTTTGTACTATTTTAGTGTTGGAGCCATCTGTTAAAGAAATTTTTAAGATGAAATCATGACTCTCATACAAACTAAAAACAGTGGATACCAGAAATTTGATTTAACCCATTAATTAATGAAGGAATCAGTAAGATGTTATAATTCAAAAGAAAATTCAAAGAACCACATGCATCTGGGCAACAAGAATTGCCAAAATGATTTATAAATAGCTTCAGAATAGATCTATTCTCAGGGTAGAGATCAACTGAATTCCACTGCACACAATTCATTTGCATTTCTATAAACAAGAATTATTTCATTATTATGAGTTTTCTACAATACACAAAATTATAAGATAGCTCCAAAACAATGAAGGCTGAGATAAGCTGGAATGGCACACCAAACAGGACACTGAATATGTTTTACCTGTTTCAAAGGTTTTTACAATTTTTCCTACCCCATCAATTGTGTGTACTATACACATTAATGTATGTATGAATTACTAGTTTTTAATAATGTTAAAGATTATCTGTGTAAGAAATTATGACCCAACTTTATATACATTTTTGTATATAAAAAAACTTGTAATTTTTAAGTGTTTTGAGATATAATTGACAAATAACATATTAGTTTCAGGTATATGACCTAATAGTTTGACGTTTGTGTATATTGCAAAATGATCACCTCAATATGTTTAGTGAACATCCATCACCACAAATAGGTGCAATTTTTTCCTTATGGTAAGAACTTTTAAAGTCTATTCTCTTACAACTTTCAAAATACAATACATTATTGTTAACTGTAATCACCATGCTGTATATTACATCCCCACAACTTACTTATTTTATAACTGGAAGTTTGTACCTTTTGACCACCTTCACTCATTTTGCCTACACCCTACCCTCCATCTCTTGCAACCACCAACCTGTTCTCTGTATCTAAGTTTGGTTTTGTTCAGATTCTACATATTAGAAAGAGATTATATGGTATCTGATCTATTTCACTTAGCATAGTGCCCTCAAGGTCCATCGATGTTGTTGCAAATGGCAGGAAAAAAAGATATTCCATCATATATTTACACATACACCACAACTTCTTTATACATTTATCCATCAATGGATACTTAGGTAATTTCATGTCTTAGCTACTGTAAATAATGTGCAATAAAGATGGAAGCACATTCATTTCCTTTATACATAACCAGAAGAATTACTGGATCACATGGTAGTTCTGGTTTTAATTTTTTTTCTTTTTTGAGAGAGAGAGAGAGCATGAGTGTGGGAGAAGGGCATAGGGAGGGAGAGACAGAGACAAAGAGAGACAGAGAGAGAGAGAGAATCTTAAGCAGGTTCCACACCCAGTGTGAAGCCTAGGGTAGGGCTCAGTCCCACAATCCTGGGATCATGGCCTGAGCCAAAATCAAGAGTTGGATACTCAACTGACTGAACCACCCAGATGCCCCTCTTTTTTTAACTTTTTGAGGACCCTCCATATGTTTTTTCCATGGTGGCTGGACCAATTTACAATCCTATCAACAGTGCACAACGGTTTTCTTTTCTCCACATCCTCACCAGCATTTGTTACCATTTATCTTTTTGATGATGGCCATTCTAATAGACATGTGGTGATATCTGTGTTTTACTGTTGTTTTTTAATTTATTAAAGTATTATTGACATACGTTACATTAGTTTCAGAAATATAACACAGTAATTTGAAATTTCTATACATTGTACTATGTTTACCACAATAAGTATAGTTACCATCTGTCACCATGCAACATTATTACAATATTATTGACTATATTCCCTGTGTGCTGTAGTTTTCCTCCCTGTGACTTACTTATCCTATAACTGGAAGTTTATACCTCTTAATCCCCTTCACCTATTTCAGCCATTCTCCAACCCACTTCCCTTCTGGAAACAACCAGCTTGTTCTCTGTATTTATGATCCTGTTTCTGGTTTGATTGTTTTGTTTGTTAGATTTCATATATAAGTGAAATCATATGATTTTGTCTTTTTCTGACTATTTCGCTTAGCATAATATCTTCTAGATACATCCATATAACTGCAGATGGCAGATCTCATTCTTTTTTATAGCTGAGTAACATTCCATCACACACACACACACACACACACACACACCATAAATTCTTATCTATTCATCTATCTATGGACATTAGGTTGCTTCCATAATTTGGCTATTGTAAATAATGTTGCATTTAATATAGGGTGCATATATCTTTTTAAATTAGTGTTTTCATTTTCTTTGGGTCAATACATGGTAGTGGAATTACTGGATCATATGGTACTTCTATTTTTAATTTTTTGAGGAACTTCTATACTATTTTCACAGTGGCTGCACCAATTTACATTCCCACCAACAGTGCACAAAAGTCCCTTTATCTCCACATCCTCACCAAGACTTCTTATTTCTTGCCTTTGTGATAGTAGTGCCATTCTGACAGGCGCAAGATGGTATCTCATTGTGGGTTTGATTTGCATTAATCTGATGATTAGTGATATTGAACACCTTTTCATGTGTCTGTTAGTCATCTGTATGTTTTCTTTGGAAAAAAAATGTCTATTTGGGTCCTCTGACCATTTTTTTAAATTTTATTTATTTTGAGAGAGAGAGAGAGAGAGAGGGAGTGCACATGTGCGTGCAAACAGGAGAGGAGTGCCCAAGAGAGGGAGAGAGAGAATCCCAAGCAGGCTCTGTGACTATCAGTGTGGGGGCTCAATCTCACAAACCATGAGATCATGACCTGAGCTGAAATCACGAGCCACACATTTAACCAATGGAGCTACTCAGCTGTCCCTGCCCGTTTTTAAATTAGATTATTTGGTTTTTTAGTGTTAAGTTTTGTATGTTCTTTATATATTTTAGATATTAGTCTCTTGTCAGATATATCTTTTGAAATATTTTCTCCTTTTCGGTAAGGTGCTTTTTCATGTTCTTGGTGGTTTCCTTCACTGTGCAAAAGCTTTTTATTTTGGTGTAGTCCCTCTTGTTTATTTTTGTCCTTATTGACTTTTCTCTTAGTGTCAAATCCAAAATATCATCACCAAGACCAGTTTCAAGGAGACTCACTATTTTTTCTTCCAGTAGTTTCAGTTTCAGATCTTACATTCAAGTCTGTTTTTTTAAGCAAATCAAACTTTCAGAATATGGAATTGGCTGTACAATATCTAAAAAGAAAGCAATCTGGGGGAACAAACTACTACGCAGCATGTGTGTGAGATTCTGAGGGAAAGTCGACTAATGTACCAGCATCAAGGAGCAGGCTGAGAAGAGCCAGGTCCAGGGGGCTGGAAGCCATTAGGCTTTGGAGTGTTTGGAGCTGGAGGAGGGCTGTCCCTTGCTTCCTATTTCCTTCATAGATGGCACTGCCCTCAAGTCAGGAGGGAGCTGAGGACAGCAGAAGCGCTGGGGAAGGACCAGTGATAAAGCCTCCTTTGCCCTCCTCTGTCGGGGGAAGAGAGACAATGATGTACTTCTGGATACTTCCAGGGACCAAAAAAGCAGTAGTGCAGGGGTGCAGTTATGACAGTGGAGATCAGCTTAACAATGGGCTGCACACCAGGGACCAAAGTGGTGACCGGAGAGGTCGTACTAGAACTTGAGCTAGAAGATGAAGTGCTGAGGGACAGGACCTATTGGGTGCATGAGCCACTGGAGGACAACAATATTATAATAACCTTGGTCAGAGGAGGGGAAGGAGGAGATGGAGCTGCTGTTCATACACATACTAGTGTCTAGGTAGGCAGTGTGGCGGCTTCCGGGACCTTAAGAAAACCAGGGGTCCTAGGGCCAAGCTGAGGGGCCTGCAAGAGGGTCAGTGTGGACCAGTGCTGAGCCGTGGTCAGAGTAGTCCTGTTGACCTGCTGAGCCTGCATGGCAGCCTGGGCCAGAGCCTTGACCACATGGGAGGAGAGGAGGAGCCCAAGGGACCCAAATTCTGCCCCACAGGCATCCTGGTTATTAGATGGTGGGCACAGCCACCAGGCAGGAGGTAGCAAACCACCCAGTGATTATCCACATCTGACTGCAGGCATGGCCATCATCACAGCTGGAATCAATTCATGCATGGCCTGTTTGCTGGTACTGGGGCACAGTGTTTCAAGAGGGGGCTCTGCACGTTGTCAGCTCAGATGTGGTCGATGTTGCTCAGCAAAGGGCCATCCAGGACACCATGGATCCACCTCCCTTCCTGCTACAGCCATGATAGAATCAGAGTCTTGATCATATTGTGTCCAAGTTCAGCCAAGCCTGAGACGGAACCATAATGAGTTGTCCACTGAATCTTCTCAGTCCACTTAGCTCTTGGTGAAGGTCATGGTGATCTGGGACTGGATGTTGGTGGTGGTTGTGCTGAAATGCCTGCAGATCTGGGCCACCAGTCAGGTAGCAAACCACCCAGTGATTATCCACATCTGACTGCAGGCATGGCCGTCATCACAGCTGGAATCAATTCATGCAGGGACTTTTCTAGATACAGTGCAGGGTTATCCTTCAGCACCTTTGCCATCAGATAGATGATCAGGGCCAGGTTGTTCCACACTACAATCACATTCCCTTTTTTTCCTTCTGTGGCAGTTATAATTTTGATTTCAGTCCTGACAAAAACTTCAGGTTTTGGAAACAAGATGTCTGCTCCTTTTCCAAATCCTACACTTTGAAAAGCATTTATAAATCTCAGTCTCAAAACTCTGCCTAAGGCATATAATTATTTCCTAGTTCATAAAATCTTGGGCTTTATACATATATACTCATGCACACACCTATATACACATAAATACCCGATGCCAGATTTTTCATAAATACTCCAGCTACTGTAAATATTGACTCCTCTGAATTGTTTTACAAAATCACACAATGTATTAAAATCAAGTGCAGGGAAATTTCCTCGCCTCACAACAACTTGTTTTTTTGTAATTGAACTATTATTAAATTGTATCTAACTCTGGACTACAGATTAATTATACTTTGTATTTCCTAAGGCTTCATAAAGAAATCTTTTCAACCTTTAAAGAAAAAAAGCTGGGGCGCCTGGGTGGCTCTAACTTCGGTTCAGGTCATGATCTCACAGCTCATGAGTTTGAGCCCCGGGTTGGGCTCTGTGCTGACAGCTCAGAGCCTTTAGATTGCTTCAGATTCTGTCTCTCTCTCTCTCCTCCTCCTCCCCCACTCGCTGTGTCTCTCTCTCTCAAAAATAAATAAAAATGTAAAAAAAAATTTTTTTAAAGAAAAAAGCAAGCACTTGTGGAGCACGAGGGTCATGAACTCTGAACTAGCACTGACAAAAAGAGTAACAATGCCCCATCCTCACCACCCCCCAGGTCCCCCCAGGCTTCCATCAACCCCCTCCCACCCCCAGTGGCCCTTTGAACCTGCTGCCCCTGGCTCCCCTCTCGCCAACGGACCCAGGAGCTGGTTCGCTCGCCCTGCCCTCCCCCCAACCGCGCAGACCGCCCATCTGCTTCTAGGACTCTTTAGTGCCAAATCTCAAATTTCTCTGATGAGCCTGCTTCCCAAAGGCTATAAATATGGAGGGGCTAGTTCAGCAGAGTGGGTGAAGTACTGCACTCACACATCTCTCCCAGGAATCTCCTGGGATGGCCGGCCCCTTCCGGTGCATTCAGGTAACCTCCGCCCACTCTGGGGTCATCAGGCCTCAGCAAGTTCAGGTTGCTACAGAGCAGCAGACTGGCCAGAAGATCCAGATAGTCACGGCAGTGGACGCCTGGGGTTTCCCCAAGCAGCAGTTCATCCTCATCAGCCCAGACAAGCTGGAACTGAGAAGGTGATTCTGGCTTCCCCGGAGACATCCAAAGCCAAGCAACTCATTCTCACCACCTGGGATGACCTCATCCCCGGCGGGATCCAGATCGTCAGGATCTCGGCTTCTGTGAACCCTTTCTGTGGAACGCCCAGTCCAGCGGCCCCAGGTGAAAGTACTGTACAGTCTGCAGCAACAAAGCGCCTGGTTGTCACTATGGGGCTGTCAGTCATGAGGGAGGCAAAATTTATTACAAAGGGGCATAAAGAAAAATTTGACCTACAGCTGTCAGAGCAACTAAGACTGCATCATCAGTAAGTGCTGCCTGAAGAGCTGTCAGTTTTTCTGAATGAAAAAAATTCTTAGAGAAGAGTATAAAAATGGAATCTGTAGAGTGTGAACAGAAGCCCTTTAGGGGGGAAAAAAAAGGAAAAAAAAGCCCTTTGATGTGCCATAGGAGAAACCAAGGAACTGTGCTCCTTCAGCTGAGAACTAGGTCTTCTTGATGCTGGATGCTGTGAACATCCAGCCGCCCTTGATATATGAGGATGGCATGACTCTCCTGATCATGAATTCTAAAGCTGACATGAGCTAGGGGGCTCTGGGAACACTGGCAAATGTAGTAGATACTTTGCCAACCTAAGTGAATCCCTTAACAATGGTAAGTCTTCAGAATACCATGGGAGAACCAGTTTGCAAGTGAGATTCCTTGAGCATATGATACCTTAGCAAAAGCACTAAATACCACAGCTTCTTGTCTCCCAGCCTGGAAGACAAAATAGTGGAGGAGGGAGCATCCACAACATCATTGGAGAGCAGTCTACACCCATCACTGACGTCAAAGGTACCCTCCTTTTAGACACTTACATCACATTTAGGTTCATGATGCCTAGCCCCATTCCAGAATACCTCAACATGTGCTACATCTGCAAGTCTACATCCCCCTTGCTTTTCCTCCCCATGCTCTGGGCCAGCAGTTCAGACACATGGTCAGGAATGCAACATCAGCCTTGTGCTGCCCTGCTGGAACGAGCTCTTCAGCCTTGGCCTGCCCCAGTGTGCCCAGGTCGTGAGTCTCTCCAATATCCTGGCAGCTATGGTCAACCACCTGCAGAACAGCATCCAGGAAGATAAATGTTCTGGTTACTAAATAAAGCAGGTCATGGAGCACATCCAGAAGCATAAGGACTTCTGCTAACAGTACGGTGAAGCTGGATGTGGACAGCTCTGAGTATGCATACTAAGGTAAGCTATAGTTCTCTTTAGCCCTGATCATTCAGGTTTGACCAGCCCAAACCAGACTGAAAACTCCAAGAAAATACAGATATGGGCTTACAGGACTATTTTCAGAACCTTACTCAGAAGACACCTACTGATTGGCCTGGATTCTCATCGGTCTGCCGGCACCTAGGCTGATGAGCTCCAACATAACAGAAGAACTTAATTTTTTGATTTTTCTTTTGTTTTGCTGGTTGCATTGTCAATGCTTTGACAGCATAATCCCCTACATCCTCAAGATAGAGACGACAGAGTACAATGGCCAAATCACCAGAACCAGTCTCTAGCGCACACCACACACCTACTGTGAAGCAAAAGAATCTTCCCAGGACTGCTCAGATACAAAGACAATGAAGTAGAGGTCTTTTGGTATGTACAAATATTTCCAGTATGTTAGCCATTTCCTACCTCATGTGTTCTTATTTGTTAATCCCAGACAATAGCAACCCAAAACTAACAGGATCCTTTATGCCACAAGAAATGTTTCAATGCCTTTTGATAACAAAGCAGATTTTGGAACAATCATTTAACTTAATCTGTAGTTAGAAATTCTCAAAGGGCAAATAACAAAGTTTTATAATATCAGAGACTATAATTAAAGAAAACTAAAATTTTTGAAAAACAAAGAAGCCTTATATTCTACAGCAAATTCTAGTTCATTAAGAAAGAAAAAACCTTAAGATAGACACTTACAAATAATTTGCCATTAACGTTCCATTTAATGCTCAGCTTAACTTGTCACCTAGTAAGTTTTATGAACAGTATTTTTAAGAACACAAAACTAAGTAGACAGGATGATAGAATTCGAGTCAATATTCTCCCAGCCTCTTCCAAAGAATAAGACCACAAAAGATTACTATGCCCTTTTGCCTTGTACTTAGTGTAGTAATTTGCATTAATATGGTATGTGATGGTTTAGCTATTTAGATATTCAATAAAGCAGCTAATTGCCTATTAACAGTTCTTTAAAAAAAATTAAAGCTTAGCAAAAATAAACTTTTTAGAGAAGATTTAATTTTAAAATTTCAAGAGGTAATTAGATAACCTGTGCTTTTATGTACTTATGTGTTAAGTATGAGATATTCCAACATGTAGATACTTTTTAAAAAGTATTGGCACTTAAAATTATTTCTCTTTGTCAAAATTTCACTTACCTATGCCATTATTATTAGGCATTTGGTGGAAATAAAAAACAGTACTACATGTGGAAACACAAATGTATGTAAAATTAACACTAAAACTATCACATGTCTATTGTTTATTTTTAAAGACAAGAATTACCCATACCCACATTATGCTCTTAATTCACCAGACAATCCTTGCTATTATGTTGCCCTTTCCTTGATGCAAAAAAAAAAAAAAAAAAAGTGACTACCACTAATTGGGCAAGAAAAGGAAAAATAGCAATTTCTAGAGATTATTATTATTGAGATCATTTTAGATTCATGTGTAGTTCTAAGAAATGATACAGAGATTACTTTGCTCATGTTACCCTAATGGTAACATTTTGCCAAACTGTTGTATAAAATCACATCCAAGATATTGACATTGATTGCAATCCACCAATCTTAATAAGATTTCTTCAGTTTTACTTGTACTCATCTGCTGTGTGTGTGTGTATTAAATGTGTATGTGTATCTGCTGTGTATGTGTATGTGTGTTACATTCTATATTGTTACCTGTGTAGGTTTATGTATCCACCACAGTAAAGATAATCCACAGGTACCTAAACATAACATAAGAACTAAAACTATAAAAACTCTTAGAAGAAAACATTGGTATAAATCTTTGTGACCTTGGATTCGGCAATGGTTTCTTAGATATGACAACAAAAGCACAAGGAAGAGCAATAAATAAATAAATAAATAAGACTTTATCAAAATTAAAAACATGTGTGCTCCAATGTATACTATTAAGAAAGTGAAAAGACAACCCACATAGCAGGAGGCAGTTTTTATAAACCATATATCTGTTAAAAAGGTTTTTATCTAATATTTATAGAGAACTTAACACAACTCAAAAATAGAAACAACCCAATCTTTATAATGAACAAATTATCTCAATAGACATTTCTCCAAAGATATACAAATGGCCAATAAACACATGAAAAAGTGCTCTATATCATTAGCACATCAGAGAAATGCAAATCAAAAGTAAATGAGATACCACATCACCCCCACTACAATGACTGGAATCAAAAAGAAAGGTAATAACAAGTGTGGATGAGGATGTAGATAAATCTCAACCCTCATAATCTGCTAGTGGACTGAAAAATGCTACAGCTGCTTTGAAAAGCAGGCTGGCAGATCTTCAAATGAGTAAATGTAAAGTTACCATATGACCCAGCAATTATACTCTTGGGTATATATCCAAGAGAAACAGAAATATAGGTCCACAAAAAATTTTACACAAATGTTCATAGTAGAATTATTTGTAATAGTCAAAAAGCTGGAAGGACCTAAATCTAATATATGAATGGATCAATAAAATGTGGCATATATATGCAATAGCATATTTTTCAGCAATATAAAGGAATAAAGAATGCATATGTGCTACGTTATAGGTGAACCTTGAAATCATTATGCTAAGTGAGAGAAGATAGTCACAAAAGACCACATATTATTCTGTTTATATGAAACGTGCAAAATAGGCAAATATATGGAGACAGACAATAGATTAAGGATTGCCTGGGGTTGAAGGAGGGGATTGGGGAAAAATGAGGGAATAACTTCTAGTAGTTACTGGGTTTCTTTTCGGAGTGATGAAAATACTCTAAAATTGATTGTGAGAATGGTTGCAAGTATCTGTGAATACACTAGAAAAACTGATTTGTACACTTTCAATAACTCTGTAACTCAATAAAGCTCTTATTTAGTTTTTAAAGTTTAGGGGAAAAGAGGTAAATCTCAAGAATCCTTCATGTTGCACTTTTATAAGCATACTCACCTTCTTCCTAACCCTCCCCAGCCCTATTTCTACTCAGTGACAATTCTAAAATTTTGTTACTTCAAAACTGTTACATGAATGGAATCATGCATTATGTAATCTTTTGGATTTGACTTTTTCCCCTTAACATAATTCTTTGGAGAGTCATCCAAGTTGTTGCATGTATCAACATTCTTTTTTGTTACCCTGGTATGGATGTACTACAATTTGTTTAACAAACACCTGTTGAAGAAGGACATCTGCAATGATTCCAGGTTTGGGCTGCCACAAGTAAAGCTTCTTATGAATATTTATATACAAGTTTTTGTGTAAACATAACTTTTCATTTCTCTGGGGGGAAAATGCCCAAGAGTGCAATAGCTGGATTATAGGATAATCACATTATTAGTTTTTTAAGAACCTACCTAACTTCTTCCCAGAATGGATGTATCATTTTACATGCCCACCAGCAATGTATCAATGATCCAGTTTCTCTGCATCCTCACCAGAATTTGGTGTTGTCATTATTTTTTATTGTAGTCATTCTGAGAGGTGTGTAGTTGAAATCTCATTGTGGTTTTAATTTGTATTTCCTTGATGGCTAGTCCTGTTAAACATCTTTTCATGGGCTTTTCTGACATCTGTTTATCCTCTTTGGTGAAAGGTTTGTGCATGGCTTTTGCTTATTTTCTAATTCGGTTGTTCTTTACTGTTGAGTTTTGATGTTCTTTATATATTCAAGATAGTAGTCCTTTGTTGGATAGGTGTTGTATTATTTTCCTATGGCTACTGTAAGAGATCGCCACCAAGAGGGTGTCTTAAGACAACACGAATGTATTTTCCCCCAGATCTGGAGGCTAGAAGTCCAAAACCAGGATTTAAGTAGGGTTGTACTACCTCTGGAAGGAAGAAAAGCCTTTCTTTGCTTCTTCCAGCTTCTAGTAGCTGTCAGCACTCTTAAACTATGGTCACCTCTCTCTGTCTCTGCTCAGTCTTCACATGGTCTTCTCTGTGTGTTTGCCTGGTGACTGCATCTCTCCACCCTTTACTTCCATCTTCACATCGCCTTTCTTTCTCTATGTATTTGTCAAATCGCCCTTTGCGTTTTTTTTTTTTTTAACAAAGATTCTTGTGATGGCATTCAGGGCCCACCTGGGCAACTGAAAATAATTTCCTTATCTCAAAATCTTTAGCTTAACTACATCTGCAAAGACCCCTTTCCTTGTCACAGCCCATCTATTTTGAAAACATTAACTAAAAACGTTTTAAAGGAAAAAAAGACCCTTTTTCCAAATAACATTTACAAGTTCCAGGGATTGGACTTAATATTTGTAAGTACCCATTATTCAACCTACTATAGGTAGTTTGCAAACATTTTCTCCCAGTCAATAACTTGTCTTTTTATTCTCTTAACAGGACCCTTCACAGATCTTTTTTTTTTTTTTCATTTTTATAAGGTACAATTTATCAGTTTTTCCTTTTGTGGATCATGCTTTTGGTGGCCAGAGGTTTACCTTTTTTAAGATGGGCTACTTGAGAAGCAAGGTGCCTGGGTGGCTCCATCTGTTAAGCATTGGACTTCAGCTCAGGTCATGATTTCACAGTCTATGAGTTCTAGCCCCACCTCAGGTTCTGTGCTGACAGCTCGGAGCCTGGAGCGTACTTTAGATTCTGTGTCTCCCTCTCTCTCCCCCCTTCCCTACTCGTGCTCTATCTCTCTTTCACTCTCTCAAAAATAAATAAATGTTAAAAATTAAAAAAAAAGAGAGAAAGAAGCAAATAGGTGAGACCCATCTATTTCACGGTGCTGGGTGAAGAGTCATGTCTGCAATCCAAGACAGTTATTACAGGAGTAAATGTAGGCTGGAATGAAAGTTCAAGCAAATTTATTTGTGACCTTTGTATGTGTGAAGGTCTTGATGGCAAATTGGCATACTAACACAGAAAAAGCTCTGTTTTAAAAGGCAAGAGACAATTAACTCAAGGGAATTGAACCTGGCAACTTGCCCTAGCATATTGTAGCAAAGGAGTTAGAATCAAACTGAATCTTGAACAAACTAACAAAGTAATTCTAGATTAGATCATGAACCTAATGATCCTAATGAAAAAATATAGCTATACAAAAACATTATTGCAACAATTGATGAAATTTGAATACAGATTGAAGATTAGGAAATAATGTTGTATCAATGTAGAATTTTCTGATTTCGATCATTGTACTGAGACTATGGGAGAGAATGTCCTTTATTCCTAGGAAAGACATGTAAGGTTTCTTAGTAGAAGCACTGTGTCTTCTATTTACTTTCAAATGGAATAGATCTGTTCCCAGGTAGAGATAGAATAGGAGGTCACTCTTCAGAATGAGGTTTAGAACCTAAGGGTCAAGAGGGTGGATGGCCAAAGGAGGCCCATTATTCTAGTATTGGTCATTGACGTGGTGCCTGGGTGGCTCGGTCAGTTGGGCTTCTGACTTCGGCTCAGGTCATGATCTCACGGTTAATGGGTTTGAGCCCCACGTCGGGCTCTGTGCTGACAGCTCAGAGCCTGGAGCCTGCTTCGGATTCTGTGTCTCCCTCTCTTTCTGCCCCTCTTCCACCTGTGCTCTGTCTCTCTCTGTCTCTCAAAAATAAATAAAAATGTTTTTAAAAAATGATTTTAGAATTCATCATTCACTACAGTGGTTCTCAGATTTGACTGTATGTTAGAATCATCTGGAAGCTTTTAAAAATCCCTAGTGCCTAAGCTTCCCTCCATCTATCTGCTTACCAAATCAAGATATCTGGGGATGGGTACTAGATAGTAATTTTAAAAGTCCCCATGGGATCACAGTGTGCACCAAATTTGAGAATCACTGTCTTAAAGTTTTACTACTCAAAATGTGCCCCATAGACCAGCAGCATCAGCAACACCTGGGAACTTGGTAGAAACACAGAATCTCGGGCCCAGCCTCCCATCCAGTGAATCAGAATCTTCATTTTAACAAGATCTCCAGGTGACTTATAGGCACATAAAAGTCTGATGAACATCAGAATCACCTGGAGCACAAATTCAGCTGAGACAGGCCCAGGCCTGTCGAGGCAGGATAAGGCCCACACCTCTGTATTTTAACCAAGTTCCTCAGTGAAAGAGTTTCAGTATCTGACCGTCCCAATCTGTCTCTTAGGTAAGGTAAAATTTTATCTTCCCTCAGTGCTCATTTCCATTCTCCCAATCTGGCAAAGTTAGCCAACCACTGTTAGATGGAATAATTCACTATTTAATGTCCTGCAACCGAGACAATTTACTAGTAAAATTTACAGGTGCCTAGAGCTAACCATATTTTATTTTTATTATAACTCCATGCTAAATCATGATGAAAATCTGGTGCTATGAATAAACATTACCTTTCTATTTGAGCAAAATAATATTTAAAGGACAAGAATGCTGGAATAATAGTAAATTCGAATTTTTTCCTATTTCCCATTGTACAAGAAGCTGATACATTTCATATGTAACTAGACATGCTAATATAATAAGACTGCCATAGATAATCTAAGAAATAATTAGCTTGGATTTTTACAAGTATGTAGACATCTTTTGACTATTCTAGAAACTGCATTCTAGTTCTTGTACCTCCTTTACCATTGGCCTCTTTCTCAGATATCAGCTGCCTTTTACTCTGATACATAGTACCATCTTAAGGCAAAACTTACCTTTTCTCAGTGCACATTGCCAGTCTAGTCTTTCAGCCCTTGTAGACCTAACAAAGATCCTGGTTGTTTGTTTTGAAGAAAGTTATTTATGAAAGAGATTATAAAATAACATCAAATGGAATTAAGATTTCCAAGGATAAACACACATGTGTCAAAATAGTGTCAAATGCAGACACTTGACTATTTGTATAATAGAAATGAATGTTCAATAAACATACTTCTAGTCACATACTTCTAGTCACAATGAATAGAGTTGAGTATGATTCAGAAATTTTTTTTATGAGAATAAAAACTGTAGCAGAGTTTCAAACTTTGTTTAATTTCACCTAAAACCCAGTGAGGGGGCACTGGAGGAAGATAGCCACTGAAATTTCAGAGTTTCAGGACTTTCCATGCACTTTCGAAATAATCTCTGTGATTGTTCTTTTTATCCCTCCTTTGCTCCAGAATAATGAGCCATGCAGCTCCGTAATGGGTGGCTAATTTAGGGAGGTTGTTAATAAGGTGAGGCATGAACACATTGTCAGAGGGAAATACAAGAAACCACTTCAAGAAACTGTGAGACTTTCAGTAAATCACATAACTTCCAAAATCTATAACTTGGAAGAGATTAAACAAAACAAACTAATTCTAATTTAATTTCAACATTCTTTTTATTCCTTTAATACTTACAACTGTTTTACTGATCTATAGGTGCTTACTAGTTCATTACATCAACACATAACACAAAAGCAAACTTAGCCATAAAATAGCATAACATTAGTGATTTGTGTTTATAACATAAAGCTTTAATGAAAATGACACGTCTGGCAGGTGTATATCCCCCCTCCTATAGCATGCCTATGACATTAATAACAAATTGACAAGGATATTATTTCACCTGAGTATAATACTAACTCAGAATCCTTCTTAACACAAAGTTGACAGTCATTGATTCCTTCCTTCATTCATTCATTCATGCAACAAAGATTTATTTATTCTGTGCCTCTTCTGGGATCCAGTATAACACAAGACAGTCACAGCTCCTGCCATCATAGAGCTTATACATTTCAGGAGAGACATTGAAATAAGTAATTATGACATGATGTAATGTGACATGAAAGATGAAACCATTTTTGCTATACTTGCTTTAGGATTAGACTCTTCTTAAGCTAGAAGCTTAAGAAAATTTGTCATGAAACCTAGTTCCCTATACAAGGACTTCTACTTTTATTAGATATTCCTGCAAAAGGGAGGTTTGAAATGTTTGTTATAGCTGCACACATTGCTACTCCAATAATATAGTGGTTCTATTATTAAGAGAGAAGAAGGGATATCAGGTAGGCAAGAGCATTCTCTGCCTTAGGGTTTAAAAATACATTTGTTCTGTGAATGAATGAAATCTTAATTAAAATCACTCCATTGCTTCAATTTCCTCAGTTAATAATATTCATTTTCTCACTTCCATTTAGCAATACTCATTTCCTTATTATCTTAGATCATTAGCATCCTTAGTTATTATTATTATATCACTGTTACTTTACACAGGTATGTACCTTGTTTTCCCAACTAAATTAAGCCCTATATATACCTTTTTATTTATAGAATACCATCAATATGCTATAAATTACTTCACTTAATAAGTACATTATTCTGTTTGGGCTGCTATAACAAAATATCACTGTCCTGTTGGTTTATAAACAATAGAATTTTACTTCTCACAGCTCTAGAGGCTGAGAAGTCCAGGATCTTGGACTGAGCTGGCAGACTCAGTTTTTAGAGAAGGTTTCCTGGTTCACAGCAGGTGACCTCCCCCTGTGTCCTCACATTGGTGGAAGGGGTTAGGGAGCTCTGTGGGATCTCTCTCCTAAGGTCACTGATCCTGTACATGAAGGCTCTGCCTTCCTGACCTAAGTACTCCCAAAGGCCCCACCTCCTAACATCCCATTGAGCATTACGATTTCAAACATAACAATTTGGGAAGAAAACAAACACTCAAACTGTAAGTAATTCCCAATATTTGAAGGAATAACATACTTCAAAAAAGAGATAAGGGAAATAACCACTTTCTATTGTGACAATTACTACATGTCTCAGGTTGGTTTTTTGGTTTTTTAAACTGCATTTTCTTAAATGTTTATTTTTGAGATAGAGAGAGACAAAGCATAAGCAGAGGAGGGGCAGAGAAAGAGGGAGACACAGAACAAAGCAGGCTCTGGGCTGTCATCACAGAGCCTGACATGGGACTTGAACCCACCAACCGTGAGATTATGACCTGAGCCAAAGTCAGACACTTAACCAACTGAGCAATCCAGGTGCCCCACAGATTGTTTTTTTTTTTT